>CM051396.1:6395447-7595447 GCA_028052125.1 Melia azedarach | reverse complement strand
TCAGTATCTTTTTGTTTTAAATTTTACCAATAAGTAAATACAAATATTTTATTGATGTTGATTATTCTTAATTGGTATTTAAATTATATGAATACAAAAAATATAAATTATTTATTTCCTTAAAAAATAGTCAATTACTGAGAAATACTTGTAATTTATTTAATTTTAAAATTACAAAACATAAATATTATTCTAAGACTGATTATAAACATAATTTAGCCTCATTGCTCTAGCGATATATCTCTAACTATACTCATATAACTGATATTTTCTTGACTCAAATCTATATTAACTGCTTCTTGCCTTACTCTTGAGCTTTCTTTATCTACCACATCGAGATCTTCAACCAAGTATTAATTAAAGATTTTGTCATTCCTTGATTCCATCTTGATAAAATTGTGTATAGTACAACATGCAATAAGAGTTCGTCTTTATTTTCTAATGAGGTAATTTGTCATTAAATTAAGAATAGGGAATTGAGCTTTTACCATAGCAAAACATCGCTCGATAATATTACGTAGTAATGAATGTCTGTAGTTAAATAGTTCCATTGGATTAGTTGGTTGTCTACCTCTTCCTCTATAGTCACGCAAATGATAATGTTCTCCAAGATATAGAGAGAGAAATCCAAGCATATTCGAATAACCAGAATTAACAAGATAATATTTTTCTGTGTAAAATTAAGATAATTAAATTCCACTTTAATAAAATAAATTAATATAGCATCATCTAAAATAATGTTTCAATATTTATACATATATCTTCCTTAGACCATGAAAACCTATTTTCTTCTCTAGTTATTGCATCCAGAAACACCCTTGAGTCATTAGCTATTCCTTCCCAACCCGTGTACACAAATGTGAACAACATATCAAATGAACATGCACACATTATATTTTAAGTCACTTGGACTTTTTTGCCTCGATATAGAGTTTGTTTAGAAGCAGGAGCCATGTACTAATATGTGTTCCATCGATAGCACCAATACAATTCTACCAAATTATAAGCCAAAATATGAAAAATTAATGCTTGATTATTTTCAAAATAAAAAAATGAAAAATTATTATAATAATATGCATTACCTCAAACCATGGATAGTACATGGGATTTGAACTAATTTCAAGAGTTGTGTCATCCATATTTGGTGGATGTCAAATTATGCGACCACCAAGTCGACATACTCCATATAGAACTTTCTTAAATTGTCTTGATGTAGTCTCTTTTGAATGTTGAAATCTCTCAGCTACCATCCTGTTATGCATTGTGTGACAAATAGTCATTAAAAATATGCATACTGCCTCTTCAACACAAATTGATTTCCCATCCTTTAAAAAATTATTCCTCCTCAATGTTGAGCATAATTTGAAAAATGTATTTTTATCCATTCTCACTTAATTAAATAGTCTATCTGGATGTCCATGCAATAACTCTAATATGTATTGACGTCCTGACAGTTGAGAAGTTCTACACTGTTGTCTTATTCTTAAACATTTGTAGTTGTCACTAGGGCTGGCAATTTGAGACACGACACGATTATTCGATACGAATTCGATATCATTAAACGGATTTGGATTTGAAAAACTTGATATGAATAATAATCGTATCGCATTCGTGTTGACACGATTATTATTCGTGTCGTATCCGTGTTTGACATATAAGATACGATTATTCGTTTAAGACACGATTAATTAAACGAATAATCGTGTCTTAAACGAATAAACGAATAATTGTGTCTTAAACGAATAAACGGATAATCGTATTTTAAACGAATAAATAAATAATTGTGTCTTACACGAATAAACGAATAATCGTGTCTTAAACGAATATATTTTAAAAATTAAATAAATATATAATATAAATTTATTTATAACAAATAAACCCTAATATAAGTACTCAATTATTGTATATATCTAATATCTAATAAAATATTTTATTTTTATTATTTAAAGGGGTCTTATTGAAAATAACTAAATAAAACCTAATTGCTGATTGCCATCCCAATTTGGAATCTTCGTACTTCTTACCTGATTTGGAATTGTAGCCGTCACTCCAAGTCTCCAAGCTTTTAAAACCCATATTTCACCCTTTAATTGTAAATTCTAAAGCACCGATCAAGCTACGAAATCTTCTTTATTGCTGCTCTTGTGTAAGAAATTTTTTTATTTTTTCGGTTTCATAAATATATTTATATATTTTTTGTGATTTGTATATAAATTAATTTATTGTAAAAAATAGAAATTATCAGTCTCTTTTAGATATACACATGCACTTATTTTATAGTAATGATCAATCATGGTCATATTTAGGCTTATCCAATTCAGTGACATTCACTTATTTTATTTTATTTTTTATTATAATTTTAGGAAATAAGAATTATGTTAACTTTATTTTTATATTTTGCAGAAAAAATATGGATTCAACTGAGACTAATATGGTTGATACTTCTACGAGTATTGGAAATGATGACATAGACAATATTATTCAGCTGCAGGATGATATTGATAGAAGTTGCTCAGAACATACTGAAAAACGCAAACGAAAGCTTACTTCAGAGGTTTGGACATTATTTAAGAGATTACCAATCGATCAATTTCCAGATGGAAAACAAAGAACAAAGTGCATAAAGTGTGGCATTGTTTACATTTGTCCAAGTACGAGTGGTACAGGTAATATGAAAAAACACATGATTACTTGTCCTAAATTGTCAATGCCACGTGATCCTAGACAAATGCTTATTGATCATGCTTCAGGGTCTGTGTCAGTTCGTGATCCAAAATTTGATCCTAATGTATATCGTCAATTATTGTGTTCTGCTTTGGTGAAGCATGATTTGCTTTTTCAATTTATTGAGTATGAGGGTATTATAAATGTTCATAAATATTTGGAAGAACGGGTGCCTACAATAACTAGAAACACTGCAAAATCAGATGTGTTAAAGATGTATAAAAGTGGAAAGGAAAAAATCATTTGCATGTTGAAAAATGTTTCTGGTAGAATATCCTTCACTTCTGATTTATGGACTTCTATTACTACAGATGGTTATTTGTGTTTGACGGCACATTTTATTGATAAAGAATGGAAACTACAAAAAAGAGTGCTAAATTTTTGCAATATGTCATCTCCACACATTGGGATATGTTTAGCTGATAAGATATTATCATTGTTATGTGATTGGGGTATTGAGAAAAAAATATTTTCATTGACTTTAGACAATGCTTCAAGTAATGATGTTTGTGTTCAAATGTTAAAAGGTTAATTGAAAATAAGGAGAGCATTATTGTCTGATGGAGATTTTTTTCATGTTTGTTGTTGTGCACATATTATTAATTTGATAGTGCAAGAGGGATTAACAGAAATTAAGAGAGAAGTGGAAAAGGTTCGTGAGAGTGTGAAATATCTCAAAGGGTCACAGATGAGAAAACAAAAATTTTTGGAGTGTGTTAGACAAGTGTCTCTAGATAGTAAGAAAGGATTAAGGCAAGATGTTCCTACAAGATAGAATTCTACTTTTCTTATGCTTGAAAGTGCTTTATATTACAAGAATACTTTTTGTCACTTACAATTAAATGACTATAATTACAAGCATTGTCCTTTTGAAGATGAGTGGGAGAAAGTAGAAAAAATTAGCAAATTCTTGTATATTTTTTATGAGATTACTTGCATCTTTTCTGGCACAAAGTACCCTACTTCAAATTTGTATTTTCCGAAAGTGTTTGCTGCTTATGTAACTTTGAAGCAATTGATGGAAGATGAGGATGACTATATGAGACATATGGCAGAAAAAATTATGGTTAAGTTTTTGAAGTATTGGTCGGATTTTTCTACCATTTTAGCAATTGCTCTTATCTTAGATCCTCGATACAAAATGTCTTTTGTTGAGTTTGCATACAAGAAGGTTTATGGTCAAGATTCAACACAAATTAAGCATGTTCGAGATAAACTGTTTTCTTTGTTCAATGAATACATGGTTACTTCGTTTGAATCATCTTCCACGACCACATCCATAATGTCTACGCAAGCTTGACATGCCGATTCAAATATAGCTTGTGATGATCTTACATTTAATAAGACCGTGGACATATTAAAGGTAATATCTATAATTATTTATAATAGTTCAATTATTTAATATTTGCTTATAACTTGTATATAGTTCTAATATAATTATATTTCGTGCAGGAGTTTGATGATTTTGAAAGTATGGATTATAATAATTCAAATCAAAAGACTCAATTGGAGCTTTATTTGGATGAGCTGCGAGTAGATAGAAATGCAAATTTAGACATTTTAGATTTTTGGAAAGAAAATGAATTTCGTTATCCTAACCTTGCTTACATGGCTCGTGATGTCTTAAGCATTCCTATATCTACTGTTGCATTTGAATTCACATTTAGCGTGGTGGTAGCATGATTGATCAATTTCAAAGTTCACTTAAGCCGGATACAGAAGAGGCATTGCTTTGTACAAGAGATTGGTTGTACGGAGAAAGTGGTAATAAATTTTTTATATAATTGATTTAATTTTTTTTGTTGCTTATAAGTGATGATATTTATAATTTATTTTTGTTATTGTTACAGAAAATATGCGTTACCAATTAAATGATCTCACTGGAGAGATATTAAACTTAAATATCTCGAGTGCTTCATCTTCAGAAAGTAGTACAATTCCTAATAATTCTTAGATGTTGCTTAAGAAAATTTGATATTTTAGTTTGTATTTTTTGGATTTTAGTTATTGTTGTTATGTTATTTTTGTTATTTAGGAGAATTTAATTAAATTGAATTTATGTTATTAATTGAGGTTGATTTGTTGTTTATGTTATTTTTGTTATTTAGGATAATTGAATTGAATTTATGTTATTTAATTTTTAGTTATTGATTTGTTATTACGTTCATTTTATTATTTGAGATAATTGAATTTTTGTTATTTAGATTTTAGTTGTTATTTATGTTCTTTTTATTATTTAAAAGAATGGAAACTGAATTTATGATATAACTTGTTCATTATTTGTAGATGATAAAATATATTATTTATATTGTTATTTGTAATTTAAGAGAATTAGAATTTGTGTGTTTTTATTTAAAAATTTAAACAGATGTTGTTTAATTGAAAACAATATATTAATTTATTTTTATTATAAATTAATCGTATCTTCAACGAATTAAATTAAACGAATCGTATTTGTATCCTAAACGAATAATAGAATCTAAAATGAATAATCGTGTCTAAACGAATAAACGAATAATCATATCTTAAACGAATAATCGTATCTAAACGAATCGTATTTAAATAAACGGATCGTATTAGGATTTGAAAGAATTGATACGAATAATAAACAAATCGTATTCGTGTCAAATGAATATTAAACGAATCGTATTCGTATTGGCCCAAATGTGATTCGTTTATCCGAATTGCCACCCCTAGTTGTCACATAGTTTCTTAATTAATAGTAACTCTCCAAGAAAATCTTCTAAATTAGTAGATGAGTCGTTGTCTAAATTTCTATCATAATTATTAATTTCATTTGAATTTATCCTGCAAAAAAAAAAATATGTACATAATTTTCATAAAAATAAGACATAACATATTATTATTTTCTTTAAAAGTATATAATAAATCAAATTTAAAATTAAATAAATATATGTGAACATAAGAAATAAAATAGTTCATGTACCATATAATCAATAAAATCTAAATTGCACAATACTTATAATATAAATAAAATAAGAAACAATAAACGTCCAATTATTTACATTCATATGTTAAAAAAATAAATAATTAAAATTGCTTATTAGATTCAAACGCATATAAACTACTAAGTACATAAAAAGCAAAACCTAAACATGATGACTCTAAAAGCTTATTTCAATCCATTAACCAATTTTCTTTTTCTTCCATTATACATTGTAATAAACATTCTCCTCCATTCTAAACTAGTGAATTTTTTGTAGGCCTTATTATAAACTTCATCATCTAAATCGTCTAAAGCCTCTAAAATTCTTATACGTTCTTCAACATAGGCATATTCATGAAAATCATGTGACTCTTTTGAGTTTCTAATTCGTTCAACTTTTGCCAAGGAAACTTATGTCTTAGCACTTAATGATTTTGTCCATGCTTCAAGTGCATCATCCAACTTAAATGTTTTAGAGGTCCTTGCTTCTTGTTTTTTTTTTGCAAAGATCAACTGGGGCAAAATGCATATGACTTTCCCCATTGCCCTCTATAGATTCCTTACCACCTTCATACTCAAGGTCTATGTGTACCCCGGAGCTTAGGAATTAAGCCTTTAACTCTTTTTCAATATCAAAATTTGGAGGGGATTGAGTAGATGCAAAATACATTCGACCAGTAGCAGTTATATTGTTGAAAATCTCACCAAGTATATGATAATGTTCACATCCCTTTTTACGAAAACGTTTTGCTAAAGGATTTTTCTACACATTTGAAAATTATAAATAATAATTAAATAACTAAATTAGATTAGCCCTATGAATTCTTTAAAAGGTAAAAAATTAAAAATTCTTCTTCGTACTAATTAAACATATAATATGTACCTTAATATAAGACTTCCAAACATCATTTGATGCATGGATTGTGTTTGTCTTTGAATCCCAACCCATCCCTGTGTGAGCCAACAGTTTTGCAAATTCACTATGCAACTTACGCAAATGACTATAATTAGACTTCAACTTAGGACTTGTATATCTTTTACCAAATTTTATAAATAAAGTATTATCTATTGCACCCCATCTTTTTTTATCTAGGGTTGAAGTTTGTAGTCCTTTTTTAGCTTCTTCATGTAATAGGTGAATAAAATGTTCCTCAATAAAAGTTGGCCATAAAGCTATATCATCAACATCTTTAATCTTAGAAGTCATCCTATAAATTATATCATAGAATAAATTAAAATTTAATACAGTTAAAAATACATAATATGAACACTGGTAAGTAGACTACTTTAATTATAGTTAGGTAAGTTATAAAAACATACCTCATGGCCTTTTTCTAACGTGTTATCAAAATATGAATGAAAATATCTTCTTTATCTTTTTTTGGGTCTGAAAATCAAATATATTAATTACAAAATATTAGTCATTAATTTTGATAAAGGAATAAGTTATTAGCAATAATATTCAAAAATCCTATTATCAAAAATTAATTGAATTTAATTACTTATTCAATTAAACTTCAAAATATTCAAAATATTTTATAATAAATTTGAGTGATTTCATGTCTCTTTCATTTTTTTTTTTAAAAAAAGATGGTGTCATTCTAACAAAATTAAATTCTAATAATCAAATACATTCCTAATTTATATGTACAATTACAATTTTCAAGTAGAATCTTAATTCATATATATAATCCTAATTTATATATAGGTACAATCTTAATTTGCATACAATCATAATTTCTAAAACTCTCCATAACTCTCCACTAAATGATGGACGCTTGCCTAAAATTTTATAGCCTATCCTATTTAATAGAAATCATAACTAAATTATATAAATAATTGATAATATGTAGCAATTAAGAATCCAATTATGTTTAAAATATCTTAAATAATAAAAATAACTTCAAATAAATATAATGAACAGAAATGTACACTAGCAAAGGCACACAAAAGTGGAATGTAAGAATAATTATTGCAAAATAATGTGATTAATGTTAAGAAACTATTATTGCAAAATAAATACAAGGATAATTATTTCCATGGGTGTTAAATGACTTGTATGCATTTTGGGAATAATAATGATTCACATAAACCTTGTAACAAGATAACATGGATTATATTTTTTAAATCTTTATTAATTTCAATTATTTATATTTGCAGACTAGGATTCTAAATGTAATTGGATTGTAAGAGAGTTAGAATCTACCGAGAATAGGATTCTAAAATGCAACTAGATTGGTCAAAGAGACTTAGTATCTATCTAAGAATAATAAAAGGTCTTACTTTAAAACATCAAGTATTATAACAATTTCACATAAACTCAAAAACCAAGTACTCTACAAATTCGAGATATGTGGTATAAAACAAATTATGCATATTCAAACTAAATTATCAAGTACTAAAAGAATATTGCACACAATCCTATCAACAAAAATATGATACAAAATTTAAATTGCATATTACAAACAATAATTGTAAATTAAAAATCAAATATCATGTCAATTATAAAGAGCTAACAATTGATTTAATTAGATTTGAGAAGAACTAGCAATCAATTTGAAGAAGACTGTATATGGTAAAGAAAATAGAGTTAAATTTGTAAAAAAATACTAGAATTAAGAATAATATTAACAGTACAAATTTAAGTTTAAAAGAGATAATGTAAACATTATAAATTCAAATTTTTTTAAAAAGTTTAAGATTATAGAAAATAGTTTTTCGATTGTGTTGGATACGATTGACATGAAAAAAATGAGAATACAAGTTTTTTTCGTTTTTTACTTTTTAACTAAAAATTAGGATTTGATTCAAAAATAGTTTTTATATATTTTTTACACAAACATGTATTTTAATAATTCATTGTATTTTTCTTTTTCAAAAACATAAAATCCTACCCAAAAACTAAATCAAACGAAGCCTTAATTTTTTTATTAACATTTTTCGTTATATACATTTATTTTCTTTTGGGAGAATGTCCGATTCCTTATTGATTTTTGAGCTAATACCCCATTACTCCTATATATATTTTTTAATGCCCTATCACCCCTTGAGTTTTTTTATATGAATTCGAACCTGGTCTTGATCTAAATAGGTTAAAACTTTTACCACTTCACCAATACATATTTGTGATAAGTTATTCAATCGTTAATAAATAACCCTTTTGAGCATATAAAAATAAATTTTATTAATAATAAATCTTATCAATAATAAATTTTATTAATATAAAAAATTATAACTTTAAAAATAATTTTATAAACATTAAAATTTTTAAATATTTCAAATTTAAAATTATTTAATATCATTAAATTATAAATTTTTAAAATTAATAATAATTTTTAAAAAAAATTAATTTTACAATAAATTATATTTAATTTTCTTAATAATAATAAAAATTTCTAAAAATTTCTAAAATTATTATTCAATTATTATCATTAGTAATGTTTTAGAATAATTTTATAAATATAAAAATATTTTTACTACATTAATAAAAATAATTTTTATTTAAAGAGAATTTATTATGTATTTTTGAAAAGAAATATTTATTAAAGATGAAAAAATATCAATTAAAGTCAATTGGTGTAGTGTAAGAGTATTGGTGTGTTTCACCTTGTTCCAAGGCTCAAATCCTTGCAATTTAATTTATTTTTCAATTAAAAAATCTGGTTCAATTGATTCTAGCTCAATGGTTTATGTTTAAATTATTAAAGAGTAAAATTGAAAGAAAAAAAAAGAGTTAGGGGGTGATGAGGTGTTAGAAACATTCTCCCTTTTCTTTTCTTACCAAAAGTTGAATTTTTTACTTGCTATATGAAATTCATTTACAAAATTACTCTAAAAAAATATGACACTAACAGAGATAATGTTAATTTAAAATATTAAATTAATAATTAAAATTTTTAATTTATCAGTTTTACAATTTATGATGTTTTTTTTTCTTTTAATCAATTTCAAACTTATCTGTGTAACCTAATTTTGGTGAATTGTAAACTTTTCTCTCACAATTACTATCATCAAATCTCATCTTCTCTTTAATATTGTATAATTGATACTCATCTCTTTGGCTGAAGATTAGTGTCTATCAATTAAGGTGGATTTTTTTTTATAATTCCATTTGGTTGGTTTATTTATTAAAATAAAATATTGTAGTTAATTAATAGTCAATTATATTAATTTTTTTTATTTATCTATGTATAGAATAATTTATCTTAAAACATGAAATTAACTCTAGGATATGATTTAGCAACTAAATGGTGAATACTATTTTCTCTTTCATTCCATTTAATTCTTTTTCCTTATTTCTTTAATGCATTAACTTCTTCAAACCAAAAAAATCACATGTTTTTGGCCATCTATGATGTAAGGAGTATATAGATTTCATATGTTCACTGTTCATAACGGGGTGTAGCTATTTTGATTTTGTTTTTTTTTTTTGGGTATTTGGCTCTCTTTTGAGCAATAATTTTGGATTTTTTTTATTGCATTTTTCACTCAAGAGTATATAGATGGGTTGTAATTAGGGATGGGCAACTTTTCTCTGCGAGTCAGAGGCCCGCCTCGAATGATATTTCTAAAGTTTCAGGGACGGGTTAAGGTTAAGAACAAAAATTCATCCCTATTCAAAAAAAGGGTCGAAAATAGGGATGAGCCTTTTTCTTCAGCCCTTCCCTAATTCCTCAAACTTAATTTGATCCTTAATTATTGTAAAGAATTTATATACAATTTATATTGTAAAAAGTTTATATCAGTTTGAAAAGAAAAATAATTAAAGATCAAAATATTATTATAATTTTAAATTTAAATATTAATAAAAATTATATAAGTTATTAAAAAAATAATAAAAATATAATTATTTTATATGTCTTTTAGTAATTATAATCAGACAAATGGGAGAAAGATTTGTTGTATATTCATTCACTATAATAGCGTACACACACACAGAGACAACACACATACAGATAAAGTATGAGCCTTATTCTAGGAAGGAAATCTTATACAAGGAAAGACAACTAATTAGTATCCTAATCTCCTCCTATAATCAAGCTATACAAAGCTTCCTAATTAGAATATATAGGCTATAACACTCCCCCTCAAGTTGAAGCATAGATGTTAATCATGCTCAACTTGTTATAAAGATAGTCAACTTGAGCTTTGTTTAGAGCTTTCGTGAAAATATCTCCCAATTTTTCTCCAATCTTCACATATCATGTGGAAACCAAGCCTTGCTGTAATTCTCACGAATAAAATGACAATTGTAGAATTTAAGAATTTAGGGTAAAAGAAATACACTTCTTATTGCAGTAGCACTAATAATTTATACAAAGAAAAAGTTAAGACTTTCTATTCTACTTAAAATAGGAAACTAGATATTGTATCTCTACAATTAATGTAGAATATTCTACTAGCTATAACTGTACTGACTAGGTAAAGTAAGAAAAAATAATTTACAATTAATACAAATCTACAATTAAACTCTAAGATTTACTCCATTTTTTCTAACACTCTCCCTCAAGTTGATGCATAGACATTATGCATTCCTAACTTGTCTATCAATGGAATAAACTTAGTGTTTGAGACTCTTTTTGTAAAGACATTTGCAAATTGTTGATTTGTAGGTGTGAAAAGAGTCATAATCTACCAAGATTCAATTTTCTCCTTTATGAAGTGTCTGTCCACCTCAACATGTTTTGTCTTGTCGTGTTGAACTGGGTTATGAACAATACTGATTGCGGCCTTATTGTCACAATAAATAGTTGTTGGTCCTTTAGGCTCCAACCGCAACTCTTTTAAAAGATTTCTAATCCATAGTACTTCACAAATCCCTAGAGCCAAAGCACGAAACTCAACTTCGGCACTTGAACATGATACAACTGGTTGGTTTTTACTTCTCTATATGACTAGATTATCTCTTACAAAGGTGCAATAACCTGTAGTTGATCTTCGATCACTAATAGAACATGCCTAGTCTGCATCAGTGTAGGCTTCCACAAGAAGATGGTAATTCTTTTTTAAAAACAACCCTTTACCTGCTGTGGCTTTTAGGTAACTCAAAATTCTTCTAACAGCTTCAAGATGGTATTATAATAGAGACTGTATGAACTGACTAACAACACTTACTGTATAAACTATATCTGGCCGAGTATGAGAAAAATAAATTAACCTTCCAACGAGTCTCTGATATCTTTCCTTGCCAACTAGGGTTCCCTTAGTTTCAGCTCCAAGCTTGTGATTCAGATCAATAGGTGTACTTACAGGTTTACAACCTGTCATCTCGGTTTCCTTCAAAAGATTAAGTACATACTTTCTCTGGCAAACATAAATTCCTTTTTTTGATCGGGCCACTTCCATGCCTAGAAAGTATCTCAATGTTCCCAGATCTTTAATTTCAAATTCCTTGGCTAGTCTTTTCTTCAAACTTTGAATTTCTTCTACATCATCACCTGTGACAATAATACCATCTACATAAACAATAAGAATGGTGATTTTCATAAGAGATGGGTGTTTAAAGAATAAAGTATAATCTCTTTGACTTTGTGAAAAACCATAATTCCTTAAGGATTTGGTAAAACGCTCAAACCATGTTCTAGGAGACTGTTTAAGTCCATACAAGGACTTTTTCAGTTTACATACTTTTCTCCCATTAAGCCTATCTTCAAAATCGGGTGGAAGATCCATATAAACTTCTGCTTTTAGATTTCCATGCAAAAAGGCATTCTTAACATCAAATTGAAACAAATTCCAATTAAGATTGGCAGCATGAGACAAAAGAATTCTAATTGAGTTTATTTTTGCAACCGAGGCAAATGTCTCTTGGTAATCAATTCCAAGAGTTTGAGTGTACCCCTTAGCCACTAACCTCGCCTTATATCTCTCAATAGCACCATTTGCCTTGTACTTAATTGTAAAAACCCATTTGTAACCCATTGTTTTCTTCCCATTAGGCAAATTGACCACCTCTCATGTATCATTCTTGTTTAATGCTCTTAATTCCTCAAACACAGCTTCACTCTATTCAGAATCTGTTAAGGCTATTTGTATATTGTTTGGAATGATTTCTGAGGATAAGGATGTAGTAAATGCTTGAAATGTATGGCCTAGACGATGGTAGGAGATAAAATGAGCTAGTTGGTGTCTAGTATAAGTCCTAACACCTTTCCTAATGGAAATAGGGATATCCAGGTCAATTTCAATCTTATAATCAAGAGAATTTGAAGATGAGTGATTAAAAATATTACCTTTATTCGGAGAAGGCGATTGGATCCTTGGAAGAGGGATGAACTTTATTACATTTTCTTTCTGTCTTCTAGAGTATATCAAACATGCTTTGCCAACATCTTCTTTATTCCTTTCGATTTCATCATTATGATATGGAATTTCATGTTCATGCTACAAAATTTCATGGTTTTCCTTTTCAGCCACGTCTAGAATAGGGTTACTCTTGGCCTGTTTTGACCTGTCCATTAGTTTTTTATGGCCTTCGGTACTCTTATGTAAGGTAAAAAGATCATAAAAGGTAGGATTCTCCTGAATGAAAGAGGACAAGTCTTCTATTTCTAGGTTCTCCTCCTGAAGAGTTGTCTAAGAGAAGTAGGATAGATTTTAAAAAAATTTTACATCCATGGTGACAAAGTTTTTATTGGTAAGAAGGTGATAGCATTTGAATCCTTTTTGAGCAGGTGAATATCCTAGGAACAAACATCTAAGCCTCCTTGGATCTAACTTGGATTTTTCTCTATTTTGGACATGAACATATGCTACACAACCAAACACTTTAAGAGGTAGGGTTCCAAAGAGATAGGCATGGGGGAAAACCTCTTTTAACAAGCTAACGGGAGTTTTCGAATCTAATGTTTTTAAAGGTGTCCTATTGATCAGATATGATGCTGTTAGAATTGCTTCACTCCAATATATATTAGGGATACTCTTGGTAAACATTAAAGCTCTACCCACTTCTAAAAAGTGTTTATTCTTTCTCTCAGCTACTCTATTTTGTTGTGGTGTGTCAATGCAAGAAGAAAAATGTACAATGCCATTTTCAAGTAAATAAGATCCTAAAATAGAGTTAAGTATTCTTTCCTATTATTGGTTCTAAAAGCTTAAACTTTGGCATTAAATTGAGTTTTGATCATTTGGTGAAAGTTCTTAAAAGAGTGGGTAACTTCAAATTTTTCTTTTAATAGATAAATCCAAGTGGTTCTAGTACAATCATCAATAAAACTCACAAACCATTTATATCCATTGTAAGAAATAGGTCTAGAAGGACCCCACACATATCACTATGAATAATGAAAAAAGGAATTTCAGATTTCTTATTATTTAAAGGATATGGAACACAATGGCTTTTGGTCATTCGACAAATTTGACATTGAAAACTTGAAGGTTCAATTTCCATAAATAAGTTTGGAAACAATAACTTAAGATAACTAAAATTTGGATGTCCAAAACGAAAATGTAACAACCATATTTCTCCCTTTTTGTTTTCTATAGCTTTGGAAATCAGAACCTGATCATCTTCTTTCACCTTTGGATTTATGTAATAAAGCCCATTTCTTTCCTCAGCATTACCAATCGTCTTTCCCGTAGTCAGGTCCTGAAACACACAAAGAGTTGGATAGAATTTAACACAACAATTAAGTGATTTTGTTAACTTACTGATTAACATAAGATTACAAGACAGGTTAGGAATATGAAGGACAGAATCAAGTGCAATTGAGGGGGTAATTGCCACAGAACCTTTACCACTAATAGGAATAGATGATCCATTAGCAATAGAGACCTTACCAGATAATGTACAGACATTATATGATGAGAAATAACTAAGCTCATTTGTCATGTGATTGGTGGCCCCTGAATCTATGATCCAAGGGCTGGTTAAAATGTTTTCTAAGACATTCAAGGTTAGATTCATAGTACCTGACTTAGCAAAATGAGAAGAAGGATTAGAGGATGGCCCTGTTTGTCCAAACATTTTATACAGCAACTCTAACTGATCGTTGGTGAGAGGGTCTTGTCTGAGGATTGAGAGTTCATCACAGGTTCATGTTCCTCCACTAGAGATCCTTGAAAAGCTTTCTTGAAAAATGTCTTTCCCTTGTCATTGAGAGATGGTTTTTCGTTTAACTTCCAACATGTCTCCCTTGTATGTCGCGACTTTTAACAGTAATCACACTATCATGTGTCCTTCTCGCTTTGCTTCTTTGGTTGCCAAGGTTTTTTAGGGTTCCTTGACTCTTCATTTGTTTCGGTTTTTAAAGCCGAGATCTCTTGAGAAGTCGAATCCATCATTACTTTCCTGCGATCTTCCTCAGCACATATATAAGAAAAAACATCATCAAGATAAGGGATAGATTCTTTACCAAGTACTCTGCCTCTTGTTTCATCAAATTCTGGTCTCAACGCTGCCAAGAAGTCATAAACTTAGTCGTGTTCCAACATTTTAGCAATCGTGGCTGCATCTTCAGTGGCTACCATTTTAAAGTGTTGAAGTAGGTCTAACTCTTGCCATAAGGTTATGATATTGTTGTAGTAAACTGTAACAGTCTGGTCACATTGTTTTGAATTATGAATTGTCTTCTTCAACTCATAAATACGAGATGCATTCCTTTTCTTGGAATAGGTTTTTGACACGACATTCCATATCGCCTTAGTAGTTAAGAGATACAAGAATGGTTTCCCAATTTCTGGTTTTATGGAATGCAACAACCATGACATTACTGTCGAATTTTTTGAATCCCAAGTTTCAAACTCTGGGTCTAATTCCTGCGGTTCTTTGATCGTTCCAAGAACATATGTCATTTTTCCTCAACTTTTTAAAACGAGTTTAGTCAATTGAGACCGTGAGAAGTAGTTTTCATCATTGAGTTTTTCAATTGTGATCTGGAGAGTGGGATTTTCAAAATTGGTGGGCATTCTAATAGGGCTTGCAGCAGAAGAAGAATTTAAGTTTTCTGAGATTTTTGACATCTTTGATTAGGTATTCTAGGGTATTGGCAATTAAGGCCGTATAAGAGAAAGAGTCTTAGGCAATAAAGGTCGTAAGACTAACAAAAAAAAAAAAAAGATTAAAGGCTAGAAATAACCTAGCTCTGATACCATGTAGAACTTAAGAATTTAGGGTAAAAGGAATACACTTCTTATTGCAGTAGCACCAATAATTTATACAAAGAAAAAGTTAAGACTTTCTATTCTACCTAAAATAGGAAACTAGATATTGTATATCTACAATTAATGTAGAATATTCTACTAGCTATAACTGTACTGACTAAGTAAAGTAAGAAAAAATAATTTACAATTAATATAAATCTATAATTAAACTCTAAGATTTACTCCATATTTTCTAACAACAATCAACATCAATGTGTTTAGTTCGTTCATGGAATACAGAATTGGAAACAATATGAAGAACAACTTGATTATCACGCCACAACTTGGCCAGAACTAAAATCTTAAAACCTAATTCAGTCAGAAGCTTATGTATCCACATTATTTTATACACAGATTGTGTCATTGCTCTGTATTTCGATTTCGCACTCGAACGCGAGAGTACATTATACTTCTTACTCTTCCACGAGACTAAGTTTCCTCTAACAAAGACATAATATCCTGAAATAGATCTTTGATCTTCCTTGGATCTTACCGAATCAGCATCTGAAAAAAATTCGATCTTTGTAGGATCATGATCTTTATACAAGATTCCATGTCTAGGTGCCCCTTTCAAATAACACAAAATTTGTTATACGGCTGCCTAATGGTCAACTGTTGGAGAAGACATATTGATTTACAATACTAACTGAATATGCAATGTTTGTCTGGGTTCCTGTAAGATAATTCAACATTCCAACCAATCTTCTATATCTCTAAGGATCTTCAAACAATTCACATTTTTTTGTGAGTTGTAAATTATATATTATTGGATTACTACATGATTTAGCCCCCAATTTTTCTATCTCAGATAACAAGTCAAGCATATATATTTTTTAA
Source organism: Melia azedarach (assembly GCA_028052125.1). Taxonomy (NCBI): domain Eukaryota; kingdom Viridiplantae; phylum Streptophyta; class Magnoliopsida; order Sapindales; family Meliaceae; genus Melia; species Melia azedarach. Next base: position 7,578,799 of record CM051396.1, on the reverse strand, counting down.
GATAAGAGGATCCCTGTCTTACTTTTATAAAAGGCAATAAAATGATCATTACTTGATGTTGGATCTAATAGCGAAGGATCTGGTTCAGGACATGTATCAGGAGGATTTTGTCATCTAAAATAGACCTAACTGATGGGTGGCCGAGTAGGAGCAAAGATAAGAGAGATGGGACAGTATATATCAATACATCATCATCATCATCTTGACTTGTACGTGTGGAAAACAGACATAAAGGTGTATCTTCTATAAAGGTAACATTAGCTGACACAAGGTATATATTAAGACCAGGAAATAACATTTATAACCCTTTTGAACACGAGAGTAGCCAAGAAAAATACACATCAAAGATTTGGGATCTAATTTTGTGATTTGAAGGAGAATATCCTGAACAAGACAAGTACAACCAAATATCCTAGCTTCAATAGGAAAAAGAGTGCGATAAGGAGTCTTACAATTAAGGACAGAGAAAGGCATGCTGTTAATCAGAAAACAAGTTGTTGAAACTGCATCAGCCCAAAAAATATTTTGGAACATGCATTTGAAATAGTAAAGCTCTTGTAGTTTCAAGTAAGTGTCTATTTTTTTTTTTTTTGGCCACTCTATTTTGAGATAGTGTATCTATATAAGAAGTTTTAGATGCAACTAGACAAGGATGCCAAACATCATAATGAACTAACTAAAAAAAAGCACTAGCTCGTTTATTGACTCTAGCACTTGAACTAAGACAATGATGTTTGGTAAACTGACAAATCTTACAGTCTAAAGAAGATAAACTATGAAATTGAGGACATAATTTTTTCAACAAAGAAAGAGAAGGATGGGTTAATCGACAATGTGTTTCAAACGGGTTGCTACTCCAAAACATGCTATGGAATTTGGCACTTGTTTATCAAGAATGTAGAGGCCTCAAGATTTATGTCTTTTACCAATAATCTTCTTCGTCATAAGATCTCGAAACAAGCAATAATCAGGGAAGAATGAGACATAACAATTAAGAGCATGAGTGAGTTTGCTTAAAAAATTAGATTAAAAGAAAATTGAGCTAAACTCAAAACAAATGTCAAAGGATAGAGTGAGGTTAATTATGCCAGACCCAAGAACAAAAGATGTTGACCCATCTGCTAAAGTGACAGTAGAAGGAGATGTATATGATTAAAGAGTAGAAAATATACTAGAATTACCTGTCATATGATCTATGACACCAGAATCTATGACCCACTTGGAAGATAAGGAAACAAGACATGTATTTGATTTGCCTGAAGACTTTAATGATTCTTGGTATTGTTGAAATTTGGTAAATGTATCTAAAGAGATTAGAACGGACTTCTCAGATATATCATAAGTAGATGCAACATGAGCAAACTGAGTTCTTTGGCCCTAATTCAACAATTTTCTACGGTCATGTTTCAAATGTCTTGGCTTGTGATAATAGCGACATACAACCCTTAGTGCGTCCTATCTCTGAGTATCATAATTACTATCAGAGTTGCTTGATCTCATTCTTCTACAACTTTTGTATTGTGATTGTCCAGGTTAATATCCGTTACTTCAACCAACAAGAGCACTATTAGGCTGAACAGTTAAGGGAATAGACTAAGGATTCTTTATGCGGAGTATGCTACTAAATGCCTCTTGTAAAAAGGAGATATCAAAATTAGAGAGAATTTGAGATTTAGTAGTCTCAAATTCAAACAGAAGACCAGCCAAAAAACTCATAACAACCATCTTTTGTTGCTGAGCTTGTTGAACTTTCACATTTGGGCAAAACAGTAACAACAATTAAGCTCCTCATAAGTCTTTTTGAAATCTATGAAATAGGTCGTGAGAGACTGATCTTGCTTCTCTACACGATAGAAGGCTTTACACACCTCATACATACAGTTAATATTTCTTCTCCCCGAGTATACGAAATCTAAATATTCTAATAATTCTTTTACAAATTCGTAATGATTAATTAAGCCAATACCTCATTATCAATGGAGTTCTGTATCTGCAAGAATAACCGAGCATCTTCCCTTAACCAAGTCTGTTTTGAATCATCTTTGGATGGATCATCAATCATATGGTAGTCTATATCAATACTTCATTAATAAAGTCTAACTATTTTACTTAAATCATAATAATTAAAGCAATTAACCTTATGTTCCGTAATTTACTGGAATAACATTAGATATTACTACAGACTTCTTTTTAGCCATAACGTCAAACACATAGGGAGCATAGAGAATTAAAGTTTAAAATTAGAGTACTTGAACTTGTTTCAAAGAAGATCACACACCTGTATGGATGCTGATCCAACCAAGCACATAAAGGTGATGTACAAAACTAGGTAAACTAGAAATTGAAGACCGAAGAACTTTTCGGCATACAATAATGATTACACGTGCTGGTGTCAGCTTCACACGTTGACGTGTGAGGTTGTGGTAGAAACCTTCAAACGGCTCATGTGACTTACATGCGGAGCTATTGACTGCTAGACTTTAAAGAACCATTGATTAGCAGGCAACGCTTCTTCCTAGATAAGTGGTGAAAACAAAAAGTTGCTCTAAAATGGTGACCCTAAAACTACCACAACTACCGTTTACTGATACCATATAATCAGACAGATGAGAGAGAAATCTGTTGTATATGTATTCGCTATAATAGCATACACACACACACATACACACAAAGTATGAGTCCTATTCTAGTCTAGGAAGGAAATCTCATACGAGGAAAGACAAACTAATTAGTATCCTAATCTTCTCCTATAATCAAGCTATACAAGACTTTGTAATTATAATATACAGGCTGTAACAGTCGTTTAAGACAACAATATAAGGATAAAACACTTACTTGTTTTTATTATAAATAGTTAGTTATAGGTAATTTTACCTTTTTTTAAGGATGTTATAAAAAATTTAAGTAAATATGTTCTATTTTTCAAGAATCCAAAGTTAAGTATAATAATTATTAGGGGAATGATTGTAAAATTATATTTTTCCATCCAAATTCTTTGTGCATGTTAATGGACTAGGACTTTTAAGGTAAATTTTCAAACTATTAAAACTTATATGATTAATTAGTCAAACCTTAAGGACCTTGATGTCCTTTACCTATACTTATTACGATTTAACAAATGTCTTATAAAGTTGAAGCAATTGAAGAGATTGTACTTTCATATTTTGTTTTTTTCCTTTCTTTTTGTTTTTTATAACCAAACACTCCAACCACAATCAAATAACCAAACATTATTAACCTTCATAAATAATGGACCCATTATATCTTCTAGGCAATCATTTATCAGTAACTCAAAGCTTTCAAGTGATGAATTTAAGGTTTATGGTTCGAATTTTTTGAAGTTGCATTTTATATTCAAATTCTTTCCTAAAATTTCTTGCTATATGTGCTTATTCACTTTTCTTACCAAAAGTTGAATTTTTTTATTTGTTTTATGTAATTATTTATTTTCATATTTATCAATACAAAATGAAAATTCATTAATTTTGATGTTACTATCTATTAATTCCTCTTACATATTAAATATAACTATGTCAGGTTATAACTGGCCTTACAAGTTATTAAAGTTAAAATACAAAATTACTCTCAAAAAATAACATTTGACACTAACAAAGATAATGTTAAGAAAACTCTTAAATACTTCAATAAAAAATAAGGAATGACGAGGTATTAAAGTAAATAATATAGGGTATTAAATATTCTCCCTTAAATAAATAGGCTTGCTGGACAACTTTAGTATGCTATAAATATTATGGGATTATAATAAATAAGTCCTTAAATTTTTTAAAATAGTAAACTATTTATAACAAATAAGTCCCTATTATAATAACAAATACCTATATTATTAATGTACTCCAAAAGATCCTTGCCACTAATTTTTATGCCCTTTATCTTTATTTCTCATTCCTAAGTAGTTCCATTTTCGGTCATATGGCTTGTCTTTGTTGTATTCTTCACGACCTTGGTAGTTTCTTGAACCAAGACCATAACCTCACTTTTAACCATGACCTCAACCTCGACCATGATTGTTATGATTACATAACCTCACTTTGCCTCAAAAAGTGGTTGAGTTCTAACTAGAAGAGGCTGGTGGTTTTTTATAAGCAGCTTATTATTCTTTTTGGCAACTAGGAGGCATGAAATCAAATCAAAGTATTTCTTGTATTCTCACGCTTGACATTGCTATTATAGAACCATATTTGAGGCATGGAACGTTGAGAATATTTTTTCTCACATGTCTTTGTCAGTGATAGTTTCTCCACATAGGGTTAATTATGAAACAATCCTAAATAGGCAAGAGTTGTATTCACTAACAATCTTAAAGTCTTGTGGTCGAAGGTTTATCCATTCATTACGGTGCTAGGAAGGATTACAGACTTCAGATAGCCGAATCTTTCTTTCAAAGAAACCCCTAGGTTATATGGATCTTTCATAGTGAGGTATTCATTTTTCAATAATCATAGAGATGATGGCAGAGAAAGATCATAGCTTGGGCACGATCTTTCATGGGTGCATTATTTCTAGGTTTTATTGTATCTCCTAAGCGTTAGCTTTAAGATGGATTTCAGCATCAAAGATCCGAGACAAATAGTTTTCACCAAAAATGTCCAAAGCAATAAAGTCAAGTTTGGTAAGATTAGACATAATAATAATCTTCGAAAATGATATAAATTAATAGACAATAATAAAATATCTTTATTTTCTTATGTGAAAGGTCCAATTTAATGACAACTACATAACATGCTTATAAAGATATTATAAAAAGCAACATAACATATTATCTTTATTTTGTGATATGAAAGTTCTATCATAATGACAATCACAGAACATATTCATAAGAATTTATTATTTTTTTTAATTTTTCTGTTAAAACGACGTTGTTTTGTTATGTTTAAAGAGAACAACATCGTTTTCTTATCCTGAAAATATAAAAATAATAATTTAATTTAAAAATCGAATTTATTCAAAAACCAAATTTATCAGTTTGATTTTTATTAGGTTCATTTATACGATTATATAAATGAACCGAATTAAAACTTGATCAATCCCTTCGGTTTTCAAGTTGATTCAATTTTTTAGATTAAATTACTTTTTAAAAATTTTGTCAAGGTAAGAAAACAATGTCATTCTCTTAAAATTGGATCAAAATGATGCCGCTCTAACAGAAAAAACTAAAAAATTAATAAATTTAGTCAAGTCCAAATTTTTTTAGCTAAAACTGATATTGGAAAAAAAATTTTGAGTTTTTAAATCTGGGAACCGAAACTAAACTGATTTATAGGGGTGGGCACAAGTCGGTTTGGTCTGAGTTTTCTAAAAATTGGACCGAACCTGAAAATTTCGTATTTTTAATTTTTAAGACCTGATCAAACTGAATCTGAGAAAAAGATCGAATCGCAATTTGATCGATCGGTCTGAGTCAGATTGGTTCTTTTTTAAATTTTTATTTTCAATTTTTTAATTAAAATAATTTTTTTAATTTAATATATATAATTTAAATTGTTTACTGTTTTGGAGAGAAAATAAGAAGAAGAAAGAAAGAAAAGAAGAAAAGGATTAAAAAAAAAGGCCATGAGGGCAATTCCATTAGGTTGAGAGAAAAAAGGAGCAGTTTTAATTGAAAATTTTGTTGGGTGATATTTTTGAAATTTATTTATAAAATGAGAACATTTTTTATTATTTCCCTATTTATTTTTTCTTATTTCCTTTTCTTTCTTTATTATTACTTTTTTCTATAGCCAAACACTTCACCTACAACCAAAAACCAAACACAAAATTTTTGAGTTTAAATTATTTTCACATTATAATTAATGAAGAACTTAATTTATATTATATATTGTCTAAAATATAAAAAGAATGTTTTACCCATCAATAACTTTTCTCATTATTATGTAAAACGGTTAAAATAATAAATAACAACATTTTTTTTTCAATTATTGATTTTAGAATATTATGTTGTACTTATAATATGAAACAATATATATCTATAATATTGAAAAAAGAAAGAAAGCAGTATTACTATTTTTTAAACTTCATCTTTCAATTTTATTTTTAACAATGAAAGCATAGTTCTTGATTTTATACTCTTTGATTCGAAAATAAACCCGTTTAATATTACTGTGTAAAAACAATAAGCGGTCTATTTTGTAATTTTTTACTAAGATCTTGTTTCAATCATGATTGAAAAGTAATACATAATTTTTTTAAGTAATTTCAAAATTTTTTACCAAACAAAACTTTAAATTATAAAAGAAACTATTTATTACTTTTAATAGCAATCTCATCGGGCTTAAATTTGATTTTCAAAAATCTTATTATAATCTTGTTAGATCAACAAAAAGAAAAATATAACTATGTCCTATATTTTCATAAAGTATAATTGTATTACCATAATTATGTACTATAACAATAAATTACTATAATCACACTTTAATATTAAAACTTATCAAATACACATACTCTATATTTTTAAAACTTAGCATATTCAATAATTTCAAATTTACACTAATTTTAGTATCGTGTCATATAAAGATGGAGCGACATTAGGGCCTGAGGGGACCTTATCCCCTAGACTCTGTGATTTTTTTAAAAATTTTATTATAATATTTATATTTTAGACTTATTTTTATATGTATATATATTTTTACTCCAATCTTTTGTAAAGTTATCTATATAAGTTTTTTTCATTTAGCTCACATGATATATATTATATTAATAAAATTAAAGAAATAACTACACACTAGTCTTTCTATTGAGTATCAAAGATTAAATGGTATGAATTAAAATATTGCATGCACTTAGATATATTTTGTTTAATTTCATGCAATATGTTATAATTGTATGTATGATCTTACATAATTTGATTTGAATTATTAATATATACTCTTGAGAATTATAAATTCTCATAAAGTTTGTGTATATATATTTTACCAAATAAAGGTTAAACAAACTATGTTAAGATAGCAATTTAATCATATATATCAATTTATTTGTATTGCTATTTAATCTATTGGTTTTTTATATTGTCTTATTGGATATTCTTGTATTCTAATAATTTATATGGTGATATCTACTATTTTTTAATATCATAATATCTTAAGAGAAGCAACAACATTTTAAGATATTGTGATATTAATAAAGTACTATGGTAATCTTAAAGTATATTTTATCATAAATATTTACTTTTATTCGAATATATTGCTATTAATTTATTAATTAATTATTTGCCCTATGGGGAGATAATTATTTTAAAACTTTAATAGGATAAGATAATAAACTTAAATATAATTTTCCTTATACCCATAGGCATGAGATTTTAATATTTATCGCTTACTAGTCTTATTAATAAAGTTATGAAACAAATTCAATGCATTTTTTTGCAACTTGCAACCTCTACCCACAGAAAGGTTCAAATTTACTAATATATATTAACGTTGATTAATTTAATTTTAAGTTTTGATATAATAGCATTAAAGTACATTTCCTTATTATCGCAGTTATTCCTACTTCTTTTGTTAATGATGTATCTTGTATTTCAATGCTTAATAGTGAAAATTATTCTAATTGGAAAGAAAGTGTTTTCTTTACTTTGGGATCTATGGATCTTGATTTGGTGTTTTGTGTGAACGAACCATTGGTTCCCACTGACTTAAGTATACCACAAGAAAATGAAGAATATGAATAGTGGGAGTGGTCGAATCGCTTAAGCTTAATCTTATAAAAGTCTCGTATATGTAAAAGTATTAAGAATTCAATACCTGAATGCTCAAAGGTGAAAGATTATATGAAGGCTATAGAAGAACAATTTGTGACTTCTAATAAGGTATTTGGTCAACACTTTAATGAAAAATCTTTTAAGCAAAATTTTTTATCGTTCTAAAAACGTGCATGGTCATATAATGGAAATGAGAGACATTACTACACAACTTAAAGCTTTAAAAGTTGAGATTTCTTATTCTTTTTTTATTCATTTTATTCTTAATTCTCTTTTTAATGAATATGGACTTTTTAAAATATCTTATTACACACATAAAAAAAAATTGGTCCATAAATGAGTTTCTAACTATGTGTGTTCAAGAAAAAGAAAGATTAAAACAAGAAAAGATGGAAAGTGCTCATTTAGTAGTCCAAGGAAATATAAAAAAAGGTGTTGATGCCTCTCAATTTAAAAAAAAAGGGAACAAGCCTTCAAACTAATAAGGTAACAAGGTAGCATGCTTCTTTAGAAAGAAAAAAAGGCCTATGAAGAAAAACTACTTAAAATACAAAAAATGGTTTGAAAAGTAAGGCAACTTCTTATCCTTAGTGTGTCATGAATCTTTTTTTATTAATACTCCTTATAATACATGGTGGATTGATTCAGCCTCTTCAATCCATATTGTCAATATCATGCAGGGTTTTCTCAACCTAAGGAAGTCGAAGGAAAATGAAAAAGGCATATACTCAGGCAATCAAATGTGTTCAAAAGTTAAAACTGTGTGAACTTTTAGACTTATTTTAAAATCTGGTTTTAATTTAGAACTCGAAGAAGTTTTTTATATTTTGTCGTTTTCTAGAAATTTGGTTTCTATCTCAAGCCTTATTGTTTTGGGTTATAGTTTTTTATTTGAGAATAAAATGTTTAGTATATTTAAAAATAAAATTTGTATTTGTGATGGAATGTTAGTTGATGGTTTGTATAAATAAATTTAAATCCCACTTATGAATGCAATTATTTGAATATGCATAGCAATTGTGGTACTAAACAAAGTATTATAAATAAGAACTCCTCTTTTCTATGGCATAAGAGATTATGACATATCTCCATAGAAAAAATTAAAAGGTTAGTAAATGCTGAATTCTTAAAAACTCTTGACTTTACTAACTTTGGGACTTGTGTGGATTATATTAAAGAAAAACAAACCAACAAGAATTCTAAAGGTGCCAAAAGAAAAACTGAAATTCTTAAAATTGTACACACTAATATATGTGGGCCTTTTTCTACTATTTGTCTAAATGGATAGAGATATTTTATTTTATTTATTGATGACCATACAAGATTTATGTATCTTTATTTTTTGTTTGACAAGTCAAAGCATTAGATGCTTTTAAAGTCTATAAAGCTAAAGTAAAGAAACAAAAGGAAAAGAGAACAAAAATCGTTTGATTAGAGGAGGTGGTGAATTTTATGGGAGATATACAGCAAAAGGACAAATGCCAAGTTTTTTTGCAATATTTCTGGAGCAAGAAGTTATTATTGCTCAATATTAAATGTCAAGCACACTACAACAAAATAGTATAACTGAAAGAAGAAATCAAACATTAATGAACATGGTAAGAAGTATGATTAGTGATTCTAATATTCTATTATCCTCATGAAGTGAAACCTTGAAAACAACAGTGTATATTTTAAATAGAATTTCATCTAGGGCAGTTTTGAAAATGCCATTTGAATTATGGAATGGATGGAAACCAAGTTTTAAATCATTTACACGTATGGAGTTGTCCTGTAAAAGTGAGAATTTATAATCCTCACATAAAGAAAGTAGAAGACAATTAGTGGTTTTTTCATTGCTGTGCAATAAATTCAAAAGGATTTCGATTTTATTGCCCTTCGCACACTATTAAAATAGTTGAGGCTAGAAATGCCAAATTTCTTAAAGATTCAGAACCTAGTGGGAGTGATTCTTCTAGAATAATAGAATTTGAGAAAGAATAAAAATCAATTGAGTTGCTTGTAAATGATGAACAAATAATCCTAGAGCAACCAATTGAAATATAATCAAACCACAAGGATCAGGCTGAAATAGTACCTATTGTTGAAACTTCACAAGTTGATGAAATAATAGGTTTAATGAGATCTTGAAGATTAAAGAAATCAAAAATTTCTAGTGATTATTTTGTTTACCTTTAAGAAATAGATTTTGACACTGGAACTAAAAATGATCTAAATATATTTAATCAAGCCATCAGTGGAAAAAATTTAATGTTGTGGTGTGATGCCATGAAGGAAGAGATGAAATTTATTGTTAAAAATCAAGTTTGTGATCTTGTTCATTTGCCAAAAGGAGCTGTAGCTATAGGCTACAAATGACTTCTTAAGACAAAAAGAGACTCTCGTGGTAATGTAGAAATATATAAAGCTAGACTTGTAGCAAAAGGTTTTACTCAAGCTAAAGGTGTAGATTGCCATGAAACCTTTTCTCCAATTTTTAAAAAAGATTCGTATAGAATTATTATGGCTTTAGTAGCTTATTTTGATTTAGAGTTACGTCAAATGGATGTCAAAACAACATTCGTGAATAGGAACTTAGTGGAAGAAGTATATATGGCACGACCTGAAGGATTTTCTTTGAAAAATGAGAATCATTTAGTTTGCAAGCTAAAAAAATCTATATATGAACTAAAACAAGCATTCCGTCAGTGATATTTAAAATTTCACAATATTATTATCTCATTTGGTTTTACAAATTGATCAATGCATATAGCTTAAAGTTAGTGGGAATAAATATATCTGTTTAGTTCTATATGTAGATGATATTTTGCTTGCAAGTAATGATTTGGGTTTACTTTATGAGATAAAAAAATTTCTCTCTCAAAATTTTGAAATGAATGATATAGGTGAAGCTTTTTATGTCATTGGCATAGAAATAAACAAAGATAGATCTTCATGAATGTTAGGTCTATCTCAAAGAGCCTACATTGAAAAAGTTTTAAAGAGATTTAGATTGAAGGATTGTTTACCAACGCCAACTCCCATTATTAGAGGAGACAAGTTTAATCTAAATCAATATCCTTAAAATACATTGGAAAAAGGACGTATGAAACATATATCGTTTGCATCAACTATAAGAAGTTTAATTTATGCTCAAGTTTGCACAAGGCCTGATATTGCATATGTGGTAGGCATGCTTGGCTGATATCAAAGTAACACAGGTATAGAGCATTGGAAAACTACTAAGTAGGTTATGTAGTATCTTTAAGGAATTAAGGGTTATCAATTGCTTACAGACACATACAAACTAAAAGTGATTGGATATTCTAATTTAAATTTTGCTAGTGTTTACACTCTAGAAAATTCACTTTATGATGTATTTTTCTTTTTGCTGAAGCAGCTGTGTCTTGGAGGAACATTAAACAAAACATAGTTACTTCATCTACTATAGAAGCAGAATTCATCGCATACTATAAAGCAACATCACAAGCATTATGGTTAAGAAATTTATCTATGGCTTGAAATTTATTGATTTAATTTAAAGGCCATTGATTTATTATGACAGGTCTGCTGCAGTTTTCTTCTCTAAAAATAACAAAAGTGGAAGCCAAAATAAGCATATCGATATAAAGTATTTAATTGTTAAAGATCACATTAAAAAGCAAGAAATATCTGTTGAATATATAAAAACATATCTCATATTAGCATATCCTATGACTAAAGGTTTTTCGGCTAAAGTGTATAAGAATCATGTGGATAATATGGGTCTTATTGATTTGATTTAAGATTATTTTTTGCTTTCTTATCCATGGGTTTCTATATAAAATTTTGTAAGTACAATAAAGAATAAAGTTGTTATTTGTGTATATAAAGCTTGTAGTTCGTTCAAATTATTTAAATTGAACCCTAAACAGCTTATAATATTCATAAAGTTAGTAAAACTAAATTGAAAATTTTCATATTTATAATACATAGAATGAAGTGCTTTTTTTCTAGAATATAACTGCTATGATTTAAATATTGAATTTTTCTTTTGGGTTGATAAAGTATCAATTTTATTTGGCTAGTATAATTTTTAACAAAATGGCCATATAAAGTTAAAAGGTTCTTATTATAAATTAATCATGTGGTCTAAGTGAGAAAATATAAGTTTTTCTCATTTAGCTTAGATGATAAATATTATATTAATAAAATTAAAGAAATAACTACCCATTACCTTTTTTACTAAGTATTATTTTAATTAATTTATTATCCAATATTTTATTTAAATTTAGTGGTCTTTAAGTCTTATTTAATCTCCTTGCAATAAAGTAAAAATAGTAGGAGACAAAATTGATTAGCCACTTTCATATTTTGTGGTTAGTAGAGAAAATGTTTTAAAATCACTTTAATGATAGATAGAAGTGGGGAGGAGAAAAGATCTTTGAGTTATGAAAATTTTTCCTATGAAAACGATCCCTAACCTAATCATTTGTATAGCTTACAGAAAATGACATTATAAAGCGGCCTTGAGAAAGAAATAGGTTAGAAGAAATATTTTTCAAGTTTCTTTATTTGGGCAACATAGCTGGAGGTATGTATTATATTTCTATATGTTTTTATAATCTATTTGTCTCTTAATTTATTAATTGTTTTTAAACTTTTGGGCATAATTTAAGTAGTTTGTGACACACTTGTTGCTTTCAGGCCATTTTGAGTTCGAATAACAATATGAGGTAAATGTTTGATAGTTCCTGAGTGAGATTTCCCACTATCATCCAAAATATTTTTAAATAAAAAATAAATTTTAAATGTTAACCGACCAATTTTACTTTTTAAATATTTTGATCCCTCAACTATTTATTTTAACTTTGCTTCTGATTGTAATATATTAAAGATTTTTGACGGAACGAAATATTTTATGATAAAAGGCCAAAACTCTTATTCTTTATTATTATCTAAATTTGAAATAGCGTAATAACGTCAAATGTGCTCTAAATTGCTCGAACAACTATATTTAAGGGACATGTTTTGCATATAATATAATAATAAAATAAACTAGTATATAATAAAAGAGAAATTCCATAAAATAAATAATTGGTAAATTTAATTTATTTGGCAAGGGGAGACAACGATTGGCTTGTGCTTAAATTGAAGACACCTACCTAGGCGTATTATTCTTCCTTTAAAGAAGGCACACTCGCTCACTCAGCATTCACTTGGAATAGAATGGACCGTCAATCATCTTTTAGGATAACTAATGAAGCGACACGTGTGTGGACAGATGGAATCTTTGATAGGATGGGGTGGTGCCACGTGTTTATGCCGCATTTGTTTGTTCTTAGATGGCAACGCAACGGAACCTACCCACATGTGCTTAGGCAAATGCTGCCTCCTCTCTCCCTCACGCGCTATGTCGTCACGCGCCAACCTCTTTCATAAAGGCATTCTCTAGATTAATGTTCTACTGAGAACCTTTTTTAAAAATAGAAATCCTAAATAATTATGTGATACTAAATCATAAAAAATATATGATATATTTAATCATATTTTAATTATTGTTACATTTTTTATATTGTATAATTATAAAATTAATCTCGATTTAATTGATGTAATTTTTTTTTAACAAACTTTAAATTATTCGTAATTATAATCGTGATTAAGAATATTTATTTAAAAATTTAAATAAAAATTATTCAAATAATCATTAATTATATTAGATAGCACCAATAATATCGAGGTAAATACTTACTATTAAACGAAACATGCCATCTAAATTATTTATGATAATGAATATGGAGTACTTTTCAATTGTATAATGTCATGGATACGCATTATTATACTATACAATTTAACCTAACTTGATGATATTGATTTAAAAAATATAGAATTAATATAATAAATAACGAAAACAAGTGACAATTAATATTATTATGCTATGTTAATTTGTATTTTTAGTATTAAATAAAATTATATATATTATTTATATTATATTAAAAATTTATTAAAATTTAAAAGTTTAATTAAATATAATTTGATATGATACGAAAATCTATATTTAATTAGATGAAATTTACATTTTTTTTTTAAAGAAGGGTGAAAATGTAGCGTGCATGAAACAAGCACTAATAGAGCATGAGACATTGAAGAAGAGAATTGAGAAAGGAAGATTTCACAAATACAAATCCAATGAAAACAAAATAACACATACCTCTCTTAAAATTTTAAAAACTTACACATAAACGATACCTATAAATAAATTTACATATATCTCCCTTTAATTATTAATTAATCATTCAATTTTTATAAAAAAATCAAAATATCCTAATTATTTTTTTATAATATAAAAAAATGACGATAAAATTTATCTATTATTTAGCATGCTTATATATGTGTAATTTGGAGTCTTTATTTTTAAAATTTACCATTTTATATAATGTATTATTTATTTATTATATTATAAAATACTATAACAATTTTTCAAAAAAATTACAAAAAATTTATTATCTAATTGATAAATATTACACAATTTTGCATGAAATATAAAAGTTTAAAAGTTTAATTTTACACTTTTTTAATTTTTAAAATTTATAATATGGATATAATTATAAAATTTTAAAGTATAAAAAAATCAAAAATAAAATATTTAATTACTTTTTCATAAATAAATTATATTTACGATACTAAAAAATATATTAGTTTAATTTATGAAAATTATTTTTAAAATTTTGGATTAAATATTATTAAAAATATGAATAAATTGATAATATTAAATATTATTATTTAATTTTAAATTTTAATTATTATCTTATGTGAAATTAAATAATAAAGTAGTGTATATTTTTAAAAATATTCTTAATTTTAACGTTTCTTTAACGGTTAGGGGAGGTATATGTTAGTTTGTTTTAAATTTATTATCTAAGTGTGAGGTATCTAAACGTTAAGGGAGGTATGTGTTAATTTACCATACAGTAAATACGGTATGATTTTGGGCCATATATATATATAGTGTTAATAGTCTCTCCTTTTGGGTTGGCTTTGGCTTTGCATTGTTGCTTCATTCTGGCGTCGCGTGTAACTTCCGAACTGAAGCTTTTCTTTCTCTGAAACATAAACACAAACATATTACAGACACCAAAAACAACCGTCAATACGAAAACAAAATTCCTTCAGACAAAACAATACCCGATATTACTTGGAATCCAGATACCTCACTAACTTGATTTTTGTCTTAATTATTTTCCCAATTTATGAGAGATCTTGTCCTTCTACAAATAAATGCCCTTTCTTTGTAGCGGACAAGGTAATCTCTCACTTTATAATTACCCGTCAGTTCTGTTCTGGCTTTGTTCACTTCGATTTTCTAATTCTGGTGTTGCGTTTTCTTCACATTCGTGCTTTTTTGAGCAATTCATCGATACCCATTTAGTCGTAACCTGGAAAAAAGTGTGTTATTCCTTTGATTTTTTACGGGCTTCTTTAAAGTTTTTCCTTTTCTTCAGTTTTAATGATTTTACCGTATTCTTTTTTTGCAGTGGAATTAGTGTTTTTTGTATTGGTTAGTGGACATATGCTGAGCAAGTTTGTGTCTGCTGAATGTTTCTAGGGTTTCATTGGATCACTATCAGGAACTTCACCCGTATGGAAAATTTTGGACTGATTAGGGTTTTGTAATAGTACAGATTGTGCTTGGATTTGTATTGGAATGAGCATGAGTTGGGATCTTTGGAGAGATTGGAGTGGTGTGTTTGACTGTTTTAGAATCGAACTACTCAGCTTTGAAGAAGCTTAGAGTCAGGGTGGTTGAACATTGTTGCTTTGATCATGGAAGAGGATTGCATATACAGAATTTTGTAGACGTTGATCAAGAATTCAGAAAGTTTAGTTGTTTTTGAGAAAACAGAATCTTGGTTTTTGGCAATTTTTTATGCGCTGATCTTCATTAGGGGATGATTTTTATATTAGGGTTTGATTATAGGGAGGAGGTGATGGTTCTTTATGGGCCCAGAAGGCAGCATAGAAGATTAGATTGTACTGGTCTCTTTTTATTTCTTAAGAAGCCATTTGGATTAACATAGTTTGAATAAATTTGTTGGCCAAAGAGCAGTTTTTGAGCTGTTTTCATAACTGTGCTTTATCGTGCTAGTGTAGTCTGATATTATTAGCTGGGTCGATTAAGTGGGTGCAGTGGTGAGCATTTTCGTTTTGAAGTTATATTTCAGTAAAATCTGCTTGACTTGTGTGTTCATTTCTATTAAAGGAGGCTATAAAACTTGGTGGGATTAGAAATTTCTAGCTGTTGGTTTGACTGGGGAGCTCATGGACGAATATTGAAGCTGGAAATGAATGCGGGGACATGGTGCATGGACAGGAGCATAGTTACTGGTCCGTTCCTTTCTCGGAACAGTGCTACTGGAAACTAATTCAAGCATTTTCATTTGTGGAAGGCATTGGTGTTTTGTATTCTGGGATTCTGTGCAATGTCGCGTTGCTTTCCATTTCCACCCCCAGGATATGAAAAGAAGGCTAGGACTGAGGATCAAGACTTACTAAAAAAGGTTAATACACTTTTCTATATTCAAATCTTTATAGCATTTTATAATCCTCATTTTGATGGAATATTAAATACCTTCTGAAAGTTTTGGTAAATATATCTAATGTTGAGTTTCATGCATTAAATAACTTTCTGTATCTGACAAGGGCATAAAAAATGTTATTTATTGATTAGTTGTTATACATTAGTCATTTACTGAATCAGTGATCTGCTGTGTGGTTAAATTTAATGGTACTTCATTACTAGTCTAGGAAGGATAAAGTTCAGTTCAAAGTTTGGATGCTATAAGAGATATTATTGAGTTGGAATGGCGAGTAGTATTCTTTCTACCTAATTTAGATCGTCAGAATTGGGAACTTCTTAGTGAATCATTGATGGTTTACCCTTAGCATCTCTTTGGCTTACCTTCTGAGATCTGATAATTAATGTTGGCCCTAAAGTTCAGAGCTGCAATTGTGGAGGCATTGAGGTTAGGGCCGTATCAAAAGGAACCTTTTGCATGAGAATTGTTATTTTTCTAACGCAAAGTAATTTTAGTATCCTTCCATGTATGAATGTGACATATGATTCCGGTGATGGTTTTTCTTGAGATATACAGTATTTTCTTATTCTACTCTGAATTATGGTCTCTGTTGTTAGCAAGTGCCTGTACGAATCAGTTCAACAGACCGTTGAAAGGAAAGCTTGTAATCTAATTCAGTAAAGCCAAAACTGAATTTATGTTTCTTAAAGCTCAAAACAAAATTTTATATTCGCGCAGAACCTCATCTTCTCATGTGTAACACAGTATTGATTCATTCTCCATAACTGACAGTGAGTCATCATGGGCTATGCATCCCAACAAAGTTTGGCTTGAACGTTGAGAGTCGTGTTCATGTTTCATAGTCTATTTTTAATTTGTGTAAATAAATTATCTTGCTGAATTTTGTTAACACTCAAAATTATCTGTCTGGTGGATTTTGGTGTCAACTAAAGATGCCATGTCAGTTCTCTGCTTCATTAAACAGGCCCAACGTCTTAAGTCATGAAAAAGCTAGGGGAGTTTTTTGTGAGGTACATAAATTGCTTAATCTCTTTGCTCTGATGCTGCCTTAAATTTAATCCAATTCCAAACTGAATGTTAATTACTTCAAGGGGTAAGGCAGGTTTGTCTACTAAAATCTGACACAAGCTATGAGGATCATGTTTAGTTTAGTGGACTGTTTGGATATTTAGGTTCTTTCTTATTTATTTAGGGTTTTTACAAAGAGAGATAGTGTACCGTTTTTGTGAGAGTCACTTGGAGGTTTGGTGCTGTTGTGTGATTTTAGCCACCTGTACAAGCTCTCTTGTTTATGGTGAGATTTTTTTTTTGTTTTTGCCCATAAAAAGAGTTCTAAGATCAACCCATGTACATTGTTTTGTTCTCTCTCTGATCTCTTCTTCAACAAATTTGGTAGCAAGAAAACTTTTACTTATGCAAATGATATGAGCCTGAAGCTTAATGTCTAGTCTCGTCAAGTCTAAAAGGTGGCAAGCAATACAAAGGATTATCGTCTTCATTTATGTGCAGAGAGTAAATTTTGATTCAATATCATCCACCATGCCTTGCATCATAGCGAATTATGTTGTTATAAACATTTGAACTATTACCTGAAAAAGATTATTATTGAGTTAGTTTCCCTTTTAGAATCATTGCTTACTTGGAAAAGAGTTTGACTTGTATGCTGTAACACAAGTCATACATATCTTTATAACAAGAACTTTAATTTGATTTTATCAAGTTTATATTGCTTTGAATGGTAAATTTAAACTATATAGACTCTTTGTTGGTTCCCTTCCATTTCAAAAGCATGGTCTCTGAAAAAAATATTGAGTTTAGATTCTTTAATACTAAAATCTGACTTTGTTAATTTCTGAGACTTCCCATGTGACAATCACAATCACGGACGACCAAGACTTGTGCAATATAAATGCGTTTCAGGGCACAGTTTCAAATGAAGCAAATTTCTTGTGAACTTAAGTATATCAAAATTATTGGTGTATAATAATCCTTAATCTTCTTAGAGGTTGATTCTTTGTTGATTTTTCTAATTAAGTTGGGGATGTAGGTTATCATATAGATTTTCCAAGACTTAGAATTTGTATGGGAGGTACTTTTCACCTTAGTTATGGTGAATTGGGATTTCTTTATTTGTCTGAGACATATTTCTATTGCTTAGTTTGTATAGAATTTGATTCCCTTTTGTGTTAAGTTTTTGGCCACTATAGGTTTTTTGTTTTCAGTGCCTTCTGAATGATTATCATGACAATTTTTTTTTTTTAAAAATTCCTTTGAGTTTCTTCTTAATTTTCTCTCCTTTCTTATGTTGTTTTTGCTTGCCTACCGATCTTCACATGTTTCTTTTTTTGCTCGAGCAAACCTCTAGCATGGAAATCACTGCATGTTTTAGTGTTGGATCTGCATTCATTTGCTTCTGAATGCCCTCAAATAGACAATTTCACAGTGATATAATTTTGTTTTCTGCCTGCGTTCATATATATTTTTAAATTATCTATGTTGTCTTCTTTTGCCTTTGGCTTCTCCTAATTTGAAAACTAACAGTCTGGAGGTTGATCCCCTTGCCTAAGATGCTATAAGCAGTTTATACCATGACATATATGCTTTACTGGTTAGTTCATTTTCATGGTTGTTAAATTGAGCACACATGTTTTGCAGCAGTTTGGAATGAGTTATCATAATTGAATATGTGGTTAATTTGCCTAATTGGAAAAAGGTAGAGGCTATAGGGAAAGGAATAATTCTGCAACAGACATGAATTCTTAGAGCAGAAGACATGGATTCTTCCACAAGGAATGTGCTATCATATCAGCTCAAAATAAGATTTAAGCAAACATTGCAAGAGTTTTGACTTCCTCTTGGTTAACGAGGCAATTGTCAAAAAGGTAGTGGCTATAGGGAAAGGAATAATTCTGCAAAAGGAATAATTCTGCAAAAGACATGAATTCTTAGAGCAGAAGACATGGATTCTTCCACAAGGAATGTGCTATAATATCACCTCAAAATAAGATTTCAGCAAACATTGCAAGAGTTTTGACTTCCTCTTGGTTAATAAGGCAATTGTCATAAACTTCCACAGTAGTTGTCAAATGTAAAACCAGTCTATTAATTCTAAGCCTTGATTTATAAAGAAAGAAAAATCTTATCTCATCTTCTAATTATGCTTATAAGCTCAAATACATATTTTAGAGAGAACTACCAGATTTAGAAACAGTAGCAGCACTACACCAACTCTTAAAATTCAAAGCTATAGATGGTTGAATGTTGCATAAATTGATAAAACAGTTATAGTTAACCTTTTCATAAGTATTCATTACATTCTTAATTATGACTCATTGGATCATGTGGTGCAAAACATGTGATCTCTAATTAGAACCAAAGCAATGACAATGAACTAACTGGCAAGAGATATACGTAAATCCCTAAAGTTATCCAATGTGCATAATTTAGCATAAACTGTTAATATAATCCCCAAGGGCTTGGTTGAGTAATAGACTGTCGGATTCAATCAACATGGAGCCACCTACCTAGGATATTTACATTCTAAAAGTTCCCTGCCAAAATTGAAGGTTTGATAGTTGTCCCTAGTTTAGAACTTGTTGAACATAGTAGAGTCAATAGATTTCTGGTGACGAAAGAAAAGAAAAAGAAAGTATAAACCATTAGTATCAATGTGGGGAAGAGTGATATAGAAAGTGTTCACATGTTAACTTGGTTATTTATTTCTGTGAACTTTAGCTGTTTCACGGTCTTCGTATGTTCTAATTGAGTCCCTTATAGGAATAGGTGGTAAGCACTCCATGACTGATACGCGACTTGTCAGTGATTTTTAATCTAATGCAGCCAACAGATGGGAAGAGGTGAACAGAAGTTCTCTATATAGAGGCAATGTAATGTCAGGGTCCTGTTTGTTGTCCTATTATTATCTGCAGTGAAATTCATTTGGCAGATTAAGTTGGGGATTTGTTATGTAAATTTGGAATGAGGGCTTTATGGCCCATTGGTGAAATCTTGTAAATATGAAATTGTAATGTCTGGGATTGTTTATAATTTCACAATATCTTATGTCTAATCGTAAGGAAAACTAAGCAGATGCCGTCATAACTAGCTGGAGGTACTTTGAAAGCACAACCAACATTTACCTGACCCTTCTAATTATAGTTAACCTCTAGTGATTTTATCTGACAGTGGATTGAAAGTGATAGCTGCTTGATTCCCAAACCCAAGCATACCTTTAGTTCCATAAAATTGTCTGGTTTATCTTGCGGTTGAACATTCTTAACCTTCTTCATGATTTTCAGGAGAAGCAGAGAGAGAAGAAGCATAAGAAGGAGAAGAAGGACAAAGAGAAGAGAGAAAGTAAAGAAAAAAAGGATAAAGATAGAAGTGAAGAAAAACACAAGGAGAAGAAAGACAAAAAAGAAAAACACCGGGATAAAAAGAAGAAGGAAAGGGATAAAGATAAGGATAAAAGCAGCAACTCAGATGAGAAGAGACTTTCTGGGAAATCAGAGGGTCATGATGGAGAGAAAACATCAAATGAGAAAAAATTTCCTGGCAAGTCCGAGGGTCATAATGGAGAGAAATTTTCTCAGAAGAAGGAAAGCGACAAAGATAGAAGCAGTTACTCTGGCGACAAAAAAGTTGCTGGGAAACTTTCGGGTTACAGTGCAGAGAAGCTTGCTCAGAACAGTTATCTGGCTGGGGATACCACGGATTCGAAGTTCCTGCAGGGATTGGGGAGGAGAGTTGGGGATGATGATAGAGCAAGTGGGAACCAGTTGGTTGAGAAGTTTGTTGGTATGGAACGTAAAAAGGATGAGAACATGGTTAGATTGGTGGCCAAGGCCACTGGCGGTTTGGATGAAAGCAAGGAAAAGAAGAAGAGAGGTAATGATAGAAAGCTGGATGAGTCGAAATTTCGGGGAAATGTCATGGTTCAAAACGTTGGTGGGATGGTTCAAGCTAGAGTTGAAGGAACACTCAGAGCACTGGAGAAAGATGTTGACAGCAGGACTGAAGGTAAAGAAAAGATCAAACAGAAAGAAGGGGGTGAGAAGCGTGGGGATAAACGCAGGCACAAGGATAGGGAGAAAAATGACCAGGGGAAGGATAAGGAGAAGAAAAAGGAGAAAGAGAAGATGAAAAGTGAACATAAGAACATAGAGAAGGATAAATTGAAAGACACTGACAAGAATGCTATTAGTGAGGGAAATCCCAGGAAGAGGAAGGAATTTGAGACTAATGGATTTTATCATGGTGAGTTCTATTATGAAATAAAACATGTTGATACTGCAGCCTCTCCTATTACTAGTAATTGCTCCCTTTGCCCACACACACTTGAAAAGAGTAGAAAACATGAAATACTGAAGGTGTGGTAGGATTAACCATGTGATCCAGTACAAGTATTCCATTCTAATGGAATCTGAGTTTACTTTTCATGATCTAAGCAATCTTAGCTTGAATCTGAAATAGACTTGCAATTTCTACCTATTAATTTCTTTACAGCATTTAGCAATCCATGACTATTGTTAATAATGTTTCTGCTTTTTTTTCTATGTTTCTTACAGCCAATGACATGAAGCCCAATAAGTTATCAAGACCCACACCTTCCTTGCATCCATTGACGGAGACCAATAGGGTTCCAAGACCGACATCTCCCTCACATCCCGTGTTGGAGACTAATAAATTGCCAAGACCCACCTCATCCTCTCATTCATTATTGGGGAATGGAAGGATTTTGGACCGGTGCCAAACTTCAGCTCTGTCTAGTTCAGATAGCCAGGGGGCAGCTGTTAATCTTAAGGCAGATAGTAAAGAATGCAAGGTAAATGGCATGACTGTATCTCAACCATTATCTGTCTCCACAGCCAAACCGCTGTTTACAACTGCACAAGCTGATCAAATCACGGAGGCATCTGTGAAACCACCCCATCCAGATACCAAATACTTAAGTCAGGTACTCTCAATTCCCAAAGTGGAAGAATGGTCTGATTTTGATGACCAAGGATGGCTATTTAACAGCAGCGATTCTCAAATGAAGAAGCCCAAGTTGGGATCTTTCATGAATGACGAGATGCCATGTGTATGGGCAGAAGCAATGAGGATAGAGTCTGCAGATGTTTGTGCTCTGCCATATGTCATTCCCTATTGATTGGTTCACACATGAGCATAGTTCATTCTTTGTACAAGGTTTGGATAATCATCATCCACATGGGTACTTTTCTAGGAAAGTGCAGCAGCATCTGGGACATCAGGGGGGTTGGGGGGTTCAATAACAGTGCTGCATTCTTTATCACTGTGTATTGCAGTGATCATTCTGGGCCATGGATTGCCCTTTGAAATGACTTCTCGAATCCATTGGTTACACAATCCAAATGATAATGTCATACGGCTTGCACTCTCAAGCGCATCATTGCAGGTTTATTGGAAGGCAGATTATAGTTCCACGTCTGGGGCGGCTGATAATTCATTCAAAATGGAAATTCCATGAAGGCGGCTGACTGAGGTGAGCAAGAGATCAATTGGAAGGGAGATGTACAAGAAGCTCGTGGCATTTTCATTTTTATTTGGTTATAAGGTGAGAGAAGGTCTTTCTAACTGGGGGAAAGTGTAAGAGAAACTAGCTGTGCTGTGGTCTTTACAATTCCACTGCAAATTTTGATTTGTAACATAGAATACTGTTATTTACCAGAAAAATGTAAGATAAGAGAGAAAAGGAAAAGTAGCTGCATTCATTTATTATTAACCTTTTTGTAAACTGCTGTTGTTCATAATCCCATTATGTTTTCGTTATTTCTGCTGTGTATAAATTGTTGGGTTTTTCCAATTCATCTTAGACTCGTGCTTTCTGTTGCTTACCTTTTTTTTAATTCTACAATAGCGAATAAATCACTGTTATGTATTATGCATACTTGAAATTATGTAAATATTTCGAAATTTTAATAGTACATAACGAAATTATTAAGAATGAATAATTTTAGATATCTTAAAATCTTTATTCAAAAGTTTTATTTTAAATCAATCAGTATTAATAGCCGAAATACTAGTGTAATAAATAAGGAAAAAGGACATAAATATTTAAGATTTGCTTTATTAAATTAATTAATTTTAATAATTTGGAAAATATATGTTAAGATTTAATTTATTAAAAAAAATAATTATTACCCGTATACAATAATAATCTTTTAACAAAATAATTATTAAAATTTTAAAGTTTAATAAAATATAATATAAATATCTAAAATAAATAATAATATTATTTTATAACACTATATATTTTTTATTCATATTTTAATTATATATAAATATATTTTATTTAAATTATAATATTATTATAAAATACTATATTATACATATGTTATGAAATAAATTTATTAATAAATAATATATTTATAATATGAATTTATTTTATTTAAGTTCTATTAAGTACCTAATATTCTATTATAAATATAATGTAAAATAAATAATTTATATTTTTGGTTATAATACACTTATAAATAAGAGTATAATCATTATTATATTTAATTTTACTTAAGAGGTTAAAAATAATTTTTTAATTAATTTAAAAAAGGTATAATTGCTATTTTAAAAATCATTGAAATCAATCAATTCACTAAACCAAACCCGACCTATAAGTTCTTTTCTCATAAATAATCTTCTAAATTGTTGCTAATCATAAATTAATACCCATTTGATGAATAATGGATAATTTAAATTGAAAATTTGCGATAAAAATTTAAAACATGTAATAATATTTGTTATCAATTTTATCAATTGATGATTTTGTAACAGTGAGATGTCACAATATTGATAAGTTTTATAACTTTCATTATTTTTCTAATTTTTTTTTGAAAAATAATTTTGAATATCACAATTCAACTACTTTTTTGAATAGTAATTTATAAAAAAATTGAGCAGGTTCAATACATACATTTAATACTTTGTATAGCACCCACTCGACTTTTCACTGTGTATACGTACGAAGCCATGTAATCAAATTCATGCAATTCAATTAAATTAAATTAAATTTGTATTATAGCATAAAATTTTCTCTCAATTTATTTAGAACACTTGACGAATTTTATTTTTAAATTGTTTTTATATTTTTATTTGATTTATTTTGATGTTCTGTTAAATTTACTTTTTAATCAAACCAATCGAACTTATTAATTCCTACAGAAACGAACCAAAATAATAATAAAAAAAAAAGACCATAAACCAAACAAAAGCCGAACAGATTGATTCAAATTTATTCTATTTGAGTTAGATTTTTTTTCACCGCAGGTAAGAAATTATTAGTAAGACTCACTTATTTTGCTTTTAATTAATATTTTACTTTTCACATTTTCGTTGTAAGACAATCATAACTTTAAAATAACCACAAACTATGCCTAAAATTAAGAGAAACAAAAGAGCCAAAATGGATTACTTTTTTTTTCTATTTTATGTTATTTCTGGAGGATTCCTTTTAGTTTATAATTATTTGGACAATATTTTATATATTTATGTTCATAAATATATAAAAATAGTTAATTTAACTATATCTATTGCCTATTGGGTATATGATCACTCTATTCAATATAATATAAAATCTTTTGTTGAATTCTCCAGACAAAATGTCCAGATATGTAATGGTTTCATCACCTTTTTATAAATAAAAAGATTTTTAATTACAAGAAAACACTTACAGTTTATTAAAAATATTTGTTAGTTCAGATGCTTTATTCATTTTTTTTATTATAATTACTATAAAACTTAGTTAATCATAATCATTTCAAAAATTAAATATATTAGACTATCCTTATTTTTGTTCAAATTTACAAATTAAACTACCAGATGAGGGTCTAGACCGGTAGCTATAGAATCAATAATTCAATATGACTAAATCTTAAAGGATATATTTATCTATTTACCCTTGGTTTAGTGTAATAAACATGAACATCAAGAAGAAAACAAACCTGTGCTTACTTTTGACACACAAGAGGCAAGAGAGAGCTAACAGAGAATCATCTCATTATGATCGAATAAATCAATAAACAGATTATTGAAACATATAATATGATTGATTACACAATTTCAGATAGCCACGAACAGTAATCACCTGCAACCAAGGAACTAATGATATTGACAAGTTCTTATTGACAACAACATGGGAACTTTTACGGGACATGAAAAGTATGAGAAGAAGCTTCGACAAACCTTTTGCTGGGTTTTTTGTTTTCCTTCCTCAAAGAGTTAGCTGCTCCATATTTTTAACATTTCTAGATGTTCTATGACCCAACCTATCTTCCTGTTCTTCATATGGGTTTGCTCTGTAACTAGAACTTGCCTCTTCATTGTCCGAAGAACCGGGTCTTTCAGTAAGGAATTGTTCCCAAAATACATCATTTACCCGAACCGGGACAGGTGCAGGCCCTAGATTGTTGTTTGGGGTCTCTTGTGAAGAAGATAGAGAGGGGTCCTCATTACCCAGATTCCTGATATTAGGAAATGATCGAGGATCGTATTCTTTGTCATTAGGATTATACCTCAATTCTGTAGCTTTGGCCATGTCATTACTTGGTGGGGGCATTCTAGATGGGTAAAGCCCTTCACTGGCTTGCAGAGGAGAAGGTGACAAAGTTAGATTCAACTGGCATGAAACATGACCATCAACTTCTTCAGTAGAAGTCATTCTCTGCTGCAAGGGATGAACTCTTGGACTGTCATTTACTGGCACTTTTCGAGAGAAAGACGAGTCCATGTTAAACGTCAAAGATGCCCCAGTATCTGAAAGTTCAAATGTTTCAGGCACATATAAATTGCCTTCTGTTCTTGCGTGCCCATCTTTTGGGTCCGCTTCAGAAATTTTCTTCTGTGGACTTCCCCCATCTTCATTGGAACTCTGTGTGCTATGGGAAACTAAGTTAACATCAGAAACAGCTGGTGATAATTCTAGTCTTAGCTTATTTGAGAAATCTTGATGGAAAATATTCCCAAACTCAGGTCTAGAACAGCTACTATTGTCATGAAGACTGGTTTCCACAGCTGTCTTTGATTGATCAACCTGTGGTTTTCGTCTTTTCTTGTTATATGCTGAGATATCCATAGACTCAACTCTTCGAGAAAGATGTTCAACAAAAGTAGGATTCTGCATAGCTTTTTGTATGAAAGTCAACAAATTGTCCTGCCTCTGGTCCATACTATCAACCCGCTGTGTCAGCTCTTCCAGGTGAAGCTTTGCAGCCGACCGCTGCTGCTTGAACCTTAAAATATTTGCCTCTAAAGCAGCTTTCTCACGTGAAAGCCTTTCTATTTCTTCCTCAAATGCCGCTCTCTCAGGATCTACAGATGAACCCTGAGGGTTGCTGTGGCTGTGAATAGGTTTCCTACGGTGGATATTCTTAAGGAGATGCTTTTTATCCTTGATGAAATCTTCATTTGAAAATTCCCACCTCTCAGGATCAATTTTTCTGAATCCCTGTCAATACATAATGCCCATATGTCAAAAAGTTAAATCATATTTCAAAACTCATATCTACGTAATATGAACCAACATAATTTATTAAAAAGTCTTACTTTCTCTTAGGTAAGAAGAAGAGAAGGGGAGGGGGAGGCCAAAGTTTTAGGAGATTTAGAAGTTCTCCATGCATCATATAATAAAGAATGAACATGAATCTCTTTCTAGGAAACACCAAAAAGAATTAAAAAAAGAAAGCAAAAAGAAAACCGAGTTTAGTCTGAGGGCAGCAACACAAAAAGCATAATCATTGAGAACAAAAGGATGACAAAGATATCTATAAAAAGATAAGAAGAATAAAATCTCTTTATAAAAAATGAAGCAAAATCGAGAGCACTGACTGACATATTAGTTTTATTGTTGCAAGATATGCATGCCTTAAGACTAAGGGATCAATCTGAACAAATTTACCCAGGTAACACCAAGACAGTACTCAAGTCTACTGGAACAGAGACCCAAAATTGAAGAAAAGAACATAATTTCTCTTCAACTCATCAAGTTCATGTGCAGATAAAAACAAATTCTTGGGTGTTATTGCCAATTGATTCCAAAATCTAAAAGGAAGGAAAACAAAAATGGAGTCCTGGTGGGGCTGCACTGCTGCAAATAAATATGGATTGTTAAATTTCAACGTTCAATCCATTAAGACGGTGATTTTATCTTTTCTATTATTTTATTGATTCTACATGAAAACAAGGCACATGACAAGTAGAGATAATACATGCAACAAATCAGCCTCCTGATTTGACTAATATATTAGGACAGGTTTATTGATATTTTACTACACTATCAAAAACTTACCAAAGTTGATCTGAGATTGCTTAAATGATCCAGAATAAACAGAAATGAAGTCGAAAAACAAATTTGTAACAGAGCAACATGATAACATATAAGAAATGTTGTAAAACCAACCTATAGCATAACATTCCTACAAAAATGGGAGTTTCAGTGCAATTTCCTAAATCTAAATACCATAGATGGGCACAGAAGAAAATTTTTCAAACTCATGTAGAGCATACACATTGAAATATGTCTCGACTCTACAGCATATGAGGTGGACCACACATGGATCCAGTAATAATGAAAAAATAACTTTACAACCAACAATGGTCAGCTAGACTGGGATAAGTAGACTACATATCAACTATAGGAAAAGAATTAGAGTTTTCTGTTTTCACCAAATATCCATAATTCTGATCAGCGTTCCATTAATCATTTACCTGAGAGCTACACTGCATAAGTTCTACATATCAGCAACATAATGCTATGGAAGTATTTTCTCTATCTCATTATTGGGCTTTTAGGGGCACAGCACTAGCTAACTAGAAACAGATAATGCTAAAGTACAAGTAACTTGATGGGGAAGTTTTGAGCGGGGACTACAAACTTATTGATTTTGACAGATCAATGTTTGGTTACAAAAAGGATATAAAGAAAGAAACCACGGAAAACTGTTACTTTTGTTTCTGACAGGATTTTATGCTTATTAGCAGTAAGAAGTCGTTATACAGCTCAAATATGAACAGTTTGTTGACATTTGATGATTTCACCAAAATTAGTAGTGACCTAACAAGACATTAACTTTATCCCCAAAGTCAAAGTCTAAGAAGCATTACAAAATTAGATTTTTTTTTTTAAAAAAAATTGTTATGCAGTGAATGAAATACATTGGCAAAAGCACACAGACCATGTAGGTGGAACTAAAAAGGGTAATATAAATTATTTGACAACTTTCAAAAAGAAAAAAAAAATAAAGTGGTCATACTTCTGCATATCTCTTTCAAACTATGGATATATAGTCTATAATCTTTAAGGTATATCTAAATGTTTCTTTTCCACATTTTGTAACTAAAGCAAAAAACATATACAAACCAAATACAAACACAGACACACTACACACACATATATATAGGATCCTAAGCTCCTAAGATGTTTGAAGGAATCCCCATTTGTTTAAAAAAAAAAATTAACAGAAAAGAGATTGCTAGACAATTTCAAGGAAATTTCTCCCTTTTCAATTTGAAATTTCTCACTGCCCTTTCCTACCCAAATACTAGATTCATAACATTGTCATCTAACACCACATTTTTGTGCTCAAATAAGGCCAAGTCATCACCAGCCACCAACCAAGTCATAAGATTAATTTTCACATGATTTTATGTGATCTCAACAACGAAAACCAGAACTGATTATTAAAGTTTAGACACTGCACTAAGATCTAGCAATTTAGCTTAAATTTTTGAAACTACCATCTAAGTGAACGAAAAAAATGAAAAAACCAAAGAAAACAGCCAGTTCAAAGTCATGATTATCCATAGAATGGATAGTGTAATTCTGTGGTTCTCCGTCAAAGGAATCTTATTAAAGAAGGGAGCTTTATATTTTGCACATGCATATTTGCATAGATATTATACAGAACTGCAAACCAACAACACAAAACAATTAAACCTATCTATGATACCATGCAACTGTAAACAAAGTATTTCATTTCTTTATTCACACTACAAAATAGAAGTTAAAAAACTTATTGGAACGTCTTTCATTGGCAAGGATCTTCCACAGGATGTTCTTCTTTTACAAAAACCTAGGTGGACAACTAAAACACCCCATCTTCATCACTGACGACCTGGAAACTTATCACAGCCTCCAAAAAGAGTACAACTTTGATGAAGGATACAAATCCACGGAGTGAAAATATAAAAGGGTTTGAACAGACACATTGAGTTAAAACACATAAGAGGTGTGATGTCTTAGCAGTTACCACACAACCCAACCTAAGCAGCTCCAAGCAAATTTTTACAGATCAATCAAATTGTACATTTAGCTACACAATGCAATATTATTAAACACCCTAAATTATAACTAAAGGGCCTTTTTTTTCCACTATTAATTATATAAAGATTTCTACTCTTTCCTTCAAATTCAATGGCCATTCCAAGATTTAAGTAAAATGATAAAGTTAAAGAATGAACACGACTTCAAATAGTTTTCTAATATCATTTCAATAGTTCACGTAGTAGTAAAGAACTATAATAGAAAAAGCTTTGCTGAAAATTTTCAAGGAAATTTCCCGACAATTACATAATAAATGATTGATTTTGTAATGTTCATTAACATTTTGGAGCTGATTTTGTATGAAATCAGTAGTGAGAAAGCTAACAGTCTAAAGGACCGATCTTGACGAACAAACAATACAAACTTATCAAATAGCTTCCCCTAACTAATACGACAATCAAACAAATCCATATATAAAATTAAATTAAATTAAAATTGAAGAAGAACTCACATAGGTATTGAGCTGTCTAATGAAGCTAGAGAAATTATTATGCTTGAAATAAGTAGGAAGAAGAATACGAGCGAATTCCGGCGGATTCCAGACGACGAAGCTGTTTTTGTTTGGACTCCAAGAGACGATGTTGTCGGTGGCGGAGTCGTCAACCATGTCGTAAGTCTTCAAAAGGAAAGGCGCCGGTCCTCCTCCGGTACCGGCGCCGGCCGAAGAAGTCGACTCCATTGCGGCAAATTTTCAGATCAATTAGGCGGTGTGAACGGAGGGAGTCGCAGAGCGAGAGAGAGAAAATATTATTTCTGTTCGGTTGGTTGGAGTTGGATTTTTCAATAACGGTGTCGTCTGGTAGTTTCCATTTTGCACGTCAGCATTTGGATTTTCCGAAGACAGGTGTGGAAAATACAACACGTAAATGTAATGTAATGAATACTGAATAGGAAGTAAAAGCTTGACTCTGGCAATTCTAATCTGTCTGCTAATTAATTTTCATTTTTTTATTTTATTTTTTGGGACGAACAAATTGACGGTGTAATTTCATTTTGATCTTTAAATTTTTAAGAAATATTATTTTGATCAGTATATTTTATATATTAGATAAACATAATCTAATATTATTAATAATTATCACTTAGGTCCAAATCATTTTGGTTAAGGTTATTTAAGTCATTTGACTAAACTTCTATCAACTTTCAGCCATTCGTACGATGGGACAGTTTTTAATTTATTCTAATTAATATTAATAATCTTCAATCATATTTTAAAATTTATAAACATCATCATATCATTCTCATATGTGTCCTTTAATAATTAAAAAGATAAATTATAATTTTATAAATTTAATAAAAATAATTATAGGAAATAATTATTTTTTTTTAATCTGAGAAAGATTGAAATTTGCAATGGCCATGATGCTTGGGATAATTTTGGGTTTAGAATTTGTTCATCGAGTGAAGATTTTTGAGTTTTGAATTTTTTTTGAAAGTTTCAATTAATTGATTTTATTACTAAGATTATTAAATTAATTTTAATTTATAAGATTAGGAAATTAGTTTGATTTGAATAAATTAACTTCACTATATATTGGTTTTTTTTTTCTAAATTAAAAACATTAAATGACTAATTTCAGTTTGTTTTAATGTCATTGTAGTTTTTTCTTGATAAAAAAGAATGAAGCGAGGAAGGATGGGAAAGAAGAAGAAGAAGAAGAAAGAAAAGAAATAGAAAAAAAGATGAGGAAGAAAAAATAATTCTTTATTTTTGTTAATTAAGTTTATAAAATTATTATTTTATTTTTTTAATTATTAAAAATTAAAATTAACGTACGAATGAATAGAATGATTTTTATGAATTTTAGAGTAAAATTATAGATTATTAATATTATGTGAGATAAATTAAAAATTACTCCATCTCAATAACAGTTGAAGGTTAATAGAATTTGGTAAAGAGACTTAAATAATACAAATCGAAATAATTTAGATTTAAGTGATGATTTTTAATAATATTAGGGACATTTTAATTTAATATATAAAATATATAAGCTAAAATAATATTTTTTTAAATATTAAGGACCAAAATAAAATTATCCTCGAATTGAACTGTCTTTCGTAAAATATGTCAAGTCCAGTGCACGGGACACGTGCAAGCTTTCTTTTCTCATAACGTTTTCCTGACATATTTCTAGAAGGTTTTAAAATATATTTTTTAAAAATCTTAAATAAAATTTCCACGTTCATTGACTTATATTAATTTTAATTATTAATTTATAACATTAATTAGATAATTATATATGTGATGTGACAATGATAAATTATATTTTTTTATCACTAAAAATCGGTATAAATTAAAGTTATTTAAGCATAATTTTATGAATCAATTTAAATTTTTATTTATGACAATTAGAATTTTAAAATATGGCCAAAATAATAAAAATGACTCCCAAATTAAAAATAATTATTAATAAGATCATTTTATTTTATTTTATTGCGGTTAGGCTCTGTATTTTAATCTTATAACGAAAAAAATTAAAATATCCCTCATTATTTTTGCAATAATTTGAAAACTTTTAACATTTTAAATGTAGATGTATTGACTGTTATAATTCTACAAGCAAATTAATATTCTAGAGAAGAAAATAAAGTAATTAATATATAAGTGTCAATAAAATTATCTAGCAAAATATATGGTGAACTATTTTGAATTTTCTCCTCCTTTTGATTTCCCTTTAAATTGATTATTTAATTAAAGTGACAATTAAGTTCTAATCATATCAAAATTGATATTGAGGCAAATATTTTTATTAATAATTAATAATCTCAATCAAACAAAAATATTTTCTATATTTACACTTAGTATATAGATTTTTAAGTGGACTTGAGGAAAAATTTTATGAGTACTCAAAACTAGATCATATAAGGTTATAAAATTACTTTAATCTTTCCTTTTTGAATATTACAAATTATATATATAATATATATCAATATTACATCAAAAATTTATTAAGAGTAAAAATTTTAATCAAATCAAATCTAACATAATTGGCAAAAATATCGATACATAACCTTTTATAATTTTACTAATAATATTATTTAACAAATATTGATACGTCAATTAATTAGTCATATCAAATTAGTCATACATTAACTTTTATTATTTAAAATAAATTTATTATACTTTAATCTCTACAAATTTTTATTATTTATATAGTGTAGATAAATCTAATAACACTTATAATTTGAATAGTTTGAAACACGTTTGATGCTCTTAGGCAATTTCAAATTTGAGTAACAATAGAAAATAAATCTCTTGAATCTTGTTATTCTTTCCACAAAATTTAATCTACTATTAGCAAGACTTTTTATAACAACAATAATTTTCATTAGTTCATTTTTGAAAAAGTTATTTTTTTCGTTTAAATTTTTCTTGAATATCTCAATCTATTGTTTTATTTTTCAAAAATTTTACTTTTAAAATCAACCTATGACTTTATTTGATAAGATTTTTCCAATTACTAACTTCCACTATTTAATTGACTTTGTAGAGTTTGTATTATATTATTTATAATAGAAATAATGGAAAAAGATTTTCAATTCTATATTTTTATATATATGTTTACACTCATTTTAAGAACACTGAATATATATATTTTTAACGATTAAAATTGAATCTGACACATAATAATTAATGCATAATTACCATGATAATATGATTATTTGACTATGCTTTGATAATCTCAATTGTTAAAAATATATAAATTTAATAATTTATTAATAAGTATAAATATATGTATAAAAATACAGTATCATGAATTTATCTTTATAAATAATATATTAATTATAATATTTAGAATATTCTCACTCTCTTATACAAAATTAAAACAGTCAAAAAAGTAAAATAATTAAATAGCTTTAATTACTAGAACTTCTAGATAAAACTAGAGCTTTTGAAGAAAAGCTATATACCCTCTTAGCAATTATTGCTCCAGCTTCTTTAAATTCAGGCTGCTAATTTTTGACTTCCAAGTTGAATTGAATTAGTATTCAAATATAATTACAGCTATAACTTCTTGTAATTTCAGTTAATTATTTGATTGGCTAAAATTTGCATCATTATTTCAAACACCTCCTAATTTCACCACCAAGTTTTCATGGTATCTCCTAATATTTCAGTTATTTAATTTACATTTTGTTGATATAAATCTATGTAAATGTCAAAAAATCTATTTCAACTCGGAGCTCAAGCCTATAATCAAAATAATATTGTTTTATTCAGTAATATAAGTAAATTCAAATTGCCTTTTAAAATTTAAATTGTGGATTATGGTGTAGAAGATATGAATAAATTTAAATTGGATCTAAATTATATAACATCTTG
The DNA here is from genome assembly GCA_028052125.1 of Melia azedarach. Taxonomy (NCBI): domain Eukaryota; kingdom Viridiplantae; phylum Streptophyta; class Magnoliopsida; order Sapindales; family Meliaceae; genus Melia; species Melia azedarach. The sequence continues at coordinate 7,544,873 of CM051396.1, read as the reverse complement.
CATTAAACTCATTTAAGAGATTTTAAATCCAAAAAACTTTATTATATATTTATACTAATGTAAAGAGACCTAAAAATCCCAAAACCACATGCACCTAGTAGGGAGATAATCTATGGTCACATTGGTCAAAATAGTTTTATTAAAATATAGCTAAAATATATTAAAATATGGTTAAAATATATTGTGACTTTTGGGTCATCAGGAAAATTTCAAAGGATGTAGTCAGTCTAACTCCCTCCAAACTTAGAATCAAAGGGGAATCGAAGACTTGATCCAGATTTAGCAGCCCAATAATAATAGATCTAACAAATTTATTATGACATCATCCTACACAACTTCATTTAATCAAAATCTACCACATACATTAAATAAATTTGTCTAACAATAACTTATATATTTTTATGTAGTCAACCGCAATTAATCTCACTTTCAAGAATATTTTTATAGAGCCATTAGGGCTTAGTCCTAGACAAAATATTTATAGCGAGTGTATTCGATTCTTACTAATTATGACAGTAGAAATTTTCACATAATATGAAACTTTCTAAGGGATATTTAAGTAATCAACTTTCTCTAATTAAGACAATGTGATGTTGAGTATGTTATAATTATAAGTTATCCTTCTAATTAGATTCTAGTAAATCCCTGAATAATTATTAATAATTTTTTAATAAATACTAGTAAATTTGTAATATTAAAAAAAAATATTTTTATAAAAAAAAATATATACATCTCTTGAAGTTTGTCTAAATATCTAATTTAATTCCACAAACTTAAAAAATACTTACACACATTTTATTCCCTAAAAACTTTTATTTAGTTGGAATGATTAACTCTTTTTTATTTTTGGTTACAAATACTATAATTCTCTCTTAATTATATTTATTCTAAGAATTAAAAAGTATATAATTATTTTTATTTTTATTCAAATTCATGATTAAATTAATAGACGAAAACTCTATTAGTAGTTTTAAAATTAGGAAGGCGAAAAAATGTATCTAACTAAATTTTAAGGGGTATATGTATTTCTTTTCTACTTTTATTTGTAAAATATTTCAATAAAATATATATTTTATCAATGACATGAGAAAATTATAAAAAGAAAACGAAAGAAAGATAACTTTGTTTAATATGAATGAAATAGTGTGAAATAGTGTTATTCTTCTAGAAATATATACCGATGGCACATGAGGCGGCTTACAAATGGTCGACATGAAAAATAGGGAATTGATATGACATGTGAGTCCACTTAAATTTGGTCAAAACTCACACACACATTAAAGTATGAATATAGTTTATTTTCAGTCATTTGGAAGTCTTAAATTAAAGTGTTTATTTTCTCAATTAATACTGAAAACTTGATAACAATATCAACATAAAATAATTTAAATTTTTTTTATTTAAAGAAAAAGTCTTAAATCTACACAAATTTGATTATTATTCTTTATTGCTACGCGAAAGTCTGAAAATTTTGTCACCCAACTATCTAAATATATAATATATTAAATCAATCTTAGAACTAAAATATCTATTACTCATAAATATTTTGAATATTCTAACATTTACATCATTATTTCAAACACACCTCCTAACTTTTGCACCATGTTTTTATTTTCTCTCCTATAATTATTTCATTCATGTAAATACTTTTTAAGAAAAAAAAAAGACATATATATATATACTAATGTATAAATATATTTTAGCTTCACTAATTTAAAAATACTCGCATACAGATTGTTTATTAAAATTTTTTGTTAGGTTAGGTGGTTAATTTTTTTTAATTAAAAATACTATAATTCCCTTTTAATTCTAATAATTTAAGAGTTAAATGTATCGAGTTATTTTAAATTTTATCCAAATTCATACATCACCTATAAATCAGATCTTTATAAGTATTTTTAAAATTAATAAAATTAAAATATATATTAATTAACTAAATTTTAAGGAAGTGTGCGTGTGTATGTGTGTGTATATTATTATATATATATATATATATATATATATAGATATATACTTTTTTTCTCATTTCAGGGAAGTGTATATATACATATTATTTTTTTTCTCTACCTACTTTTATTAATTTAATATTACAACAAAATACATAATTTTATAAATAAAATGAGGGAATTAATTATTAAATTAAAACGAAAGAAATCGAAACTATGCCTACTTAATTTTTTTACACTTATACAGATCAAGGCAATAATTTGAACTTGGAGACATTACGTGCAGCAAAATTAATACTGGGATCCCTCCCTTCCCTTATCTCTTTCCGAAAGCTGTCGATTGTGTCGAGAATTCCCTTCAATGCTATATCAAATGCATCATCTTCCATTGCCTCTGATTCAAACCTGTGATCTCGATATATTATCCTTGGAATCAGCCGTATAACTTCCTCTCTCATAGCTTCTACTTCCCTTTTTGAAATCTGAAGCAAGATATCTGTAATTCTAACTCTCTTATCCCTCAGTCTTCCTCCTGGAATAAGCACTGAATACTTGGTATGATTCTTTGGTAAGTGCCATATATATTGGGCATAAGCACTTCCAGGATGGAAGAAAACTGGAATACAACCAGCCAATATTGAATCAAATATAGATCTTCTAGTGAATGAATCCCCTGGAGGCTGTAGGCAGAATACAGACATCTTAAAAACCTTCATCACATCAATGGGGTTGCTGCAATCAGTTGCAGCAGTATTAGTACAGTCTAGAATTTTACATTCGTTGCTGGAATCCAAGCATTGCCTGATAACAATAGCCCGGATTGAATTTCCTTCGTCCTGGCCTTGGAGCACCAACAAAAGAGAACAGATATTGTCTCTTCTGTCTTCTCATTTTCTCTTGCCATTCCAACACTTGGCTGTCCTTTGCAGGATGGAAATATGTCGGATAGGGTATTGCGAACTCATTGTTCCGGGAGCTTGATTCAATTGATAACATTGAGATATTCTTAGATTCAGGAAAGAACCTGAACTTGCTACCCCAAGCACCCTTCTTGTCTGAATTCCTTCTGAAATCATTAGAAATCCTCCCAGCAACTAAGAAATGATCCATTCCCCACATCCTCTTCCACTCAGGTTTTTCAGCAAGCCATTTGAGAAGATTTCTCCCTGATTTATCTCTCACAGATGTGCTAAAACCCCACAGATGTGGCCGAAGTTCAAGCCCAGCATAGAATGGTACAAATATTGCTGAAGCAATTTTGGAATCATTCGTTAAGCAATCATACTTCTTCATTCTGCTGTGAAAAATCAATTCCAATGAGAACTGGTTAGTAATAAACCAACTTGTGCTGTTTATCTGACGACCAAAACCTGAGTTCTCAGTGTATACACACATACGAAACTTTTCACCCTTTCTGGTGAACAAATGATCGCAATTCCTGAGCAAGTCTTCATTGTATTGGCTTGGCAGATCGTGAATGTAAATGTATCGACCTAAGCACAAATCTTGATGAGAGTTGTTTCTGTTCATCTCCTTCTGCTCGCCGTTGACATAGTTGTTGACTAAAACCTTTACGTCGACGTTGCTGCCAATAACAGATGAGTAATTAATACGAATCAATAAGAGGCATAGAATAATTGCAACAATAAATGCAATCCAGAGTTGGCAGAAGTATTTTCCTGCGAATTGTTTGTCCATTTGCTGTGGATGGGCTTACTTGTTTTATAGGAGCAATGAAAGAGTGTGTATATATGTACATTATATGGAGAGGTTGTAAATTAATTACACGCGTCAGATTATATAATTGTTTATAAATGATAAAAAAAATAGTATAACGTTGAAGAGGCTATTGATCGGCAGCCCCATATCACAGTTTTGGATATAGGTAGATGGTTGGATCCATACACTTTTAACAATTTAAATTAAATTTAATATATAATTAATATATTATAATTAATATATATTTTAAATTTAATCTCAACTATTAAAAATATATAAATCTAATAATTTATAAACGAGTATAAATATATATGTAAAAATATGGAGTTGTTAGTTCTTTATATATATATGTGTGTGTGTAAATAATGTAATAAATTGTATATAGTTTAAGGATTGTCAATCTTTTTCATATATATATATATATATATATATATATATATACACACACACACGAGCGTGTGTTTCAAATAAGACAATCCATTTAATAAAAATATACTTCTAATTTATCATATTAAGTGGTTAATTTTAGGGTAAGGGTTTATTTGTCTTTTCTTTATCTAAGTTTGAATAATTTTATTTAGATATTTAAGAGTTGTTTATTTTTTAACTTATATTTAAAAATTTGTTAAAAATATTTAAATATAATTAAGTTATAAATTTTAACTTAAATTTGAATAATAAAATATCTTAATAAATTAAATAATTTATTACTTAATATTTATATATGTATATTATTTAAAATATTAGTTTTAAAATTTTTAGTGTATATATGTGAACATACTAATTTCAATTTTTTTTATTAAAATAAATAATTTAATATTTATATTTAAAATTTTAAAATAAAAAGGCAAACATATCAATAAGTTAATTAAATTCATATTTTAAATAAAAAATAAACATTACCTAAATATACGTATACGTGCGACTAAAAATTATGAGCCGACACGTTCTACATTATATTTATATAAATCATATTATATTTATTATAATTTTTAATTATATTTGTAATTTTAAAATAAAATTATTGGTTAAAAAAGTCAAAAGTGATTTTTAATGAAAAGAATGAGGGGGATGCTTGTAATGTTGAAAAAGCCAGCAATAATCAACTCTAACTTGGTCACGTTGTCACATCCTTTTTTACCGCACTATTATTCTAATTGTAATTGTGATTGCTTTGAGTTTTGATTTCTTTATTTGAAGGGTTAAAAACATTTTTTTTAAGATTTAAAGCATTTATTTTAGTACTTAAACTAATAAAATATCTTTTTTTTTTCAATTATAAAGGTACATATAATAACAAAAAAAAAGAGATTTTTTTTATATATTACTTAAAAATTAAAAAAATTAATTTATTATTATTTTCAGAATTTTTTAAATTACTTGCAACCTATATATTAAGGATTGAGGGTTAGGTTATTACTAAAAGATTTCAGTTTATTTCTTTGGCAAAGTTAATAAATTTTAGCCCTTATCTATTAAAGTTTCAAAAAAATTATACTTTAATTGATTATTTTTCATATCAGCCAAAAACATCATGAATTTTTTTTATTATTTTATTTCTAAAAATTTGAGCACCAAACTTTTATTATTTATATTAAAAGGCGGAGCTAAAAATAGTTAATTAGGAGATTAAAATATCTAAAAGGTAAAGATAATCGGCTAACATTTTAAAAATAATTAATAAATTAAAAAATAAATGAATAAATTTATAAAATTATAAAAATCCAACTATATATAAATTTAAAAATGAGTTTAAAATATGTATACTATAAAAAATTAAAAAAATTATGAGATTTGGGGGTTAGGGCCCCTTCAGTCTCTACTGACGCTCTATTTAATTTATAGTCAATTTGAGATAAAAATATTATAAAAATATAATTTTACTTCTTATAACTTTTTTCGGAATATTTTTTTCAAAAATTTTACTATACTTTTAGTTGGATGTTCTCGTATATTTATTACAAATATCTCTAACTTTTTTTTTTTGTATTTATCACTTTTAGTTTAAAATATTTATTCTTGAAAATTTCAATAATTTATTTAAGGATAAAATAACTCATTTACCTCTACATTTTGGTAATATCTCAAAATATATTACCTTGTTGGAATATTATTTATGCTAATTATTGTTTTGGTAAAGTTCTGAAATGAAAATTTATTACCCATTTTGAACAAGAGTGGCTGCTTTAATGAAAATCTACCTTATTCTATGGATATAAAACGCTTTGCATTTTGCACATTATTTTAAATTAAGATATCGAAACATGCACCCATGTAAACTGAAGTCCTTGTCATAAACCATTTTTTTTTTTTTTGCTGAAAAATGAATCATAAACACTAGTCAACCAATTGATATAATTGGTTATTTTACTTGAAAAAAAAAAAAGATTATTCATCAAGTGTTGTAGTAAAAGTGACAAAATTTTGATTATGAGAGCAGAGACTTGACCAAAATTAAATTTGATTGCGAGAGGAAATACTCCGAGCAAAATTATTTCAATTTCACTCTATTGTTAGAGTAAGATAAAAAGTTAATCATTTTTTAGTAGGGTGATTGGTATCTTAAATTTTAAATGGAAGACAAGAAATTTAACTTTTTATAAGTAGAGACCAAACTTTTTTTTTCTTACAAATATTACGAATTTATGGGTTTAAAATTAAGATATAAAAAAGAATTTAACACCTACCTACCGTTAGACCACTCCTACTTGTTAAATAAAATACGTAAATAAAAATATTTAATTAAAATACATATTTAATTTATATTATTAAATTTATTAAGTACTTAAGATATATATAACTAAAATATTGTTAAATGTTATTAATTTTTTTAACTAATATATATATATATATATATGTGTGTGTGTGTGTGTGTAACTAAGTATTTTTTTGGGTAAAAATATATAATAATTTAATTCTAAAATGGTGTAATAGTACTAGTTTAAATATAAATTTTAATAAACTATTAAATTTATTGATTTGAATATATGTCCAAAGTGTTTAACAAAAATTAGATCCTATAATTATCAATTTTTTTATTTATTATTTTAAAATATATTATTAATTTTTAATTTTTAATTTTTCATCAAATTTTGTAATAATAAAATTTTTTATATCTTTTTAATAATAATAAATTAATATTTTATGTGTAAAATCACTATTTCACATATCATCAAAATAATACAATGAAAATAAATATTTAATTTTTCATAAAATAAATAATAAAAATAAAGTAATTGGCAACAACTATCAATTTGATTGAGAGAATTCATATAAAATATTATAGTTTATACAATTTTATTAAAATAAAATATCTTTATTTCAATTTTTTATTAACCTATATAAATAGAAAAATAAATAAACGTAATAGTTAATTATGATTCAATTTTTTAAATAGAACTGAAAAAAGCTTGAGAAAATATATTAAATCAATCTTAGAGTTTAATGTTTTTTGATAATTCTTTGATTATAAATTAATTATTTTTTGATATATTGATTATTTTATGATATATTGATTATTTTTATTTGATCACAACCTATTATTCCAAATCTAATTATAATAATTAAAAAATAAATTTTGATAAAATAAAAATAATAAATTAATTTCAAACAAAATAATCAATTTGTAATTAATGAATTAAGTTATAATATAGTAACATATGATTAACAATACAAATAAATTCTTAAAGAAATTCTTTTTCTTTTCAGATTTTATTTGCTTATGTACCAAATAAAATATTTTTCTTCAAAATTAAAAAAAAAAAACTTATAGATTTATTTAGTACATTTTCTCTAATTAAAAATTAGATCATAATTGACTACTACAATTATTTATTTTTCTATTTATATAGATTAATAGACAAATTATGGTAAGTGTATCAATTAAATTTGATATTTTATTTCAATAATATTTTGTATGATTGTCTCAATCAAATTGATAATGTTGTCAATTATCTTTTTTTAATAATTAACTTTTGAAAGAAAGAAATATTTATTTTTTATATTATTTTGATGATATGTGAAATGGTAATTTGATGTATAAAAAGTTAAATATTGATGATATATATATTTTTATGATAAATTAAAAAATAATAATTATAAGGATTAATTTTTATTAAATACTTTAAATATATAATCAAGTCAATAAATTTAATACTTTAAATATGTAATCAAGTCAATCAATATAATTTTTATTTTTGAGAATCTTATATTATATATATGATAATTCTATAATTTAAAATAATTCAAATTTAATTATCTATATATATAATTTAAATTATTGATTTAATGTTAAATAACAAAAATTATATGTAAAAATTGAATAATTTTTTTAAAATTATTTTAAAATTAATTTTAAAAGTAACTACTTCTAATCAAATTTATTTTATTATAATTTAAAAATTATAATATTAAAACATAAATATTGTTCCCTCAAACAATTATAAAGAAAATAATTGTAATAAAATTATATTTAAATAATATTAAAGACAAAATTATGATTATAAAATTATTCTACATCAATAAAAATAATTCAAAAATATAATTTTTAATTATATAAATTAAATATTTATTCTTTATTAAATAAATTTCATTTACATGTTTTGATGAATAAGTAAGGTTGGTTGAGTGTAATATTATTGTTTGCTTTATTTTATGTCTTAAGTTTGAGCCACAATTACAATATTATTCTTTTTAGTGGGAGGTCAAACCAGGATTAAAATCAGGTCAGGAGTCTGCAAGGCTCGGTTTGTCAGGTGCTCATGCCAAGTCTAGCCCACAAGCTTGACTTCTTGATCCAGTGTGGCTTGCCCTCCATGTCGTACTGTTCATGGGTTGTGTCAGACTGAGCTTTCAGTATTCACGAGTTATCCCCGTGGTTGATCCGGTTGCTACAATCCATTTGCCACCTCTAATCTAAAATAGTATAGACTTTTGTAAGTGGTGTTAGACTTGATTTAGATGAAAGCTCCAAACTTTGAGAAATTGTACAAGTAATTTATAATATATTTTTTCAGAAAAAATAAATGGTGAAAAAATTTGAATGTGAGATGAAAGTAAAATTAACTCAAATTTTTTGGACTAAATGATAAATATAAGAAACATTAAGGATGCTACAGCCAATATGAAAACAGCACAATTGAAGTGACATTTTAAAAATTGTTAGCGACTAAGCTGAAATTCTCCTTTATGCTTTTTCTTAAAAAACAAAAACTAGGTAATAAATTCTTCTCATTTTAAGCAATATATATATATATATATATATATATATAGATAGGTTCAATGACTCTTTTTTTTTACATAAAATTTATTTTTTTGATATATAATTTTTCTAAAATAAAATTTCAAATCGATAATATAAAGATCAATAAAAAGTAAACAAAAATAATAAGTTATATTATAATATAGTTGCAATTATGTAAATATAAAAATTTATTACAATAATTAAATTATAAAGTAAGTAGAACTAAAAAGATAAGTAGAGAGATAGACAATAAAGAAGAGATATGTCAAAAATATTTTTAAAAAATAAAAATATTAAAATATTCAGACATTTACTCATTAGGATTTAAGTAAGAATTTTTAATTTAATTATATTCAAATATTTTTAAAAATATTTAAAACAAAACAACTCTTAAATATATAAATAATTATATTCAAATTTCAGTAAACAAAACAAATAACTTCTAAACTTAGAAACCAAATCTAGATCTCCATTGGAGCTTTTGAAATTAATAGAACTAAAACATATATTAATGAAACCAAATCTTAGGGAAATGCATATACACTTTCTCTACGTGCTTTTATTAATAAGATATTACAACAAAATACATAATTTTACCAATCAAATGAGAAAACCAATTATTAAATTAAAACGTAATTAAGAAATCGAAACTATGCCTACTCAATTTTTGCACACTTATACAGATCAAGGCAATAATTTGAACTTGGAGTCATTACGTGCAGCAAAATTAATACTGGGATCCCTCCCTTCCCTTATCTCTTTCCGAAATTTCTCGATTCTGTCGAGAATTCCCTTTAATGCTAAGTCAAATGCATCTTCTTTAATTGCCTCTGATCCAAACTTATGATCTCCATATATTATCCTTGGAATAAGCCTTATAACTTCCTCTCTCATAGCTTCTACTTCCCCTTTTGAAATCTGAAGCAAGATTTCTGTAATTCTAACTGTCTTATCCCTCACTCTTTCTCCTGGAATAAATACTGAATACTTGGTATGATTCTTTGGTAAGTGCCATATATATTGAGCATAAGCACTTCCAGGATGGAAGAAAACTGGAATACAACCAGCCAATATTGAATCAAATATAGATCTTCTGGTGAATGAATCCCCTGGAGGCTGTAAGCAGAAGACTGACCTCCTAAAAACCTTCATCACATCAATGGGGTTGTCGCAATCAGTTGCAGCAGTATCAGTACAGTCTAGCATTTTACATTCACTGCTGGAATCCAAGCATTGCTTGATGACAATACTCCGAACTGAATTTCTTTGTCTTTGTCTTGGAGCACCTACAAAAGAGGACAGATATTGCCTCTTCTGTCTTCTCATTCTCTCTTGCCATTCCAACACTTGGCTGTCCTTTGCAGGATGGAAATATGTCGGATAGGGTATTGCGCAGTCATTGTTCCAGGAGCTTGATTCAATTGATAACATTGAGATATTCTTAGATTCAGGAAAGACCCTGAACTTGCTACCCCAAGCACTATTCTTGTCTGATTTCCTTCTGAAATCATTAGAAATCCTCCCACCAACTAAGAAATGATCCATTCCCCACATCCTCTTCCACTCAGGTTTTTCAGCAAGCCATTTGAGAAGATTTCTCCCTGATTCATCCCTCACAGATGTGTTGAAACCCCAGAGATGTCGCCGAAGATCAAGCCCAGCATAGAACGGGACAAATATTGCTGAAGCAAGTGAGGAATCATTTGTTAAACAATCATACTTCTTCATTCTGCTGTGAAAAATCAGATCCAATAAGAACTGGTTAGTAAGAAACCAACTTGTGCTGTTTATCTGAGGACCAAAACCTGAGTTCACAGTGTATACGCACAGATGAAACTTCTCAACCTTTTTGTTGAACAGATGATTACAGTTCATGAGTAAGTCTTCATTGTATTGGCTTGGCAGATCATGAATGTAAATGTATCGACCTAAGCACAAATCTTGATGAGAGTTGTTTCTGTTCATCGCCTTCTGCTCCCCGTTAACATAGTTGTTGACTAAAACTTTTACATCGACGTTGCTGCCGATAATGGTTGAATAATCAATACGAATCAACAAGAGGCATAAAATAATTGCAAGAAGAAATGCAATCCAGAGTTGGCAGCAGTATTTTGCGGCGAATTGTTTCTCCATTTGCTGTGGATGGGCTCAGCTGTTCATGCAATCACCACAAACAATAAATGAAAGAGCAGGATGTTGATGAAAGAATTCGTGTGTTATATATATAGGGAAGGTTCAAAGGCTCTTTTTTTTTTCATACAAAATTTTGTATTAAACATAGACCGTTGAATTTAAACACATTCAACGGTTGATATTGTATCTGATTATATAATTAATACATAATTAATATATTAATAATTACTGTACATATCAGATGCAATCTTAACGGTTAGATGTATTAAGATTTAACGGCTTATATTTGATATAAGATTTTATATAAAGAAAAAGGGTCATTGATTCTACCTCTATATATATATAAAAAGAAAGATTGAGGAAGCTTTCATAATATTTTAATATTATAAGATTTTTATACAATATTATAAATTAAATCTAATCGTTCTTAATGATTGAAATTATATTTTATATGTGTATTAATTATGATAAATTAATCACAATTACATGTGTTAAATTATCTCAACTGTTAGAAATTTTTAGTAGTCTACAAATGATATAAAACATTATATAAGACTAAGAGGGCTATTGATCAATTCTTGTATATATCACGAATAGATAGACTCATAAATTTATACATATTTTTATACTATTTATTGGCTGTTAGATCTACGTATCTTCAATAGTTGCGATTACATTTGATATATATACTTAATGCATAATTGATACACCGAAATTAATACATATATTATATTCAATTTCAACTGTAAAAAATTTGTAGATCTAACAGTCCTCAAACGAGTGTGTGTGAGAGAGAGTGTATGCGTACAAGCTAGCGTGCACTTGCGCGGGATAGATAGAGAAAATCAGCTCTTCCTTCTCTTAATTTTATATAATTTCTTACATCAATTTATACTATTGAATTTATTCACATATTGAAGCTTCCATGTGTATTAATTATAATAGTGAACTAATTATAAATTAATTATATATACTAGATTTAAAGGTTATTTATTTTTTGTCTTCATACTTAAATGTCTCAATTTATCTATTTTAGGGAAATAAGTATGATAGTTTTTTCAACTAAATGACGATTTTAAGAAACCTTCTTATAAATCAATCGTTATCTAAATTTTTTTACTAAATTTGAAAAATTTAACTAATTTTATTATATATCTTTTCATAAATATATTTCAAATAAAAATCCATTTAGATTTAACTTGATTTAGAATTTAGATTTCCATAAAAAGAAAAAACACAGAAGCTACCTTAATTTCAATCATTAAAACTCCACATATCCAAATTCGTTTTTAATAAAAATACACTACAAATTTATCACGATTAAGTGTTAATTTAAGATAGTGTTTTTTTTTTTTTTGAAATCTGAACTTGACTGAATCTGAATCTAATTGACGTGACAAGTTTTTTATCTTAAATATATGAATATAAATGTTAAGTTATTTATTTTTATAAAAATAAAAAATTTAAAATCGATATATTGACATATATATCCTAAAAAATGTTATATTAATATATTAAATTATTAACATATATAAATATTAAATAATAAATTAAGGATATTATTGACAAATAAAATATTTAAATTATTCAAATATTTACTCATTTAGATTTAAGCCAAAATTTTTAATTTAATTATATTGAAATATTTTTAATAAATATTCAGATATAAATTAAAAAACAAACGACTCCTATATTTTTAAATATTTATATTTAAACTTAAGTCAGAAAAACAAACAGCTATAAAAAGTGAATATAAGTTTGACAAAAAAATTATTAGCCTAGACATCTTACCTTATATTTATATATAAGATATAATATATTTATTGCAATTTTTAAATAAAAGTTTTGGTTAAAACAAGTCAAAAGTGTTTTTTAATTAAAAGCATATGGGGAATGCTTGCAATCAACTCAACTCGATCACGTTATAACACCCTTTTTTAGCGCACTATTATTGTAATAATTGTGATCGGTTTGACTTTTGATCATGAGAATATATTAATTTGAAGGATTAAAAAAATATTTTTTAAGATTTAAAGCATTGTTTTAAGTATTTAAACTAATAAAAGATTTTTTTAATTATAAAGGTGAATATAATATAAAAAAAAGAGAGATATATAACTTTTTAACATAATATTTGAAAGTTCAAAAAATATATATATTAAGGGTTTAATTATATTTAAATATTTTTAATAAGTTTATATATATAAATTTAAAAGCACAAACTTCTTAAACATATAAATAATTTTATCAGACTTCAGATCAAGAAACAAAAAAGCCTTTAATCTGAGTTAAAGAATATAGTGAAAGTATAATTGTAATATTTTTTTTGAAAAAATTGCACTTCAATCTTAAGATACTTTTAGTAGAGTATTTTCTTGTATTAATTATAAAATATTTCTCACTTTAATTCAAAATATTTGTTCTTTGAAATTTTAATAATTTATTTAACGATAAAATGACTTATTTGCCTCTAAATTTTAGTACACCTCAAAATATATTACCTTGTTTGAATATTATTTATCCCAGTCATTGTTTTGATGAAGTTTTGAAATAAAAATGTTATTATCCACTTTGAACATATATAACAAGAGTGGCTGCTTGAATGAAAATTTACCTTATTTTATGGATATAAAACGTTTTGCATTTTGCACATTATTTAAAATTAACACATCAAAACATGCAAACTCAATGTATTATACACATAGTCCTTGTCATGAATCATTTGTTTCTTTGGCTTTTCTCTTTTTTCTTTTTTGACTAAAAATAAATCATAAGCACCAGGCAATCAATTGAGATAATTGTTTATTTTACTTAAAAAAAAATACGATTATTGATTGGGTGTTAGAGTAAAGGTGACAAAAGTTTGATTATGAGATAAAAAATCAGAGTAAATTTCTGTCTTTTAATATCGGTGAGAGTTATTAAATTACCACTTTATTGTTAAAGGTAATAAGTCAATAATTTTTTAGTAGGGTGATTGACATTTTTACCATTCAAATAAGACACAATTCGTATCTTTTGAAGTCCATTCCTATGGAATTTTTCCACTAACTTTTTTCGTAAGACCAGTTAGAGCTAGCTTGATTATACGCTGCATTTTCGTTGGCGTGTAGTTGGTATCAAAGCTAGTTAAAAAGAATTGAACAGTTAGACAACGTTTGTTGTTGGTTTGAAAATTATGTGAGATCTGGTTCAGATCCGCCAATTCTTATAACTTGAGATATCAGATAACTAATCGACTTGATTAATTATCGACTACTAATCTGGATGATTAGTAGGAATATTAATTAATCGATTTGATTAATTAAGGATAACTAATTGTTTAAATTAGTTATGAGCGTGATTTAAATAATTCTAGATATAAAAATCCTGAATGTTTTGACTTTTGTAAAAAGAAGAGACAAATATGTGAGAAACACAGGACCCCAATTGCACTCAAGGTGATAAGTCTGATAATTCTAAATGCCACAAGAATAAACTTGATAAGTTTAAGAGTTATTTTAAGAATTAAAAGAAGAACACAATAACTCACTTTTATTAAAAATAACAATGTTCTTAATTATAAAACAATGTTAGTCCCATAGATATAGACTAATAAAAATTCTAAATTAAATAGAAATAGGAAACCTAAAAAGATAACAATACTAAACAAGATAAGAAACTAATTCTATATAAAAGTATTTAAAAGTTTAAATTATCCATGCGACATTAGGATTTAGTAGCTCAAAGCTATTTTATTCTTCTTCTTGCAGCTCACTTGAACTTTTGTCACGTATTTATCCCATCTCTTGTAATTTTAGCCCACTTGAAAAGCTTAATGGATTATGTGAATATTGCTCTTGAGTTCTTCCAAACCTACATAAAAGTTCTTCCTCTTACATACTTGGTTGTGTAGCTTTGTTTGTATCATTGTGAATGTCGTCCTTGAGTCTCTCTAAACTCACGTGAGAGTTCTCCCTCTTATTTGTATGGTTACTCAATTTTTTTCGCATCATAGGTGCAAGTAGAATTTATTTGAACTAGTATAAATTTTTGTAGGTTGTTTTAGATTAGATTCAATCAAAATTCTAAACTTCTAGAAATTATACTTGTAGTTTATAATTTTTTTTTTAAAAAAAATTGACAAAAGTTTGATTGCGAGCTGCAGGTGAAATTAACTCAAGTTCTTTTAGACTAAAATGATAATATAAGAAATATTGAGGATGTTATAGCTAATATGAAAACAACACAAGTGAAGTGACATTTTAAAAATCTTAGAGACTATACTAAAATTCTCCTTTATGTTTTTCCTTAAAATTCAAAAACTTGTTAATAAATTCTTCTCATATATATATATATATATATATATATATCAAATAAATAAATAAATCAAATAAATAAATAAACGAGAAAAAGTTATTGCATTGTTTCTTCAAGTTTCAACATATACAAATGGAGCTATTTTATATGTTTTCTTTAAATATAAAAAATTAATTGATAATTTAATTTACAATGTTATAAAAATAGTAACAAAATCTTATTTGGTTAATAATTTTCATTAGTTTAATTTAATTGTTCATGTGTCTTTATTAGAGTTTAAATTCTTATATCTATCATAATAATTGGACTATGAATATTATGATTCATAAATATAATTAATACACTACAAGAAAAACGACTTTTTGCGGTTAATATTTGTAGCTGATTTTCAATCCGTCACAAATAAGTATTATTTGTGATTGCTTAATTGCTGAATATAATTTCGTCCAAAAAAAAATATTATTTACAACCAAATTTAAATATCAGTTGTAAAAAATAATGGTCAATTTTATTTTATTAAAAATTAAATATTATAATTTTATTTATTACATATTAATTCCAAATAAATAGGACTAAAATATTTAACTATATAAAATTATATATTAAATATTAAGTATTAAGATATTAAAGACAAAAATGTTATTTTACATAAAAATTTTATTTTTCGTTTTTTACATTCGAATCGTTTTTACAGTAAACTCATTTTTTTCCCCAAATGCAATCGATCCCAAAATCAAATTTGCTTGTCAGCTCACTCTCAGCTTGCCGACGCCAAGAACGCCGCCGTCAGCTTGCCGACACCAGGTACGCCGTCGTCAGCTTGTCAATGCCAGGTACGATGTCAGTTTTAATGTTTTCTTTTTTTGAATTTCTGGAAATGCTATATGATTTAGAGAAAATTAATGTGAATTTGATTTAACCTTTTTAGGGTTTTTAGTGTTGATCTTTAGTGTGTGTGTTTTTGAGTGTATATTCAAGCTTGTGCATGTTATTCCTGAACCTACATCTGCATTTGCATCTTCTATCTCTATAAATGTAAAACCAGAGATAATAAATCGAAAGTAGTTCTCTTTTAATTTAAACTTCAAATAATTGGAAATTATAGGATGTGGGTATGGGTTCAGGAACCTGCCATTAATTTGTAGGTTAATATACATAATTAAGCATCAATATGAGTTGTGAAATCCAAACGAAAAATTATAATTAATTGCAAAAATTAATAAAATAATTTTGTAATTACAAATTGATGAGACTGCCTGCTTGTTAAGCTACAAATCATTCTCTGGAATAACACACACGACCATCCCCAGATTTTAGCCTTAATAATTTTATTTTATGTTAACCAAGAATACAGCACATGTCCAGTCAAAGCAATGTACTCTGCCCAGTTCTAGATTCGGAAACATGAATTTTATTTTATGGCTTTCCTTTCACATAATTGATGCTGTTAGATCCTGACTTCTATGCCTTGATTGCACAAGTGCTCTTTTACAGATCCTATGGGAACCTGCAATCCACAAAATAGAGAATTTTAGATAGCATTCTAAACATGAAAATCATATAGCATTTCTTAGAAAACAAAAGGAACATAATGAATTCAACTTCCTAATCTACAAGGAAATAAATCCCATGTTCACAAAAATTCAGCCAGACCAGAAAAAAATAGTGAAACACTTCATTAGAAAGATCATTAAACAAATTCGTAAATGAAGACCGCTTCTTTTAGCCATCATATCTCTCCTAAAATTAACACAGATTATTACTAATTACAAGTAACTTGCATAGTTTTACCTCCTTCCGGTGGAAAATGCCGGCAGCAAGGGCGGTGGATGCATTTGTTTCGTTAAACACCTCGGAAAAGTGTTCAACAGCACCTGCACCACTACTAGCAATGACAGGGATGCTCACAGCATCAGAGATCAACTTTATGATATCTATATCAAATCCTTTCCCTTGACCTGAAAACCAACATTGAGACAGTTTATAGCTTGTCTGAGTATGAAACAAACACAATTATGAATAAGTATTGCCTAGAGATATAATCTGTTTCTCTACAAGAGAACCTTTTAGAACTGGAAAGGCTATTGAAAGAGCACCATAAATTGCAATTTAGCAACAAAGCAGTTTATAGTCTTGAAGGGGAAGGGTTTACAACAGAGGGACAATTGCATATCAGTGCTGATGACTATCTTTTTTGCAAAATTAAATACAAAAGAACTGTTGTAAGAACTAATTTTGCAATTGTCTGTAGATAGCTACAAATTAAAACATGTACACCCAATAGAATAGAATAGAATAGAATAGATCATAGGAACCTTCAGGGAATCACATATTATATAAATAGATTATGAGATTTATAAGGGTCTGTTCAGTGGAGATGGAAAGAAAAGAGAAATTAAAGCATGGCCCCCTAGTGTTGGATTTTCATGCCCTCAGCTTGAGAAAGCATATATTCTCTGGTTCCAATGTCTTGTCTTCTTCTCACACACCTTTAAATCCTCTGCTACTTTAGACCTTCTTTTAAGGGCTTTGCCAAAGTTTTGACTTAAAGTTGCTACATATATTATTATTATATATATACACACACACACATATTCATCAGGGAGTTATTAATAAACAACCACTCTTTCTCTCTCTGTCTATATATATATAGTGAGATTAAACAATTGGAAAAAGAAAACTCAACCTTATAATTAATTGTTGTTTATTATTGCGAGTAATACATTGTCAGAATGCCAATATATATTTCATGATTATGACATAATTGATTAATTCTTTGAAACTTTATATATATACATACATATCCCCGCAAACTAGCCCATATATCACAAATGGGCTGCTCTCCTTTTGCCTCTGAAATGAATGTGTGGTACAGTGAGGCTGTCGAATACTTATTAATTCCTCTAATCATGTGGTTCACAATAATTTGTGGGATTATATATATATATATATATATATATATGTATGTATATATATCTATGTATGTATGTAAATTAAATATTGGTTAGAATTTGAAGAAACTAAAACAAAAAGAAATGGGAAAAGATCATCTGTGTGCTTTGTTGGAATGAATTATTTGTCTTGCTGCCTTCTTGAAATATATATGTATGTATTTATGTATATAGTTATATATAGTTATGTATGTATGCATGCAAAACTTGGAAAATATGTGTTGTTTTTGGCAGGAGCCAGAGTTGGCTTTGAAACAGAGGAAAAGATTTATCATCTGATGGAGCTTTAGGTTTTCGTTGAATTTCATCCACTAGCTTTTAGTGGGAACTTAAATGCAATCCACCTTTATGGAAGTCCATAGCTAAAACCTTCAGAGGGCAATCATTCGTCCCATGTAAACAGAATTTTACAGCTCAAATCCAGCCCAACCCACGATTGTTTAGTATACACTTCAAAACTCTTCATCAATCAGCTGAGCATATATATATATATATGCAGCAACTGTAGTGTATGATACTAAGCTTAAATCCCAAGCTTAGTTGCAGATTGGCCTGTTAAAGCCATAATACAACCCAACAAATCTAAAGACAAAGGAAGATAGATATTGTAAGATCATTGACCCTAGCTTGCTAGTTAAAAAGCTAAAGTAATGAAAATGACCTTCTCAAAACTCCCCAATATATACATATTAAATATATATATATATATATATATATATGCATATACTCTTTTAATATTTTATATTATGAGTTTTGCACATTAAATACGCAACTAAGCTTCTAATTAAGCTCACTTGCTAACTTAATTAACGAATTGATCTTTTATGGAGATTGGGTCTGAAAAAGTTTAATACAAATTTTTTTTTAAAAAAAAATTGCCTGCCAATGAGATTTCTTTCCTTTGCTATCATTTTCTCCTTTTGTTGAATTGTCTTTGTCCCTTCCTCTCTCTGAAACTAAACAAGTTTAGAAATGAATCTTAATTAATTAACTGTTGTTAGCTATGTTGTAACTGTCACTAATTATATTTTATATTATATGTTAATTTTAATGACAATTAATTATCCTTCTAATGTTAACACTACATATCTTATTAATTATTTCTCGTAAATTTTAATATAAAACTTCTATGAATTAAATGAACTGATAATTAAACACTTGTTTTATAAAATTACACTACTGCTATAATATTTGTAAATCATTACGTCTTTTATTTTTGTTAAATATTTTGTTAAAATATTCGCTTCATTTACAAGCCTAAATTAATAAGCAAATTTACTAATTTACACAGGCTTGTTGCTGTTTGTTGCAGTTTTCGGCGATTATTACAGGTAAGAATAGAAAATAAAGTTTATAAATCTTAAATGTTTCTTATAACATTATTGAGATATAATGTATTGTTATATTAATGGCTTTGAATATATTGTTATTGATGATATATTGTTGTTCTCCTATTTTTAAATATGGCTTTGATTTTATTGTTGAATTATAGCATGCAATGGACAGAAAGTTCCTCTTATCTATGTGCGATGGACCGATGTACCAGATGACATATTAGAATACATTTGGAGAGAAGTTCAGGTATGCAAATATGCATGAATATAACATATTATTCATTTTTTAAATAAAATTGTTATTTCTTTTACATATAGGACAACACAAATGCGTCGGATGAGTATAAACCTTATTGTTTGAGGACAGTTGGAGATAGATGGAAGGACTGGAAGGCTCGAGTTAAACAAAAGTGGTACACTCCATTTATCCATTGCCTATATATAAATAAGGTAAATATATGTTTACCTAATGTATCAATAACCTAACAT
Source organism: Melia azedarach (assembly GCA_028052125.1). Taxonomy (NCBI): domain Eukaryota; kingdom Viridiplantae; phylum Streptophyta; class Magnoliopsida; order Sapindales; family Meliaceae; genus Melia; species Melia azedarach. The sequence continues at coordinate 7,524,760 of CM051396.1, read as the reverse complement.
TTACGTAGAAATTCTGTCAAAATTATTTTTTTCTTCTCTCATAAAGTGGAACTATAAATTTCTCACAATTCTTTTCTTATTTTATTTTTTGTAGATGAAAAAGAAAGGAGAGAAAATAGATAGAATGAGCTTATATATCGAGACACTGTACAAAGATGAATGGAATTATACGTGACCAGAAAAGCATGGAAGTTATTGCAAGTATGATGTGTTTTGGGTTTACTTTGATTTTTAATTTTATATCAACAAAAGTATTGATGTTATGATTCATAAATCTAATCATTACTAACAAAGATCTTTCTAAAAATTTTAAAATATTAACATTAAAATCATTAATTTTTTTTAAACTCAAGAAGTAAATATATTTTTTTCAACCATTGTATTATTTCAAAAGATTAGGAATCATATTTCTTAAAAACAAAAGTTTTGCTCTTTCTAATAAAGAAAGATTTATCATCGGTTTATAATTAAATTATTGAACCCCCAAAACTATGATCTATATAAAAACAAGACTTTTAAGTTAAAAATAATTGTTAACAAGATATTTTTTGTTATTTTTTTATTATTTGTTAATTAATTTAAACTTATGTGAACTAGCTTATTGACATAAATACTCTTTTTTTTTCTTGTCTTATATTGACCAATACATTAATATAAATATTCTCTAACTTCTATTGATTAATACGATGACATAAATATATTTATTTCGTAATTAGTAAGAATATCTCTTACAGAATGCAAAAGAAAAAAAAATTAATAGAATAATTTTTTTAATAAATTAGAGAAAAAATAAATTTTAAAAAAAAGTATGCGTAAAATAACAATAATAAAACAACTATATAAATTTGATGTAGCTCATGAATTAATAATCTAAAAATAAATTATATGAATTATCAATTAATGATCAATACCAAATTTTAATTGCTGTTTATTATTATTGTTTTATGGGTACCTTTACTTAATTTAACTTTTTAATTAATTGAAAAAATCTGTACTTCGTTTTGATTTTTCCTCCTTTAATTAATTTTAAAAAAGATTAATATATTTTTTTCTCTTTTTATATTCTTAACCTTTTTTTTATTAGAGATATTGTTTGTCAATTGTAAAATAAGATTATTTATATCATCCCATTGTTAATATAGATCCAAAGAACATCCCATTGTTAATATAGATCCAAAGAATATTTATTTTAATTATAAAATAAAAGTATTTATGTTATTGTATTAATCAATAAGAGTTTATGTCAAAATATACTAGTAAATATAGTAAAAAATAAAAAATAACAGGTATTTATACCCACAAATTACCTAACATGGGTCAAAATTAAGAAATAATTGAAATAGTACCAAAAACGATCTTGTTGATAATTATTTTAACTCGGGATTCTTGTTATCATATGAGTTATATTTTAAGAATTTAACCTTCATTTGTCTTATTCAATTAACTTATAATTATTATTTTGGTTGATTGTAACTTTTATAAAATAATAATAATTAAACAAAAAGAACCTTTTCTTGTAAAAAAAAAATAAGCATTTTAAAATATTAATTATTTATTATTAGAAAGAAATATTTTTATTTTGCTTAGGTTGCAAGTCCTTGTCTATAATAAACAACTTGCTTGCAAAAAAAAACCAATAAACGGTGTACGGGGCCACATGAATCCCATCCACAAAACCCACAAATTTTTATTAAAAAATGTATAGACCCCCTCGAATTTATTCTAATGCTCAATTAGACTCCATACATTAAAAACTATTCAATTATACCCTCTCTGGTGGCATTTTTTTTGTCTTCTTATTATTTAAATTATTATAAGACCCCAAAATCATTATATTCTATACCATATTTTTCAGAACTATATCATATTCTTCCCAAATGTTTTATTAGTTTATATATTATCTCAAAATTATGATACATAAAATTGATGTTTTTGATTATTGTAACAGGTTATGAATATAGATAAATTTTAGATTTAAAGATAAATTAATATTTATTGATAAATGTGATATAAAGTACAATTATCTAAATTCTTAAGATTTAATTAATTAACTTCATCAGCCGCACTAGTTTAAAAAATAATTTTTCAAAAGTTGATAAAAGTCAACAATATTGTACTAATAATTGTAAAAAAATAAATTAATTGATGTTTTAATAATTTTCGTTAATATATCTTTTTCTCAATCTTTTTTTTTAATATTATAACTTAATTTGCTATTACAATTCTACTGATATTAAAATCAAAAGTCTACTAGAAAGTTAATTTTTAGAAATCTATCATTAATAGAGAGGAGATTTGTTGCAATTAGTAGGATTCGAACTCAGTCTATGTCTTAATTTATCTTTTTAAAAAATTAAAAATATAAATAATCACATACAAATTTTATGAACTTACACTGTGTTGGGATGATTATTTAAAAAATTGGATAACACGAACCGGACGTAGGATATCAATGAGTTTGAATTTTTAGCCAAAACGGCTCGCAATAGCATGATATACCTATCTAATTTTACTTAATTAAATTAAAATTTTAAAATGTTTCCCTTTAGATTCCCCTTCTCCGCATCCACCTCCCCCACAAAAATAAATAAAGTACTATATAAAGCAGAAACCACAAAACACAAAGTAAACATATTAAAATTAATTAATTAATAAATAAATCAACGTATATTCAGGTTTGCTTTTGCCCGTAGCACAAGCCTATTGACTACCATAAACATTAATTAATACACAATAATTTAAAGAATCAAGTTTTAGTATCTTTCTGTTCTTCTTTTTCTTGCAAAATATTTTGCTGCTGTTAATGGAATCTTGAACCTCAAATCATTCCTCTCAGAAAAGCCAATACTGGGATCTTTCCCCTCTCTAATCGCCCTACGAACTCTGTCTACTCTGTCGAGAATTCCTTTCACCGCTAAATCAAATGCATCTTCTAGCTTAGACCTTGGATTTGTATATATTATTCTTGGAATTAGGCTAATAACTTCTTCTCTCATGGCTTCTTCGTCTTCCTCCGAAACTCCAAGTAGTATCTCATTGATTCTAAATCTCCTTTCTCTTAGTTTTCTCCCTGGTATGTACACAGAATACTTGGTATGATTCCTTGGTAAGTGCCATGTATACTGAGCGTAAGCACTTCCAGGATGAAAGAAAACAGGAATGCAACCGGCCAAAATCGAGTCGAATATTGATCTTCTGGTGAATGAATCCCCTGGAGGCTGTAAACAGAAGACTGAGTTCTGAAACACTTTCATTACGTTAACTGGGTTGTTGCAATCAGATGTGTTATCACTGCAATCTAGCAGTTTACATTCACTGCTTGAAGCTACACATTGGTCCATGATTTTACCCCGGATGGAGCCTTCTTTGGATTTAGACCGTGGGGCTCCGGCAAAAGAGAAGAGATATTGTCTCTTTTGTCTTCTCATTCTGTCTTGCCATTCCAACACCTCGCTGTGTTTTCTAGGATGGAAATATGTCGGATAGGGGATTGCGAAGTCATTGTTCCAGGAGCTTGATTCGATAGACAACATTGATATGTTCTGGGATTCAGGCAGAAACCTGAACTTGCTACCCCAGTCTGAATTCTTGTCTGTTTGCCTTCTGAAATCACGAGCAATCCTTCCTGCAACTAGAAAATGGTCCATTCCCTCCATTTTTTTCCATTCTGGTTTCTCTGCAAGCCATCTGAGAAGATCTGCACCAGATGAATCTCTCACTGAAGTCTTAGAACTCCATAAATGTCGCCGAAGATCTAAACCAGTATAGAACGGAACAAATACTGCTGAAGCAAGCGAGGAATCATTAGTCAAGCACTCGTAGTTCTTCATCCTGTTATGGAAAATGACTTCCAATAGAAACTGATTAGTATTAAACCAACTTGTATTTGACAAAACCCCAGAAGAATTTTCAACCTCAGGACCAAACCCTGAGTTCATTATGAACATGCACATATCAAACTTGTCAGTCTTCCTGTTAAGCAAACGACAATTCTTCAACACCTCTTCATTGAATCGACTTGGTAGATCATGAACGTAAATATATCGTTCCAAACACAAATCTACTTGGGCTTTCATCTCGATCTTGCTACCAATTATAGATGAATAGTCGATAAGAAGCAACAGGAGACATAAGATATTGACGAAAAGGAAAATAAACCAGAGTTGACTGCGCCAATTTGCAGTGAAATATGATTTCTCCATTGAATACCTTGACAGGCTTCACGGTCTATGCATATTACAGGAAAGATTAGACGAGCTTTTAGTTTCTGAGGTTCACGAAATGAGTAGCAACAATCCAATTAAGAGAAAATATAATTGAATAATATAATTTAGCGTGAGTCCTAATTGGTGGCTGTTAATTTCTTTGACCAAGTCTTCACACCGCCATCCATTTCAAGAGTTCAAATTGGGCAATAAAATAAGCCCGAAGAATAATGGAGCTTAGCGTGCATATAACGTAATAATATATTAATACCTGAGTGTTTTCTCGACGACTTCCCAGTAAGCTAGAGGTCGCAAATGGGTGAGACCGGACTGGCCCGGCCCGCTAAATTTAAACTCAAGTCGATTCACGTACTAGGCTAGGTTAGGTATGCACAGTAATCGCGTCAGACCAATTCGAATTGGCTTCAAATTTTATGACCCTGACACCGATCCATTAAGCCTGGCTCACTTAGACTATATTAGACCTATGCTTGAGCCAATTCGTAAATCCAATTGACTTGATTTAAGTTTAAATAAAAAATTCAATACATTAGGATGAATCGAACATAAACATTGAAGATTAAAAACAAATAATACTATCACTGGACCACTAACATCAAATAATAAAATTATATAAATAAATTATAGTTAACAGTTAGTGACATATTTAACAAATTTATTATGGGAAAAAATATACTTGGACATGTAGCGGAAAGTGAGTCCGCCAAAGCCCAAATTAGCCCACTTCAAGCCCACCTCGAGGGAGAAAATGGTACAAGCCCTGCTCGCTGCGTTAGCCAAGACTTATTGCGAGCTGGGCTTTCCGCTGAGTATTGCCAACGTATTCGCCATTTGAGCGGCTAGGTAAGACTCACTGTGAGTTGGGTTCCCCGCTGAGTATCACTAACGCGTTCGTCATTTGAATAGTTAGGTAAGACCCACTGTGAGCTGGGTTTCTCGCTAAGTATCGCCAACGAATTCTCCATTTGCTGATATTGCCTCACATGATCATATACCGTGGTACGAATAGGAATGCCCACGTGACCATATACCGTGGCGCGTGTACCATATACCGTGGCGCGTGTGGCAATGCCTACGTGATCATATACTGTGGTGCGTGTGGAAACGCCCACGTGACCATATACCGTGACACTTGTGGAAAAGCATGGCTATATATTGTAGCACGCATAAACAGACAAGGAAAATAACTCAATTTCTCCATTGCGCCTCGGAACGGTTAAACCCGCTTCCAATAAATAAGAGCTTCGCCCTCATGAGCAAAAGAGGTAAGATACCCAGCTGCCCAAGACAGATGGGATGCCCAACTATCCAGGCAGGTGGGACGCCCAGCTACTCAAGCACTTAGGTGCACGAAAGCCCACCTCATTGTGCCCCAAAAGGATCCTTAAAGTGGCCCAACATACAAGAAAATACCTTGCAGGGACCATTTCAAAGGCAGGAGACAGCACTTGGTCTTGGTAGCAGCCAAGCTGGTACTGTGTAGGCAGCAGCCAAGCTGGTACTGTGTAGACAGTGCACAAAGCCCAGGTGGGGACTATTCAGGGCCTAGGTGGGGGACCATGTGCCAGCTGGGCAAGTGAGGTTATGCCACTTGTCCACCAAGGTACAGAGCAATCTCCTTGGCTAATAGAGGGTTGACACGTATCTAATGAGCTTAGGTAAGGGAAAGCTCACCAACCATAGCTTGCCACATGGCATTGGAGCTGGGCCACCAAAAACTAATGGGAGAAAGACACGTGGAAAGGTAAAAACCTTAAAACTAGGGCAAAATAGGTCATCCAATGAGGTATGAACATTCCTTTATTTCATATAAAAATGTATTTTTCTTATTTGAAAAGACAAGTCATATTTTTCTAGCCAAATTATTCTTAGGAGAAGGGCTCTCTTCTCAAAAGGGATTCCTTTTCTTCCTCTATCATGTACACGACCTCCATAGCCAAAAAACAAGATGAACACACATAAAAACCCAGAGAGAAAACCCACTAGGGACCTTCCTGAATCCTGGTCTACCTAATTCGTGACCTGGACAGGACCTTACCTTTGTGCTTCCTCCTCATTACATTGGCATACTTTTAATTTTCTTCATTTTAAAGGGACATATACACGCCCTCACCATTTTCCTCTCTATCTTGAGGCTTACTTAGGCATCAGAGAGGGGTCGCCGAAGAGGCGACTCCTGTGTAAGCCTTACTTTGTTTCATAGAAAGGCGTAGACCACCTCGGTGGAATCCTTGGGTTAAGAGAGTTCGAGCGTGAAAGAAGGTGGGTTGGGTAGCTAGTTGAGAGACGGGCAGTAAGTGTAGCGTCGCTTAAAGGACCTGGGGAGGATTCAGAGTTGTCGAATTCGAGCTGGGAGCTAGGAGGTGGTTTGAGGTAATGAGCTGGAAGGTGGTCTGAGGTAGTGAGCTAGGAGGTAGTCTGAAGCAGTGAGCAGGGGAGGTGGACAGACTTGGGCATTGTGTGGGTATTCGGGCAATGAAACAACAAGGTGGTTCTCGGTATTTTGAGATTGTGGACTTGGTACGGACCAGCTCGATGGAATCCTTAGGTTGAGAGTGTTCGGGCTTGATAGAAGGTGAGTTGGATAGTTATTTGGGAAATGAGCAGTAGGTATAGTGTCGTTCAAGGAACCTCGGGAAGTTTTGGAGTCATTGGAGTTGAGCTGGGAGCTGGGAGATAATCTGAAGCAGTGAGCGGAGAGGTGGATGGACTTGGACATTGTGTGGGTATATGGACAGTGAAGCAGCAGGGTGGTTTTTGGTGGTTTGAGATTGCGGACTTGGCTCGTACGTGACGCTTGACTCGAGCCATTCGGCCGCCTCGGGTGCATTTGTTCTATTGCAAAAAATTGTGCATCAACAAAATTATTTTTATATTATCCAAATTTTATAATTATTATTATCATTAATAATATTCTAACTATAATTTCATCTTTAACAATTATTTAAAAATAATTTAAATTATTATATTGAAATAAAATAATTTCAAAATGAAAAATATACTGATCCAAATCTCAAACATAAAAAATTTAATACTAAAAGCTAATAACATCATGAAAATAATTTTTTTTATATATAACATTAACGATTATTCAACTAATTTTTATTTGTAAAAAATATTATTACTTGTAATAAATAATGAGTGATTGTGGAGAAAAGATAAAATAGTTGAAGCAACTCATGTCAATTTTAGATTTTAGGATTTAAAAATTTATATAATAATTTAATTTTGTAATGATCCCTATGAAACTTAATATAACGTTTTAGAAAATATTAAATTTATTGATTTTAATATATATTTAAATTATTTGACAAAAATTAGATTCTACAATTACAAATTTTTAATTTATTATTAAAAATATAAGTAACTTTTAATTTTTTGTTAAATCTCATAATATAAATGAAATTTATTATTTTTTCCAATAACAATTAATCAAATTTTTATACGTGAAATAATCACCGTTTCACATATCATTAAAATAACATAATAAAAATAAATATTTAATTTTTCAAAAAATAATTAATTAAAATGAAATAATTGATAATAGTCATCAATTGATAAAAATCATCAATTTAATAATCAACAATAATTACTTATTAATTATAAATAAAATATTATAATTTAATATTATATCTAAAAAATTAATTAAAAATAATAACTAATATAATGTAATGACTGATCACATTCATAATTAGTTATAGTTAAGATAAAATAAAGACATTTATACATATAATTATTGCTTAAAGTTAAATAGTTAAAATGTTAAATTTCAATTTTAAAATTTAAGATTAAAATGAAATTATTGATTTAATATTATTAATTAATATATTGAAGAAGATTTATAAAAATACTGTAATAGTAATAATAAATTATTAATTTTTTAGTTATAATTAATAATTCAATTAATTATAAAATTTTAACGAACAATATTTATAACAATAATTCAATAAAAAATTAAAAAATACATAATATAATGATTGATCACATTCATACATAGTTATAATTAAGATAATATAAAGACATTTATACATGTAATTATTACTTAAAGTTAAATAGTTAAAATATTAGATTTCAATTTTAAAAATTTTTAATTTTAAAGTTAAAATACTTATATTTATTTAATATTATTTTATTGTATTTTGAATTTATTTTGGACCGTTTGAGTGGAGATTGATGCCTACTACTACAGTACAAAACTAGCTTATTGGCCCTTTTTAGTACTCAGTAGTCATATTATATACTCGTTATCCATAATCCATAATCCATACCCACCCACCTTATATAAACCCATCCGAAACCCATTTTCACAAGAATCACAATCACAACAAAGTAAAGCTATAAAAATAAATCCCTAAGATTTTTTCCTTCGTCTGCTTTCTTTCGCCTTCACAAGAATCAGTGAATCACAATAAAGCCACAAATACTCTTTAATCTTCTTCGTCTCTCTCTACTCTCCGACTCTCTCTTTTTGCAGTCAACCAATCACACAAAACAAAAGCTTTCTCTTGCATAGTTAATTTGATGATTCTGTCTCTCATCTCTTGTATCCTTGAATCGATTACCATGGAGATTTCGAGTTGATTTTTGCAGTAAATATAATAATTGTTTTGCTAGTTTGCTTTATTTTAGTGCTATGTTACCATAATATATATGATAATTGTGCCATTGTTTACGAGACAAAACGTTTTGTGGCCACTCATTGCCTGTCTCTAAATGAATGAATCATTTAATACCGTCTAGGTTGGGTATGCACAACTTTGTAATCTACAAATATACAGAGTCATATCAAGTAATGTAGTGATAAACAAAGGGTGTCATACCCATGGGAATTGAGTTTTCGAATTTTAAACTAAGTATTGTAATTATGGTAAGTAAATTGATTTTATGTAAGCAATTCGTAATTTTGGGAAGTCGAAACAACTAAAATTAAAATGAATAATTGAATAGTAATTGATAAACAACAATATTAACTCAAAATTAGAGAGAATCTATGAATGAGCAGAACTATACTATGGTGAGGGTTTGAGGGCCTTGATTCCACTATCTATTCCTATGTTTCTCCTAGTTGGCCATTATTAATGTGCTTTGATTTTATTCACTAATCATAGGATGAAAAATGTCCTTGTTATCTCTCTTGACATCAAATAAGACCTTACATATAATAAATTAAGTCGATATCCCTATTTGACTCAGTTACCTGTATGCTCATTACGTACTACTTGTTATTAAACTCTTAGAACTTAATTACCTCCCGGTCTCTTGATATCTTAAGTTTTAATTAGATTATCTAGGTGTTGATCTTCTCCCAATCTTACAACTACTTAAATTGCTGTTTCCTTAATCCGATAAACAAATTAATCTCTCCCAAGAATCAGTTTATTCATCACCAATCAACTAATTCATTATTAATAAGAAATTTATGGGCACTAAGCATAGGTAAACACAAGTGAATCAAATCATACTAATACTAATAACATGCCAATTGATCAAAATGTAGTTAAGATAAGTTACACCAATTCCCTAAAGCAATAAATTTAGCCTAACATATCATTATCTATAACATAATTCATTAAGAAGTTCGTAATTCTAAAATAAGGAAAACAACAATAATAATAAGAAATCCAAGATAAATTGAAGAGTTTAAGAGATAAAACTAGTGAAGTAGAAACTTTAATCCACCAAACATCAAGTATTCTCCAAAATTTTTCCAGAATATATGAAGGCCACATTTTTCTCTCTCTAGGATTTTCTCTCTTTCCCTATCTTTCTCACTCTAAAAACTTATCTCTCCCTATTGCAAATGGTTGCTCTCTCTAAAAAATGATGAAACCCCTCAATTTAGGTAAAATTTAGCCATTCATTCTCATTTAAGGGTTGAAAATGGCCCTTCAGAGCATTAAAATACATTGAATATGATATGCAAAATAATATATCATTAGAAAGCTTTGAATGTTTAGTTTCTAACCCAAGGAATAAAATACAATCTTGAGTTTTCTAAATGAAGTTATGATCTATTTTGTACTTAGATGTCAATGATGGCAGTCCATGATATGTTTTCTACTCAATTTTGCTCTAACTTCTCCTTATTATACTTTTTTCTTTCCTACACAGAAAATACACAATTTTATGAAATAATCACTTGAGTTTGAGGAAAAATCATAAATATTTAAGCTCATATGTAGATTGCTTGAGAGTAAATTACATACTCATCATCTATGTAATGCTATTGTTTACGAGACAAAATACTTTGTAACCACTCATTGCCCACCACTAAATGAATGAATCGTATTTTAGATATTAATTAAAATTTATACTACAATATTATATTAAAAGTCTATTAATCTATATGTATTTGAGTGTTTCTTTTCTACTTGATCTCTCTTTTTCTAATTGCATCTTTGTGAGAAATTTATTGGCTACTCAATTTTTTGACTGGCTTTGCATAGTTGGCCTCTTTGGATCCACTATTAGTAATGCCTATTATGTGACCTCCTAATTATTGCATGTGTTTATGTTTCTAATATTTTTAGTCATCACCACCAGTTACATTTCTCCATATATATGATTCTACTCATTTGTCAATATTTAGAGACCCAATGGTAATCAATTTGATTTTTGAATGATCTATTGTTTTGTATTTTGATAATTGGATATGGTTGGTTGAATTGTTCGAAACGGATAATCGAATCATGTGCTTCATCCAACATCCCATTTATATGATTTGTTGTTTTGTATTTTGATAAATTGAATGTAGTTAGTTGAATTGTTCCAGATAGATAATCCAATCATGTGTTTGATCTAACATCCCATTTGCTTGCATTTTAATGTTAAGGCATAATAAAATTGTAGTTAGAGAAGACAGGGATTGGGAAGAAAAATGTGTGGTTGACCAAGTAAAGTAATAGGTTGTCTTAGTTTGGAAGCTTGGAGAACCAAAAGTGGAGTGGGGCCAATTACATTAATCATTTATATGTGGTTTTAGTTTTGAAGTTTAGAGAACCAAAAAGTGGACAAAATAGGGGTTGAAGAGAGCAACAAATATTTTTGTTGTCTTTATTGGAGTCTAAGAAAGGCAGACAAGTGACATTGAAGTGTGCATGCACAAGTTTCAAATATTTAGTTTTGGCCTTAAATTATGACTTCAAGCACATTCTTCTAATTTGTAATAAATAGATACACTAGATCACTATAAAAGTTAATTTGATATTCAAAGCTATACATGTGAAGAAGAGTAGAATACTGTTGATAATCTAAAATTATTTTTCTTTTTTATTAATTCCTTTAACTTATTGAATATATATATATATATATATATAATTATTTACCGATGTGATTTTGTATTTGTGTCTCAAGTAATCGACTTATTATTGGATTAAGTTATTTTTTTGAAACCATGGCATCTGGACAAGATTTTTCAGCTAGAAATAGTTCTTTTGCATCTTCTACTTCTAATTTCAAAAGGACTAAAACATCAATTGTTTAGGAGTATTTTACATTAGAGGCTCGACTCAATTCCTTCAGGCAAATTAAAAACAAAGTTGTTTGTAAGTTATGTAAAAAACCCCTAAGTTGTTCAGCGTCACTAGACATTTGAAATGACATACTGAAAAATGTAGCCAATTACAGCTCCTTTAGCCAATTACTCCCTTAAATTATTTCATCAAGTCAAACAAAATTTGATTGCATCTTTTGAAATATTAAGAGGTGTTGTTTCTGTTACTTCTAATTGTTGAATTGGATGTAATCGTTTGGGTTATATTTGTGTTAATTTTCATTATATTAATAAAAATTGGATGTTGTAACAAAGAATTATTGCTTTTCGTGAATTAGAAGATACTCATACTGCTTTTGCCATTTTTAATGCAATATGGGCGCTTTTAGAGAATATAAAATAGTTGAAAAGTTTTAGCATTACTTTTGATAATGAAACTGCAAATAATTCTGCCATTGACATGTTTAAAAATAGTATATCGCCTGCACATGATCTTGGTTTAGGATTTTTTTTATTTGAGATGTTATTGTCATATAATTAATTTGATTGTGCAAGATGGTTTATGTTTCATTAATCGTAATATAGAAAAAATTAGAGATGTACACATTATATTAGATCATATGGTTTTAGAAGAAAAGAGTATAATGTTACTTTAATATATAGTAGATTACAGCCTAGGCAATTTATGGTTGATATAAAAACTAGTTAGACTTCAACTTATTTAAAATTAAAATCTTGTCTTAATTATAGTGATCTAATTACTAGCTTTTATTAAAAAAAAAATGGGTCATGTTTATCTATCTACTACTGATTGGAATATGGCATTTACTTTTATGAACTTTTTGGAAACATTTTATAATACAATATTGTCATGTTCACGTGTTTATTCTCCTACTTCATATTGTGTTTTGAATCATTTACATCATATTAATTATACTTTTACTTATAGAGATGCTGATAAGTTTAAAACTATTTGTTTTGCTACGAAAGAGATTCAAAAAATATTGGAAGGATATTCCAAAATTGTTTGTATATGCGACGGTGATGGATCCTCAAATAAACCTTTCAGGTGCAAATGCATTAATAAAAGAAATTTAAAAAAAATTGGGTATAGATGATGAAGATAATAAAGACATAGATTTGAAAACATCTTTAGAAAATATTTAAATGCAATATTAGAATATGGTAGGAAAAAATACATAAACTTATAAGTCTAGTAATGAACCTGTAGCTGATACTCTTTCATGGAAAGTTTTGAGCAATGTTAATAGAAGAAGTTCTTGTAGTTTTCATAAATTAGGAAAATATGTTTCTACTGATTATTGTAGTTTATTGACTCTTAAAAAAAAAAGGAACTTTGGTTTTTTGCAATGGTGGAAAGCAAATGAAAGAATTTTTCTTGTGCTTTTTATCATAGCTCATGATCTACTAACTCCTTTGGTTCCACAGTTGTATTGGAATATGCTTTTAGTACAGGGAATAGGATGCTGGATGAACGAAGATCAAGATTGTCACCAGAGGTCTTGGATTGCTTGATATACAGAAGACGAAATTCAAAACACAAGTGATGAAATGAAAATTGGTGACGAAAATTAGTTGTAATTTTATTTTGTACTACCATACTGATGGGTGAAATGAAAATGATAGATAGTTTAGTAGGTGTCAACCTAATTGGGATGTACTGAAACTGTAGTGATACAAGTTCACCCATTTTATTTTGTAATTATAATCAGAATTAATGCAAGTTTAGGTTTTGGTTCATTTCTACATCACAAATATGTTCAAATTTAAAATGTTCATAAAATAAATGATATAATTATTTGTAGATTATATAAAAAATTTAAATATTCATTAAAATTGAAATAACATTTGAGTTATAATCAAATAAATAATATTTGCAATTAATTATATCTGGGTTTGGTCTAATGGGTAGGATTGATGATCAATTTTTAAAATTATATATTTTGGTCTACTCATTAATTAATAGTAAAAAAACAAATGAAAATTACAAAATTAAGATTTAAAACATCAAAAGCATTTGGTAAAATGGGCCAAGTAGGCTTTATAACCCGTTAGCAGAGTTAGGCCAGCCAACGGGCTTATGGGTTGGCGCAACCCATTACGAGCCTGTGCGTAGCCTAGCCTAGCTCAGCCCGACTACCAGGCCAAATTGGCACTGTTCATGGGCCAGGCCAAGCCGATCCATTTGCCACCTCTACAATAAGCATCCATGCCCCATGGTTTACAGGTGGGCGAGGACACAGTTTGGTTTGATTTTTATTTTAATCGAATATAAAAATTTTTGATTTTTGAAAATTTAGAATTTATATTAAACAATAGGATATTATTATTGGTGGACGCTGAGCATGCAACATGATTGATAGATATCATATTTTTAATTTTTATAATAATTAAATTTTTATTGTAAATAAAAAGATTTCATATTTATTGATCTCATTCAACCCCATTCCTTCATTCTTTTTATAAATACTCTTGTATTGTAATGAATTGACACAATTTGAATAAATTCAAAAATCTTTGTAACTTAAGACTTTGTAATAAATTCAAAACCTTTATAGTTTTAGGCTTTGTGTAATGAATTGACACAATTTGTATTATTCAATATTAATATTAATATTAATTACAATTTAATATTTAATTTTTTATATGAATTTTCATAGATATCAGTTGTAAGGACCTGAAGTTCTATATAATGACTATAAGGAGTAGAAATCCCACGTACTATTATTAATATTAAAAGTTGAAGTTCTTAAATTAATACTCTATCGGAACCTGATGTTGAAAATAACAACTATTATGTTATAACTCAAAATTCTAAATATAATTTCCTAAAGTAGAACGTAAAATTATGAACAAAAGTCATAAAATTAGATCCTAAAGTTCTAAATATATGCTCTCAATATATTTTTTATGGGTTACGCTAAAATTTATTTTCATGCCATAGATCCAAAATTATAGAAAAATATATCTAAATGATAGTCGAAAATTATGATTTTTTTTTTCATAATTAATACAACTACTAGTAGAACATAATTTTCTAAAGTAAAGACATGAATGTAGGATCGTAAATTTTAGTAATGAATATAGTTAAGGTTTATTTATGGTTACCTCATAGTTTAAATTATGAGTATAGATATTGAAAATTAGATTTATGTGCTTTTACTTAATTAGAGTTATTATCATATTTATTTATTTATCATTATTGAATGAAATCATATATATAGAAGTTGTATAAAATGATAAAAAAGATACATTATTGTCCAATAATGATTATAAGTCTTACAATTACAAAACATAATTATTCTCAATCACTATAAGTGGAATGCTTAAAACGTGATAAAGTTTGTCACTAATATAGCATGAAATGATCTTTATTATGTACTTGCAATACACTAAACTATCTAATAATACTTTATCACGCTTTTATGAAAATAAAGAAAATATTGAAACTATTTTATTGATAATATTCATATTTTTACAATTCAATTATTGCATTTTTTATATTTTGTCTGTTATTATCATTTTGTCACAATATATTTTATATTATGTATTTTACTATCATGATAATTATATAAATTATCTTATAAAGGACGTAGACATTAAGAGAGAGTTATCTCTTTCTAAAAAGAGAGTTGGGAATGTATGCCTAGTTGACATTGCAACTACGCACACTATTCTTCGACATGACTATGTTTTGAGATAAGAATTATTTCTTAAAATTCTAAATGATTAAAGCTAAGGTAAATACCATATCAAGTCTTGTCGACTTGACTGAAGGTTTCGAAAGAACTCTAATCTTGTTAGCAAATAGAACTAGATTATATATTCATAATGTCTTGTATTTAAGCAAATCTAGCAAACATTTACTTAACTACAAAGATATTCGCCGAAATGGATATCATATTAAGACTTTAAATGAGAACAATGTAGAACATCTTTGCATTATTTTTAATATCCCATGCAAAAAATGTATATTGGAAAAACTTCTAGTATTTTCATATGGACTATATTATACAATCATAAATGCAATTGAAAACTACATAGTATTGAGCTAGAAATTCATTGATCCAAATATGTTTATGTTATGGCATGATCATCTTGGTCACCTAAGTCTATAATGATACATAGAATTATTGAAAACTCTCATTGAAACCTATTAAAAAACTAGAAGATTCTATGGAGAATATTTGTACACTACTTCACAAGAAAAATTAGTAGGTTAAACCATCCTTATGAAATTGGATTTTAATTTTCAAAGTTTTTAGAGTTTAAGGAGATATTTGTGGGCCAATTCACACATTTAATAGACCATTTCGCTACTTCATGGTCTTAATTAATGCATATACTCAGTAGTTTGCCTGCATATAATGTTGCATTTATTAGATTACTTGCACAGATTATCAAGTTGAGGGCACATTTTCTTGATCAACTAATCAAGACTATATGTTTGGATAATGCTGGGGAGTTTACTTTCAAAGTATAAGGTTTAACACATATCTCCCATAAGGTTTAAGATTTTAATACTTAGATACAAGGTTTGAAGAAAAACATGCTTATCTTTTCTTTGACCATTAGGTTGTTAATCTAACGTTGCACTAAATTAAGGGCAAATTAGTAAAAACACATCATTTTACTCTTTTGAGCTTGTTTCAATTAAAGACACAAGTTTCAATCATAAAACATAAGCTTTGCTATAGGAAAATGATGATAGAAATAGAAATTTCAAAGCAAATTTTGGATGAAATGTCAAAGCGTCAAATCATATGGTGTTAGTTCGAGGGTAGCAACGGTAATGTAGATGGAGGAATTGATTAGTGGAAGCAAAAACTATTCATTTCATGCCATTTTATATTCTCGTGTAAATATTTAATGAGAGTAAGTGTTTTTTTTTAAATCCACAATTTCAAGGTAGTTTAATCGCACTAAAAGACAACTTTTATTAAATGGAATCCTTATATCAGTTCAGGTAAATGCTTGGGTAAATCCATACCACTCATACTTATACTTTAGTTAATTTTTGGGTAACAATGAACATGCATTATTATTTGTGCTAATTTTGGGTATATTTAAAATAAAATGAGATATTTTTATCTTGTAAAATATATGCATCTACTTATGTTTGTGAATGATTCAACTGACAAGGTAAAATAAATGATAATACTTGCATAATGTGTTTTGGGTTGCTATGTGTTCTAAATTTTTCATTTCCTTTTTTAGTCCCAACAAATAAATGTTAATGGGGTATTAGAAATTTATGTTAGGTCACATTGTCACATATCCATGTTATTTCAATGTTTCTAGGTTGCTTTATATTCTGATTTTTGGTAATATAGCTTTGTAAAGCTGTGATTATATGGAATATATGTGGATGATGCATGTAATTTTTGTATTATCAATACCCTGAGGAAGGATGAAATAAACAAAACGATGTTTTGTGAAGGCTTTGTTTATTTGAAATAAGAGCATGGCTAAGCATATGGTCTTTAAGTTATTGTTTGTACATTTAACATGCTTTATTTTACTTTATAGCATGAAAAGATATAACGTCTAATGTATAATTTGGGACAAGCTCTATGACATATAAGGGTGTGTCTAAAATCATATAATTTAAGGTAGTTATGAGATGATATTTAATACGTTTACGAAGATAATATTGTATGAAATGAGTAAGAATATGTCATGTTAGAGGTAGAGTTTCCTTGGTCCAAGAATAAGTTAGTTTTGAAGAGTGAATTTGATTTATTGTATGCTTTCAAGGAGTTAGATGGAAAACGGTACAACTATATACATATTTTGGCCAGCCAACCAACCTCTAAAGCGTACAATTCTGTAGAAATTCAATCTCCTTTTCCTTAGCAAACTATTCTAATCCAATTTGTATTTGATGGTGTAGTTAATGTATATAAGATGGATGTCTTTACTACTGCAAGAGTCATGCCATATACAGCCAATAGACTTGTAAAAATTAACAGCAGCCTAAAAAAGAAATAAGTCATTCTCGAATGCTTATTGAGTTATAGATACGACAGATGAAGTTATTGATAAACCACCGATTTTGTGCATTGAAGATGAACTGAAGGTGACTCTAGTAACTAAGTTATAAGATGTATTAATACGTTTATTAGGATAATATTGTATGCAATGAGTAGGAACGTGTCATATTAAAAGTGGAGTTTCCTTGGTCCAAGAACAAGTTGGTTTTGAAGAGTGATGTTGATTTGTTGTAAGCTTTCAAAGAGTTAGATGGCAAATGGTACAACTATATATATATATTTCAGCCAACCAACCAACCTCTGAAGCGTACAATTTTGTAGAAATTTAATCTATTCTTCCTCAACAAACCATTCTAATCCAATTTACATTTGATGGTATAATTAATAAATATAAGAAGGATTGGCTTTGCTACTATAAGAGTCATGCAAAATAAAACTAACAGACTTGTAAAAATTAATAGCAGCCTAAAAAAGAAACGAGTCATTCTCAAATGCTTACTAAGTTATAAAGATGCAGCAGATGAAGCTACTGATAAACTAATAGTTTTATGCATTAAAGATGAACTGAAGGTGACTCCAGCAAGTGAAGATCATTTGCCTACAAAGGTGATAAATGAGGAAGCAGAACAAGCTACAAATTATAGTTGGTAAGCATATGATTCAGATGATAATTTGATTATGCATGAAGATAAGATGAGGATATAATTATGGAAGATTATAAGTTTGGATGTGATAGTGATGTCCTTGATGATGAGGATTTCAAAAACACACCAACCATTAAGTATGAAAGAAATAGTGGGGGTTTTGAATATAGCATGTATGCCAATGGAAAGATAGAATTGAAAAAAGGACGTACATTTTTTACAGTGCATAATTCTAGGAGAGTTTTGAAAAGTATTTGCTATCAAGAATGGTTTCAGATTGAAGACGGTGAAGAATTAGAAGTAATGAGTAACATACAAGTGTGCTGGTGAAGGCTGCAAATAGAGAGTGAATGCTAGTCTTACTTGGGATTGGTTGAATTTTCAAATCAAGACATACAATCCCACACATATATGTAAGAGATTGTTTGATAATAGATAAGTTGCTTCTAATTGGATTAATGCCTAGTTCTTGCACTTGTATTGAGCAAATCTAAACATAAATATTAAGGTTATAACAAGCAAGCATAAGAGAAAGTTTAAGGTCACATATCATCCGATAAGGTTGTATAAGGCTAAGATCAAGGCATTGGAGCTGTTAAGGGGCTGATTACAAAAGTTGCATACAACAAACTTAACCGATACATGTTGACTGTACAGTAAAGCAACACTAAGAGTAGTAAAAATTGGTCATTTTTGCCCAAAATATTTCTTGTTATTTTTAAGTTGTTTTAGAGCTATTTTGAGCTTGTTTCAATGCTTTTTTGTGCCAAAATTAGTCATGTCTGCCTATAATTTTTTCTACTATTTCTTCTGATGCTATTTTAATGTTGTTCCAAATCTATTTTGGTGCTAAAATTATCATTTCTACCTAGAATTTGTTTTGCTACTTCTAGTGTTATTTTGAGCTTGTGTCAATGCTATTTGGTGCTAAGATTGGTTGTTTCTACTCAAAATTTTCTTTTGCTATTTCTATAATTGTTTTAGTGTTGTTTCAATGCTATTTTGGTGCCAAAATTAGTCATTTTTGCTCTAATGCTATTTTAGTGTCGAAACTGCCTATTGATGCCTAGAATTGTTTTTGTATTATTTTAAGTTGCTTTAAGCTTATTTCAATTTTATCTTGGTGCCAAACATGGTCATTTATACTTAGAATTTGTTATGTTATTTCTTGTGCTATTTTGATTTTTTTTTTGTTGGTTAAGTTCTCAATGCATTGATGCATATGCTTATGTTCTCAATTTTTTCTGTTGGTGGTTTCAATGCTAATTGGTTGTGTTTCATATATATCTTTGATAATTGGTAGGTGTATACAAGCTAAGAAATGGGATAAGCAAGGAAGAATAATGAAGCTAAGAGAGATAAATAGAGATATAGATGTATGAGGATGGAAAATTGTATAAGGCTTTGGTGAACAACCATGGTGAGGAGAAAAAAGAATGTGACTGTGGGGTGTAGAAGATTTCGAGCCTACCATGCATGCATACTTTGATGGACACTATCTTAAAGAAGATTATAAGGCATATGTGCATTTTTACCTCTCCAAGTACAACTTTTTAAAAACATACAGGGAGCATATTAAGCTTATACCGTATGAGATCAATCTGCCATGGATTCTTACGAATCCACTAGGAAAAAATAATCAGGGGAGGAGGTTAAGATGAAGAGAAGTTATTTTGTTAGGTTTACATTGTGCAGTGAGTGGGGACATAATTGAAGGACTTTTTCTTAGTAGATGTGAAAGAAAATAAAGACCAAAGGAAGTAACAAAAAGGTTATTCTGATCTAGATGTGCATGTTTATTGATAATCTTATCTTTTGTTGGTATTTTTTTGGCTTACTCAGCACATTTTTTTCTTTCTTCTTTAGGTTTCACAAGAGCAAGCTTGTGGTGATGCAAGTTATCCACGAACACAATGTAGTACTTAGGTTGACATAGGCTCAGAAATTCTCTTCAAGCTATTAGTTCTATAAGGTGAATGCTTCAAGGTTATACTTTCTTTAAAATTCCTAAATGTACTGACATTTTAATTTTATGGGCAATAGGCCAACTCAATCAGGTTTGATACATACTCAGTACATGTAAGAACTTAGCATTTTGGGTAAAGGTTATATCTATAAGACTTGTGATCAGTTCATGTGTTTTGGCTAAGATAACAAATGATTTTACATATGTTGATTTTGAACAATCAAGGGGTGCATCATTTACCCTATCTACAAGAAAATGACATTAAATTTATGTGTTGTTTTCAACTTTGAATTGCATGTTTAGGTTGAATTTTTGTTTGATGTAAATAAGTACAATAAGAAACCTGCTTTTAATTTCTTGTGATTGGAACATTGATATAAGCCTTGGATTTATTAATATATAATCTGCTTTTATTTTCCTCAATGTTAATGTTGTATGTTTGGGGAGTTTTTATTGCTTACTAGTGATAATGCTGTATGCATTTTGCACTGGCAGTATATATATAATGATGAGATTGTTTAAGTCGAATGCTCATTCTAACAAGATTAAACATATTTGGGTGCATATATGTTGTAGACACATATTGTGTACTTGAACTACAATGAAATGGAATCATAATGTTTTATTCACAAGGAAAAAAAAGCACACTACATCCATTTTAAGTAGTACTGCATACATAACAAATAATAGCAAGTAGTATATGTTTGTCTTAAGGCTCATAATTCGTTATTTTGATGATAACAAATATTGATATTCTTGATTATCCAAATTCTTCTTGTAGTATTATTTTTAATATTTTTAATATAAAGATTTAGAATAGAACTTGAAAACAAAAAGTATATTTAAAATCAAGGCTTTCACAAAGAGCAAATTTAAAAGAAGGCTTGAAGATTTAAAGACACATACATATTAGGTGATTTGTTGTAATATACTTTGAATTGAATTTTAATTTGCATTGATAAGCTTAAAAAAATATTTTTCTTAAATTGCATTAAAATTATATTTTAAGAAAATATATTTTTCAATAATACTTTAGGAAAATAAATTTATATGTTTGTGAGAATTTTATTTTGAAATAATAGGAACCATTTTGCAAAGGGTCTGTTTGAAATTTTTTTAAAGTTGATTATGGACCTAATTGCAAACTTTTTAAAACCTTATTAAAAGTCAAACATGGTCAAAATTAGTTCATTATTGGTTTAGTTAAACCGGACCAAATCGGTGCACAATGTAGAGGTTCAAGAAAATCAATGCACAGTGAACCGAAAAATAGCACTAACAGTTATAATTTTGATTTTGAATTCAAATGGTCAATAATAGTAGTGATGACAATTTTTTTCGCAAAGTCTCGTCCCGTTTATGATGAGGATGGGTATAATTTTTTTTAACCTGAAACGGGTATTAGGCTAGGGATGAAGATGAAAGCCCATCTCTATTTTAAAATTAGGCTGGGACCTAGGATGGGCTTTTTTCCTTGACCCATCCTCGTTTCCTGCAAAGCTTTTTTGTTTTTATTCAGTTAATTACAATTGAGTTCATTTTATTTAATAAACAACTAAAAAAAAATTATATTTTTTATTTTAATCAATTAAGCCTTTTAAAAAGGTTTAATATTTTTTTAATCTAGTTAATTAAATTCTTCAAATTTTTTTAAAGATTTTTCAACGCAATCTATTTTCAAATTATTTAAATTTCTTTTCTTAATAAAAAATTTGCTAAAATAATCAACAACTAAAAAGATTCAATAACTTTAATAATTAGATTTAGAATAATAAATTTTAATAAAATAAAAATGGTCAATTGATGTAAATTTTTTTTAAATTAATGAATTAATTTATTTTAGTATAATATTATAAGATTTACGAAACAAGAAATTATCATAGGTTTTATTTTTTTATTTGCCAAAGAAAATATATTTTTGCAAAATTATTAAGAAAGTAAGAAACATTAAACTCTAAGATTAATTTAATATATTTTCTCTAACTTTTTAATCAATTCTATTCAAATTGAATGTCATGTTTATTTATTTTTAATTTATATAGGTTAATAAAAAATTAAAGTAAATCAAATTTGATATTTTATTCTAGTAAAATTATTATAAACTATAATATTTATATCAGTTGTCTCAATTAAATTGATGATTTTTTTTAATTACTTTATTTTTATCAATGATGAAAAAATAAAATATCTATTTTTATTACATTATTTTGAATACGAAATGGTATTTCATGTATAAAATTTTAATTTACTATTATTGAAAAGATATAAAAAAATTTATTTTATTCATAAATTTGATAAAAATTAAAAATTGATGATAAAGTTTTTAATAATACATTAAAAAATTGATAATTATAAGTCTATTTTTATTAAATACTTTAAATACGTAATCAATTCAATAAATTTAATATTTTTAAATATTTATATTAAGCTTAATGCTATTAAACCATTATAAAATTACATTATTACATATTTTTATAAATTTTAAATAAATCGCTCTCATCTATCAATTCTCTCCTCACAACCACCCTGTATCCATTACAAGTGAGATAGTTTTCGTAAATTTGAATTACTTAGATGATTGTTAATAATACTCATATATAATTTAATTTAGTGAATTATTATTAAATAATAATAATTATGTGTAAAAATTCAACACATTTTTTGAATTTTTTTAAAAATTATTTAAAATAATTTTAAAATATATTTAAAATGTTAAAGTTAAAATTATTGTTACATTAATAACAATAATAGTCATAATTATTGAATTTGAATTGTCTTATGTTATAAAACTATAAATTAAATATATATTTTTAGTTAAATATGATAAACAACAAGATTTAAAGAAATTTAATTTGGATTGAGACACAAAAAGAAAGCTAAGAAAATGAAAGGTAAAACCATACTGAAATTACAATCATAAATTCATAATTATTTTCTTGTTGAGTGTTGAGTCATAAATTCTTAACAGCTAGAAACAACTAGTAACAGTCATATTTTATTTTTTACTATAAATATTAGCCAAAATTTATTTGAAAATAAGACTTGCTATTTTAGAAAATTGAAATTATATTTTTACAAGTTATTTTGACCTTGTACTTGTAAATTATATTCAAATTCAATTGCACACTTTAAATTTCGCTTATATCATTCTTTGAAAAGAGTGTTTATACTTTCTTTGATAAAATTATTTTATCAAGATATTTTTATTGTAATTTCTAAGAGGTTGAGTGTGAGGCAAACGATGTGGTATTAAGGTTTAATTGACACCGTAAGTCACTTGGTTGTAAAGGTTGAAGAGGCAATTGTGAAGACCTCTTGTGTAAAGGTTTGAGTGGCACTCGCGAAGTCCATTCGGAGTTGTAATTGTTTTGCCTTGAATTTGAAGGTATAATTAGTGGAATCCTCAAGCAAGTTGGCTTGGAGGCGTGGACATAGGTTGGAGTTTACTAAACCATATAAAAATCAATGTGTTAGATTTTCTTTTTCTTATCTCTTTATTTGTGTTTATAATTGTTTCACACATTTTCTCACACACTTGAATTTGATTTGTGATAACTATTTTATTATTTATTTAAATTTTGTATTGAATTTTTATTTTGCAATTTAGAAGATTTAATTTACTTGTGATAAAAGTTGGGTTACATATTTAATTTGTTAATTTTCTGAAAACCTAATTCATCCCTTCTTAGGTTGCCCTATTAGTATTTCAATATTGCCCTAATCTACTTGTTTCAAACATTACAATATATATGTTAGCTTTTTACATAGGATTTGACTCATGATGATTTTAGCTAACTCACCCACTTGATGTTAGACATCATCCAATTTCTTAAGCATTGTTTGTTGGTTTAATTCATCAAACCATGAGCCACTTTCAAATTCCCCATCTGATGAACACCAAAACTTGAAAAATTTGAGTTCATCAGTTCTGTAATAGTAGTATAACCTATATGGATTTGCTATTGATTCTAATATCTTTACAAGCAACTTTCTTGTTACACATGCATTATTTGTTATCAAATCTTATCATTCATTCATTCACTTCCGTCTTTAATTCCTTTAATCTTTGACTATAAGTTTCTTGCTAAATTTGAAAAGGTAAAGGTCATTTACAGTAGGTAATATGGATACAAGTGTGCTAATAAATGTGTTTATGTGTTGGTATTATATTTGAGATATAAAGACGTTTTTCTTTTTACTGATGAAAGGTAGAAGATGAACTATTTAAACAATTTTATGTCAACCATATATAGTTACTATATGCTCATATATGTATGAATGTATGTTTGGATAATCAGTTGAAGATGGGAACATAGTTGGTTTTCACGGCTATAATCAGCTGCAAGTGAATGCTTAGCCTAAAAATTTCATTTTTTTTGTATTACTTTTTACTTTTTAAATGTCAAATAAACATACTCCCCCAAGTTTTGTGAATAAGGGCATTATAGTCATTTTATGTTTGACTAATAGTCTTGGATGGTCAGAAGAGAGGTAAGTATGTCTTTCTTCAAACCTTGCATTTAAGTGTTAAAATCCTAACCCTCAGGGGAGGTATACGTTAAAATCCCTCCAAAGTATTTAATGATTATTCTCATCAACAAGGATTGATGTAAAGAATCTAGCTAGTTCTATATGTTCATACTTAAAATGGATTACACAAATCACTCATTAAAAGATTCTAGGTAATTCTTGTTATATATTAGTTCCCAATTTCTACATAAGGTCACTCTATTTTAGATGTTACAACTTTAATTTGACCTAGTGCTTAGCATCAATATTCTACATTGCAACTTGTATTTGTTTATTCACTTGATATATCCCATTTACACACTTTTAGTTGTGTTGTGTATGTTCTTATAGCACCCACAAAATGCACTAAGATGGGAGCTCAACGTCATTTGGGGATTTATATTGGATTTTAACTCACCTTCTATCATCAAATATTTTAAACCCCTAACAAGTGATCTATTTATTGCACGTTATGCGAATTGCCACTTTGATAAGATAGTTTTCCACCATTATGGAAAAAGAAAAAGTTTCTTGAAGTAAGTCATACAATTTCTTCAAAAGTAACAATTATGTCTTATCTTGATCATTGCACTAATTAATGTGAAAATAAAGTGCAAAGGATAGTGCAACATTAGCAAATTGCAAATCAATTACCAAATGCATTTATTGATATTATAAGAGTGATTGAATCATATATACCAACACCCAATACATTAACTCCAGTGATTGTTCTTGAAGAACAATTAAATCAAAAAGCAGCTAATGAATCATCTGTACCATACTAAAAGCATGGTAGACCAATTAGTCCAAAAGATACTATTATGAGGAAACAACAATTGAAAAATCTTGATCTTGTTAAAATAACGCTCGAGCAATACTTATACCTATAGTTTCTGACTTACTAGCTCCAAAAAAACTTATAGTCCTTGAAGAGACATAAGTCCCTAAAGTGATCAATTCTTGAAGCGATGCATGTCCTTAAAGTGGCACAAGTTCTTGAAGTGACCAAGCTTTTAAAGAAGTGTCAACCCTTGAAGTGGCACAAAAATCTCGAAATAAAGAAAAGACTAATCATGCATATAAATATATAATGTGGGATTGTAATGAGATAATTATCGACAAAATATTTTTATTTACAATAATAATTGCAATGATAAGAGATGATTACAACCCATAAACTATCAATGAAGGTGGATAGAGGAATCATTGACTTCAATAGAAAGAAAAAATTCAACCAGAATTTGATTCTCTTGCCAAATGTAAAGTATTTAGACCTATAGTCCAAATACTTGAAAATGTCAAACTCATTGGAAATATAATGAAGATAATGAGATTATCAGGTACAAAGTGTGACTCATTGTTCAAAGTGTTTCTTAGAGGCTTGGAATTGATTTTGAAGAAACACATTTACCTGTGATAGACGCAATTACATTTAAATTTTCAATAAGATGACATTCTCAAAAAACCTTGATATGCGTTTTTATGGATGTAATGATAGTTTATCTACATGGGCCACTTGACATTGATACTTATATAAAAATTTCTGAATTCATCAAAAAACTTGAGGCATTTTTATAATAGGATCATATTTTGTATTCAGTTAACTTACAACAATCCTTATATAGCTTAAAACATTCTGGGGGCATGTGGTATAATTGCTTAAATACATATTTGATTAAAGAAGGTTATTAATAATTCTATATCCCACGTGTATTTACAAAAGAAATTGGATTCTTCATTATAGCTATATATGTCAATGGCATATATATAATTAACACCCTTAAATAGTGCCTAAAACCTGTTGAATATTTGAAGAAAGAATTTGAGATGAAAAATTAAATATTTTCTCGCTTGCAAATCGAGTACAACAAAGTCTTTAGCCATCAATATGTCTATGTTGAAATTTTTTTGAAACATTTTAATATGGATAAGGCTCAACCATTAAGGACCCTAAAGTTTTCCAATATCTCAATCCCAAAAAAGATTTATTTCATCCTACAAAAGATGATAAAGAGATACTTAGTCAAAAGGTACCATATCTAGATGCAATTAGCATTTTATTGTATCTAGCATAATATACTAGACCAAACATAGCATTCTTTGTGAACATGTTAGTTAGATTTAGTTCTATAACCATTCACCATCATAGGAATGACATCAAAGATATTTTTTATTAGCTTTATGGAACAATAGATTTGGAATTTTTTTATTCCAATGAACCAACAAGAATCCAAGACTTTTTGGTTATGTAAATGCCAACTATCTTTCTAATTCTCATAAAGCTAGTTCACAAACAGGTTACGTATTTACATATAACAATACAATAATATGACGATTCATAAAGCACTCTTGTTGCTACCCTCTCTAATCATTGTAATATTTTAGCATTACATAAAGCAAACAAGGAATATATATGGTTGTGATTTGACATTTATTACATTTTGAGTACATGTAACCTACTTCTGCTACAAATGTTCTAAGAATAATATGTAAAAACAATACTACTTGCATTACACAAGTTAGAAGAGGATATATCAAAGGTGATAGAATGAAGCATATTATCAAAGTTCTTCTACACTCACGAGCTCTACCAAAGCTACCAAATTAATGTTAAACATATATGCTCTAATGAAAATTTTACCAATCTCTTTACCAAAGCTTTGCCTACATCGACTTTTGAAAAGTTTGTAATTAACATATCTACCAAATTAATGTTAAACATATATGCTCTAATGGAAATTTTACTAATCTCTTTACTAAAGTTTTACCTACATTGACTTTTGAAAAACTTAACTCCACTGGCTATCTAATTGATGCAAGCTATGTCAAGAGGGAGTTTATCTTTTAAGGAAAGAGCTTTGGGCATCAAATAAGGCACATATGTGCTTTACTTTTTTTTTTTCCTTCCACCAGGTTTTAACTCCATGGATTGTACTAGCAATGTTTTTACTGAAATATTAAGCACATACCACATTATTTTTCATCTAAAGGCTATAATATTTTTCTCTATTGTTGTCTTATTAATTTTTTAGTAAGAATGAATATGATTAAAGCTACTAAAATCCAAGGGGGAGTGTGACGAATAAAAACTACATCCTCCACCACTTTATAAAAGGTCCCACATGAGTTGATCTCGTTCAACCCTTCACTCTTTCTATAAATATCCTTGCATTGTAATGAATTGACATGATTTTGAATGAATTCATAAGCTTTATAACTTAAGTTTGTATAATGAATTCAAAACCTTTATAACATTAAAGCTTTGCTTCTTATGATATTTTTTTTTCATTATCAATTTATTTACAACATTTTTAATTTTAAATAGGGATGACAAAAGTTTGCATGGTAATAAAAGTTTACAGGAGCATAAGTTCTTCAAATTAAAGCATTGGTCTAAATTTATCTTCGATTATGTTAATGGGTTTGGAATTGGGATAAAAAACAATGCTTGTTCATTTTTCAACGTAGCGGCAAGGATTGACTTCTTTTAGCAAGAATGCATAAAACTTAAAAGGGTAATTTTTATGGGTCCATTTTATTTGATAAAAAATCAAATAAAAGTTTAAAAAAAATTAATTTAATCAATTAAATTCTTCAAGTTTTTAAAATTTTAAAAAAAGAACTATAAATTTTAATAGAAGAAAAATAATTAGATATTAAATAAAATAACAATTTACATTTAATTACAAGTTTAGTGCAGGATATTATATTTTATAAAGGCACATCAAGCTCGTTGTATTATATTGAATTAATTAATACAAAGTATAACCTTCATATGCACTTGTTTGAATAAAATTATCCTATTGAAAGGTTTGGAGCGAATTTGTTCAATTAATTTCAACTTAGCCGCTATTTTTTACAATTTTTTAATATACTGCAAAATCTTTTTAAAGGGCATCAACCAACCTCATTGATAGAGGCAAAAAATTAATTAAGAATAGGCTTACGTGTAAATTTTGGAATTTAAGCTATTAGAAGTTTAATTCTATAGTATTATTAGGGGTTCAATTATTGGTTACTGTACATTCATTTGAGCGAAATGGACTAATCCTTGTGAAGAGAGTTACTAAAATGTAACATTAATTTTAAAGACAAGATATTATTATATGAGGACAAGGTGTGTATCATAACATATTTAATTTTTAAACAATATCAGTAGTTTATATGAATAGCTATTTATTTAAAAGAAGTATTGTAAAACAAAATATCTAATGAATAGAATTAAAAACGTTTAATACATAGAATTAAAATTATTCTCTCCAAGATTTTGTTTTATTTATAACGTGCATTAAAACAGGTTACTTAATTTTTTGTCATTTAAACAGCACTGCAATCAATCCAAAGTTGAGCACCTTTAGCTGAAGCTTCAGAACGACTTGGTTCAGGGTAAAAGGGTGCAGTTATTTCGATAAATTTGTCGTGGCAAGCTCGACCTTCATCTATAAGTTGCCTGCAACATTCATTAGAGATTTTTCCGTTTTGGTACACCCCTACTTTAATTTCCTCGCCACAATTTGGTTTCAATTTGGTTCCACATGTCTCAAGAAAATCGTGAGTTTCCTTAGGTAATGGTGGTAAAGGTACAAGATCTTCAGCTACAACAATAATTGATGTGAGCATGAGCAATCCGCTAACTAGTAAAAGATTTATATTAAAAGATTGGATCTCAATGCCGGCCATGTTGCTTATATATCTTTTGTCTTTAGTGAGGTTTTAGAGAAGAATTTTTTTTTAATGAAATGTTAAGTTGAATAATGCTCTTTTATAGGATTTGACGTAGGCGTTTTATATTTTAAAAACGTATTATAGGTTATGTTTTGATTTTAAGGTAATTTATTTGAATTTAATCATATTTATTATTCTTTATTTTAATATTTTATTATCCCAGAACAAATAACTAATTTAATTATCATATAAGTAAGAAAGAAAATATTTTGAATTGTCTCGCCTTATAATGGAACAAAAAGTTTTAAAATTTTGTACATATAAAAACATTACTTTAATTATTGTATTTGATACAAAACAAAATGATCAATTGACATACAAGCATGCAATAATTTGATAAGGAAAAATGGCAAGAAGCTATGAACCAAGAAATAGAGACTATGTACTTCAATTCAGTCTGGGAACTTGTAGATCCACTTGAAGATGTCAGGCCCATTAGGTGTAAATAGATCTTCAAGAGAAAAAGAGGTATGGATAGGAAGTGGAGACTTTCAAAGAAAGGCTGGTGGCAAAGGGTTATACCCAAAAGGAGGGAGTCAACTATGAGGAGACTTTCTCGCCAGTGGCTATGCTTAAATCTATTTGTATTCTTTTATCCATTGTTGCATGTCTCGATTATGAGATATGGCAAATGGATGTTAAGATAGTTTTTTTGAATGGCTATCTTGAAGAGAGCATCTATATGGTGCAACAAGAAGGGTTTATGGTGAAAGGCCAAGAGCAGAAAGTCTGTAAGCTACTTAAGTCTATTTATGGATTTAAGCAAGCTTTAAGACCTTGGAACTTAAGATTTGATGAGACAATCAAAGCTTATGGTTTCAAGTAGAACATTAATGAGCCTTGTGTATACAAGTATATCAAAGAAAAGAAGGTGGTCTTCTTGGTACTTTATGTAGATGATATTCTACTTATTAGGAATGATGTGGTTATATTATCTAACATAAAGAAATGGTTAGCTAAGTAATTCCAAATGAAAGATTTGGAATAAGCGAGTTATGTTTTTGGGATCTAGATTATTCGGGATTGCAAGAACAAACTCTTGGCACTTTTTCAGGCATCGTACATTGATAAAGTGCTTATACGATTCTTAAAGCAAAACTGTAAAAATGGTCATTTAACGACTCGACATAGAGTTGTCCTTTCCAAGGAGCAATGTCCTAAGACACCTCAAGAGGAAAACGATATGAGAAAGATTCCTTATGCATCAACAATAGGAAGCCTCATGTATGCTATGTTGTGTACTAGGCCTGACATTTGCTATGCAGTGGGAATAGTCAGACGTTTCCAATCCAACCCGAGATTGGGTCATTAGATTGCAGTAAAACATATTCTCAAGTATCTTATGAGAATGGGAAACTATATGCTTGTTTATTCAGGTGGAGACCTAAACCCTATTGGTTATACTGACTCTGATTTTCAATAAGATAAAAACACTCGAAAGTCAATGTCTAGGTCAGTGTTCACTTTTAGTGGTGAAGCTATAGTTTGGAGAAGTGTAAAATAATCCAGCACTGCTGATTCAACCATAAAGGCTGAATATATAGCAGCTTGTGAAGCAGTTAAAGAAGCAATATGACTCAAGAAGTTTTTTACTGATCTAGAAATAGTTCCAGATATGGATAAACTGTTGACCCTATATTGTGACAATAATAGGGGAGTGGCAAATTCGAAAGAACCAAGAAGTCATAAGAGAGGAAAGCATATTGAGAGGAAGTATCACCTAATCAGAGAGATTGTGCATCGAGGTGACGTGACAGTTATGAAGATAGCGTCCGAACACAACCTTGCAGACCCATTTACTAAAACGTTACTAGCCAAAATGTTTGAGGGTCTCATAGAGGGCATGAGACTGAGAGACATGTCTTACCTACTTTAGGGCAAGTGGGAGATTGTTAGGGATAATGCCCTAAAAGCACATAATTTGTATATTTTTTTGGAATAAATAAAATTAGCATTTCTTTATACTTAAATATACTTATATTTACTATCAGAAATCCTAGTTTATTTATAGTATATATAAATGTTATATATATAAGAGGATTAAGATTATGGATAATAAATTGAAATAGTCTGTAATAAATTAATTAAAGTTAGGTTATTTAATTAAATATTACTAGTGCGATCTACTAACATTAAGAATGTAATAGTTTTATCTGAACTATCAATATAATGACATCATGGTAGAAGTACTTTATATAATATGATCATATAGGACTGGACTAGACATAGTTTGAATTTTCATATAAATTTTGTTACTAACTGAGAATTCAAATAATATCAATAGATGATCATATATAGATCAATCTTAATTCTCAATAGTCATAAACTCTTGTTTATGTTATTAAGTCTTTTGAGTTATTTATCAAAGTTTGTTCTAAGAACAAGCTCAACACTTGTTTCTTAGAGATTTAATGGGATAAATAATTGGGAATGTGACATATAGATATGGAATCTATTCCTTCTTATTGGAAGTCAGAAAGATGGTTCCCTTAAGTGTTAATTTTGGAATTGAACAGTTTGAGCGCTCAATTTATAACTGATTTATAAATCAACTGTTCAATAGTGAATTAATAGAATTTAAAGATAAAGATGTAATTAGAGAGGTAAAACAGAAAATTGACCTAGCTCTAATTATGAATCGAGGGTTGAACTGCATGTAATGATTATATCAATGGACAGCTCAAAGTTTTCTGAGTAAAAAATATATCTATAATTTCAAGAGTTCAATTTTAGATTTTTAATGGAATAATACTGGAATTAATAAATTAGATTAATTAATTAAAGAGTTTAATTAATTATCTAAATTTATTGGAGTTTGAAATTGTAGGTCCATAGGTCCCCAACATCACCTTTTAAGATCAGTACCGTAAATAATACAATGGATAATATTATTACATTAATTATTTGTATGTCAAGAAAATAGTTTTTTGGAATACGTGTTCTAATTTGGATTTAATTAATTAATTAATAAGATATTTTAAGATAAATATATTTCATTAATATCCAAATAATTTAATTTAAAAAATTAAATGGATAAATTCTCATAGAGATATTTATCGTCTTTATTGTTTCTTTTAAATATTAATTTTGAATTAATTAGAATTTCATTTTTACTAAAAGTTGTTTTACAAATATTATCAATTAATTAATTTTATTTTAATTGAAAGTATTTTAATTAAAGTAGAAATCGTATAAAAGAAAAAATATAGTTTTTTTTTTATTTTAACGTGTATTTCAGAGGAAAATCAGTTGTTCTCTAAAAACAATATTGTATTAGAAAAAAACTCACTATTCTCTTTACGGCTACTGTTAAAGGATTGGTTTGGAAATCATTAGTGAAAGTAACCTACAGCAAAAATATTCTAAAAGTATCGAAAGATAACTTTTCTATACTATCTTGACTTTTTATTAAAATTGTATACTCAAATAAATTTTATAATTTTCCTGATTTAAATTTCCGCTGTTCATTCGATAAACGTTTCCAACAGTTATCCCTCCTTCGCTCCAGCTTTGCTATGAATAGAAATTTTTTAATTTTTTTAGTGTGTGACTAGATTAGTAAACTTGAAGATTTTTTTAGATCTAATTCTTTCATCTATAGTAGCAATCATAGAAAAAAGATGACTCAAGCTATAGAATAAGTAGTTGTGTGTTGTGTTTTTATCGCACTACAACAATTATAGAGCTCAATGAATTATATTTGTTTAATAAGGAATGAATCGAATCTCAAACCCGCGAACAAGAAAAGAGTAGAACAAAAATGCCGTCTATATATGCATTCAACTCACCAGAGATAGATTACTGAAATGGGTTGGATTTGAAAGCTGAAAATATGGCCGTATAAGGTAGAGTTCGGCCTTTGTCATAGAGTCTTATATTATATAGAGGTGGAGGAAAGATCAACTAGTGAACTAGATCTCCTCATTGGATGGTCAGGTTACAATATTACAAAATCCTTCGCTTTATCCATTGAATCTCAAATTTTTGTTTCATTCAAAAAGATAAATGTCAAGGGCATTATAGTTGTTTTGTTGAAACTACATGCTCAATTCACATTTAATGGGAGGTATGTGTTTCTTTTCTCAAACATTCTCTCTGATTATTAAAAGGCCAAATCTTAGGGAACTATGTGTTAAAACAAAACAAAAAAAAACAATAAGGATTAGATTTATCATACCTACTGTTGCCACTACCCCCTACAACTGCTATCTCTCCACCACATTGCCACCATCACCCTACCATAGATGATCCCTTTAGAAGAGTGAGATTATAACAATCCCAGTCAATTACTTTCCAACGCACTAAGGTGAAAAATAGACACTCCATTTCCGTCAAATTTTAATAACAAATTAGCACTTAACTGCCATCTTACTTGCTCTCTACTTTCTTCCACAACATATCTCATAACTCTCTTCCACCATAATTCCATTGTTTGATTTTTTGCCATTGTTTTCAATGTATTTTGTATTAGTGATGAGGGTGGATGAGAGGCGATGGCTATCGTGATAGTGAGGGTAAGTAGGCTGAATTAGTGATTAGGATGGATGGTGAAAGTGATAAAGGCAGCGAGAGGGTGAAGTAAGAGTGAGTAGGTTGGATTTTAAACTAGATTAGGTTTTAAATTTTTTTGTAATATTAAAAATTTACATTTAATGTAATTTTTGAAAATATTATTATTTAAAATTATTCATTAGTGGTGGGACTTTTTATAATTAATATGTTACTATGAACAAAGTTGAAGTACGAAATTACCTTTAAAAAAGTAACTTTTAACGTTATCGGCTGTAAGAGTTTTGATAGAGTATTAGTTTAAATTTAGGGAGGTGATGAAATAATAGGCTTAAAAATAGAGTATCGAGCATTTTTTCCTATTTTGTTATATATATGTAGCTTTGTATTGAATCAAAACTCACACTTAATATATTTTAATATCTTATGTAATAATTACCAATATTAACTCTATTATTTCAATCTCTTCTATTTACATATCTCTCTGCATGTTTCTTTTAATAACATAAATTATAAAAAAAATTACATAGTATGTAGAGAACTTATCCGAATCAAACCGATTGATTCAACTTTGTTTTTCAGTTTTTCAATTTTATGTTTTCTCAAGATAATTTAAAATTTGAATTAATTTAATAAATTTTAAAATTTAAGAATAAATAAGGACCATAAATCATTAGATTAATGATTCAATTTTTAATTTTAAAATTATATATATAATTTAGTGTTAGCAACAACTACACCGAGAAAGTCCAACCCCAAGTTTGCTCTATAATTGGATGGACCCAACTCAATTAACTAGAGATCAATCTCCATTCTCCACGTCGTATATTCAATAATTAATATTATTTTAAAATATTTGAGTGTTAACATTAAAGGTAAATAATTTTAATATGAAAAGTTTTGTAAATAATATAATACATACAATATTAAAAAAAAAAGAAAAATAAACTGAGATTTGTAGCCATTAACAGAGATTTTAATTTTTTTTTTAATTAAACTCCAAGCAAAAGCCTAGAGCATTGAAATTGATAAAGAAATAAAAGTACAAATATAAGGAAATCACAAAATGACCTGATCAAACATACACATGTATGAAAATTGAAAACAATTCCAGCAAATCAAACTTCCATAACCCAGCAGGCGAGCAAGCATTAGCAATTAAATCAACTGGCAGAAGCCAGAAAAGAGCAGCAGCAAACCAACGAGCAGAAAACAAAACAACTAGCTTGGCAAGAGCAACAATCCAGTAAGCTAGATTTGGCAGAAGTCAATAATCCAAGTAACATCAAACCATTAAAAACATATCTGAAACCAACATGCCTATCCCAAATATAACAATCCAAACAAAGACTTGCAGAACCCTTAGCATCAGCTGCCCTGCCAAACGCAATATCACCAACAGAAGAGCCTACGATACACATCTTGCCTAATGAAACCGATAGGAAGGAAATCCTAATTCATCCATCAGGATAAGATTAGTGATCTCCTTAGGAGGGTCAGACCACCAAGTTAACCAACTTATCTGCAACTTTATTTCCTTCTTGAAAAACATGTGAAAAATTGAATACGCATGGAGACCATAAGCTGTCGACATCGAAACCACAAAGAGCGAAGTTCCCATGGTGGAGGAAAAGCATCGTTTTGAATACATGATAGGGCAGAGAGTGAATCACTCTCAATCGATAAAGAAAACCAATTATGAGCATGAGCATAACAAATAGCTTGAAGGATAGCATGAAGCTCAACAAAAAATTATTCAGAGAGTCCCGAAAAATCCCTGCAGAAGCAGAAATACCAGGATTACCTTTAGACATGCTGTCAGTGTTGGCTTTCTTCCAGCCTGGAAGAGGAGGAAGCCAAACAATGATGTAAAACTATTTATTATGTTAGGAAATTCTTATAACAATGACGTAAAATTATTTTGAAATTATCTTTTTAGTATTAAATAATTTAATCCAACAATTTAACTAAAACAACACAATTACATGGCAGACATTTTATTAGCTTTATGGAACAATAAATTTGGGATTCTTTTCATTCCAATGAACCAACAAGAATCCAAGACTTTTTGGTTATGTAGACGTCAACATCAGTTGATCTCGTTCAACCCCTTCAATCTTTCTATAAATATCCTTGCATTGTAACGAATGGACATAATTTTGAATGAATTCATAAGCCTTATAACTGAAGTTTGTATAATGAATTCAAAACCTTTATAACATTAAGGCTTTACTTATTATGATATTTTCTTTTTATTATCAATTTATTTACAATATTTTTAATTTTAAATAGGGATGACAAAAGTTTGCATGGTAATAAAAGTTTACAGGAGTATAAGTTCTTCAAATTAAAGCATTGGTCTAAATTTATCTTCGTTTATGTTAATGGGTTTGGAATTGGGATAAAAAATAATGCTTGCTCATTTTTTAACGTAGCGGCAAGGATTGACTTCTTTTAGCAAGAATGTGTAAAACTTAAAAGTGTAATTTTTATGGGTCCACTTTATTTGATAAAAATATCATAAAAGTTTAAAAAAAATTAATTTAATCAATTAAATTCTTCAAGTTTTTAAAATTTTAAAAAAAGAACTATAAATTTTAATAGAAGAAAAATAATTAGATATTAAATAAAATAACAATTTACATTTAATTACAAGTTTAGTGCGGGATATTATATTTTATAAAGGCACATCAAGCTCGTTGTATTATATTGAATTAATTAATAGAGAGTATAACCTTCATATGCACTTGTTTGAATAAAATTATCCTATTGAAAGGTTTGGCGCGAATTTGTTCAATTAATTTCAACTTAGCCGCTATTTTTTACAATTTTTTAATATATTGCAAAATCTTTTTAAAGAGCATCAACCAAGCTCATTGATAGAGGCAAAAAATTAATTAAGAATAGGCTTACGTGTAAATTTTGGAATTTAAGCTATTAGAAGTTTAATTCTATATTATTTTAGGGTTTCAATTATTGGTTACTGTACATTCATTTGAGCGAAATGGACTAATCCTTATGAAGAGAGTTACTAAAATGTAACATTAATTTTAAAGACAAGATATTATTATATGAGGACAAGGTGTGTATCATAACATATTTAATCTTTAAACAATATCAGTAGTTTATATGAATAGCTATTTATTTAAAAGAAGTATTGTAAAACAAAATATCTAATGAACAGAATTAAAAACGTTTAATACATAGAATTAAAATTATTCTCTCCAAGATTTTGTTTTATTTATAACGTGCATTAAAACAGGTTACTTAATTTTTTGTCATTTAAACAGCACTGCAATCAATCCAAAGTTGAGCACCTTTAGCTGAAGCTTCAGAACGACTTGGTTCGGGGTAAAAGGGTGCAGTTATTTCGATAAATTTGTCGTGGCAAGCTCGACCTTCATCTATAAGTTGCTTGCAACATTCATTAGAGATTTTTCCGTTTTGGTACACCCCTACTTTAATTTCCTCGCCACAATTTGGTTTCAATTTGGTTCCACATGTCTCAAGAAAATCATGAGTTTCCTTAGGTAATGGTGGTAAAGGTACAAGATCTTCAGCTACAACAAGAACTGATGTGAGCATGAGCAATCCGCTAACTAGTAAAAGATTTATCTTAAAAGATTGGATCTCAATGCCGGTCATGTTGCTTATATATCTTTTGTCTTTAGTGAGTTTTTAGAGAAGAATTTTTTGTTTAATGAAATGTGAAGTTGAATAATGCTCTTTTATAGGATTTGACGTAGGCGTTTTATATTTTAAAAACGTATTATAGGTTATGTTTTGATTTTAAAGTGATTTATTTGAATTTAATCATATTTATTATTTTTTATTTTAATATTTTATTATCCCAGAACAAATAACTCATTTAATTATCATATAAATAAGAAAGAAAATATTTTGAATTGTCTCATCTTATAATGGAACAAACAGTTTTAAAATTTTGTACATATAAAAACATTACTTTAATTATTGTCTTTTAATTGAATTAAATATAACAAAAAATTTACTTGTGTGTTGTCGTAAAATTGTAATTTCATTAATGCAAATTATAATCAACAATGAGAAGATGTTCTTAGTTGATAAGGAGACTTAGCTAAAGCTAGCCATCTCCTATAATCAAATTAAAAAAATTATTTTTTTACCAATTTGCTAGAGATTTTCTCTGTGTTTTCATGTAATACTTCTTCAATCTACTTGGCATTCATTAAACTTTTAAAACCAAAATTTGTTGAACATATAAAATATACATGAAGGTATTGTGAAACCCAACCTTAGAATCAATAATAACACTAATCTTACTAAATTAAGATTAAAACTAGAAGAAACTTTTGCAAGTTATCATTAGAAAACTTTCTCAAACACAGAAAATAACAAATAAGATTGAAGCACATTTTAAAGACAAACAAGAATTTGAGGTGGTTCAACAAGATTGGCTATACCTATAAAGCAAACTCATGTGAGATTTTTTCATTAAATATGACAAAAATATAGTTACATGAATGCATAAATTTTTAAAGGGTAATTTATATGAGTCCAATTTATTTGATAAAAATATCATAAAAAATTTAAAAAATAATTTAATAAATTAAGTTCTTCAAACTTTCAAAAAATAAAATAAAAAGAACTATAAAATTTAATAGAAGAAAAATAATTAGATATTAAATAAAATACCAATTTATATTTAAGGAGTTAATCTTTCATAAAAAAAATCATAAAGACAAAAAAAATCTCGTAAAGATTACATTTGATTTTCAATATTTCATTTTTTTCGTCTACCAATCAACATATTTTTTTCAACAAAATTAATAAGAAATATAAAACTCAGAATTTTATTTAATATGTTCTTTCTAATTTTAGGTTTTGTCATCCTATTAAAAATTGGAGATGTAATTTATTAATAGATTAATTTATTTTCAATCAATGTTTAAGATTTGTAAATTTTTATTTCATTTTTTATAAATATATTTTTATTTCTTTGTATTATTACTAATTTGGGTTAAATTTATTATCTATGTTTATTTTAAAATATAAATAAAGATACATTATACATTTCTTAATCTAAACACAAATATAAATTAAAATAATTAATATAAATTAAATAATTAAAAAATTAAAAAAAAAAACTTCAAGGAATTTGGAGATTATAGTCTAGGACGGGATTGGACTTTTTAGCAGAGAAATCTTGCTTTATTTCATTTGAACCCAAATTAAGGCAAATTAGGGAGGTGGATCCTTCCTCGAACGGGAAAGGGGATCGGGCTCATTACATCACTACTCTTGAATATGTATATAACTTATGTATCTATTTTCTAATGGTAAAGAAATTACCAAAATGGTTTTCAATCGGTTGTATATAGTAACATATTTTGCAATATATAACACCTTGCTTTTAGGTCAATACCCTATTATCACCCTTAAACTTTGACTAATATCTCATCATTCTCCTACTGTCACTCTATTATTATCACATGTTATTTTTTAAGGATATTCACTAAATTATCCTTAATATTGTTCAAAAGCTGTAAAAAAAACAATCTTTTATATTAGTTAGCTTGAGATTCCAAGTCAAGCTATATTTTAAAATTAAATTTATTAATATAAAATATGTTAATTAGATTTATTTTGATATATATAAATGTATATTAAGGTTTTCTTACTTTGATCTTATAAGAAACAAACTATTTTCTTTCTCTTTAAATATTGTAGGGATAGATGCGGTTCGATTTGGTCTCAATTTAACCTAAATCAGACTAGACAAAAAATATTCAATCTCTCTTTTTTTGAACCGGGCTAGACCAAATACACATGTAAAAATGAATCAAAATTATATCAAATATTAAAATCAGATTAAAACTGTCGATTCCAATCAAGTACAATTCGATTTTTTGGGTTTTAATTTTTTCATTCCTAGGGGGTTTCTTTTTTCTTGTATTTGCCTAAAAAATAACTTTGTTTAATTTTTACTAAATGACATCATTATGATGTTAAAAATTAAAAAAATAATAATAATTTTGGTTCGGGCTAAGTGTTTTGCACTAATACTGGAATAGTACCGAAAAATTTCAATTTTTTATATATTGGAAGTAACCCAAACCAAATATCATGTGAAGCTGTGTCAAATTTGTCGATTTTAAACACTTAGAGAAAATTTGGGGAAAGGAACTCTTATCTCCCCTGCCCTCGTTTGACCGACCCAATTTCACTTCAAAAAATAAAAAAAAATCTTGCAATTTTGAAGACTCAAAGACATGACTTTAAAGAAGGCTATAGCACTACTTTCGACTAGGCCACAGTACATTGTTATTAAATTATGAAAATAAATAATATATGATAATATATAGTGCCTCAAAAGTCAACAAGAAAATAATTATAATTGCAAGTCCAACACATTTTTACGTTTATTTTTGTGTTTCAAGGAAAATTGAATTTCTTTAATCCTTATTATTTAAAATATTTAATTAAAAATATATATTTGATTTATATTTTTAAAACATTATTTTAAAATTATTATATCAATTTAATAATTTTATAACGTAAGATAATTCAATTTCAATAATAAGAATAATCATTATTATTATTATTATTAATGTACCAATAATTGTAACTTTAACATATAAATATATTTTAATATTATAATTTTAAATTTTAATAAAATAAATTTGACTAGATATACAAATAATTTTTAAAAAAATTAATTTTTAGAAAAATGTGTTTAATTTTTAGGCATGATTATTATTATTTAATAATATTCACTAAATAAAATTATATGTGTATTATTAACAATCATCCAAGTAATTCGAATTTGCGAAAACTATTCTTACCTGTAATAGATATGGAGTGATTGTGAGGAGATAATTGAGAGGTGAGAGCAGTTTATTTAAAATTTATAAAAATATATAATAATGTAATCTTATAATAGTATGAAACTTAATACAAATTTTTAAAAATATTAAACTTATTTTTAATTTATTAATAAAAAAATGTCATTAATTTTTAATAATAAATTAATTTTTATATTTGAAATACCATTTCACATTCAAAATAATAAAATGAAAATAATGATTTTGTCACAATTAATGAAAATAAAGTAATTGAAAAAATTATTAATTTTATTGAGACAATTGATATAAATATTACAGTTTATAGCAATTTTGTTAGAATAAAGTATCAAATTTGATTTACTTCATTCTTTTTATTAACCTGTCTAAATTAAAAATAAATAAACGTGATAGTAAATATGATTCAATTTGAATAGAATTGATAAAAAGTTTGAGAAAATATATTAAATTAATCTTAAAGTTTAATGTTTCTTACTTTCTTAATAATTTTGTAGAAAATATTTTTTTGGCAAACAAAAAATAAAATATGACAAGAAAAATAAAACCTTTGATAATCTCTTGTTTTATAAATCTTATAACATTATGCAAAAATAAATTAATTCATTAATTATAAATTGATGTTTTTCATCAATTGATTCTTTTTATTTGATCAAAATTTATTGTTTCAAATTTAATTATTAAAGTTATTAAATATTTTTAGTTGTTAATTATTTCGGCAACTTTTTTTATTAAGAAAAAAAATTTAAACAATTCAAAATTACTTGTTTGAAAAACTGTAAACAAAATTTGAAGGATTCAATTGGCTAATTAAAAAAAGAATAAATTTTTTGAAAGGACTTGATTGATTAAAATAAAATTATAAAACTTTTCTAATTATTTACTAAATAAAATGGATGAATTGTAATTAATCAAATAAAAATATTTTGCGGGGAAACGAGACGTATAGGAGAAAGAAGCCCATCCTCATCGCTATCCCCGACCCCATTTTAAAACGGGGATGGCTCTCATTCCCATCCCTGACCAGATCCCCGAATTAACTAAAAAGTTTGGCCCGATCCCCGGTCTGACGGGAAAAATTGTCATCCTTACCTGAAGAGATCCATTCTTGTTAGTTTGCTGTTAGTTTTAGGGGTATCATAGTAAACAAACAATCACTTTTTTTGTTGACTTTTGGTTTAACGTTGCACATGAGAGGGTTTGCAAAATACTTAGCTTCTTGCCCAGTACTTTGGTGGCAAACAAGAAAGTAGTAACAATTCAACCTAGGAAAGACCAAATTGTGGTGCTTACGACAACTAAAACTAAGCAACAAACTAAGACCACTGCATTGCTTCACAAATCTATCATTAAAAAAAAGTTCTGTAGAATGGCAAAGGCTATAGAAAAAATGGCTGTCCATAACTGCTACAGGCCAAATCTGAAAAAAGTAGCATTGCAAGGTTGAATGCTATTAACCAAAGCCTCAAGGTTACAAAATCTTGTCGAAAACGAGAAAACCTACGAACATTCGTGGTCAGAAATGAAAGGATTCAGTGGTGCTTGTTTTCTACTCCATTCAGAACACATTCAAAACACTGAAATTTCATTTTAGTTTTAGTGGTACTAAAACATAAGCTTTAAACTTTAAAAAATATATGCTTATGGTGTTAACTTTTGTGAATTTTTTGGTATTCAATTATTGGATCTGTAATGTAAGTCTGGTTGTATTAGTGATGCATATAATGTGTTTGCGAAAATGACCGAAAAAAATGTGTTTAGTTGGATCGCTATGATGGAAATGTATAATGTGTTAGATTATTATGAAGAAATAATCATTTTTTTCTTTTAAATGATTGATGAAGTTATCCCTCCACTCAAGCTTCGCTATATAGAAAATTTCTAATTTTTTTAGTGAGTGGCTAGATTAGTAAACTTGAGGATTTTTTAGATCCAACTCCTTCATCTATAGTAACAATATTAGAAAGAAGACAACTCAAGCTGTAGAATAAGTAGTTGTGTGTTGTGTTTTTATCGCACTACAACAATCATAAAGCTCAATGAATTATATTTGTTTAATAAGGAATGAATCGAATCTCAAACCCAACGAACAAGAAAACACTAGAACAAAAATAGCGTCTATATATGCATTCAACTCACCAGAGAAAGATTACTGAAATGGGTTGGATTTGAAAGCTGAAAATATGGCCGTATAAGGTAGAGTTCGGCCTTAGTCAAAGAGTCTTATATTATATAGAGGTGGAGGAAAGATCAATCAGTGAACTAGATCTCTTCGTTGGATGGTCAGGTTACAATATTACAAAATCCTTCGCTTTATCCATTGAATCTCAAATTTTTGTTTCATTCAAAAAGATAAATGTCAATGGCATTATAGTTGTTTTGTTGAAATTACATGCTCAATTTACATTCAATGGGAGGTATGTGTTTTTTTTCTCAAACATTTTTTCTGAGTATTAAAAGGCCAAATCTTAGGGAACTATGTGTTAAAAAAAAAAAAAAACAATAAGGATTAGATTTATCATACCTACTGTTGCCACTACCCCCTACAACTGCCATCTCTCCACCACATTGCCACCATCACCCTACCATAGATGATCCCTTTAGAAGAGTGAGATTATAACAATCCCAGTCAATTACTTTCCAACGCACTAAGGTGAAAAATAGACACTCCATTTCCGTCAAATTTTAATAACAAATTAGCACTTAACTGCCATCTTACTTGCTCTCTACTTTCTTCCACAACATATCTCATAACTCTCTTCCACCATAATTCCATTGTTTGATTTTTTGCCATTGTTTTCAATGTATTTTGTATTAGTGATGAGGGTGGATGAGAGGCGATGGCTATCGTGATAGTGAGGGTAAGTAGGCTGAATTAGTGATTAGGATGGATGGTGAAAGTGATAAAGGCAGCGAGAGGGTGAAGTAAGAGTGAGTAGGTTGGATTTTAAACTAGATTAGGTTTTAAATTTTTTTGTAATATTAAAAATTTACATTTAAATTTTTTTGTAATTATAAATATTAAAAATTTATAATTAATATGTTATTATGAACAAAGTTAAAGTTTGAAATTACCTTTAAAATAGTAACTTTTAACGTTATCAGCCGTAAGAGTTTTGATAGAGTATTAGTTTAAATTTAGGGAGGTGATGAAATAATAGGCTTAAAAGTAGAGTATCGAGTATTTTTTCCTATTTTGTTCTATGTATGTAGCTTTGTATTGAATCAAAACTCACACTTAATATATTTTAATATCTTATGTAATAATTACCAATATTAACTCTATTATTTCAATCTCTTCTATTTACATATCTCTCTGCATGTTTCTTTTAATAACATAAATTATAAAAACAATTACATAGTATGTAGAGAACTTATCCGAATCAAACTGATTGGTTCAACTTTTTTTTTCAGTTTTTCAATTTTATGTTTTCTCAAGATAATTTCAAATTTTAAATTTGAATTAATTTAATAAAGTTTAAAATTTACGAATAAATAAGGACCATAAATCATTACATTAATGATTCAATTTTTAATTTTAAAATTATATATATAATTTAGTGTTAGCAACAACTA
This sequence comes from Melia azedarach, assembly GCA_028052125.1. Lineage (NCBI taxonomy): Eukaryota > Viridiplantae > Streptophyta > Magnoliopsida > Sapindales > Meliaceae > Melia > Melia azedarach. Next base: position 7,480,260 of record CM051396.1, on the reverse strand, counting down.
CACTGAGAAAGTCCAACCCCAAGTTTGCTCTATAATTGGATGGACCCAACTCAATTAACTAGAGATCAATCTCCATTCTCCGCGTCGTATATTCAATAATTAATATTATTTTAAAATATTTGAGTGTTAACATTAAAGGTAAATAATTTTAATATGAAAAGTTTTGTAAATAATATAATACATACAATATTAAAAAAAAAGAAAAATAAACTGAGATTTGTAGCCATTAACAGAGATTTTTATTCTTTTTTTAATTAAACTCCAAGCAAAAGCCTAGAGCATTGAAATTGATAAAGAAATAAAAGTACAAATATATGGAAATCACAAAATGACCTGTTTAAACATACACATGTATGAAAATTGAAAACAATTCCAGCAAATCAAACTTCCATAACCCGGCAGGCGAGCAAGCATTAGCAATTAAATCCACTGGCAGAAGCCAGAAAAGAGCAGTAGCAAACCAACGAGCAGAAAACAAAACAACTTGCTTGGCAAGAGCAACAATCCAGTAAGCTAAACTTGGCAGAAGTCAATAATCCAAGTAACATCAAACCATTAAAAACATATCTGAAACCAACATGCCTATCCCAAATATAACAATCCAAACAAAGACTTGCAGAACCCTTAGCATCAGCTGCCCTGCCAAACGCAATATCACTAAACAGAAGAGCCTACGATACACATCTTGCCTAATGAAACCGATAGGAAGGAAATCCTAATTCATCCATCAGGATAAGGTTAGTGATCTCCTTAGGAGGGTCAGACCACCAAGTTAACCAACTTATCTGCAACGTTATTTCCTTCTCGAAAGACATGTGAAAAATTGAATACGCATGGAGACCATAAGTTGTCGACGTCGAAACCACAAAGAGCGAAGTTCCCAAGGTGAAGTAAAAGCATCGTTTTGAATACATGATAGGATAGAGAGTTAATCTAACGCAGGCGGGATAGCGGGCTGGAATAAAAGCACTTTGTTGAATGCCGAATCTTGTTCGGTTCTTTGACGCAGTGGGTTAGATAAATGTTTTAATGGACGGGATTAAATGTCGTTCTAACCCTAACGGCTTGAAACACGAGTGTCAAAATAATAATCCCATAAGGGATAAAATCAAAAGGAAATATTTTATTCAATGAAAGATTGTTTCAAATAATAACATAGAGTCTCTATATATAATAGAGAAAACCTAGTGTTACAAGTTAACTCAAATAAGGAAATATAACTCCTACCTAAATAAGAAAACTAAGAATTAAATAACAAATTAAATTGGTAACAATAAAAGACTCCCTAAACTAATTAAATTCTAAAATTGTCCTACATCATATTCCCCTTCTCTTAAAGAAAACTCGTCCTTGAGTTTTATCTGGGGGATGAAACTTGTAGTGTAGTAGTAATTCATCTTATGACTTAAAGGAATAACTCTTTTCAGCAAACTTTCTTGAAACTCGGAAGAATCCAAATTTTTTTCTTTTCTTGTACTTGTTAGTAGCTTTTTTGAAATATGCATACTTGTAATAACAAACCACTTTCATGCTTCTCATAACTCTTTCCATATTTTGTTCAATGTACTCACCAATTAAATTTGTCTTCATAGCCAAATCTTTCTCAAGGATAATCGTTTCATCTTCAATATGAATAGGTAGAACCATGTCAATAACGGGTGGGTCTTCGACTTAAATTCCTTGTATATGCTCAATCACATTATTAATATTTAAATTAAAATCACATGAAACCTCTTCTTGTATAATTTTTGGCATGTCATCAATTTTTTTTTCAGGCACATCTTCAGTCATTATGTCATGGTCAATTTTAGCCATGTTATCAGAAACCATTTTAGCTACAATGTCAACAACATCTCTAATAACTCTATCAAAGTCAAGCTTTAGTTGTTCTTCGATTTCTTTGGCTAAAAGGATGGCATATGACAATGTATGAATAATATATGACGGCATTCGATCTCTTATATTAGCTTAGAGTCCTTCTAAAATTCTCTCAATTAAACATTTTTCACTTTCATAAAAAAAAAGAATGCCCATAAAAATCCTCAAACTCTATAGCATAAGAATGAACAGATTTCACACATTGACATGTCAAACAATAATCAAGATGAATGAATCGTGATCTCATCAATTGCTTCATCTGATTCCATGATCGAACTTTGTCTTCTTGGCTTGCAAGTCTGGACCTTTATACCATGTTCCACTAATATGATGCACTCTCTTTTAACAAAAAATAAGTAACAAATTGTACTTGTTTATCCTTAGGTATCCTCTCAACTTGAAAGAATTCTTCAACATCTTTCAGCCAAAATAAAAATAATTTAGGACTGCATTTTCCATCAAACAACAATGCATCATGCCAAACGTAACAGACCATGGTTCTATTTTTTTTTTTTTTTTGTGAAAGGATGTATTGATGAATGTGGTTGTGTTTAGCTGTTCAAGAAAGCCCTGTTTGATACAGAGGTAGGCTCTGATACCAATTCACGCAAGCAGGATAGTGGGATGTGATAAAAGCACTTTGTCGAATGCCGAATCTCGTTCGGTTCTTTGACGCAGTGGGTTAGATAAACGTTCTAACGGACGAGATTAGATGTCGTTCTAACCCTAACGACTCGAAACACGAGTGTCAAGATAATAATCCCATAAGGGATAAAATCAAAGGGGAATATTTTATTCAATGAAAGATTGTTTCAAATAATAACATAGAGTCTCTATATATAATAGAGAAAACCTAGTGTTACAAGTTAACTCAAATAAGGAAATATAACTCCTACCTAAATAAGAAAACTAAGAATTAAATAACAAATTAAATTGGTAACAATAAAAGACTCCCTAAACTAATTAAATTCTAAAATTGTTCTACATCAGAGTCACTCTCAATCGATAAAGAAAACCAATTATGAGCATGAGCATAACAAATAGCTTGAAGGATAGCATGAAGGTCAGAAAAAAAAAAATAAACGACTTTGTATACCCAAAGGAATTAAAAAAGCACCACAAAAATTATTCAGTGTAAATTTTGGAATTTAAGCTATTAGAAGTTTAATTCTATAGTATTATTAAGGGTTCAATTATTGGTTACTGTACATTCATTTGAGTGAAAAGGACTAATCCTTATGAAAAGAGTTACTAAAATGTAACATTAATTTTAAAGACAAGATATTATTATATGAGGACAAGGTGTGTATCATAACATATTCAATCTTTAAACAATATCAACAGTTTATATGAATACCTATTTATTTAAAAGAAGTATTGTAAAACAAAATATCTAATGAACAGAATTAAAAACGTTTAATATATAGAATTAAAATTATTCTCTCCAAGATTTTGTTTTATTTATAACGTGTATTAAAACGGGTTACTTAGTTTTTTTTCATTTAAACAGCACTACAATCAATCCAAAGTTCAGCACCTTTAGCTGAAGCTTCAGAACGACTTGGTTCGGGGTAAAAGGGTGCAGTTATTTCGATAAATTTGTCGTGGCAAGCTCGACCTTCATCTATAAGTTGCCTGCAACATTCATTAGAGATTTTTCCGTGTTGGTACACCCCTACTTTAATTTCCTCGCCACAATTTGGTTTCAATTTGGTTCCGCATGTCTCAAGAAAATCGTGAGTTTCCTTAGGTAATGGTGGTAAAGGTACAAGATCTTCAGCTACAACAAGAATTGATGTAAGCATGAGCAATCCGCTAACTAGTAAAAGAATTATCTTCAAATATTGGATCTCAATGTCGGCCATTTTGCCTATATATCTTTTGTCTTTCGTGAGTTTTTAGAGAAGAGTTTTTTTTTAATGAAATGTTAAGTTGAATAATGCTCTTTTATTGGATTTGACGTAGGCGTTTTATATTTTAAAAACGTATTATAGGTCATGTTTTGATTTTAAGGTCATTTATTTGAATTTAATCATATTTATTATTCTTTATTTTAATATTTTATTATCCCAGAACAAATAACTCATTTAATTGTCATGTAAATAAGAAAGAAAATATTTCGAATTGTTTCACCTTATAATGGAACAAAAAGTTTTAAAATTTTGTACATATAAAAACATTACTTTAATTATTGTCTTTTAATTGAATCAAATAGAACAAAAAATTTACTTGTGTGTTGTCGTAAAATTATAATTTTATTAATGCAAATTATAATCAACAATGAGAAGATGTTCTTAGTTGATAAGATTAAAACTAGAAGAAACTTTTGCAAGTTACCATTAGAAAACTATCTTAAACACAGAAAATAACAAATAAGATTGAAGCACATTATAAAGACAAACAAGAATTTGAGGTGGTTCAACAAGATTGGCTATACCTATAAAGCAACCTCATGTGAGATTTTTTCATTAAATATGACAAAAATATAGTTACATGAATTCATAAAATTTTAAAGGGTAATTTTTATGAGTCCATTTATTTGATAAAAATATCATAAAAGTTTTAAAAAATAATTTAATAAATTAAGTTCTTCAAGCTTTCAAAAAAAAAAGAACTATAAAATTTAATAGAAGAAAAATAATTAGATATTAAATAAAATACCAATTTATATTTAAGGAGTTAATCTTTCATAAAAAAATTCATAAAGATAAAAAAAATCTCGTATAGATTACATTTGATTTTCAAATGTAAATATAAATTTCTTAATCTAAACACAAATATAAATTTGTAATACCCCAACTTTGGCATTACGAAAGTGGCGTCGAACTAGGGTATTACGAAAAATTTAAACTTTCAAAAAGTAATCATTCTTCTAATAAAATTAATATTCTTAATCCAATTTAGAGCATCCTTAATTTTATAAAAGGATTTTAGCAGAATTTCTTCTATAACAATTGTATGCCAAAATATATAAACCTGCAAACTTTAAGATTTCATTCTAAACACTTCCAATAATGTTCAATGCCAACTGCTTCATTTCATTATCTAAAAAAAAAAACATAACTAATTTTAGAGTTTCTAAAATTCAAATACAAACATAGAAAAATACATCAAAGCCACACATTATAAACTTCTGCATCTATAATTACATATAGTTTTCAAAGTGGTAAAACTCTTGTTCTGGAATATCCTTGTTTTCTACATTCAATATCTCCAGCATTGCCTAGGAAACTGAAAAGTAGGGGTGAGCTAATACCCATTAGATATTTATACATAAAGATAGTTTTAAGAACTTTACAATAAACAAATTTGCTTATATAAAACACCTTTCGATTTCGAACAGTAAGCTTAATGAAATCCAAAACAACATTTCAATTTCAATATTCACAAGAATAACAAAAACATATTCATTCCATCATTTAAAATAATTTCCACTAATTTTTACTCTTGCGTACTTTACGGGCATTATTCCGAAGGACCACCGCACAAAAAACTGGCCAACGTACTTTACGGACATTATTCTGAGGGACCGTCGGCCCCAACATATTTTACAAGCATTATTCCGAGGGACCGTCACCTCAAACATCGGTGCCACATCATAACAACCATGGCCATCACATTTTTATTTATCCATTTATTTCACAATATATCCATACAAATAATTCATTTATAAAATCACAATACGTGCTGATACTATTTTCTCACTGTATTTATAAATATGACATTCATATAAAAATTATTATTCAAATCCGATTCAAAAAACAAATAATTGGATCAACACGTAATAATTCAGGAATTTCATAAACATTTATCAAAATATTTAATGTAACATAATACCCTATTTTTTAGTTTTAAAACTAAAATCTCTCAAATATATATAAATACCTACCTGAATATAGAACGATTATTCTTACACTTATAAAAAATTTGGGGAAAGGAACTCTTATCTCCCTTGCCCCATTTGACCCCGTTTGTCCAACCCAATTTCACTTCAAAAAATAAAGAAAAATCTTGCAATTTTGAAGACTCAAATGCATGACTTCAAAGAAGACCATAGCACTACTTTCGAATGGGCCACAGTACTTTGTTATTAAATTATGAAAATAAATAATATATGATAATATATAGTGCCTCAAAAGTCAACAAGAAAATAATTATAATTGCAAGTCCAACACATTTTTACGTTTGTTTTTGTGTTTCAAGAAAAATTGAATTTCTTTAATCCTTATTATTTAAAATATTTAATTAAAAATATATATTTGATTTATACTTTTAAAACATTACTTTAAAATTATTATATCAATTTAATAATTTTACAACGTAAGATAATTCAATTTCAATAATAATAATAATAATAATTATTATTATTAATGTACCAATAATTATAACTTTAACATCATAAATATATTTTAATATTATAATTTTAAATTTTAATAAAATAAATTTGACTAGATATACAAATAATTTTTAAAAAAATTAATTTTTAGAAAATGTGTTTAATTTTTACACATGATTATTATTATTTAATAATACTCACTAAATAAAATTATATGTGTATTATTAACAATCATCCAAATAATTCGAATTTGCGAAAACTATTCTTACCTGTAATAGATATGGAGTGATTGTGAGGAGATAATTGAGAGGTGAGAGCAGTTTATTTAAAATTTATAAAAATATATAATAATGTAATTTTATAATAATATAAAATTTAATACAAATTTTTAAAAATATTAAACTTATTTTTAATTTATTAATAAAAAATATGTCATTAATTTTTAATTTTTGTCAAATCTTATAATATAGCAATAAATTAATTTTTATATTTGAAATACGATTTCACATTCAAAATAATAAAATGAAAATAATGATTTTGTCATAATTAATGAAAATAAAGTAATTGAAAAAATTATCAATTTTATTTAGACAATTGATATAAATATTAAAGTTTATAGCAATTTTATTAGAATAAAATATCAAATTCGATTTACTTTATTTTGTTTATTAACCTGTCTAAATTAAAGATAAATAAACGTGATCGTAAATATGATTCAATTTGAATAGAATTGATAAAATGTTTGAGAAAATATATTAAATTAATCTTAAAGTTTAATGTTTCTTACTTTCTTAATAATTTTGTAGAGAAATATTTTTTTGGCAAACAAAAAATAAAATATGACTAGAAAAATAAAACCTTTGATAATCTCTTGTTTTATAAATCTTATAACATTATGCAAAAATAAATTAATTCATTAATTATAAATTGATTTTTTGCATCAAGTGATTCTTTTTATTTTATCAAAATATATTGTTTCAAATTTAATTATTAAAGTTATTAAATATTTTTAGTTGTTAATTATTTCCGCAAATTTTTTTATTAAGAAAACAATTTTAAACAATTCAAAATTGATTGTTTGAAAAACTGTAAACAAAATTTAAAGGATTCAATTGGCTAATTAAAAGAAGAATAAATTTTTTGAAAGGACTTGATTGATTAAAATAAAATTATAAAACTTTTCTAATTATTTACTAAATAAAATGGATCAATTGTAATTAATCAAATAAAAAAATTTTGCGGGGAAATGGGATGGATAGGAGAAAGAAGCCCATCCTCATCCCTATTTTTCACTTTTGGTTTAACGTTGCACATGAGAGGGTTTGCAAAATACTTAGCTTCTTACCAAGTACTTTGGTTGGCAAACAAGAAAGTAGTAATAATTCAACCAGGAAAGACCAAATTGTGGTGCTTACGACAACTAAAACTAAGCAACAAACTAAGACCGCTGCATTGCTTCACAAATCTATCATTAAAAAAGAGTTTTATAGAATGGCAAAGGCTATAGAAAAAATGGTTGTCCATAACTGCTACAGGCCAAATCTGAAAAAAGTAGCACTGCAAGGTTGAATGCTATTAACCAAAGCCTCAAGGTTACAAAATCTTATGGAAACCAAAAAACCTACGAAGATTCGTGGTTAGAAATGAAAGGATTAAGTGGTGCTTGTTTTCTACTCCATTAAGAGCACATTCAAAACACTGAAATTTCATTTTCATTTTAGTGGTACTAAAACATAAGCTTTAAACTTTAAAAAATATATGCTTATGGTGTTAACTTTTGTGAATTTTTTGGTATTCAATTATTGGATCTGTAATGTAAGTCTGGTTGTATTAGTGATGCATATAATGTGTTTGCGAAAATGACCGAAAAAAATGTGTTTAGTTGGATCGCTATGATGGAAATGTATAATGTGTTAGATTATTATGAAGAAATAATCATTTTTTTCTTTTAAATGATTGATGAAGTTATCCCTCCGCTCAAGCTTCGCTATATAGAAAATTTCTAATTTTTTTAGTGAGTGGCTAGATTAGTAAACTTGAGGATTTTTTAGATCCAACTCCTTCATCTATAGTAACAATATTAGAAAGAAGACGACTCAAGCTGTAGAATAAGTAGTTGTGTGTTGTGTTTTTATCGCACTACATCAATCATAAAGCTCAATGAATTATATTTGTTTAATAAGGAATGAATCGAATCTCAAACCCAACGAACAAGAAAACACTAGAACAAAAATAGCGTCTATATATGCATTCAACTCACCAGAGAAAGATTACTGAAATGGGTTGGATTTGAAAGCTGAAAATATGGCCGTATAAGGTAGAGTTCGGCCTTAGTCAAAGAGTCTTATATTATATAGAGGTGGAGGAAAGATCAATCAGTGAACTAGATCTCTTCGTTGGATGGTCAGGTTACAATATTACAAAATCCTTCGCTTTATCCATTGAATCTCAAATTTTTGTTTCATTCAAAAAGATAAATGTCAATGGCATTATAGTTGTTTTGTTGAAACTACATGCTCAATTCACATTCAATGGGAGGTATGTGTTTCTTTTCTCAAACATTTTCTCTGAGTATTAAAAGGCCAAATGGGAACTATGCATTAAAACAAAACAAACAAAACAATAAGGGTTAGATTTATCATACCTACTATTACTACTACCCCCTCCAACTGCCATCTCTCCACCATATTGCCACCATCACCCTACCATAGATGATCCCTTTAGAAGAGTGAGATTATAATAATCCCAGTCAATTACTTTCCAACGCACTAAGGATGAAAAATAGACACTCCATTTCCGTCAAATTTTAATAACAAATTAGCACTTAATTGCCATCTTAGTTGCTCTCTACTCTCTTACACAACAGATCTCATAACTCTTTTCCACCACAATTCCGTTGTTTGATTTGTTGCCATTGTTTTCAATGTATTTTGCGTTAGTGAGGAGGGTGGACGAGAGGCGATGGATATTGTGATAGTGAGGGTGGGTAGGTTGAATTAGTGATGAGGATGGATGGTGAAAGTGATAGAGTTAGCATGAGGGCGGAGTTAGAGTGAGTAGGTTGGATTTTAAACTAGATTAGGTTTTAAATTTTTTTGTAATATTAAAAATTTACATTTAACGTAATTTTTTAAAATATTATTATTTAAAATTATTCATTAGTTGTGGGACTTGTTATAATTAATATGTTATTATGAACAAAGTTGAAGTACAAAATTACCTTTAAAAAAGTAACTTTTAACGTTATGAGCCATAAGAGTTTTGATAGAGTATTAGTTAATTTAGGGAGGTGATGAAGTAATAGGCTTAAAAGTGGAGTATCGAGCATTTTTTTCCTATTTTGTTACATATATGAATCAAAACTCACACTTAATATATTTTAATATCTTATGTAATAATTACCAATATTAACTCTATTATTTCAATCTCTTCTATTTACATATCTCTCTACATGTTTCTTTTAATAACAAAAATTATAAAAAAAATTATATAGTATGTAGAGAACTTATCCGAATCAAACCGATTGATTCAATTTTTTTTTTCAGTTTTTCAATTTTATGTTTTCTCAAGATAATTTCAAATTTTAAATTTGAATTAATTTAATAAATTTTAAAATTGACAAATAAATAAGGACCATAAATCATTACATTAATGATTCAATTTTTAATTTTAAAATTATATATATAATTTAGTGTTAGCAACAACTACATCGAGTAAGCCCAACCCCAAGTTTGCTCTACAATTGGATGGACCCAACTCAATTAACTGGAGATCAATCTCCATTCTCCGCGTCATATATTCAATAATTAATATTATTTTAAAATTTTTAAGTTTTTAACATTAAAGGTAAATATTTTTAATATGAAAAATTTTGTAACTAATATAATACATACAATATTAAAAAAAAAAAGAAAAATAAACTGAGATTTGTAGCCATTAACAGAGATTTTTATTCTTTTTTTAATTAAACTCCAAGCAAAAGCCTAGAGCATTGAAATTGATAAAGAAATAAAAGTACAAATATATGGAAATCACAAAATGACCTGTTTAAACATACACATGTATGAAAATTGAAAACAATTCCAGCAAATCAAACTTCCATAACCCGGCAGGCGAGCAAGCATTAGCAATTAAATCCACTGGCAGAAGCCCGAAAAGAGCAGTAGCAAACCAACGAGCAGAAAACAAAACAACTTGCTTGGCAAGAGCAACAATCCAGTAAGCTAAACTTGGCAGAAGTCAATAATCCAAGTAACATCAAACCATTAAAAACATATCTGAAACCAACATGCCTATCCCAAATATAACAATCCAAACAAAGACTTGCAGAACCCTTAGCATCAGCTGCCCTGCCAAACGCAATATCACTAAACAGAAGAGCCTACGATACACATCTTGCCTAATGAAACCGATAGGAAGAAAATCCTAATTCATCCATCAGGATAAGATTAGTGATCTCCTTAGGAGGGTCAGACTACCAAGTTAACCAAGTTATCTGCAACTTTATTTCCTTCTCGAAAAACATGTGAAAAATTGAATACGCATGGAGGCCATAAGTTGTCGACATTGAAACCACAAAGAGTGAAGTTCCCATGGTGGAGTAAAAGCATCGTTTTGAATACATAATAGGGCAGAGAGTGAATCTGACGCAGGCGGGATAGCAGGATAGGATAAAAGTGTTGGGATAAACTAACACAAATGATCCGGAAGCACAACAATTACCTTATCTCCTCTTGCGTGAACCTAATAGAAAATAAACAAATAAAGCAATAATCTTGGGCACAAATTTAATTTTCGGACAGTAATAGAATCACCACAACATAATCAATTTTTAATGTGGAAAACCTCCCCAATGTGAGGAGGAAAAACCACGGGACCGTAGTCCGCCCAAAAATCTCCACTATAATCAAACAATGGGAATACACAAGTTCTCTCTAGTTAAAACTAGAGGTACACGTTATAACAATCTCAAGATCACATAATCTTGGCAAACATTCAAGTTCTACAAAGAAATTAGAGAGAGTTCAAGAAAAATATCACCAAGTTGGTGGCTTAATTATCACTCACGAAATCTGGAGAAATAGTGCTCCAAATTTGATCTCCACCGTTCAGAATTTAGTCTTATGAGTTGTGAAGCTGCTGGTAAACATTTAGTCTAATCGGACTACAAATCAACTTCTGATTGACCAGTTGATCAAAGTTGTTCGGGATTTACTATTCTGCCTCTCTCTCGTGAACAGTACCACTTTCTCTAAAGCTGTGAACAGTACTCGCTTTCTCTCCTTTTCACATATATATATATATATATATATATATTTCAGCAAAAATAAGAAACTAAGCCTTACTTGAGAAAGGACTAAAAATATCCTTGGGCTAATTAGGCTTAGTCACTATTGAAGAGAAATTTGTGTCATCTCTACAAAGGAAGAAACCCAACCCAATAAATCTCCCCCTTTCCTACTGTGTGGAGGGACTTGCCAACCCGATAATTGAACAACAAACTTCAAGCTTTTCTTTCGGAAGAGTTTTAGTTAACATATCAGAGGCATTGTGATCAGTGTGGATCTTTTTAAGCTCAAACATAGTATCATTAAGAGCATCTCTCAACCAATGATATCTCACATCAATATGTTTTGATTTTGCATGAAAAGAAGAATTCTTACTCAAATGAATTGCACTCTGGTTATCATAAAATACCACATATCGCTGTTGCTTGAAATCAAGCTCTTGTAAGAACCTTTTCATCCACAACAACTCTTTGCATGCCTCAGTTGCTACAATGAATTCTGCCTCTGTAGTAGAAAGTGCAACACATTTTTGTAACCTTGATTGCCATGCTACAGCTCTACCTGAAAGTGTCATCAAGTAACTCGTAGTGAACTTTCAAGTATCAACATCTTCAGCCATATCTGAATCTATATAGCCAACTAGCACAAGTTTGTCACTTCCAAAGATGAGTTTGAAATTGGAAGTACCTCGAAGATATCCCATAATCCACTTCACTACATTCCAATATTCTCTTCCTGGATTGGATAAAAATCTACTAACAACACCAACTGCATGAGCTATATTCGATCTTGTGCATACTTTCGCATACATCAAGCTTCCAACCGCCGATGCATAAGGAACTTTTTCCATGTCTTCCTTCTCTTTGTCTGTTGTAGGGGACTGCTTGGTACTTACCTAAAGTGTGTAGCAAGAGGAGTGCTAACCACTTTAGCGTTGCTTATATTGAACCTTTCAAGTACCTTTTCGATGTAGTGCTCCTATGATATACACAACTTCTTGGTTGCTCTATCTCAATGAATTCGAATGCTAAGGATTTGTTTTACTGGCCCTAAATCCTTCATAGCAAAGGATTTGCTTAACTGCTTCTTTAACCTGTCAATTCTAGAAACATTCCTACCAACAATCAACATGTCATCAACATTAAGCAATAATATAATAAAATCATCATCATAATTTATGTACAAAAACACAATGGTCAGAAGAAGTTTTTCGGTAGCCTTGCTCCCCCATAACTGATTCTAACTTCTTATACCACTGTCTTGGTGCCTGTTTCAAGCCATAGAGGTTTTTCTTCAGCTTGCACACATAATCTTCTTTTCCTTTTATTTTGAAACCCTCTAGTTGCTCCATGTAAATTTCTTTGTCTAAGTCCCCATGTAGAAAAGCATCTTCACATCCATTTGCTCAATCTCCAAATCAAGACTAGTTGCTATGTGACACCTAGCATGCTAGGTGTCATTTACAAAATTTTAATAATAAAATGTTATTATAATAATAATTGTTACTAAATGATTGATGTAGGTATGTGTATAATAATATTATAATAATCTAAAGATTTTATTAAAATAATCAAGGTAGGGGAGGGTTTACGGTTTTGTTTTCATTTTGGAAAGAAAGAGAGAAAATAAGAGGAAGAAGAGAAAACAGGAAAGAAGAAGAAAAAGGAATAAGAAGGAGAAAGAAGAAGAAAAAAAGAATTAAACGGTTAGATTTATGGTTTGTGTTAGTTTAATTTTTGAATTAATATATATTTGAGTTTTAGAATTTTATTTAGTTAGAAAATTAGTTTGCATGAATAGTATATTCATTTATATAATTAATTTTAGTAGTAATTATTAGATTTTGAATAAATATTAATGATAATCAGTTAATTATTGTGTTTTAGAAAGTAGAGCAGTTGTAGAGAATTCAAGGATCCTAAAACCTCTAGAAATTAAATTTCTGACTGTGAGTGAATATTATTTTTAAATTATTACATGTTTTTATAAAATTAAATATTAATTTTATTATGATTGAATTAAATTATATTATTGTGGAATTTATTTGTGAAAGAATTTAATTACGTTATGTAGGAAATAAATTAGATTATAAATAAATCGTATTTTGACGTGTGAAATTGGATTGATTTGATGTGATGTTTAATTGTGTTGTGTTATTATTGGATTACGTGAAATTGATTATTATTTATTTTATGGTTGAATTGTTTATGGATATGTTGAATTGTGATGTGGAACGTGAAAGTGATATTATATATGAGAATTGGATATTTATGAGAAAAAGAGTATTAATTGTAAAATTATGATTTGTGATTGTTTGAAGCACCTTACGAAGTACCCATTCCCCAGATATGATAATGGGTCCTTGGGACCCATGAAAATGTACGTACCTGATATGATATAAGCTCTCCGGATGAGGATACGAGGCCGTTCGGTTGAGCATGTGTATGATATGATATTGGCTCCCCGGACGAGAATACGAGGCCATCGGGTTAAGTATGGTATTTCCCCCGCTTGAGCGATGATGTTTTCCGCCAAGCATGATTTTCCCCTGGGTACTAGTTTGGTGCAACGATGATTAATTTGCTGTGAGTTGTATGATGATATGATTTTCTCAAATATATGGTTGACAATATAAATGACTAATAATGATTAACGTTTATCCCTGTGAGATGGATTTATGAGTTATGCTTATTATACGGTTATGATTTGATTATGAAAATTTTAAGGAATTATTTATGAAATAGGTAAAATGTATTTTCATAAAATGTATATCCACTCACTAAGCTGTGAGCTCACCCCTCTCCCTGTTTTCCCTATCTACTCCAAGCATATAGGGTGTCGTGCAGAATAAAGTTTTATAGTTGAGGTTGAGACTACTCTACGCAGTTGCATAAAAACGATTTGGTCACGTCATGTATAAATGTATATACATGTAAATATTATTTTATATATATATTAATGAGGCATGACGCCGCACTGAGTGTGGGTTATGGAGGCCTGTGGCCATGAATATATTATTATGAAATTATGTTACGTGTGGAGTATGAAAATATTTTAGTAAAGTGCATGTTTATACAGGATTCGTCTCGGACTCCAGGAGGGGTCGGGTCGAGTCCGGACATGCTATGCCCAACACCACACGAATAGATGACATCTTGACAACTAGAGAAAAGATTTCATCAAAGTCAACACCTTTCCTTTGGCTAAATCTTTTGACAACTAATCTGGCTTTATATTATAGCTGTGAGGTATATTCTTCTTGTTTTATTCTATACACCCATTTGTTCTTTAGAGCTCGTTTACCTGTAAGTAACTTTACCAATTCAAATGTGTGATTTCCATATAATGACTTCATCTCGTCTTGCATAGCATCAATCCACTCTTTTCTTTGTTCACTTTCTACCGCTTCTGCATAACATTCAGGGTCTTCCCCATCAGTCAATAACACATACTCACTCGTAGAATAACGTGTGGAAGACTGTCGGATTTTGGTAGATCTTCTAAGTGAAATATCTGATGAAACCTCTGATGTTGGTAACTGATGGACATCATCATCAATCTCAACCTGTGTATGAGTGTCAATATCACTTGTACCATGCTGGTCATCCTAGACTTCAGTCTGTAGGTTGTGTTGGAACATGTGTCAGAGGAACTAGATCTAAATCTATCAGTGCATCATTATATTGAGGTATTTCTTCTTTTAACTTCACAATATCATGTACAGTTTGGTCTTCTATGAATATAGCATCCCGACTTCTTACAAGTTTCTTCTGCACTAGATCATAAAACCTGTAGCCAAACTCATCTTGACCATAGCCGAGAAATACACATTGTCTTGTCTTGACATTAAGTTTAGACCTCTTGTCTTTAGGAATATGCACAAATGTTTTACATCCAAAGACACGTAAATGATCATAAGAAACATCCTTTTCTGACCAAACTTTATCTAAAACTTCAAAGTCTAAAGGAACACATGGTGTAAAATTTAATACATGTACAACTGTATTCAAAGCCTCCACCCAAAAAGATATTGGCAACTGTGCTTGTGAAAGCAAGCATCTCACTCCTTTAACTAGTGTTCGATTCATCCTCTCAGATAGCCCATTTAACTGAGGAGTCTTCGGAGGTGTCTTTTGATGACGAATTCCCAACTGTCTGCAATACTCATCAAATGGTCCAGAATACTTACCCCTATTATTAGTTCTGATGCATTTCAGCTTCTTCCCAGTCTGTCTCTCAACTGAAGCCTGAAACTGTTTGAACATATCTAGTACTTGATCCTTGATCTTCAATGTATAAACCCACAACTTTCTTGAGTGACCATCTATAAAAGTCACAAAATAGAAAACACCACCAAGTGTTTTTGTTTTCATGGGGCCACAAACATCAGAGTGTACTAGTTCGAGTATACCTGATTTTCTTGAAGGAGGATACATCTTGAAGGTAGCCCTAGTCTGTTTCCCTGCCAAACAATGAACACATTTCTTCAAAGATTCATTTTTCATCCCGGAAAGAAGATTTTTCTTAGCCAAAACAATTAAACCCTTCTCACTCATATGACCAAGTCGTCTATGCCATAACTCAATTGTATCTTCATTTTTCACTATATTGATACTATTGTCCGCAATCTTTGCTTGCATAAAATATAATGAAGAATATTTCTTTCCTCGAGCCACAGTCATAGAACCTTTATTAAGCTTTCATTGACCACCACTAAAGTTGCTAGAGAATCCCTCATCATCAAGCTTACCTGCAGAAATCAAATTTAAGCGAATATTAGGAATATGCTTCACATTTTTAAGAAGTAACATCGTGCCATTATTGGTCTCTAAGCGCACATCTCCCATGTCTATGGCTTTAGCTAAGCCATTGTTTCTCATTTTAATGTCTCCAAAGTCACCGGATGTATAAAATGTAAAGAATTCCTTTTGTGATGTAGCATGAATTGAGGCACCACTATCAATTACCCAACTGGTCTCATGGCACATAAGATTGACAACATCATCATCATACATAATAAGGAAGTCATCTGTAACAGTAACAACTCTGCCATCATCACTTTGTCATCATTTTTATTTTCCTTTCCTTTATCCTTCTTGTTGTCTCGCTTGAGCTGTTGACAATACTTCTTTATATGTCCCTTAAGGCCACAATAATGGCATTCAACATTGGCAAACTTGTTGGTCTTGATTTTACTTTTATCTCTATTCTTCGAACCTCTACTCTTACTCCTCTCTCTCTTTTTGTGACTAAAATATCTGATTATGAAGAACCTTGTGACTTTCTTCTATCCTCTTCATTCAGAACACTATTCTTAGCCAATTCCATGGTGATGATACCATCTAGAGCTGAGTTAGATAATGACATTCTAAATGCCTCCCATGAGTCCGGTAATGTGCTTAAAAGCCATAACCCTTGTACTTCATCTTCAAACTTAATGTTCATTCTTGCTAGTTGATTAATGATTCCCTGAAATGCATTTAAGTGATCTGTCATAGGTTTCCCATCCTAATATTTCAAGCTCATCATTTGTTTTATCAGAAAAAGTTTATTATTTCCAGTTTTTCTGGCGTACAACTCTTTAAGCTTATTCCACAAAGAACTTGCATCTTTCTCTCCATTGATGTGATTCAAAACATTATCATCTACCCATTATCTAATATACCCACACACTTGACGATAAAGCAACTTCCATTGTGCGTCTGTTTTATTGTCAGACTTTTATTTCTCAAACACAGGTAAGTAGTAATCTCTCACATATAAAAGATCTTCCATCTTTCCTTTCCATAAATGATAATTTGCACCATTCAAATTAACCATTCTACTTGTATTAGCTTCCATCGTTCAACACAAGGCACAAGACAAATATAACCAATGCTCTGATTCCACTTTGTTGGGATAAACTAACACAAATGATCCGGATGCACAACAATTACCTTATCCCCTTTTATGTGAACCTAATAGAAAACAAACAAATAGAGCAACAATCTTGGGCATAAATTTAATTATTGGACAGCAATAGAATCACCATAACACAACCACAACACAATTAATTTTTAACGTGGAAAACCTCCCCAAGGTGAGGAGGAAAAACCACGGAACCGTAGTCCACCCAAAAATCTCTACTATAATTAAACAATGGGAATACACAAGTTCTCTCTAGTAAAAATTAGAGGTACACATTATAACAATCTGAAGATCACACAATCTTGGCAAACATTCAAGTTCTACAAAGAAATTAAAGAGAGTTCGAGAAAAACATCACCAAGTTGGTGGCTTAACTACCACTTACAAAATCTGGAGAAATAGTACTCCAAATTTGATCTCCACCGTTCAGATTTTAGCCCTTTGAGTTGTAAAGCTGC
Source organism: Melia azedarach (assembly GCA_028052125.1). Taxonomy (NCBI): domain Eukaryota; kingdom Viridiplantae; phylum Streptophyta; class Magnoliopsida; order Sapindales; family Meliaceae; genus Melia; species Melia azedarach. The sequence goes on along the minus strand of CM051396.1, from coordinate 7,462,393 downwards.
TGGTAAAATTTCAGTCCAATTAGACTACAATTGACCTTCGATCGACCAGTTGATCAAAGTTGTTTGGGATTTACTATTCTGCCTCTCTCTCGTGAACAGTACCATTTTCTCTAAAGCTTTGAACAATACTCGCTTTCTCTTCTTTTCACACATATATATATTTCAACAAAAATAAGAAACTAAGCCCTACTTGAGAAAGGACTAAAAATATCCTTGCACTAATTGGGCTTAGTCACTATTGAAGAGAAATTTGGGTCATCTCCACAAAGAAGGAAACCCAACCCAATAAAAAGCACTTTGTTGAACGTCGAATCTCGTTCGGTTCTTTGACGCAGTGGGTTAGATAAATATTCTAACGGACGGGATTAGATCATGTTCTAATCTTAACGGCTCGAAACACTAGTATCAAGATAATAATCCCATAAGGGATAAAATCAAAGAGGAATATTTTATTCAATGAAATATTGTTTTAAATAATAACATCGAGTCTCTATATATAATAGAGAAAACCTAGTGTTACAAGTTAACTCAAATAAGGAAATATAACTCCTACCTAAATAAGAAAACTAATAATTAAATAACAAATTAAATTGGTAACAATAAAAGACTCCCTAAACTGATTAAATTCTAAAATTATCCTACAACAGATTCCCCTTCTCTTAAAAAAAACTCGTCCTCAAGTTTTATCTGGCGGATGAAACTTGTTGTGTAACAGTAATTTATCTTGTGACTTAAAGGAATAACTCTTTTCAGCAAACTTTCTTGAAACTCGAAAGAACCAAATTTTTTTTCTTTTCTTGTACTTGTTAGTAACTCTTTTGAAATATGCATACTTGTAATAACAAACCACTTTCATGCTTCTCATAACTCTTCCCATATCTTGTTCAATGTACTCACCAACTAAATTTGTCTTCATAGCCAAATCTTTCTCAAGGATAACCTTTTCATCTTCAATATGAATAGGTAGAACCATGTCAATAATGGGCGGGTCTTTGACTTCAATTCCTTGTATATGCTCAATCACATTATTAATATTTAAATTAAGATCACATGAAACCTCTTCTTGTATAATTTTTTGCACGTCATCAATTATCTTTTTAGGCACATCTTCAATCATTATGTCATGGTCAATTTTAGCCATGTTATCAGAAACCTTGTTAGCTGCAATGTCAACAACATCTCTAATAACTCTATCAAAGTCAAGCTTTAGTTGTTCTTCTATTTCTTTGGCTAAAAGGATGGCATATGACAATGTATGAATAATATATGACGGCATTCGATCTCTTATATTAGCTTAGAGTCCTTCTAAAATTCTCTCAACTAAACACTCTTCACTTTCATAAAAAAAAGAATGCCCATAAAAATCCTCAAACTCTATAGCATAAGAATGAACAGATTTCATACATTGACATGTCAAACAATAATCAAGATGAATGAATCGTGATCTCATCAATTGCTTTCATCTGATTCCATGATCGAACTTTGTCTTCTTGGCTTGTAAGTCTCGACCTTTATACCATATTCCACTAATATGATGCACTCCCTTTTAACAAAAAATAAGTAAAAAATTGTACTTGTTTATCCTTAGGTATCCTCTCAACTTGAAAGAATTCTTCAACATCTTTCAGCCAAAATAAAAATAATTTAAGACTGCATTTTCCATCAAACAACAATGCATCATGCCAAACGTAACAGACTATGGTTCTATTTTTTTTTTTTTTTTTTTTTGTGAAAGGATGTATTGATGAATGTGGTTGTGTTTAGCTGTTCAGGAAAGCCCTGTTTGATACAGAGGTAGGCTCTGATACCAATTCACGCAAGCAGGATAGTGGAATGTGATAAAAGCACTTTGTCGAACGCCGAATCTCGTTCGGTTCTTTAACGCAGTGGGTTAGATAAACGTTCTAACGGATGGGATTAGATGTCGTTCTAACCCTAACGGCTCGAAACACGAGTGTCAAGATAATAATCCCATAAGGGATAAAATCAAAGGGGAATATTTTATTCAATGAAAGATTGTTTCAAATAATAACATAGAGTCTCTATATATAATAGAGAAAACCTAGTGTTACAAGTTAACTCAAATAAGGAAATATAACTCCTACCTAAATAAGAAAACTAAGAATTAAATAACAAATTAAATTGGTAACAATAAAATGCTCCCTAAACTAATTAAATTCTAAAATTGTTCTACATCAGAGTCACTCTCAATCGATAAAGAAAACCAATTATGAGCATGAGCATAACAAATAGCTTGAAGGATAGCATGAAGGTCAGCCAAAAAAAAAAAAAAAACAACTTTGTATACCCAAAGGAATTACAAAAGCACCACAAAAATTATTCAGAGAGTCCAGAAAAATCCCTGCAGAAGCAGAAATACCAGGATTACCTTTAGACATGCTATCAATGTTAGCTTTCTTCCAGCCTGGAAAAGGAGGAAGCCAAACAATGATGTAAAACTATTTATTATGTTGTTAGGAAATTCTTATAACAATGACGTAAAATTATTTTGAAATTATCTTTTTAGTATTAATTAATTTAATCCAACAATTTAACTCAAACAACACAATTACATGGCAAACATTTTATTAGCTTTATGGAACAATAGATTTGGGATTTTTTTCATTCCAATGAACCAACAAGAATCCAAGACTTTTTAGTTATGTAGATGCCAATTGTCTTTCTAATTCTCATAAAGCTAGTTCACAAATAGGTTACATCTTTACATATAACAATACAATAATATAACGATTCAAAAAGCACTCTTGTTGCTACCTTCTCTAATCATTGTAATATTTTAGCATTACATAAAGAAAACAAGGAATATATATGGTTGTGATTTGACATCTATTACATTTTGAGTACATGTAACCTACTTCTGCTACAAATGGTCCAAGAATAATATGTAAAAATAATACTACTTACATTACACAAGTTAGAAGAGGATATGTCAAAGGTGACATAATGAAGCATATTATCAAAGTTCTTCTACACTCACGAGCTCTACCAAAGCTACCAAATTAATGTTAAACATATATGCTCTAATGAAAATTTTACTAATCTCTTTACTAAAGTTTTACCTACATCGACTTTTGAGAAGCTTAACTCCACTAGCTATCTAATTGATGCAAGCTATGTCAAGAGGGGGATCCTTATCAAGGGGAGCTTATCTTTTAAGGAAAGAGCTTTGGCATCAAATAAGGCACATATGTGCTTTACTTTTTTTTTTCCTTCGACCATGTTTTAACTCCATGGATTTTACTAGCAACGTTTTTACTGAAATATTAAGCACATACCACATTATTTTTCATCTAAAGGCTATAATATTTTTCTCTACTATTGTCTTATTAATTTTTTAGTAAGAATGAATATGATTAAAGCTGCTAGAATCCAAGGGGGAGTGTGACGAATAAAAACTATATCCTCCACCACTTTGTAAAAGGTCCCACATTAGTTGATCTCGTTCGACCCCTTCACTCTTTCTATAAATATCCTTGCATTGTAATGAATTGACATAATTTTGAATGAACTCGTAAGCCTTATAACTTAAGTTTGTATAATGAATTCAAAACCTTTATAACATTACGGCTTTGCTTATTATGATGTTTTCTTTTCATTATCAATTTATTTACAGCATTTTTAATTTTAAATAGGGATGACAAAAGTTTGCATGGTAATAAAAGTTTACAGGAGTATAAGTTCTTCAAATTAAAGCAATGGTCTAAATCTATCTTCGTTTATGTTAATGTGTTTGGAATTGGGATAAAAAACAATGCTTGTTCATTTTTCAAGGTACCTTTTTTTAGCATGAATGCATAAAATTTGAAAGGGTAATTTTTATGGTTCCATTTTATTTGATAAAAATATCATAAAAGTTTTAAAAAAATTAATTTAATCAATTAAATTCTTCAAGTTTTTAAAATTTTAAAAAAAAGAACTATAAATTTTAAGGGTTATTTTCAAATACCTCCCCTGAGGTATCTAAAAGTATCACTTTGCGGCAAGTTTTGGAGAAAGGCTCACTTACCTCCTCTTGACCGTTTGTGGATACTAACCTTAAAGCACGTAATTACTTAAATATCCTTAACAGTTTGGACAAAAAATTCAAGGAAAAAAACTAAAAAAAATTGCACCAAACAATTTCCTCACTGAATTTTCGCTTCTTTTTTCTTCCCCCTCTTTCTTCTCTTCCTTTTCTTTCCAATTTTTTTGTTCTTTTTCACTTTCAATCAAGACATCACAACCCAATTTCGGTATAATAACATCACAACAACCAATTTTTGCAATAGAAATTAGTCGAGATTTAAACCGAAACTGGATCTGTGTTCACTTTATCTCCTGCACCCGACACTTTCTTTTGTATATACGTATGCTATGAATCTCGATCTTCAATCGCTGGTATATCTGGTTCATCACTTTACAGGTGAAGCGTTGAAGATTATGTCTCCTAACACATGATTTAGTCAATTGGATCTGTAAAAAAGACTTCACCATTCGAGGGCTATGCCTTTGCCATCTACTGCACCGTAGGTGGTGTCTACGGTTGAAGATAAAGAGTGGAGAGGTTGCTGTTTGATTGTGAGAATACGGTTGAAGAGGCAAAAAAAAAAAGGAAAATGAAGGATTTGCTAGTGTTGGGTGGTGAAGGAGGGAGTGACGGGTGAAAAAAAGAAAAAGCCACTACTATTAAGGTGGTGGAGAGGCGGCTGCAATAGAGAAAAATGTTTAGGGTTTAAGCATTGTATTCTAAAAGGTTAGTTTACCAAAATACCCTTTTGTTAACAGTCAACTCATGGTCAATGTAAACCGTAGGGGAGGTAATTGAGCCTTTCTCCAAAACTTGCCGCAAAGTGATACTTTTAGATACCTCAGGGGAGGTATTTGAAAATAACCCTAAATTTTAATAGAAGAAAAATAATTAGATATTAAATAAAATAACAATTTACATTTAAGGACAAGTTTAGTGCGGGATATTATATTTTATAAAGGCACATCAAGCTCGTTGTCTTATATTGAATTAATTAATATAAAATATAACCTTCATATGCACTTGTATTGAATAAAATTATTCCTATTGAAAGGTTTGGCACGAATTTGTTCAATTAATTTCAACTTAGCCACTACTTTTTACAATTTTTTAATATACTGCAAAATCTTTTTAAAGGGCATCAACCAACCTCATTGATAGAGGCGAAAAATTAATTAAGAATAGGCTTACATGTAAATTTTGGAATTTAAGCTATTAGAAGTTTAATTCTATAGTATTATTAGGGGTTCAATTATTGGTTACTGTACATTCATTTGAGTGAAATGGACTAATCCTTATGAAGAGAGTTACTAAAATGTAACATTAATTTTAAAGACAAGATATTATTATATGAGGACAAGGTATGTATCATAACATATTCAATCTTTAAACAATATCAATAGTTTATATGAATAGCTATTTATTTAAAAGAAGTATTGTAAAACAAAATATCTAATGAACAGAATTAAAAACGTTTAATACATAGAATTAAAATTATTCTCTCCAAGATTTTGTTTTATTTATAACGTGTATTAAAACAGGTTACTTAATTTTTTGTCATTTAAACAGCACTGCAATCAATCCAAAGTTGAGCACCTTTAGCTGAAGCTTCAGAACGACTTGGTTCGGGGTAAAAGGGTGCAGTTATTTCGATAAATTTGTCGTGGCAAGCTCGACCTTCATCTATGAGTTGCCTGCAACATTCATTAGAGATTTTTCCGTGTTGGTACACCCCTACTTTAATTTCCTCCCCACAATTTGGTTTCAATTTGGTTCCGCATATCTCAAGAAAATCGTGAGTTTCCTTAGGTAATGGTGGTAAAGGTACAAGATCTTCAGCTACAATAAGAATTGATGTGAGCATGAGCAATCCGCTAACTAGTAAAAGATTTATCTTCAAAGATTGGATCTCAATGCCGGCCATGTTGCCTATATATCTTTTGTCTTTAGTGAGTTTTTAGAGAAGAGTTTTTTTTTAATGAAATGTTAAGTTGAATAATGCTCTTTTATAGGATTTGACGCAGGCGTTTTATATTTTTAAAACGTATTATAGGTTATGTTTTGATTTTAAGGTCATTAATTTGAATTTAATCATATTTAATATTCTTTATTTTAATATTTTATTATCCCAGAACAAATAACTCATTTAATTATCATGTAAATAAGAAAGAAAATATTTTGAATTGTTTCACCTTATAATGGAACAAAAAGTTTTAAAATTTTGTACATATAAAAACATTACTTTAATTATTGTCTTTTAAGTGAATCAAATGTAACAAAATATTTACTTGTGGTGTCGTAAAATTATAATTTCATTAATGCAAATTATAATCAACAATGAGAAGATGTTCTTAGTTGATAAGATTAAAACTAGAAGAAACTTTTGCAATTTACCATTAGAAAACTATCTCAAACACAGAAAATAACAAATAAGATTGAAGCACATTATAAAGACAAACAAGAATTTGAGGTGGTTCAACAAGATTGGCTATACCTATAAATCAACCTCATGTGAGATTTTTTCATTAAATATGACAAAAATATAGTTACATGAATGCATAAAATTTTAAAGGGTAATTTATATGAGTCCATTTTATTTGATAAAAATATCATAAAAGTTTTAAAAAATAATTTAATTAATTAAGTTCTTCAAGCTTTCGAAAAAAAAAAGAACTATAAAATTTAATAGAAGAAAAATAATTAGATATTAAATAAAATACCAATTTATATTTAAGGAGTTAATCTTTCATAAAAAAATTCATAAAGATAAAAAAATCTCGTATAAATTACATTTGATTTTCAAATATAAATATAAATTTCTTAATCTAAACACAAATATAAATTTGTAACACCCCAACTCTGGTATTACGAAAGTGGCGCCGAACTAGGGTACTACGAAAAGTTTAAACTTTCAAAACGTAATCATTCTTCTAATAAAATTAATATTCTTAATCTAATATAGAGCATCTTTAATTCTATAAAAGGATTTTAGCAGAATTTCCTCTATAACAATTGTATGCCAAAATATATAAACCTGCAAACTTTAAGATTTCATTCTAAGCACTCCCAATAATATTCAACATCAACTGCTTCATTTCATTATCTAAAAAAAACACAACTAATTTTAGGGTTTCTAAAATTCAAATATAAACATAGAAAAATACATCAAAGCCACACATTATAAACTTCTGCATCTATAATTACATATAGTTTCCAAAGTGGTAAAACTCTTGTTCTGGAGTATCCTTGTTTTCTACATACAATATCTCCAGCATTGCCTAGGAACCTGAAAAGTAGGGGTGAGCTAATGCCCAGTAGATATCTATACATAAAGATAGTTTTAAGAAACTTGAATTTTGCTTCCAACATCTCTGCAACTAGTGTAGGCATGTTTAGAACAAAAGTTCTAACCACTATCAGGCTATGAATAAATCTTTATCCTGTAGCTATTCTCTTTGAGCCAGGGTGTATTCACCGAAGTAGAAGATACAAGCAAGGACGATGGTTTGATCTACTGTTCAGTACCAATCTTTGAGGATCTTTTGACCCTTACACTCAAGGGAGGGTTCCAGATCACTCATGATACTATCATCATCGTTCAGCTTCGAGATATCTGGGGAGAAAAGGAATTTCCTTTCATCCAAATTGTCACACATCAGCATCAAGGAAGCCCTGTATTCTCTATGTGGGAAGAATGTCTACATGCTAGAATGGCATTAGCAGACATCTGTCAACAACCTCTCGCATATGAAACAGATGAACCATTATCTCCAGGGATAATGAATACTCCATATCTCTACTTCAAAGAACGGATACACATTGCACGACTCAACAGTGATATTGATGACGAAGCAGAAGCAACTATGTATCATCATCAATGGCTTCGAGAAACTGGTCGAGAAGATCAGATCACTCCACCAATTTCCCCTGCACCATTTCATGATTGGGATGATTGGCCACCAGCATAATATTTTCTGATTATGATAATGACTCGGGAACCAGTACAGACTAATGCCGAAGCATAGTGGACCCACAAGCGGAAGCAATGGTGGAATGGGACCCGCAGCAATAATGTAATATATTGTATGATATGTTAGGTGTCCAGGAATGGGACCCGCAACAATAATGTAATATAGTTGTGTATGCTAGGTGGCTAGCATAATGTGATGTAAAGTAGTGACTAAGCATGCAAGGTGTAAAGGAGATTCCTTAGAGATAAGGATGCATCTCCTAATAGTTACTTAGAGAGTGATGAGTCATCTACTAGAGTGTTTCCCTGGTGCCTATATAAGGGAACCTTAGGTAGAGTTGTTAGCAGAGTTGGATGAGATCTCGAGTCTCGTAATAAGAGTCCTGTGTAATATTCCCTTCTAGTAATAAACAAATTTGCATATATAAAACACCTTTTGATTTCAAACAGTAATCTTAACGAAATCCAAAACAACATTTCAATTTAAGTATTCACAAGAATAACAAAAATATATTCATTCCATCATTTAAAATAATTTCCACTAATTTTTACTCTTGCATACTTCACGGGCATTATTCCGAAGGACCATCGCCCCAAACACCGGTGCCACATCATAACAACAACCATGGCCATCACATTTTCATTTATCCATTTATTTCACAACATATCCATACAAATAATTCATTTATAAAATCACAATACATGTTGATAGCATTTTCTCACTATATTTATAAATATGACATTCATATAAAAATTATTATTCAAATCCGATTCGAAAACCAATCAATTGGATCAACACGTAATAATTCAGGAATTTCATAAAAATTTATCAAAATATTTAATGTAATAAAACACCCTACTTTTCAGTTTTAAAACTAAAATCTCTCAAATACATATAAATACCTACCTGAATATAAAACGATTATTTTTACACTTCTGCTGACTTTTCGTTCCCCTCTAAATCACTCCCTAGTATCAATTTAACAATAATAATAGGTAATGATTTAATAATTCAAACTTAGGTTATCTAAAAATATATGTATGTATATAAACATCTATAAATATATATATGCTAACAATTAAATTTCTACAATTAAATCATATGAAATTATTTACAATTCCTTAAAACGAAAAGTTAATAATCCAAAAATATAGATTCAAAACGAACATTCCTTCTTTCCTTTCTTTCTTTTTCTTTCTTCCTCTGATTTTGCTTTCTGTCCGTAGCTTTCAAATTAGTGAAAGCAAATCTATTTATATATATATATATATGCCACCGCCTCTCATTATGCATTCATTTTATTATTTTAATTTATTTTATTATTTTATTGCTTTCTTTTACCTTTACTAGCTATTAAATGCACACGTATCACCCAAAATCAATTAAAGTAAATGACATCTGTCTTCTAAATTTTAATTGAAACCTTTAACTTTTTCTTTTACATTTTTCACCCATAACAAAACTTATATTATCCTTAAATTCAATTCTTTTAAAATTAAGAACTTATTCATCCATAATTAGATAATTCATTTCCAATAAATATATTTACTTTCTAATTTCTATATATATATATATACACTAATCAAAATTTGGGTATCACAAAATTAAAATAATTAATGATAATTAATATAAATTAAAAATTAAAAAAAAAATTCAAGGAATTTGGAGATTATATTCCAGAACGGGGATTGGACTTTATAGCAGAGGAATCTTGCTTTATTTCATTTTAACCCAAATTAAGGCAAATTAGGGAGGTGGATCCTTCCTCAAACAGGAAAGGGGATCGGCCTCATTACATCGCTACTCTTGAATATGTATATAACTTATGTATCTATTTTCTAATGGTAAAGAAATTACCAAAATGGCTTTCGATTGGTTGTATATAGTAACATATTTTGCAATATATAACACCTTGCTTTTAGGTCAATACCCTATTATCACCCTTAAACTTTAACTAATATCTCATCATTCTCCTACTGTCACTCTATTATTATCACATGTTATTTTTAAGGATATTCACTAAATTATCCTTAATATTATTCAAAAGCTATAAAAAACAATCTTTTATATCGGTTGGGTTGAGATTCCAACTCAAGCTATATTTTAAAATTAAATTTACTTATATAAAATATGTTAATTAGATTTATTTTGATATATACGAATGTATATTAACTTTTTTTACTTTGATCTTATAAGAAACAAACTATTTTTTTCTCTTTAAATATTGTAGGGGTAGACGCGGTTCGATTTGGTCTCAATTTAACCTAAATCAGACTAGACCAAAAATATTCATTCTCTCTTTTTTTTAATCGGGCCAAACCAAATATACATATAAAACTGAATCGAAATTATATCAAATATTAAAATCAAATTAAAATAGTCTATTCCGATCAAGTACTATTCGATTTTTCGGGTTTTAATTTTTTCATTCCTAGGGGGTTTCTTTTTTCTTTTATTTGCCTAAAAAATAACTTTGTTTAACTTTTACTAAATGACATCATTATGATGTTAAAAATTAAAAAAATAATAATAATTTTGGTTCGGGCCAAGTGTTTTGCACTAATACCGGAATAGTACCGAAAAATTTTAATTTTTTATAAATTGGAAGTAACCCCAAACCAAATACCATGTGAAGCTGTGTCAAACTTGTCGATTTCAAACCTTTAGAGAAAATTTGGGGAAAGGAACTCTTATCTCCCCTGCCCCCGTTTGACCGACCCAATTTCACTTACAAAAATAAAGAAAAATATTGCAATTTTGAAGACTCAAAGACATGACTTCAAAGAAGACCATAGCACTACTTTCGACTGGGCCACAGTACTTTGTTATTAAATTATGAAAATAAATAATATATGATAATATATAGTGCCTCAAAAGTCAACAAGAAAATAATTATAATTGCAAGTGCAACACATTTTTACGTTTGATTTTGTGTTTCAAGGAAAATTGAATTTCTTTAGTCATTATTTAAAATATTTAATTAAAAACATATATTTGATTTATATTTTTAAAACATTATTTTTAATATTATAATTTTAAATTTTAATAAAATAAATTTGACTAGATATATAAATAATTTTTAAAAAAATTAATTTTTAGAAAAATGTGTTTAATTTTTACGCATGATTATTATTATTTAATAATATTCACTAAATAAAATTATATGTGTATTATTAACAATCATCCAAGTAATTCGAATTTGCAAAAACTATTCTTACTTGTAATGGATATGGAGTGATTGTGAGGAGATAATTGAGAGGTGAGAGCAGTTTATTTCAAATTTATAAAAATATATAATAATGTAATTTTATAATAGTATGAAACTTAATACAAATTTTTAAAAATATTAAACTTGTTTTTAATTTATTAATAAAAAATATGTCATTAATTTTTAATTTTTGTCAAATCTTATAATATAGTAATAAATTAATTTTTATATTTGAAATACCATTTCACATTCAAAATAATAAAATGAAAATAATGATTTTGTCATAATTAATGAAGATAAAGTAATTGAAAAAATTATCAATTTTATTGTGACAGTTGATATAAATATTACAGTTTATAGCAATTTTATTAGAATAAAATATAAAATTCGATTTACTTCATTTCTTTTATTAACCTGTCTAAATTAAAGATAAATAAATGTGATGGTAAATATGATTCAATTTGAATAGAATTGATAAAAAGTTTGAGAAAATATATTAAATTAATCTTAAAGTTTAATGTTTCTTACTTTCTTAATAATTTTGTAGAAAAATATTTTTTTGGCAAACAAAAAATAAAATATGACAAGAAAAATAAAACCTTTGATAATCTCTTGTTTAATAAATCTTATAACATTATGCAAAAATAAATTAATTCATTAATTATAAATTGATGTTTTGCATCAATTGATTCTTTTTATTTTATCAAAATTTATTGTTTCAAATTTAATTATTAAAGTTATTAAATTTTTTAGTTGTTAATTATTTCAGCAAATTTTTTTATTAAGAAAACAAATTTAAACAATTCAAAATTGATTGTTTGAAAAACTGTAAACAAAATTTGAAGGATTCAATTGGCTAATTAAAAAGAGAATAAATTTTTTGAAAGGAATTGATTGATTAAAATAAAATTATAAAACTTTTCTAATTATTTACTAAATAAAATGGATCAATTGTAATTAATCAAATAAAAAAATTTTGCGGGGAAATGGGATGGATAGGAGAAAGAAGCCCATCCTCATCCCTATCCCCGACCCCATTTTAAAACTGGGATGGCTCTCATTCCCATCCCTAACCCGATCCCCGATTTAACTAAAAAGTTTGGCCCGATCCCCGGTCTGACGGGAAAAATTGCCATCCCCACCTGAAGACATCCATTCTTGTTAGTTTGCTGTTAGTTTTATGGGTATTATAGTAAACAAACAATCACTTTCTTTTTTGACTTTTGGTTTAATGTTGCATAGGAGAGGGTTTGCAAAATACTTAGCTTCTTACCCAGTACTTTGGTTGGCAAACAAGAAAGTAGTAACAATTCAACCTAGGAAAGACCAAATTGTAGTGCTTACGACAACTAAAACTAAGCAACAAACTAAGACCACTGCATTGCTTCACAAATCTATCATTAAAAAAGAGTTCTGAAGAATGGCAAAGGCTATAGAAAAAATGGTTGTCCATAACTGCTACAGGCCAAATCTGAAGAAAGTAGCACTGCAAGGTTGAATGCTATTAACCAAAGCCTCAAGGTTACAAAATCTTGTCGAAAATGAGAAAACCTACGAAGATTCGTGGTCAGAAATGAAAGGATTCAGTGGTGCTTGTTTTCTACTCCATTCAGAACACATTCAAAACACTAAAATTTTATTTTCATTTTAGTGGTACTAAAACATATGCCTTAAACTTTAAAAAATATATGCTTATAGTGTTAACTTCTGTGAATTTTTGGGTATTCAGTAATTGGATCTGTAATGTAAGTTTGGTTGTTTTAATGATGCATATAAGCTGTTTGAGAAAAGGCCTAAAAGAAATGTATTTAGTTGGATTGCTATGATGGAAATGTATAATGTGTTAGATTATTATGAAGAAATAATAATTTTTTTTCTTTTAAATGATTAATGAAGTTATCCCTCCGCTCAAGCTTCTCTATGAATAGAAAATTTCTAATTTTTTTAGTGAGTGGCTAGATTAGTAAACTTGACAATTTTTTAGATCCAATTCCTTCATCTATAGTAGCAATAATAGAAAGAAGACGACTCAAGCTGTAGAATAAGTGGTTGTGTGTTGTGTTTTTATCGCACTACAACAATCATAAAGCTCAATGAATTATATTTGTTTAATAAAGAATGAATCGAATCTCAAACCCAACGAATAAGAAAACACCAAAACAAAAATGCCATCTATATATGCATTCAACTCACCAGAGAAAGATTACTGAAATGGGTTGGATTTTAAAGCTGAAAATATGGCCGTATAAGGTAGAGTTCAGCCTTAGTCATAGAGTCTTATATTATATAGAGGTGGAGGAAAGATCAATCAGTGAACTAGATCTCCTCGTTGGATGGTCAGGTTACAATATTACAAATTCCTTCGCTTAATCCATTGAATCTCAAATTTTTGTTTCATTCAAAAAGATAAATGTCAAGGGCATTATAGTTGTTTTGTTGAAACTACATGCTCAATTTACATTTAATGGGAGGTATGTGTTTCTTTTTTCAAACATTCTCTCTGAGTATTAAAAGGCCAAATCTTAGGGAACTGTGTGTTAAAACAAAACAAGCAAAACAATAAGGATTAGATTTATCATACCTATTGTTACCACTACCCCCTACAACTGCCATCTCTCCAACACATTGCCACCATTACCCTACCATAGATGATCCCTTTAAAAGAGTGAGATTATAACAATCCCAGTCAATTACTTTCCAACGCACTAAGGATGAAAAATAGACACTCCATTTCCGTTAAATTTTAATAACAAATTAGCACTTAACTGTCATCTTAGTTGCTCTCTACTCTCTTCCACAACAGATCTCATAACTCTCTTCCACCATAATTCCGTTGTTTGATTTGTTGCCATTGTTTTCAACGTATTTTGCGTTAATGATGAGGGTGGACGAAAGGCAATGGATATTGTGATAGTGAGGGTAGGTAGGCTGAATTAGTGATGAGGATGGATGGTGAAAGTGATAGAGGCAGCATAAGGGCGGAGTAAGAGTGAGTAGGTTGGATTTTAAACTAGATTAGGTTTTAAATTTTTTTGTAATATTAAAAATTTACATTTAATGTAATTTTTTAAAATATTATTATTTAAAATTATTCATTAGTGGTGGGACTTGTTATAATTAATATGTTATTATGAACAAAGTTGAAGTACAAAATTACCTTTTAAAAAGTAACTTTTAATGTTATCGGTCGTAAGAGTTTTGATAGAGTATTAGTTTAAATATTATGTAACTAATATAATACATACAATATTAAAAAAAAAAGAAAAATAAACTGAGATTTGTAGCCATTAACAGAGATTTTTATTCTTTTTTTAATTAAACTCCAAGCAAAAGCCTAGAGCATTGAAATTAATAAAGAAATAAAAGTACAAATATATGGAAATCACAAAATGACCTGTTTAAACATACACATGTATGAAAATTGAAAACAATTCCAGCAAATCAAACTTCCATAACCCGGCAGGCGAGCAAGCATTAGCAATTAAATCCACTGGCAGAACCCAGAAAAGAGCAGCAGCAAACCAACGAGCAGAAAACAAAACAACTAGCTTGGCAAGAGCAACAATCCCGTAAGCTAGACTTGGCAGAAGTCAATAATCCAAGTAACATCAAAGCATTAAAAACATATCTGAAACCAACATGCCTATCCCAAATATAACAATCCAAACAAAGACTTGCAGAACCCTTAGCATCAGCTTATCTGCAACTTTATTTCCTTCTCGAAAAACATGTGAAAAATTGAATACGCATGGAGACCATAAGCTGTCGACATCGAAACCACAAAGAGCGAAGTTTCCATGGTGGAGTAAAAGCATCGTTTTGAATACATGATAGGGCAGAGAGTGAATCACTCTCAATCCATAAAGAAAACCAATTATGAGCATGAGCATAACAAATAGCTTGAAGGATCGCACGAAGCTCAGCCAAAAAAAAAAAAAACAACTTTGTATACCCAAAGCCATTACAAAAGCACCACAAAAATTATTCAGAGAGTCCCGAAAAATCCCTGCAGAAGCAGAAATACCAGGATTACCTTTAGACATGCTATCAGTGTTATTTTGAAATTATCTTTTTAGTATTAATTAATTTAATCCAACAATTTAACTAAAACAACACAATTACATGGCAAACATTTTATTAGCTTTATGGAACAATAGATTTGGGATTTTTTTCATTCCAATAAACCAACAAGAATCCAAGACTTTTTGGTTATGTAGATGCCAACTATCTTTCTAATTCTCATAAAGCTAGTTCACAAACAGGTTACATCTTTACATAAAACAATACAATAATATGACGATTCATAAAGCACTCTTGTTACTACCCTCTCTAATCATTGTAATATTTTAGCATTACATAAAGCAAACAAGGAATATATATGGTTGTGATTTGACATCTATTACATTTTGAGTGCATGTAACCTACTTCTGCTACAAATGTTCCAAAAATAATATGTAAAAATAATACTACTTGCATTACACAAGTTAGAAGAGGATATGTCAAATGTGACAGAATCAAGCATATTATCAAAGTTCTTCTATACTCACGAGCTCTACCAAAGCTACCAAATTAATGTTAAACATATATGCTCTAATGAAAATTTTACTAATCTCTTTACTAAAGCTTTGCCTACATCAACTTTTGAAAAGTTTGTAATTAACATATGCTACCAAATTAATGTTAAACATATATGCTCTAATAAAAATTGTACTAATCTCTTTACTAAAGTTTTACCTACATCGACTTTTAAGAAGCTTAACTCCACTGGCTATCTAATTGACGCAAGCTACGTTAAGAGGGAGATCCTTATCAAGGGGAGCTTATCTTTTAAGGAAAGAGCTTTGGGCATCAAATAAGGCATATATGTGCTTTACTTTTTTTTTTTCCTTCGACCAGGTTTTAACTCCATGGATTTTACTAGCAACGTTTTTACTGAAATATTAAGCACATACCACATTATTTTTCATCTAAAGGCTATAATATTTTTCTCTATTGTTGTCTTATTAATTTTTTAGTAAGAATGAATATGATTAAAGCTACTAGAATCCAAGGGGGAGTGTGCCAAATAAAAACTATATCCTCCACCACTTTGTAAAAGGTCCCACATCAGTTGCTCTCGTTCGACCCCTTCACTCTTTCTATAAATATCCTTGCATTGTAATGAATTGACATATTTTTGAATGAATTCATAAGCCTTATAACTTAAGTTTGTGTAATGAATTCAAAACCTTTATAACATTCAAGCTTTGCTTATTACGATATTTTCTTTTCATTATCAATTTATTTACAACATTTTTAATTTTAAATAGGGATGACAAAAGTTTGCATGGTAATAAAAGTTTACAAGAGTATAAGTTCTTCAAATTAAAGCATTGGTCTAAATTTATCTTCGTTTATGTTAATGGGTTTGGAATTGGGATAAAAAGCAATGCTTGCTCATTTTTCAAGGTACCTTCTTTTAGCATAAAAAACAATGCTTGTTCTTCAAGTTTTTAAAATTTTAAAAAAAGAACTATAAATTTTAATATAAATTTTAATAGAAGAACAATAATTAGATATTAAATAAAATAATAATTTACATTTAAGGACAAATTTAGTGCAGGATAATATATTTTATAAAGGCACATCAAGCTCGTTGTATTATATTGAATTAGTTAATACAAAGTATAACCTTCATA
This sequence comes from Melia azedarach, assembly GCA_028052125.1. Lineage (NCBI taxonomy): Eukaryota > Viridiplantae > Streptophyta > Magnoliopsida > Sapindales > Meliaceae > Melia > Melia azedarach. The sequence continues at coordinate 7,445,509 of CM051396.1, read as the reverse complement.
TGCACTTGTATTGAATAAAATTATCCTATTGAAAGGTTTGGTGCGAATTTGTTCAATTAATTTCAACTTAGCCACTATTTTTTACAATTTTTTAATATACTGCAAAATCTTTTTAAAGAGCATCAACCAACCTCATTGATAGAGGCAAAAAATTAATTAAGAATAGGCTTACGTGTAAATTTTGGAATTTAAGCTATTAGAAGTTTAATTCTATAGTATTATTAAGGGTTCAATTATTGGTTACTGTACAATCATTTGAGCGAAAAGGGCTAATCCTTATGAAGAGAGTTACTAAAATGTAACATTAATTTTAAAGACAAGATATTATTATATGAGAACAAGGTGTGTATCATAACATATTCAATCTTTAAACAATATCAGCAGTTTATATGAATAGCTATTTATTTAAAAGAAGTATTGTAAAACAAAATATCTAATGAACAGAATTAAAAACGTTTAATACATAGAATTAAAATTATTCTCTCCAAGATTTTGTTTTATTTATAACGTGTATTAAAACGGGTTACTTAGTTTTTTTTTCATTTAAACAGCACTACAATCAATCCAAAGTTCAGCACCTTTAGCTGAAGCTTCAGAACGACTTGGTTCGGGGTAAAAGGGTGCAGTTATTTCGATAAATTTGTCGTGGCAAGCTCGACCTTCATCTATAAGTTGCTTGCAACATTCATCAGAGATTTTTCCGTTTTGGTACACCCCTACTTTAATTTCCTCTCCACAATTTGGTTTCAATTTGGTTCCGCATGTCTCAAGAAAATCGTGAGTTTCCTTAGGTAATGGTGGTAAAGGTACAAGATCTTCAGCTACAACAAGAATTGATGTAAGCATGAGCAATCCGCTAACTAGTAAAAGAATTATCTTCAAATATTGGATCTCAATGTCGGCCATTTTGCCTATATATCTTTTGTCTTTCGTGAGTTTTTAGAGAAGAGTTTTTTTTTAATGAAATGTTAAGTTGAATAATGCTCTTTTATAGGATTTGACGTAGGCGTTTTATATTTTAAAAACGTATTATAGGTCATGTTTTGATTTTAAGGTCATTTATTTAAATTTAATCATATTTATTATTCTTTATTTTAATATTTTATTATCCCAGAACAAATAACTCATTTAATTATCATGTAAATAAGAAAGAAAATATTTTGAATTGTCTCACCTTATAATGGAACAAAAAGTTTTAAAATTTTGTACATATAAAAACATTACTTTAATTATTGTCTTTTAATTGAATTAAATATAACAAAAAATTTACTTGTGTGTTGTCGTAAAATTATAATTTCATTAATGCAAATTATAATCAACAGTGAGAAGATGTTCTTAGTTGATAAGGAGACTTAGCTAAAGCTAGCCATCTCCTATAATCGAATTAACAAATTATTTTTTTACCAATTTGCTAGAGATTTTCTCTATGTTTTCAAGTAATACTTCTTCGATCTACTTGGCATTCATTAAACTTTTGATAACAAAATTTATTGAACATATAAAATATACATGAAGGTATTGTGAAACCCAACCTTAGAATCAATACTAACACTAATCTTACTAAATTAAGATTAAAACTAGAAGAAACTTTTGCAAGTTACCATTAGAAAACTATCTCAAACACAGAAAATAACAAATAAGATTGAAGCACATTATAAAGCCAAACAAGAATTTGAGGTGGTTCAACAAGATCGGCTATACCTATTAATCAACCTCATGTGAGATTTTTTCATTAAATATGACAAAAATATAGTTACATGAATGCATAAAATTTTAAAGGGTAATTTATATGAGTCCATTTTATTTGATAAAAATATCATAAAAGTTTTAAAAAATAATTTAATTAATTAAGTTCTTCAAGCTTTCGAAAAAAAAAAGAACTATAAAATTTAATAGAAGAAAAATAATTAGATATTAAATAAAATACCAATTTATATTTAAGGAGTTAATCTTTCATAAAAAAATTCATAAAGATAAAAAAAATCTCGTATAAATTACATTTGATTTTCAATATTTCATTTTTTTCGTCTACCAATCAACATATTTTTTTCAACAAAATTAATAAGAAATATAAAACTCAGAATTTTATTTAATATGTTCTTTCTAATTTTAGGTTTTGTCATCCTATTAAAAATTGGAGATGTAATTTATTAACAAATTAATTTATTTTCAATCAATGTTTAAGATTTGTAAATTTTTATTTCATTTTTTATAAATATATTTTTATTTCTTTGTATTATTACTAATTTAGGTTAAATTTATTATCTATGTTTATTTTAAAATATAAATAAAGATACATTATACATTTCTTAATGTAAACACAAATATTAATTAAAATAATTAACGATAATTAATATAAGTTAAAAAATTAAGAAAAAAACTTCAAGGAATTTGGAGATTATAGTCCAAGATGGGGATTGGACTTTATAGCAGAGGAATCTTGCTTTATTTCATTTTAACCCAAATTAAGGCAAATTAGGGATGTGGATCCTTCCTCGAATGAGAAAGGGGATTGGGCTCATTACATCGCATTGTTTTGTCCATCAAAAACAGTGCAGAATGACAAAATAGAGAAGAACATTCTGTCCCCCGAAGCAGAAAGTATGCCATACTTTCTGATTTTTGACTCCCACAAATGCAAATTGAAAATGATAGCATTTTCACATTTTCTCAATTCTTTATTTTGCTTGCTTGTCGGATTCTTACAAGGGAACTTAAACAATTGTTACCAAGACAAGTGGGTTATGAAATTTCAAAATAACCCTTTGGACAATCCTCCAATAAGTGTAAGTCCAACAATCTCCCCGTCACGACTATTAGGAGGACTCTACCATTCCGGCAATCAAACGACAAGTCTCAAGTTTGTCTCTTGGCAATGATTTTGTCAACATATCAGCACCATTATCATCTATATGGATTTTAAAAGATCTAACAACTTAGCATTCAATACATCCCGTATCTAATGATAACGAATGTCAATATGCTTTGATCTTGAATGAAAAGAAGAATTTTTGCCAAGGTGAATGGCACTTTGATCTTGAATGAAAAGAAGAATTTTTGCCAAGGTGAATGGTGTTTTGATTGTCACATAACAGCACATACCTCTTTTGCTCAAAGTTAAGCTCCCGAAGAAACTTTTTCATCCATAACAACTTTTTCCAACCTTCTGTTGTTACAATGAATTTTGCCTCTATTGTTGAAAGAGCAACACACTTCTGCAGTCTAGATTGCCATGAAACAGCTTCCCCTGCAAAGTTAATCAAATAACCAAAAGTAAACTTGCGAGAATCAACATCTCTAGCCAAATCTGCATTAGCAAAACCAACTAAGATAGGTTCATTTTCACCAAAGGAAAGCTTCAAATCAGATGTACCACACAAGTATCTCATGACCAATTTCACACCACTCCAATGTTCTTTTCCTGGATTTGAAAGGAAACGATTCACCATACCAACTGCATAGGTTATGTTTGGTCTAGTACATACCATGGCATACATTAAACTCCCAACTGCTGAGGCATAAGGAATCTTCTTCATCTCTTCCTTTTTTGCACATGTTGTAGGACATTGTTTGGTGCTCAACTTGAAGTGAGGAGCAAGAGGACTACTCACTGCCTTAGCCTTGTCCATGCAAAACCGTTGAAGTACTTTCTGAATGTACTTTTCTTGTGACAAATACAACTTCCTTGTTGATCTATCACGTTCAATTGTTATCCCCAACATTTGTTTTGCAGCACCCAAGTCTTTCATGGCAAAACTCTAACTCAACTGCTTCTTCAAAGCATCAATCCTACAAACATTCTTGCCAACAATAAGAATGATAAAATCATCACCAGAGAACTTCTGCACAAAACACAATTGTCTGAAGTAGTCTTCTGGTAGCCTTGCTCCCTCATAACTAACTCAAATTTCTTGAACCACTATCTTGGAGCTTGCTTCAATCTAAAGGCTCTTCTTTAATTTGCAAACATAATCTTCTCTGTCTTTCATTTTGAACCCCTCTGGTTGCTCCATGTAGATTTCTTCTTCCAAATCACCATGAAGGAAAGCGATTTTCACATCCACCTGTTCAATCTCTAAATCAAAACTAGTTGCCAAACCAAAAACTGCACGAATTGAAGTCATCTTGACAACCGGAGAAAATAAGTCTCCAAAATCAATGCCTTTCCTCTGCCCAAAGCCTTTAACAACAAGTCTTGCCTTATACCGTGGCCATAAACTGTGTTCTTCATGCTTTATTCTGAACACCCACTTATTCTTCAATGTTTTCTTGCCTTTAGATAGTTTCACTAACTCAAAGGTATAGTTTTCATGCAAAAAACGCATCTCATCTTGCATAGCTTCAATCCACTCACTCCTATAATCATCTTCAATGGCCTCATCATAACACTCATGCTCTCCTGTATCAGTCAACAAGATATACTCATGCACAGGATATTTATTAGAAGGCTGTCTAACTCTGGCAAATCTTCTAAGTGAGATTGCAGGAGTCTCCTCTGCTGGTTGCTCCATATTAGCATCCTATGTTCCTTCCTCCTATATAGGATTATCAATATCAACTGCATCTGGTTGATCATCCTGAATATCATTAACATGTTGATCCTCTCTCAGTGCTTGAGGGACTATGTCTAAGTCAACAGACACACTATTACTCAGAAGCTCTGTCACTTATTCTAGTCTTAAACTCTGCTTTAGTCTGATCCTCCATAAACACAACATCTCTGCTTTTGATGATTGTTTTGCTAACTGAATCATATAACCTGTAGCCAAACTCATCTTGGCCATAGCCCAAAAAAATGCACTGTTTGGTCTTTACATCAAGCTTAGATCTTTCATCTTTAGGGATGTGAACAAAGGCCCTACAACCAAAAACACGCAAGTAATCATAACAAACTTCCTTTCCAGACCATATTCTTTTTGGCACTTCTAGTTGCAAAGAGATGCTAGGAGAAAGATTTATAACATGCGCTACGGTACTTAAAGCTTCACCCCAAAAGGATTTCGACAAACCAGCTTGTGAAATCAAGCATCTGACTCTCTCAACCAATGTTATGTCCATCCTTTCAGCTAAGCCATTCAATTGCGTTGTCTTTGGTGGAGTTTTCTAATGTCTAATATCATATTCTTTACAATAAGCATCAAATGGCCCTATATATTCACCACCATTATTTGTTCGGATATATTTAAGCTTCTTTTTTGTTTCTCTCTCAACCGAAGCCTAAAACTGCTTAAACACAAATAACACTTGATCTTTTGATCTCAAAGTATAAACCCACATCTTCCTTGAGTGATCATCAATAAATGTTACAAAATAGTAAGCACCACTAAGTGACATAGTTGACATAGGACCACAAACATCATAATGTATTAAATCAAGTACCTCGGGTCTTCGAGTAGGTGTGTGACTCTTGAAGGAAACTCTATTTTGCTTTACTGCTAGACAATGAGTACACTTCTTCAAGTGCACTTTCTTCACCCCGGGCAACACACTTTTCTTAGCTAGTCAATAAGCCCTTTCTCACTTATATGGCATAATCGTTTGTGCCAAAATTAAGTTTCATCGCCTGACTCAGCTGCATGTACAACATCTTCAATAATTTCAGCTCGAGTTAGGTATAAATTAGAATATTTCTTCCCACTAGCTATAACCATAACACCCTTGGTGAGTTTTCAGTTGTCTCTTGAAAAATTGTTGTCATAGCCATCATCACAAAGCTTGCTAACTGAGAGAAGGTTAAGTCGAATATCAGGTACATGCTTGATACGTCTGAGAACTAATCTAGGACCATTTCCCGTCTTCAAGTATATATCTCCAATACCTGCACATCGTGTCACACCTTCATTAGCTATCCTGACATCTCTAAAATCACCCGGTGTGTAGGAGTTGAACAAATCCTTTCTAGCTGTAACATGAACAGAATCACCACTGTCTATCACCCAACTTATCTCAGTCTGAGCAAAGTTGATTGCATCATGCTCTTGAACTGTCAAAATATCTTAAGGAGTAACATTGACTCTATCATCATCACTCTTATGTTTAGTCTTCTTTTCTTTCTCTTTGCTCTCCTTATTCTCTCTTTTTCATTTGTAACAGTATTTCTTGATGTGCCCTTTCTTACCACAATAATGACAATCAAGATTTTTGTACTTTTTTCTTGACTTGCTTCTATTGTGCTCTTTGTTCCCGAAATCTCTACTCTTGCTTCTCCCTCTGGATTCTGTAACTAAAGCTTCTGACTGTGAAGAGGAACCATGTGTTTTTCTTCTTAACCCCTTATTCAGAACATTGCTTTTAGCAAATTCCATGGAGATAATACCATCTAATGCAGAGTTAAATAATGATGTTCGAAGTGTCTCCCAAAAGTCTGGCAAAGTACAAGAAGCCACAACCCCTGAATTTCTTCATCAAAACTTATTCCCATAGAAGTAAACTAATTTAGAATCCCCTGAAAAGTATTCAAGTGATTTGTCATCGGAGTTTCATCTCTATATCTTAATGCCATTATCTGTTTTATCAAAAGCAACTTGTTATTTCCTATCTTCCTGGCATACAATTATTCCAACTTGTTCCAAAGTGTCCGTGCATGTTTTTCCCCACTTATGTGATTCAAAACATTATCATCTACCCACTGCCTAATGTAACCACACACTTGTCTGTGCAACAAAGCCCACTCATCTTCTATTTTGTCTACATGTTTTTCAGTGGCAAATATCAGTAGATAATAATATTTCACATAGAGTAAGTCTTCCATTTTACGTTTCCAAAGAGCATTATTAGAGCCATTCAAATTCACCATTTTGCTGGTGTTTACTTCCATTATGTAAAGCAAAACAATAGGTCACCAATTAAAGCCATGGCTCTGATACCACTTGTTGGGAAATGAAATGTGAACTATCTAAACCTTGCTTTCTTCTTATGGAAATGGAATCAAAATAAACTAATAAACAGAACATACACCAACAGCAAATCAAGGCAAACCACAATAAGGAACAAATTATTTTACGTGGAAAAAACTCGTCGTCGCTGTGAGTAGGAGAAAAAAACCACGGCCAAAGATTGTAGGATTTCTATTATCACAAAAATCTTAGAGTACAAGAGTGTTCACTTGACACTACAACTATTCAACTAACAGAAAAACTACCATCACCATTAATCTAACAAATAAGTAACAACTCAACAATAACACAAAAATGAAGAACCTGAAATTAGCAAGCCAAAGTGCAGAATTTTCTGCAGAACAGGGCTGCTGTAATCTTCATTCTAAGCGTGTTTGAGAGCCAAGCTGGACGATCAAACCGTTCTGTCTGAAGAACCATGTGTTATGAATGTCTCTATCCAATTTCAGTCAAAACCGACCTAAAATCACCATGTGATTTGCTGTCCATCAAAAACAGTGCAGAATGACAAAACAGAGAAAAATAGTCTGTCGCCTGAAGTAGAAAGTATGCCATACTTTCTGATTTTTGACTCCCACAAATGCAAACTAAAAATGATAGCATTTTCACATTTTCTCAATTCTTTATTTTGCTTGCTTGTCTGATTCTTACAAGGAAACTTAAACAATTGTTACCAAGACAAGTGGGTTATGAAATTCCAAAATAACCCTTTGGACAATCCTCCAATAGGAGTGTAAGTCCAACATTTCCTTCTCAAAAAACATGTGAAAAATTGAATACGCATGGAGACCATAAGCTGTCGACATCGAAACCACAAAGAGCGAAGTTCCCATGGTGGAGTAAAAGCATCTTTTTAAATACATGATAGGGCAGAGAGTGAATCACTCTCAATCCATAAAGAAAACCAATTAGGAGCATGAGCATAACAAATAGCTTGAAGGATAGCATGAAGCTCAGCGAAAAAAAAAAAAAACAACTTTGTATACCCAAAGGCATTACAAAAGCACCGCAAAAATTATTCAAAGAGTCCCGAAAAGTCCCTGCAGAAGCAAAAATACCAAGATTACAGTGTTAGCTTTCTTCCAGCGTGGAAGAGGAGGATGCCAAACAATGATGTAAATTATTTTTAAATCATCTTTTTAGTATCAATTAATTTAATCCAACAATTTAACTAAAACAACACAATTACATGGCAAACATTTTATATATGGTAAAAGTAGTAATTATCAAATGAATTATTATTTAGTCGAATAAGTTATAATTAAAATTTATAGTGGTCATATTCTCATTCTTTAATATGAAAAATTAAAATGTATATTATATCACTAAAAGTGGAATAAAAAAATGATATCTTATGATGAACTAAAATTTTAATAGTCCAAAAAAATTATATCATATTATATTGTGACATGATTCAATAGGTCAATTAAAAGCTGTGTCCAATATAAATAATTTATTTTACTACAATATTTTATAGAGAAATTTCCAACCCTCTACCAAAAGTTTTTGAAGAAATATTGAGCTTTTCTTTACTACCTTTATTTATGCTGCTGTAGTAACTGTAGCAACTCTAGGAATTCACACTAACATCGAGAAATCGTCGCGAACACATACATAGGATTTTGACACTTTACACACTAGTACATATATATTACAATACCAATTTTTCAACATACAAATTTGGTATTTATATTATCGTCCAAATTTATTTATTTATAAATGTAAATAGAGGTGGCAACAAGGCACAGGAAGTACTGCCTTGGAGGGTTCCTCTAATGGTGTTGACGTCCTCCTCCACCGTGGCCGCCGTGATGTCCTCCTCCACCATGGCCATGCTCATGCTGCCCACCACCATGGCCATGTTGGCCTTGAGGTCCACCGCCACCACCATGGCCTCCGGGAGGTCCGCCTCCACTGCCATGGCCTCCAGGAGGTCCGCCACCACCCTGGCCTGGTCCTCCACCAGGACCATGCCCACCTTGATGTCCGCCACCACCGAGGCCTGGTCCTCCACCAGGACCATGCCCACCTTGATGTCCGCCACCACCGGGGCCATGACCGTGTCCACCGGGACCATGGTCATGAGGTCCTTGGTGAGACATTGCTCTAGAATATAGTTTCTCAAAATAATGCTTCAAAGATGATATCTCGTTTGAACTAAGGGATTATGTTGAGAATTAAGCAAAGAATTGTTCACATATATATAGGTGCGTGGACAAGAAGTGCACTTAATTAGTTGGGAACGTTAGGTATATGTAACGAATCTTCAAGCATGTAACAGACTTTCAACAAGTGGCTTTTTGTCTCGGACGTTATCCATATCGTTGTCTTGATCATAAAATCTTGACTACCACGTGTTTAAAGATATTTAAATATCTATCATTCTTGTTACTTTGAGCAGCTTGGGGTCTCCGATTTGAACTTCTTTCTTTAGGATAAGTGTCGGCAAGGTTTTTATTGTCACCTAGAGATAAGCATGCTGATTTTCAACTAATTTTTTACTATTATTATTTTACTTGCATGTAGTCAAATTTTACCCTAAGTTTATTTATAACATCTTCTTGTAGTATTGTTCCTAAACTATCTTGTAAGATACTAGAGCAGCTGGTATTCTCGGCCTCTTAACTTAGATAGGGGTAAGGATAGGGATATAACAATATTTGACGCGACCCGTCAATCCAATACAAAATTAGTGAGTTTTAGTTAATTTATAATTATATGAGTAACAAATGAGTCATAATATTGTGATTACCATTAATAATTAGATCAAATTCGGGTCAAAGATATTGGCACGTAACTCGTTAATCACATGATTAACTATTTAAATAATTATTTTATTATAATTAATTTATAATTTTATATATTTATTTTATGATTTCATATTTAAAAAATATTTAATATTATTTAGAATAAAATTTATTTAGTATTTAGGTCAATAATATTATATAAATTTTAGAATATGTATTAAAATATATCTAAAAAATATGTTAAACAGATGACACGATTATTAAACGGGTAGATTACCTGTCTAAAATAATAATAGGTGTTGTAAACTATTAGCTCAAATTAATAAATAAAATAACTATAAGGATGCAAATAATATTTGACTATAAGTCATACCATAATTACTTTTGATTTCTTTTCTCAATTAATCTGTAGAATTCAATTACTAAATTCAATACCTCTACTCAATTGAAGCATCATTGATTCAATTCGGAGATGATCAATTTTGATACAATATTGTTTCTATATATAGTACAAATTAGAGAGTAATAAGATCAATAGTTAATTAAATGCAATAAATGCATAAGAGTTAAAATAATTTCTTTTAATGAAATTGGTGTTAAATCCACTGCATTTATAACACTCCCCCTTGTATTCATTAGGATAGATTCTATATTGAGAAAATATAATCCCTTAACATTGAACATGTATAATGTTGTCTCATTAAAAACCTTGCTATTAAAACTCAATGGGATAAAACCTAGTCGAAGAGAAAAAAAGTGCAACGCACCATTTGCTAATATATTTTTCATAATCCATCAAAGATTATGCTCCCCCTATTCAACATTAATCTGATTGCTTTGTTGAAGCTCATGAGTGTAGAAGAACTTCAGTAAAATATACTTTTTTCTTTCACCTCTAATATATCCTCCTCTGAATTGAGCGATACAAGTAGCATTGTCTTCATACATTATAGTTAGAACATTTACTATAGCAGATAACTTACATGTACTCTGAATGTGATTAGATAAGGTGATAATAAGAGTTTGTTTCATAAACTGTCATGAAATGGTTGTAGTATTATAAGTGAAAAAATATCCGATTTGTGAACATGCTTTATAAAGGAAGATCAGAGGGATAACCAACATCTGTCAAACCAACAAATCCTGGATTTTGAGTTGGTTCATTGGAATAACATAATCTCAAATCTACCTTTCCACAAAAGTACTAAAAAGATGTTTGATGCTAGTCCAATGTCGTCGAATGGGCTCAGAACTAAATCTGACTAATAAGTTTACAGAGAATACTATGTCTGGTCTAGTACACTGTGCCAAATATAATAAAGTATCAATGGCATTGAGATATGGTACTTCTGGATCAAGTATCTTTTCCTTTTCTTCTTTAGGTCGAAAATAATCTTTTTTAAGATCAAGAGACTGAATAACCATAGAGTAACAGCTAAGCTTTATCCATACTAAATATTTTCAACATAACCAGATTGATGGATAAATATTCCATTAGACTTATACTTGACCTGTATGCTAAGTCAATATTTGGCTTTCCTTAGATCTTTCATTTCAAATTCCTTTTTCAAGTATTTAATGATTTTTAAGAGCTCTTCAAGAGTTCTAATTAAATTCATGCCATCAACAAATATTACTATAATAGCTATTACAGATTCTGATTTCTTTATGAATACATTTGGGTATATAGGATTATTAGCATATCCTTTTTTCTATCAAATATTCGTTCAAGTGATTATACCACATGTACCCAGATTACTGTAATCCATATAAAGATCTTTGTAACTTGATTGAATACAAATTACAATTTGTTGATTTACATGCTTCAGCCATTTTAAATCCTTCAAAGATCGTCATATAAATATCAGCGTCAAGTGACCTACATAACTAAGTTGTCACTATATCTATAAGACGCATATCAAGTCTCTTTAAGACTGTCAAACTTATTAAAAACTAAAACATAATAACATCCTTATATGAGAATATGTTTCATCAAAATCAATTCCAAGTCTCTGAGAAAAACCTTAAGTGATGAGTTGTGCATTATATCTAATGATCTCATTATGCTTATTACATTTCTTTACAAATGTTTATTTATATCCAATGGATTTGACATTTTCACGTGTCTAGATTACAGGCCCAAATATTTTACGTTTGGCAAGAAAAGCAAATTATGCTTAAATTGTTTCTTTCTATTGAGACTAATTATGCCTCTATCTACATTGATTCATAGTTTGTGGATCGTAATTATCTTTCATAATTTCAGTAATTACTATAAATAAAAATACGTTGTAGATAACTATTTCATTACAATCCCACACCACATATATAATTTGTAGACTTTTCTCTATTTCAAGATTTTTGTGACATTTTAGGGGCTAATACTTCTTCACAAGCTTGACACTTCATAAACTTGTACCTCTTCAAGGGCTAATGTTTCTTTAAAGCTTGTGTCATTTCAGGGACACGTATCAATTCACGACTATCAGCTCTTCTAGAGCTAGTGATTCAAAAAACATCATCATACTTATTAGTCGAGCATTATTTTCTACAAGATTCTAATTTTTGAATTATCTTTTCTGAAAAATAATATTTTTCAACCAATTAGTCTACCACACATCTGACGTGTAACAGATGATTCAACAATTATAATAAGAATGTAGAATACACACCTATCGTTTGCTTCAGAATTTGAATTATTTTATAAATCCTCAAGTTTAGTTAATATTTGATGAATTTGAGTGTTTTGTATGATAGTAAACAGATATTCAAAGATAAAATTGACTCGAAAAAGAAATGTTAGAAAAGTCAAAAAGGAAATGGAGACCAAAACGCAAAGTTTTAGGGACCAAAAGCAAAGTTTTAGGGACCAAAACGCAAAGTTTCAGGGACTAAAATGTAAGAAATTCAAAAGTTGAAGTTCATGAGCGTAGCGCACCAGCACCACCAAGGCGCACAACCGCACCATCTATTCTGCTTCTTTATGCCTCCGAGCAAATTTGAGCACCCTCTCACCTCCTGAACATGCTTAGATGATTTTTGGCTATAGGATTATCATCATATGGCATGATTTAGGTATCTTTTAGTTTTATATGTTTTTGAAATGATAGCCACCAGAATCAAACAACCAAAAATAGAAAATTAGATTTTTTAGTGAGATAGGTGAAGAACAAAGAAAAGATTTTAGAGAGAGAAATGAAATGATTTAAGACGGAGCCTTGGGAAAAAAACTTTAAGGAGGATCATTGAAACTTGCATCTCTAGTCTAGTTTCCTAAACTCTATCACTCTGATTTTTTAATTCATTTGAACTTTAATTGTTGAATTTGATGATTATGGAATACATGATAATTATGATGTTAATAATTGTAATGGTTGGTTAGTTTTATTAATCTAGGATCTTGATGTAACTTGTTCAAACTATGTTTTAATTAACTGGCATGTTTTTAATATTATTATGGTTTGATTCACTTGTATTTACCTTGCTTAATGTTCTAATTTGTTAATGAATTAATGAATTAGCTAAATTGGAGATGGATGAATTAATTCTTGGGAAAAATTAATTTGTTTGTCGGACTAAGGAAGTACAATCTAGATAGTTATGAGACTGAAAAGTGATCGACATCTAGATAATCTAATTAATAATTAGAATTTCAAGAAATCAGAAGGTGAATTGGGTTCTAAGCGTTAAACAACAAGTAATACATAATAAACGTAAAATTATTTAAGTTAATATCAACTTAAGTCATTGTACGTAAAACCTTGATTTATGCTCCGAAGAGATGTTAAGGTTTATTTTAATTTTGTGATTAGTGAACTAGACCAAAATATATTAATAATGGCCAATTAGAAGAAACATGGTGATAGATAAGCGAAATCAAGACCCTAGGTAATTCATCCTCGAATATTTCATCCTTTTATAAACTCTTTAATTTGAATTACATTCTTTATTAGTTAATAGTAGCATTTTAGTTTATTTACCGTTATAATTAATCAATTCTAGTTTACTTAGATAAAATTAGTCTTTCAAACTATAATACTTAGTAGTTAATTTTGAATATCAATTCTCGTGGGACGATATTTGTTCCTATCATTTTATTACTTAATATGACCCCTACGCTTGCGGTTAGCGTAGTCGCGATCAAGCTGCCTTTTGATCATATTGTTCTTCAAGAACAATTACTCAGGCTAATGCATTGGCAACTAGTATATATAAGTTGGTCACTCTTACAATATCAATAAATGTATTTGGTAAGTAAATGTATTTGGTAACTGATTTGCAATTTACTAAAATTGCACTATCCTTTACTCTTTATTTTTACATTGATTAGTACGAGAATCAAGATAAGACATAACAAATATTTTCAAGAAAGTACATGTCTTACCTTTAAAAGGCATTTTGTTTTTCCCTAATGGCGGAAAAACTGTCATTAAAATGATAATTCGCAAACCAAGTGATGAATAGATCACCTGTCAAAGGTTTAATACATCTGATAATAGATGGTGAGTTAAAAACCAACATAAATTCTCAAATGACATTGAAGTCTCATCTTAGTATTGTAAAGATATTATAGAAATATATATAGCATAACCAAAATTACATAGATGGGATATATCAAATGAATAACCAAATACAAGCTACAGTGAGGAATATTGATGATAAGCAATAGTCCTAAGGTGAATTAATGCTGCAGCATGTAATACAACATATCCTTCTATAAAGATCGGTAATTAAATATGCAATAATAGAATTCTAGTAATTACTTGAAGTCTCTTAATGAGTTATTTAGCTAATCCATTTTGAGTATAAACATATGGAACTAAATGCTCTACAGCAATTCCCACTGATGTGCAATAGTCATCAAATACTTTAAAAGTAAACTCACTACATTATCCAGATATGTCTTTAAATTTATACTTGTGCAAGCAATTTCGCAAATGTAGCATTACATGTAGATAATAAGCACACACTTGACCATTAAGCATATATATCAATTAAGACTATAAACTAATATAATGGTCCACTATGTGGGTGAATTTACCCACAAATGTCTTTTTGAATTCTTTGTATAAATAGCGGAGACTCAAATCTAATTCTAAAAGTGGATGATCAAGCCACTAGTTTACCTTGAGACCTGCGGCACAAATATTCTTATTAGACAATAGAATCTTCTGGTTCTTTAATGAATATTCATAAGAATTCTCAATAATTCTATGCATCATTATAGATCTTGAGTAACCAAGGCAATCATGTCATAATATAAATTTTAGGATCATTGAACTTTTGGTTCGTTATTGCGTAGTTTTCAATTACATATATGATTATATAATGCAATCTATATAAGAAAACTTAAAGCTTTTCTAGTATACTTTTCTTGCCTGAGACATTAGAAGTAATGTAGAGATATTCTACTTAATTCTCATTTAAAGTCTCAATATGATATCCATTTCAACCGATATCTTTAAATCTAAGTAAATTTATGCTGGATCTGCTAGAATAAAAGTGTATTATGTATATATAATCTAATTCCACTTGCTAACAAGATTAAGGCTCTTCTAGAACCTTTAATCAAGTCTGCAGGAATTGATATGATATTCACCTTAACTTAATCATTTTCAATTCTGAGAAATAGTTCTTATCTCAAAGAATAATGTGCATAATTACATTATCAGCTAGGTATACATCCCCAACTCTCATTTTTTAAAGGATTAATTTCTTTTTCATATTCATATTGTTTATAAGATCATTTACATGAATTATCATAATAGTAAAATATAAAATATATTATGACAAGAGAGTTATCAAAGACAAAATATATAAAGTATGTTAACTAAACCGTAAATGGTATAAATATTGTTAATAAAGAAACATCAAGATAAATAAAATAGTCTCAATATTCTCATCATTTTCATAGGAGCCTTATAAGGCTTTATTAGATATTTCAATATACTGCAGGTATATAATCAATGTTATTCCATGCCATGTTGATAACAATATTTGTTACACTATAAATATTTCACTTATGGTGGTTGAGTATAATTACATTTTGTAATTATAAGTTTTATAGCCATTACAGGATCAATAAGGTACCTTTCTCATCATTTTATACAACTTTAATAACTATCATATATGCTTCCATTTATTTCTGGGAATGGTAAATAAATAAACATCATAATGACTTAATTAAAAGAACATGATTGTAAATTTTAATATCCATATTCACATGTTTTTTGGCTGTGAGGTAACCACAAATAAAGCTAAACTATATTCCATAATAAATTTGCAATCTTGCATTCATGGTTTTACTTTAAGAAACTATATTCTATTAATAGTTATTTCAATTATAAAAAAAAAATTATAATTTTCAATTATCCTTCAAGGATATTTTTCCCTCTCTTTGAATTGTACCTTCGAGGCTCATCACATGAAAATACATTTTAACATAATCCATAAAAAATATTGAGAGCATATATTTAAAACTTCAGTTTCTAATATCATAATTTTTATTCATAACTTCAGGTTCTGCTTCAGAATTTTGAGCTCTAATTAGAAATTCCATTTCAGAACTTCGGGTTCTGATTAATGAGGCTACATGTAGAACTTTAAGTTCTAATTACCTCATTATTTTACAAATTTCATGTTGTAAGATAATATGCTATCCTTATTTTCTGTTGTGGAAGATCTAATTTTATGGTAACCACAGAGCATACTTATAAGGACAATTATATAATAATAATTATAATAATATAACGTAAAAATATTTAATTAATAAAATAATATAAGAATAATTAAATACTTCACAAACCTGAATTAGCAAACGTGATGATAACGTCTTATAAACTATTAGCTCAAATTAATAAATAAAATAAACATAAGGATGCAAATAATATTTTACTATAACTCATACCATAATTGCTTTTGATTTCTTTTCTCAATTAATTTACTGAATTCAATACCTCTACTCAATTAAAGGATCCTTGATTCAATTTGGGGATGATTAATTTTGATACAATACTGTACATATCTATAATACAAATTAAAGAGCAATAACATCGATAGTTAATTAAATGCAATAAATGTATAAGTTAAAATAATTTCTTTTAATGAAATTGGTGTTGAATCCACTACATTTATAACATTGGTTAAAATTTTAATTTTTGACATGATTATTAAATAGGTAGGGTTTCAATTAGCATAAAAGTTTTTATATCTTTATTTGATATGACACAAATACAACACTCTACTTCAAATTGTCACCCCTAAGTAGGAAATCCAAAGAGAAGAAAATTTCCTCTTAAATGTAGAAGTCAATATACCCTTTATAATATAAGTTAAAGTTGACTCTTAAATTTCAATTAGCATCAGCTTTATGTTTGTTTAGTTGCTTGCGAGTGTGGGAACGAATTTTTACAAAGTACGCAGAATATTACATTTGAAAGCTATTTTTGAAATGTAAGAAAATTATAAAATCTTATTATATTAAATTTTAAAAATATATTAAAAGTATTAGCACGTTTTTAACTATAAAATGGTATTTTTTTAAGATACTAATTTTTTTTTTTTAATAATAAGAGTATGTTTTGTATAATTTTTCAAGTAGAGTATTTGAAGATGGTGTGAGTTTGAAAGTGCTGTAGATTTTAAAAATAATTTATTTCTACTGCATCGTAAAAATAATTAATTTTTAAGATAATGAGTTTAATATTTGTTAAATTATTTTTGTTAAAGGAGGTTATGAATTTTAAAACTTTTTTGTGCGTTTGGTAAATTATGATATAAAAGTATTTAAATAATTTTAATTACTAAAAGATACATAATAAATAGTAAGGAGTTTTAACACATACCTCTCCTAAAGTTTGAGACTTTAACACTTAAATAAAAAGTTTGAGGAAAGACACACTTACCTCCCCTGAACCTTTAGTTGACTATCTATTTATACTTAAATGACTATAATACCCTTTGAAGCGTAAATTAATTCAAATCCCTAATAGACCCTTAACTCCAATGTTAGATTTAAAATATTTTTTTAAAAAATTATGATTAAGGACTGCATCATCAAATTTGAAGGGGAATAATTCACTCTATTTTAATTTTGATTGTGTTATCTTATTATTCATAGATGAAATTATGAAACATTAAACGGTAAATAAAATTTAAAAATGTTAACTATTGAATTCACAAACCGTAAAGATAGAAAAATTAAATATTAATAAATTATTAAAATTGATCTACGAATAACATCCGATAATAGAAATAATTAACATAAATTTTTCATAAATTTTCTTTCAATATTTTACAATTGTCATAGAAGCTTCATACAACTAATAGAAATAATTAACATTAATTGAAATAGAAATATAAGAATAAATTGTAATGATACAATAAAATAATTAAACTACTTCATACAACTAATTAAATTCTTAAAAAAATTACAACAATATATTATTAATTTTTTTTCTCTAAATACTTACTACTTAAGAACTTCCCTAATCAAAGATTAGATTTACGAAAAATTATTTTGAAGGTACTGATTATAAGATAATTTAAAAATTAACATCAAATTATTAGAATAACTCAAAACATATAAGAAAAAAAAGTACAGTATAAAAAATTGCAAAATCTCATTTTAAATTAAAATATATTTTAAATTAAGGCATTACGACACTTAATAATGATTGTAAAATGGAATTACTAGTTATAAATGAATGAAAAATATAATTAGTTAAATGAGTATTTACAAAAAGATGTTCTTTTAAAATTATTTAAAAATATAATTATTACAAATGTGTATTAAACTAATAATCATTTTTCTCATGAGACTTTTTTTTTTACAGTTTCATAAAATAACATATTCCTAAAATTTTACATTTTGGGTTTTTTATGTTGTAATGAATAAATTACATCTATAAATGATTTGTCAATAATAATAACTCTTATTAATTTTCTTTAATTTCTCCACTTTATTTCAATTCATTCCTTAATCTCAAAGCTCACAACTAAGCTATTTTACATAATTCAACTTTTATCAAATATACTATTCACTTTATAACTTGACACTCTCCCATTAGGGATTTTCTTCATTCGTTCCATAACCCAGTACAACAAAGGTTACATAACACTTCAAATTTATACCAACTTCTACAAATTTTCAAAGTATTATAATACTCACTAAAGAATAAAGAGAGTAAAGTTTAACATCTTTCTATATGATGTTTAAACTAAAAGAAAATAGTTTAATTTAGAGTTGCACTAAAAAGTCTCTCGTAGCTCTTTTGTTGTTCTTTTCACAACTCTAGATGATTTTCTTTATCCTTGCTACAACAAATTTTCTATAACACTCTAGATCTATAACTTTATCCCTTCAATTTTTTTCATATAAGACTTCAACCCTCCAAATTTGTAAGAAAATAACTTCATAATAACAAAATATCTAGCAAAATAATACAACAACTACAAATCTAGATCTGGGTAGAAAGAAACTACCATTAAGGACGGTAAAGTCATCCTAAGGTGGAAATAAATTACTATAGATTTAGATCCTGATGGAAACTTTATTAAAAGAAACAAAAAAACAAAAAGGAATTGAAGATATCTCACCAAAGAAGGAGATCTTCTCCATCTTCGGTGAGAACTGTGGCTTTCTTGGTGAAGGTTGCAAAGAAATCTAAAAAGGCGAGGAACAAAGAGAGAGAGAGTGCATTCTTCTCCCGCTAGCTTAATTATTTTAGTTATATATATTATGCACACTTTTAACAATCACAATAAAGTGTGGTGGGGTAGAGAGGTCTTTTCTGTTGTCCATTTTGTTTTCTTTCTTATCTTCATTTTCTACCTTATTCTCCAATAAATTTAATATGGTAAAGATAAAGAATTTGTATAGAAAGAATAGATACGTCCTACACATTTTTTTTTCTTATTTTCTTATTTATTTATACTAAATACTAGTTAAATTTTACCCAAAGTATAATTTATATGCACTAGCTATATTAAAAATATAAATTTGACTATCTAATAGTATAAAAAGATATGAACTATATAATTTTTTAATTAAATAATGTCCATGTATATATTTTTATTTTAAAAATAACATATTATAATATATGTATGTATGTATAGGAAATAAGGAGAGAGTAAATTAGAGAATATTAAACAATTTCCTGCCTTATTAATAATTTGAGGATTAATTTTTCTTATTTACCATCATACCATTTCAAATTTACCTTAGAAGAGAATACAGAGATTTTGCCATCCCTACACAATTTTTTAATGCAATAGATTTATTTAGGGCTCGTCTAATAAAAGTTTTGTGTTTTCAAAATAAAAAATACCATGAATTCTCAAAATACACAATTGGCTAAACTTATTTGAATTTAATCCAAAAATAATTTTTAGATAGAATTCTAAAACTTAGTTTAAAAATAAAAAATAATTAAAAGTCATTTTTTTTCATTTTTCTTTTACTCTATCCAAATTAAATTTGAATACAATTTTTCCTTTTTTCTTAATTATATTTTATACATTTAAAACTTTTTTCACTTATATTTTTTGTAGTACTTAAATTTTAAAAATTAACTATTTTATTTATAAACTCTTTATATCAAATATTAAAAAATAATTGTATCTTAAATTATTTTATTTATAAGTTCTTTATCTTTGTCGTATTCCAACACAATTCAAAAACTATTTTTTATTATCTTAAACTTACTTAAATTTAAAATTAATTACGTTTACAATATCTCTCTCTAAACTTAAATTTTTAAGGTCCATATACTAATTTTCTTATTTGATTGAAGTACATTACTTAAAATATTTAGATATAAATTTATACATAATTTTCATGTATCAATTATTTTATATAATTTAAATTATTATTTTTATTGGATAGAATAGGCTCAAAAACTTTAGTGCAAGAGTTCATGATTTAATTAAAAAAATTTAAAAATTTAGTGCAAGAGTTTATTATTTTATATGTTTTTAATAGTTATGAGGTAAAATAGTTCATTTATATCTAAAATAGTATTTAGAATAGTATTTTAGGGGGTATCTCAAGTTTTTCTTAAAGTTAGAGGATATGTAAGAGTAGGAAAAAAACCAAGAGGGTATCTCCCTTTTCCTAAAAAACCAGAGAGTTAAATCACATTATCCCATAAAAAATTTTAAAAGTTATAATTATATTTATACATATGAATTAGGATTCACTTATTTAAGTAAAGACTTTTATATAAAATATTTAAAATATTTTTAAGTTATAAAAAATAATTCTAATAAATACATAAATTTATTTTTATTCTTTTTTAAAAATTATATTTTTTATAATTTTTAAAATTAAAAAACAATTCTTAAATATTATATTAAAAATATTAAAAATATAATTTATATTTTTAAATGATATTCAAAATTTTAAAACAATTTTCAAATCACAAACTAAACCGGTTGTAATTTATTTTCGTTTTTTAAGTCGGTGTAAGGCATAGGCCCACCCATGCTCATGCTAAGCACATCCCAATAAACGCAAACTTAAGGCCCAACATGACATAAGCCTTGTGCTAGTATCGTGTTGTGCTACTACAATAAGTGTATCGTGTTGGATTCAAGATGTATGAAATAGGGCCCAATGAAACCCACATGGCTTAATTTACACCTCAACTACTACTCTGGGTAAAAATGTCATTCAACCTTCAAAGAACAGAGAAAAATGGGAATCTCTTCGATGAGGAAAAACAAATTAAGGTGAATTAACACATACCTCCTCTAAAGTTTAAAAAATTTATACTTAAATATTAAATTTAAAAACATTTACACATACTTCTCTTAAACCGATAGTTGATTATTAGAGAACCATTATGATCAAAGGTATTTTTAAACATTTTATTAATTTAACAATTTAATTTGTACAAGTCAATAATTAAAATTTAAAATAAATAATGATATTTAATATTTAATATTATCAATTCATCTACACTTTTTAATAATATTTAATTTAAAATTCTAAAAATAATTTTCATAAATTAGACTAACATAGTTTTTAGTATTGTAAATATAATCTATTCATAAAAAAAACCAATTATTTTATTTTTTAATTTTTTATACTTTAAAAACTAGTAATTTTATTCCTATTATAAGTTCTAAAAATTAAAAAAATTATAATATTAATTTTTTTAATTTTTATATCTCATAAAGTAATGTTATATTATCAATTGAATAATAAATTTTTATTATTTTTTTAAAAAATTATTATGCTATTTCATTATAAAATAGATAAATAGTATATTGTATAAATTAGTAAAACTCAAACAACATAAAACTCATATTACATATATATAAATATGTTAGATAATAGAAAATTTATGTTTTGATCAAAGAATTAAGAGAATACTTAAGATATTTTAGTTTTTTATAAAATTTAGATGGTCAACTAACGATTTAAGGGAGATATGTGTAAATTTTTTTAAATTGAATATTTAAGTGTAAGTTTTTTAAATTTTAGGGGACATGTTTTAATTTTCCAACAAATTAAAAGAAAGAGAAAAGTCACAGTTTTCAACTCACTAAATGACCCACATATTGTGTCAAGTATTGTCTATGGATGATTTTATCCTTTAAAGTACAAAATAATTATAATAATAATAATAATAATAAATGTAACAAAAAATACTGCTTATGGTTAGGAATTAAAACAATTATTTAATTTTTAAATAATAAAAAATAAAATTTGAAAAGTGCAAGCCCATCTAAGACCTAGAATAAAAAAAATATTTGCGGACTAACTATTTTTTAATGGGTTTGTTTTATATAAAACAAATAGTAAACAAAGAATTATTTTATTAAAATTAAAATTCTTTATATTACAATGATATTTTATTAAGATTAAAAATTCTTTTTTATTGTGAATTTTTATTTCATATTTTAATTAAATCCCTTGTAAAATAATCATTGTATATCTATTATTAATATATTAATAAAATAAATATGATGATATTATCAATACTAATGTAATATTTAATATAATAATTATAAATTATAAATTTGTATTATAGTTATATATTACATAATTATACAATAACGACCGGTAATTAAGTTAGAGTTGTTGGTCGTTGATCTAATACTTTATTATAAAAAATAATATTGTCACCCCATAAATGTAAAATTTAAAATTTGATAGTATGATTGATAACTAGAAATTGTTGAGCGTGAGCATAGGGATTGGCAATAAAATTTATTGAGGGATGGAGAATCCTGGTATGGGTAATGATTCTCTATCTCCACTTATTTTTTTTATTTTTTAATTATTTATATTAAATATAAATTAAAATTATTATTAATATATTATTGTATTATTTATATATAATAATTATATTAAAATATAAATTTTATTATTTAATAGAATAAAAAATTATGAATTATAATTTTTTAATTGAATATTATTTATATGTTTTTATTTTTATTTTTATTTTAAAAATAATATTTTATATATATAGAAAATTAGGTGGGAATACTAAATCATTTCTCATCCTATTAACAATATGGAGATTAATCTCCCTTCCTTTTTTGGCTTATTTATCATTATATCATTTTAATTTTATCCTATTTGAGGTGGATTCTCGCAATGGCTCAAACTTACGAAGAAATTTTCCATCCTTAGGTGAACACTTTTGATGTTTTTTTTTCTTTTTATTTAATTTATACACACACACATATATATAAAAGAACTAATGAGTTGAGCAAATAAAAAATTAACACAAAATACTTTATGTTTATCCTACTTTACATACTGAAATAAATATCCTCTATTACATTTATTTTCTTACTAAGGTATATTTTAAATAAGATTAAAATATACATATTTTGAAATAATACTTCGAGATCTAATTGTCCTTAATTTAGCATAAATATTTACTAATTAATACTAATTTACCCACATAATTGTAAAACTATATTAATTATATTTCTAATGAGTTTATAGTAACAGTTTAATAACATTATATTTATGGATTAATAATGATTTGGCAAAATTATCCAATATAATTTCTTGCCCTAAAAGGATTGTTGCTTGGTAATGCTCATTATCTTTTCTGTCAAGTCTTTATTAACTCATAAATGCAACTTTTTCATTGGTTAGGATCTCGTGACTTCATTCATGACAAAACCAATCTATTTTGCAAGATGAGTTGCCCCGTTTCCTTTAAATAACAAACCCTAATATGCCAAATTCATCCAATATAATATGCCTTAAAATGAAGTGCACCAGATGAAAAGTTATTGGATTCTTACATTTGGTATAAATTACACCTTAATTTTATATAATTTTTTTCACTATTTTTAAATTATTAAATTTAAATATAACTTATTGGATGTAACTCAATTGGTCTGACCTACATGACAATATGAGGCCATTTTTTATAGAATAAAAATATGCTATTTTGTGAGTAAAACTTCTCACTCCTATTCAAAACATTTTGAAAAACAAAAATTAACACTTCAAACTATTGAAATTATATTTAGTATGTATATTAATTATTGACGCATTAATTGTGCATTAATTATATATATTAGATATAATCTTAACGATTACAAATAGTCATATTCAATAGTTTATAAATAATCTAAAAAATGTGTAAAGTTAGGATTTATTGGTCCATTTCCATGCATTTTACTTGATTTTCCTAAATAATCTTTGAATTTAATAGAAAATCCTTCTATTATACTGATAAAATACAATACTTAACGTTAATACTATAAGATGGTTGTGTAATATGTTAATCGTGTAAGATCATTAGTTATGTAATATCATTTATATATTACAAAATAGTCGTGTAACATATCTTATAATGTCAACTTATAATTATATAACTTTTTATAATACATGACCATTTGTATTTATAACTAATTACATTTTTTTTAATAAATTCTTAAGTTTTGTGTTTCATTAATATTTTATATGTATTTGAATTTTAGAAAAAAAAATCTCTTAATTTTAAAAAAAAAGTGATTTTAAATATAATTATAATTGTTTTGTATAATATAATTTATTGTGATAGAGTTGTAGACAAAGAAGAAAAATATATGAACAAATATATATTTGGTTATTTGAAAGGTTATTTTATTTTTAGATATTTTTATTTTATGGACAATATTTATATAAAAGATTTAAAAAAAAGTATGTTTTGCAATTATTAAGTTTTTAGAAAATATTTAAATAAAAATCCCAATTTCTATGACATTAGTACCACCAAAAATCGCACGGTCTCTAGTACGAGCGAAGTTAGAGTTAATTTTTAGGGTCAAGATGTAAATAATACGTGGGTTAAAATGTAAATTATTTATTTTTAAAGTACAAAAGTCATAATTATATATTTATTGATTTGCTAAAAAAGAAATTGTCGGGAACGGGCACAAACGTCAATTGCCAAATGAGAGTATTTTTTATACTTTAACTAACTTCACCACATCAGGGACAAAATTGTTAAGCGTTTGCAAATAATGTCCTGAGTTATTATTTCTCTGAAGTTGAGGAACTAAAATGTTGTTATTCCTTTAATTATTCTTTTGAAAGTACAATGCTTCAGCACATTTATTATTGTTTTTAATTTTTACCTTTAATTGCCAACAAAGTAACGGAAATTTGGCCCAATGGCTCTCTGTCTCTGCAGTTAGCTTCCTGTCTACACCTTTGGCACTCATCAACCATATTACTAGCACTAATTTGCGGAGACTGAATGTGAAAACCAAGAAAAAACAAAAGCTCTTCAATCACTTTTAACTGACTGAAGAAGAAGAAGAAGAAGAAGAAGATTAGGAGGTATCATAATGGAGAAGCAGAAACCCATGTGCATGTCTGCTTCAAAGTGCTGCAATCAACAACTGGGGTTTGCAATTCTCATCTCCTTTGCTTTATGCTTTGTCTTTCTCTGCTTTGATTATTCAGCTTTAACTGGTAGCAGTAGTGGAGACGACTCTTTGTTAGTCAACAACTATGCTAATGCCATTGTTCCTCAGAATTCAAAATCTCATCATTTGGGTACAAATTCTAGTGATACTGATGATTCTCCATTGCCCCACAACCCACTTCTTGTTGTCGTGAATCAAACTTATCAAACGGATTTTTGTTTGGGTCGATATGTTTATATCCATGAAGTTCCAAGTAGGTTCAATGGAGATTTGCTCAAAAATTGTCATTTGCTCACACCTGGTTCTGAGAAAAATATGTGCCCGTATTTGGTTAACTTTGGTTTTGGCCCTGAAATTGAAAATCATGATATGGTTTTGTTGAATGAGAGTTGGTTCTTGACCAATCAGTTCTTGTTAGAGGTCATTTTTCATGAGAGGATGAAGAATTACAGTTGCTTAACCAATGATTCTGCTCTTGCTTCAGCGATTTATGTCCCTTTTTATGCTGGTCTTGATCTTGGTAGACATCTTTGGGGTGGTAATATCTCAGTGAGAGACTCTTCTGCTCTTGATTTTGTCAAATGGGTAGCAGGCAAACCTCAGTGGACAAGGATGTGGGGAAGAGATCATTTCTTGGTTGCGGGAAGAATTTCTTGGGATTTTCGGAGAAAAACTGATAATGAATCCGATTGGGGTAGCAAGTTTAGGTTTTTGCCTGAATCCAAAAACATGTCAATGTTAGCAATAGAATCAAGTTCATGGAACAATGACTATGCCATTCCATACCCAACATGCTTCCACCCATCAAAGGAAAGCGAAATTCTTGAATGGCAAGACAAAATGAGAAGGCAAAAACGGCAATACTTGTTCTCATTTGCCGGAGCTCCAAGGCCTGATCTTAAAGACTCAATCCGGGGAAAGATTATGGACCAATGTATAGCTTCAGGGAGCTTATGCAAATTGATAAATTGTGATTATGGTGCAACCAATTGCAATAACCCGGTTAATGTAATGAAAGTGTTTCAAAACTCAGTGTTCTGTTTGCAGCCTCCTGGGGATTCATATACTAGAAGATCAATTTTTGATGCCATTTTAGCGGGCTGCATACCGGTTTTCTTCCATCCAGGTACTGCTTATGCGCAATATTTATGGCATTTACCGAAGAATTACACAACTTATTCATTGTACATACCAGTCAGAGATGTTAAAGATTGGAAAGTGAACATGAATGAGACATTGCTTGGAGTTTCAGAGAAGAAAGTAGGTAGCCTGAGGGAAGAAGTTATAAGGTTGATTCCAAGAGTAATATATGCTGATCCAAGGGCTAAATTGGAGAGCATAGAAGATGCATTTGATCTAGCTGTAAAGGGAATTCTTGAAAGAATAGAGAAAGTTAGGGGATTGATTAAAGAGGGAAGGGATCCTAGTATTGGTTTTGCAGATGGGGATGATTTCAAATACACATTATCTCCATATGAAATATAAATTTAGATTCATTTTTAGTTGAAATGAAGATTTTGTAAGTCAATACAAGGGCATATATTATTATTATTATTATTATTATATAGAATAGGAATTTAGGAAAAGTATTGGGAGCCTTGTTATATATGGAGGGGCTTAAGCACTCTTTTTCAACGATCGTGCTTCAACTTATTATATATAAAAGAAATAAGGCAAATTGATTTAAAAATTATTCTCTTCTTTTCTTGTTATATTTATGTTAATTATTATTATTATTATTTTTGTAATAAAGTTTGTATGCTCTCCTTTTGACCAAAAAGAAAACGAAGAAAATGAAAGGAGGTGCACTCTCTTGACAAATCTTTTCATTGGATTAATATTACTTGGAAGGATAATAATTTTTTAAGACATTATTTTTTAATTTTAATAATTTAATCTCTATTTTATGTGTTTTTACCTTTCAAGAAACCATAAAATCAATACAAAATTTATGAATTTAAATTTATTTAAATTAATATGATTATTAATTGTGTCACATTCGTTTCACTCATTTAATAATTTAATTTTATTTAAATTTAAATTAATAAATTGATTTAAATTGATATGATTATTAGTTATGTCATGTTTAATTTATTTAATAATTTAGTTTTATTTATTTAATGATTTAGTCTTATTCGAATTTAACTTATTGAATTGGGTAATCCATTTATGATGTAATTAATTACTCGAATAATGTTGTAACCGCAAAATCGTTTATTACCCGTTTAAACTGGTTGAACGCCGTATCATTTCACCCATTTACTAACCGAATTGTGTTAGTGGTTTAAAGACCATTTATTTATAAAAATTTTTTAATAATAATAAAAAATTAAAATTAAAATATTTTTACTGCAAAAATAATATTAAGAAGGGGTTGCCGACACTAGATAGTAGGGCCCACCATCAAAGTTTGTAGCATTGCACGTGATACCCCGTTCCCACGACACCCTATAAATAAATGAACATGACTCGGTCTCCTCAAAATCTAAGGGCTCGCCTACACGTGTCCATTCAATGTTTCATTCAATAATAACAGGGATATTTTCACATACCTCCCTTGAGGTTTGTAACAATCACATATAAATAGAATATTCTCTTATTACAATTATTTCATCTATTTAATCATCAATTGACCATTAAAAAAAAGTAATGTAGTAAAATTATATTAATTATTCTTATTAAAAATAAACGAATACAAATCTAATACTTCTAGATAAAATCAAACAAAATAGATACAATGAATTCATCTACATTTAAAGATAAACTCACAAATCGCCCAAAATCATAACAATGAATATAAAATATTTAAATTCACATTTAAATAGATGAAACTACTATTATAGCTAAGGCTTTTGTGATTTTCTACCAAAATTTTTATCTAGTTGAAATTTTTACAAATCTTAGAGGAGGTATGTGAAAGTATTTCATCACAATAATTTATTTTATTGTATTATTTTTATATGAAAATGTTATGTTTATAGTTTTAATTAAAAAATAAATGTAATTTTAATAAATATATAATATTACAATTTTAATACAAGTAAAAAAAATAATACTATAATTTTTTCACCATACAAATTTAATTGTGAAGTGATCCAAAATAAGCTAGAGTTATATTCAAGAGTAATTTTATAATATTATAATAAAGAGTTCATTTATTCATTCCTTATTCTAGAAAAAAAAATCTCTTTGATAGTTATATCGTTTTTCTAAATTAGAGATGGAGTTAAAAATGAATAACTAAAAGTTAAAATTTTAAAAAATAAAGTTAATCGGTTAATATTTTAAAAATAATTAATAAAATAAGGAGTAAATGAATGTATTTGAAAAATATAAAGTTTAAACTATATATAGTTCTAAAAAGTGGGTCTAAAATATAAATTTTATAATAGAAATTTAAAAAAAAAAATTGTATGGTGCTCTGCCTTCTTCTAAATTTTTCCACGAGATCAATAGATCCTTAGTATTAAATATTGTGCTTTCAAGTTTTGATTCAAATGATAATAGAGAAAAATTATAGCTTATGATTTATTTTGTGACATTTTTTTATTTGATTATGTCTTCCAAACCTATAGGTGGAAAGTGCATTTACATGAAAGATAATTGCTCGTTAAGACGTTAAGCTCAAAAATTTGTAAATATGTGAAACATGCCATTGTCAAAGATATGAAACTGAAAATGTAAATAAAAGTTAAAAAAAGTGAATTCTTTATAAATGAACGGGAGAATGTCTAATACTCCATAATTTTTTTTACTAATATCCTATTATTTCCTTATATTTTTTTTCGAATTTATCTTTCAATTCAATTGGTTGATGTTAAATTATAAATAATAAAATCGAAAATATTTAAATTGTTGAAAGATAAAATCGGAATATAAGGGAATAATGAGATATTTAAAAAAATATAGGAGGATGATAGGGTATTGGACAAAAAAACAAAGGGTATTGAACATTCTTCCTAAATGAATCATATGTCCCTTGCACGCACAAGCACACACACAAAGAGTTTGGTCAGTGTGAGATTCAAAAAATTATTATTATAACAATAATATGTGTAAAATTAGATGTGGTACACATCGCGCATAGAATTTGATCGGTATGAAATTCGAAAAATTATTGTAATAACAAATATATAGTAAAAGGCCCAAACTTTTACAACATTTACTTGATTTTAATTTAAACCAAAAATAAAAAATTAAATTTTTGATAAATTAATCACTCAGGTTTAGTTTGAGTGGCCATAAGTCATACATTTTTTTTCAAAACTCTTTCAAATATAAAGATATTCTTTATTGTATTGAGGATTCTCTCACAAAAATATTTACGATACAGAGATTTTTAAAGTGTGCTATAATAAAATATATTTAAACTCTTAGTAAAATTTTATTGTAAAACTTGTAGTCTTTAATTGTAATATTGGTAGATGTTATTGTACGGAAAAGAAATCAATCGATGGATTTGGTTTATATTTCAAAAACCAAATTATCCGGTTCAGTTTTTGGTTCAAACTAAACCAAAACGAACCGAATCATATCCATCCTTTCCCTTGGGTCCCAGAACCTCCCAAACCCAGTATCTTGGTCTGCTCTGCAATCAGGAGCTCGTACTGACAGCTCCGAGAAGCCGAAAGCAATAGCAATGGCAGCATCGGAGAAGAAAATACTAGGTTTGTCGTTTCTTGATTCTAACGAGGATGAGACTCCTCTCCCTCCTCCTCCTCCTCCTCCTTGCGTTGAAGTGCTTCCTTCTGAGGTTTCACTCTCTTTTTTCTTAATTTTGTGTATTTAATTTTATTATTATTAGAAGAAAACTGTGATTGTGATTGTGATTCGTTTGATGACAATCAGGTCTCATCGTCTGTCAAATGCAACGTGGAGCCAATCAATTTAGGTGAACTCACTTTGCTCAAGGTCAGTCTTTTTCCTCATGTAAATGAATTAAAATTTAAATGAAGTAACAAACCCTAACTTATGCTAAGTATCATACACTTGGACTGTGATTCTTGTAATGCCTGCTATGTATCTTGAGCAGATGGCTAAGTTTATTAACTTGTAAGATATTCTTTTAGGGTCGGGTGAGTACTAAAGAGGTTTTCGGTTTGCCTAACTCTGATTTAGTTCCTGGAG
This sequence comes from Melia azedarach, assembly GCA_028052125.1. Taxonomy (NCBI): domain Eukaryota; kingdom Viridiplantae; phylum Streptophyta; class Magnoliopsida; order Sapindales; family Meliaceae; genus Melia; species Melia azedarach. Next base: position 7,414,851 of record CM051396.1, on the reverse strand, counting down.
TATATGAAGGTGCGTAAACTACTGCTTGTTACTACTTTGTACAAATTTTATGCTTCTAAGAGTGTATTTGGAATGGGTTTAGTTTTGTTCATGTTATATCGTTGAGCTTATTTGTTTATACCTGTGCTTTTTGGCGGGTAGGGGGACTGAAGTTGTGGGAAGGCTCGCTGGATCTTGTTAAAGCTCTCCGCTCAGAAGTTCAGAATGGGAATTTGTTGTTTGAGAGAAAGAAGGTTTTAGAGGTGGGCTCCTAACTTTCAGGTGATTCTGTACTGTCATGTGACACAATCATATCATCATCAATCAAGTGATGCGTTCATTTGTTCATCTAAATTTACAAATATTTGGGATAATTAATTGTGTTTGAATAACTTGCTAAAATCAGAACCCAATTCATTCATTTTGCTTGGAATAAGAGGTAGTAGATCAATTAAAAAGAGAATCTTGTTCAAGGGGTAACATTTCTGCGGTATGTTTTGCCTAATATTTGAAGATATAAACCGGATGATCTACATTTTTTTTTCATAATTATCTTTTGTACATGGATTAATTATCTAGTTGAATTCAATTTTCATTGTGAGAATTTCCTATAACTTGGCCTTCAAGTAGCCAATATGATGAGATTGTGGTTGTTAAAGTTAAAATAGGAATTAGGGTGCTGTTAATTAGTGATGATTTCCTATAACTTGGCCATCAAATAGCAAATATGATGAGATTGTTAAAGTTGAATGGAATTAGGGTGCTAATGGTTAAGTCCTTATTGAGTCTTATTTTCAGCCTATATATATCTTGTAATTTTTTCATATTAATATAAAAAAACTCTATTGCTCTATCTCCCTCAACAGTGGTAGTTGACATTAATTTCTGCCAGATTATGTTCACTTTGTAAGAAGAGAAAATCTTTAGAAGTTCAATGGAGCTTAAATCAGGTGTTAAATTTAGGCCTATTCTATGTTAAATTTTGACAGCCAACAAAGTTTTGTAATTTTACAGCTACTGTAAACAATAATGAATGATTTCAGAATTTCTCCTTGGTTGAGAAATCACACAACACACTCCGAATCATTGTTTCTGATTAATTCCTTTATGAAGGCTTTGGATGTATACTGATGCATATGCCTATTATCTCATGGTTTCTCTGTCCTTACTAATCATTGAATTTCATATAATTGTTTTCAGCTTGGATGTGGTCATGGTCTTCCTGGCATATTTTCTTGCCTTGAGGTAAATTTGTTTTGTACATTTATGACTGGATGCTTTAAAATCTACAGGTTTGTTAAGCTTCTTGGTTTGTTGCATTAGGATGCAGCGGTCGTACATTTCCAGGATTTCAATGCCGAAGTCTTACGATGTCTGACTATTCCAAATGTGAATGTGAATCTTTCCAAAAAGCTTCAACCTACAGTGACAAATGAATCAAAGTTTCATACTGAGGCAGAAGTGCGTTTCTTTGCTGGTGACTGGAGTCAAATCCATCAACTTCTTCCTTGTGTAAATGACAATGAAATGGATCCTAACTGTGACTCAGGGCACAGCCCAACTTCTGGTTATGATATTATCTTGATGGCAGAGACAGTCTACTCAATTTCTGCTTACCAAAGTCTTTATGAACTAATAAAAAAGGTCTTGCTTAAAAAATTATTGGTTCTTTTTTTTTTTTTTTTTTTTGCATTTTTGTTCCCCTCTTCTTTGCAAATTGTTATTCTTGAGTTCTGAAAGTATTTAGTTGCAGTGCATCAGCCATCGTCGTGGAGTTGTGTACTTGGCAGCTAAGAAGCATTATTTTGGAGTAGGTGGTGGAACACGGCGCTTCTTGTCTGTTGTGGAGAATGATGGTGAGCTAATTCTTCTAATTTGCCAATGCAGTTTTATATTTTCCACTGTGTTGACAGGGAGGACAGTGAAAAGTTACAGAACATTACATATATTCATGAAAGAAGGCTTTCCGTTTGTAAACTATTTAGTTTTCTTAATCTCATACTGCTCATGGTTAATTTTGCTCTTGAATCTGGTTAATTTTCATCTTGCCCTTGCACTTGACAGATAAATGTGTGCGGGCACTTTCACACTTGCACTCATGTAAAATATTATATATAATCCATGATTATTTTCATGGAGATGTACAATACACAACATTCCGCTCTTTTTTTTCTGATATATATGATCTTAAATAGTTGAATTATATTTAGTGATACACATCAGGAATGTGAAAATCTTGTTAATGGGGCCTTCATTTTTCTTCTCTTTTGTAGGTAATATGGATGCATGCCTGGTTTCTGAAGTGGCAGATGGTTCTTCTAATGTCAGGGAGGTATGGAAGCTTTCAGTTAAGTAGAGGTGTAAATTTCATTGATTGCGGCCTGCAATGGTAGTGCTGACTTGTGTGACCACTTAACCTATCTCTCAAGTGATCACATTTTACAGATGTTACTTATGTAGAATATATGGATGAAAATATTTCCACATTGGATAAAAGTTTCGTGATTCACTAATTTTATCTTCTTTTTTCTTTTAATTTCTGATAAATTGCTGTCACATTTCATATTTTGGAATTTTACTGTAAAATTCTCATAGTTGATGTATTAAAGTATCCATGAGATTTGTTACATCTTTTAACGTTAATTGCATCTTTTATTTATCTTTTTCTTTGTTTGTGTTGGAGAATTGGACTTCCTCTGGATGTGGAAGTATTATGGTTGTAAATCTCGCTAACAATGATGGTCCTGTTAAGATTTATTATGAGCTATATGATTTTGTAATTTGTGTTTAATGTGCTTAAGACATAACAATATTTAAAATCGTGGAAGATCGATGAGGACATGTTTTCATCCATGAAATAGTTAATATATGTTTCATGGCATCATTAGTCAGCCATTAGTATTCATTGTCGAGCCCAAGTTAGAATATGACTAATATATGACTAGCATGCTTGCTGTATGGTTGTTGTTTACATCTGTTAAGTACACACAAAAGCGTGGAAGGATACAACACTTAATTTCATTTTACATCTTAAAATGCCCTTGCTTCTCTTTCAAGTTATTGTCTCTATGGATGTATAACAATCTTAGTCATTTCCAATTGATCCAACTGCTCATGCATTGTTTTTAAAATTTAAAATTGAGGTAAATTACTCTACAAAGATAATACTACTTTTAATGTCGGCAAATGGAAACTGACTGCCCTGACTGCAAGAATAAGTTGTTTGTGAGAACTAGGTGATAGTCCTGACGGATATATACCCAAGTGGAAGGTCTCATTTGTAGGTTTAATCTTGGCTGCCCGACATTTTGAATGGTGTTTGTTGCTAGATAGTATGGCTTGTGGACTGCTAGAATTGTGTGAATGCATGCATTGTTGCAAGAACGTCTGTTTAAAGTAGGGTGCTATTTGGATTGAGATAATCTAAAGCTTGCAAAATCAGACTCATTATAGGTTGTAGTTGCGAGGCAAGATGGAAGCATGGCCAGTTCATGAATTGTGGTAGGTGAAGGTATCTGGTTTTCTTAGTTAAGTAATATCAAATGTGTGGTTTTATTACCATACGTGAGTAAACGCAGTGGTTCAAGTTTTTACTTCCTTTATCAGGTTTTAGCTTTGAAATAACCATGGTTATGATACTGTCTGTCCTCTCAAGACCAGAATTTCTATATGCCTAGAAGGAAAGTAATTCTCGGGAAATTTTGGATATGGTGTATAGTTGGTTTGACAGAAAAACCCGAACATGATGAGAGCAAAATCATTTAGATCATAACCAAAGTATGATGCATAGATCTTAATCATATTTGATACAGTATTGTGAAGTTTGTTACATCCCTTGTCAGAGCAAACACTAGGAGAAAAAACATAGAAGAAAGCTTGAATCATGAGCCAGATCTGCAGCGATAATACGTAGGGCAGCCTCGGTCTTCAGGGTTTGACGGCGGAGGTAGACAGCCTCCGCTTTTACTATAAGACCCACCTCTACTACCACCATTGCAAACTGGCTGATCTGGCTTCAGAGCTCCAGGTGTTATGTATTTCTTCCCTTCAAGAAACCTTCGACTGATTTCAGATTCCATCAACATCTCAAATTCTTCATTGCACTCAGCTATGGAGCCGTTACATACCTGGGCGCTTCTGGCTGTTGCAGCTTTGCTGAAAAGCAACAGGAAGAGGATCAGAAAGAAACTGAAATGCAAAGGCAGAATGGTAAGCTTTGGTTCCATAGTTTTAGTGGCTTTCCATTCCAAAGCACTTAAATTTATAGAGTATGATGAAAGAATTTTTCTTTATCAAAAAGGTGGTAGTGGAAGTAGCATTAGAGATAAGCAACATGGACCACACTTAACAGTTTTCACCTAACCTATTATCATGTTGCTTTTCTGATCTTATTTTCCTACTTTGTTAATTCATTGTATAATATGATTAAATCCATCTTGTTATCATTAGGTTGGTTTTGATATGTTCCAGAGTGGAAACTTTTGTAATATAATTTTAAGTTGTATTATAGTTCATTGCAGTTGTTTCCTTTTGATAAATGAAAAAATATATTGTTCTATCTTGACTGCGTGGGGAGAACAATTCTAATCCTCAAAACAAATTGTGTAAAATTGGTGAAATTTTTTTTCTTGATTCACGAATGTAGTCTTTAAAATTTTACCTAACTTATTTCACCAACTAGCGCACTTGGAATGAAGTTTGAAGTATAACATAGAACAATGAAAATTTTTGTTTCACTCTTTATTCTTTTCAATAAATTATCAACCCTTTGATGTTAACTTTTATTTACTTTAGTTTTATGAGCCCCTAATGATCAAATACCTAAGTTGATGATAATAGCATCCAACTCTTTTGTGGGTGGTGGAAGAACACTCGAATTTGAATTCTTGCGAGGATCGATCTGATAAACTTTTATTTTAAGGAAAACTTTTCAATATGACCGCTGTTCATACTCATTTTTCATGTTTCACTGCATATCAGTTACTTTTTTATTTTGCTCCATGACCAAGTTAACAAAAATTTAACAAATATTTTCGAGCATGTCGAGTCAAAACTACAAAGTAGAATATACTCAAAAAGTATATTACAAGTTATACATGAAAGTGTAGTTTATAATATACTTTTAAACATTGTTTATATCATACTTTGGAGTATGTTAACTCGAAAGTGTAGTTTTATTGTACTTGAATCTACAAAGTTTGGATGTGCTTGAAAGAGTGGTATAAACTATGTTCTAGTACACTTTTAAGCACATTAATTTTTGTATTTTTGAGTTTGTACTTGAAAATTGTCATGTTAAAAATATTTTTACATTATTCAAATTTTTTTAGAGATAAAATAGTGTAAATATTTTATATTTGGTTAAGTTTGAAAAACTTTTTGTTAAGTGATTGTTTCTAAAAAGACAAGAGGAGAAAACATAATCGAAATGAGATATAAAATAGTGTAAATATTTTATATTTGGTAAAGTTTGAAAAACGTTTTGTTAAGTGATTGTTTCTAAAAAAATAAGAGGAGAAAACATAATCGAAATGATATATATATATATAAAAGAGTAAATATGACGTAAACTTCCAATAAAACCCTAAATATTACATGGTGATTGCAACTTGACAAATCTCAGGATTTTTAAACCTTTCAATGTCAAGCCGATGGAGGAACAGAGCACTTGTGATTCATAGGATGATTCATAGGAGTGAGAGCCAGTCTCATTCAGCTTTTCTTAGTGGAGAATATTAGGTGCCAATAAGACAAAAAACAATAAGTTTCATCTCGCTCCCCACAATTATCTCAAGAACATACACTTAATTACTTTTAATTATTTGATTTGACAAAAAGTTTGAAATTTCCAATAATACATAAAATTATGCAATGCCCTTTGAACAATTATTATTGAACAAACTGAAAAAACTCAACTCCTGCACATGTAAACCATGGGGCAGCCTCTTTGCGGAGGATTTGACGGCGGAGGCAAGCAGCTTGTGCTACTGTAAGGCTGGCCTCTTCCTCCACGACACACCGGCGCATCGGCCTTCAGAGCTCCGGGAGAAATGGTTCGTCCGCCTGCAAGAGACCCCATTAAGAATTTTTCTTCTTCTTCTTCTTCTTCTATTATTCTTCCACATTCTTCCATTGATTTTCCATTGCATTCTCCATATTCTTCACTCTCCTTTGTATCAACAGCAGCAGTATTTACAGAGAGCAATGCTACAAGCAGCAGAAGACACAAAGAATAAGTTATGTTCCTGTTGATTTTCATGTCTACTGCACAAAGTTATTGACTTCTATATCTGCTTTGCTTCTTGTTTCCTGAAAACACTTCTTGGTTGCATACTTTGTATCACAGTCACTGCCTTTTATATATGTGCTTGCTTAGAAATTGTACCACACACTTTTCATTCTTTGTATCACTTTCATTGCTTTTTCTATTGGGTCAGCAATGACACCACAGAATTTTCAATCACATACATGTATTTGTTGCAGTAAAAGTTCAAAACTGATTAACTAAGTACCGTGATAACATAGGACTCAAAACTTTTGAGTATGTTTTGGAATTTTTAACTTTCATCAGGCCAACACTGTTAAACCTAAAGACGTGTTTGGCACACTGAATTGGACTGTAGACAATTTTTTTAGTCCAGTATTTGGGACAAAAGCTTGAAGAAATCTAACTATATTATAATTTTTATATAGGCTAGATTCTCAAAATTTGACCCGCAACTCTCACAGTTTGCATTGCATTTTTTTTTTAGGGAAAAATGACTGGTAGGTCCCAAAGTTAGCCATAATACACTAATAAGTCTCTATGATTTTAAAATAGGAACTGTTAGGTCCTAATCTGTTAAATTTGACAAAATTTTTAATGGTGAATAGTGTTATTACGTTTTTACCCCTAATACCCTATTTATCAGCCACCGTTGACCATCACTTTCGATCACCATTTGTTTCACCATATATATGGTTGAAATTCTTGTCGAACGATGTACACAATGGTATCATTTTTATCGTTGTTTGAGTATCCATGAGCCGTAGATCTAAAGTTGAATTTTTCGAATTTCAAACTTCAACTTCAGATTTACGGCTTATGGATACTCAAACGACAATAATAATAGTACCATTGTGTAGAGCGATGGATAAGGATTTCAACCATATATATGGTGAAACAAATGGTGATCAAAAGTAGTGGTCAACGGCGGTCAACGGCGACCGATAAATAAGGTGTTAGGGGTAAAAACGTAATAACACTGTTTACCGTTAAAAATTTCGTCAAACTTAACGGACTAGGACCTATTATCCCATTTTGAAGCCGTAGGAACTTATCATGATTAACCTTTGGAACCTAGCAGTCCTTTTCTACTTTTTTTTATTTGATTCCTAAAGTAATAAATTTAATTAATTAATAAAAAATATATTTTATACTACTAATATTTTATAATCTAGTCCAATCACACCCTCGCCGACCATGAAGGATAGGACAAGCACAGGATTTTAGTCCTGTGATTTAACAATTCCATATGCTTGTAATACAGCTAGTTACATTTTTGTAATTTTTGTCATGATATAATAATGAAATTGTATAGTTGTTGTCTGCTTTAAATGTGAAACTTGCACAAAAGTTTTGAGAAATTTAGCGTAAAATTTAGATCAGATGAAAAAAAATTATACCTTTTAAAGTTTGGTTAAAATAACACTTTAATTCACTAACATTTCATGTAAACTTTTTTTTAATATTATAACTATATAATTTATCGATATTATATCACTATCAATTAAAAATATATGTACCATATTTTTAAGTTGAGAAATATATACACATATAAAGAGTAAAAATTGATCCATAAATTAAGTAAAAAAGTTATGTGATATCTACCCTCAAATTAAAAGATATATGCTCATATAAAGAATGAGAATTGACCTACAGATTAAGAGACAGTCCCCCCAGGCTACTAGTTTTAATGGTATATTCATTGCAAACTTTGATTTGTTAATTTTCTTGGTTAATTTAAATGATTGGTTTATTTTTGTAATAGTTATTATAATATATATATATATATTTTAAAAAAATTTAAATAAGATAAAAAATTTCTTTCACAAAATATCGCTCTTATTTTTTATTATTATTTAAATTCTTATAAAATTTTATTTTAATTATTAAAATACTTTAAAGATGTAATTTTTTAATTTAATACTAAAAATTTAATATTTAATAATTATATCCGAATAAAATAAATTAAAATTTTAAATCATTACTTAAATTTAAACTTTGAATAAATATATTTAATTATAATGAATTAAAATAGTTTTATAAATTTTATTTATATATATATATATTTTAATTATTTATAAAAATATAATAAATAAAATGATTAATTTTTAAATGATTATATTCAGTTGTCATAATAAAAATAAATATATTATTTATAGTAAATCATATTTTATATATTTATATTTTAAATTATATGTTTTTTTAATAAACAAATAAATTAAAGGATATAATATGCGAAGGGGAATGGGGCTGCTGGTAAAAAGACAGTATCTTTAACATAGAGATTCACGTGCATTGATAATCATGATTGATAGACAACAATTACCCCACCAGTCCACCACTCAATTGGGTTTTCAATAATTCATTTGTTTTCAATCAATATCCCTCTCACCATCTATCTTTTATTATTATTATTATTATTATTATTATTATTATTATTTCTTTTTTAAATTGCAAAGGCATGTTCGAAATATTCATCTCATTTATTTAAGTCAATATATATATTTGTTCAATCATCTAATTTTATTATTATTAATATTATATAAAATAATTTTGATTAGTATAACAACAATGTATGTTTTTTAAGAAGTTTATGTTTTCTTAAATTTAAATCATTAAATCTAATTGTTGTGATATAATTTTTTACCACTCACAAGATATTTTTGTAGGTTCAAATGGATGATATAAATTCAATAATATAGCAAGCATTTTCTACAAAAATAAACTCATCAGATGTAGACTCCACAACTATAAAGCCACAATTATTATTTATGTGACCAAGTGAGGTAAATATATAGGAAGGAGAGACCGAGTGGCGTTTGAATTCCATTATGACGTATACAGTAGTTACGTAATTGAGAAAATTTCATAATAATGTGTACAACAGTTGCGTAATGAAGATTTTTTGGAGGGAAATTTATTTTTTCTATCACCTATATAAACCCCAAGTCTTCCCTAAGCAAGGGTTAGGTGGTGATTTTTTTTTACTAGCTTACTCTCTCTCTCTTCCTTACAATTGTCCACACATAATTATTGTTATTATTATTGATCTTTTGAGATTAGCTTTTTTAATATCTTATCTTAATTTGAGCGTTAGAAAGGGTATTGACTAACATGTTTTAGTCGTGAAGGTATTTGTTGCTATAATAAAATAATGAAGAAAATTAACAACTTTAGTATAAGATAGTACTACCTCGATAGGAGAATTGTGTCACCTCAAAAGAATAATCATCTCGATAGACGTAAAATTCAACTTGGTAGAAAAGCAACATATCTTCTTCATAAAGTTATCAAGTATTTATCACCATCACGGAAGAGTGGTTCCCTTTAGTAGGAGGGTGAGCCACCTCAATAAAAAGAAATAAGCTCCCTCAACGAGAAAGTGAGCAACCCGGTAGAAGAAGTATGCCACTTGTCTTAAGAGTGAAACTATATCAGCGAATAAGTGAGCCACCTCGAAAGAAGAGTCAGCCTCCTCAATAGAAGAGCAAGTTACCTTAGCAAATAAAAACACCACCTCTACAGATGAATAAATCACCTTAATAGATTTCACAATGCAGAATAGACAAACATTATTTATGTTGCAAGTATACTTGTCCAATAGTTAACAAATTTTGAATATTGACTGAAATCTTTCTTTACAGTGGAGGAAAAATTTTGACATCGACACTAATCAATCAAATGTGTTTAAATTTAGTAATCTACAAATGATGTACATTGTGTAAAATTGATGGACTCGAGTATTGAATTTAGAAAATCAAGCAATAACCTTCCACTGATTTCAATGAGATTTTCTGTTTTAAATAAAGGGAGTATGGGAGCAGAAGATCTCTCCATTAGTCAATTGATAACACAGGATTCAGGTATGTTTTATTTACTTTTGAAGAAATTTTATTACTGAAGAAATTGGATCAAGGATACCTGCTTGTATATTACAGGCAATGCAATCCTTCATTTGTTACTGGAACTAATCCTAGCTCTTAACAGTTACTACACATTCAAGTCATACTAACATAATTACACCATGCATCATCAACCGTTTATTGCTAGGATTACTTATTTAGAAGGGATTGATGGATGCTTAAACCCAGATATCAGAAGTGCAGTCACCTCCAGGATACCTCATCTCATGAGCTAGGGAAGGACCATCTGGTTCAGCTCCGAAGTCCACAAAAAAGTTTGGGTTTATAGCAAGACCGCCCTTCTCGGTGTCGACATCTATCTGTAACATGTGGCTTCCTTTCTCTGTAAGTTCAGGATAGAACTGACGATCCCAGGCACTAAAGAGAGAGTTGGTAACATAGAGGCGTTTCCCATCTAAGCTTAACTGTATCATCTGAGGTCCCCCTCTTAAACGATGTCCCTGTAATGATGAACAAATAGATATCATCATAAGTTATTACATGGAGATCAGTGTTGATCTCGGTGTGTACTGATATGAAAATTCCAGAAAGCTTATGATGCAGAAGTATATATGATGTCGTTTCATGCAAAATTTCACAACTATTACTAGGCATATTGCCGTTTTGCAAGTCATCTGCCATTCAAACGAACCAGTTCAGTATTTGACCTGCCCAATACCAAATAACCACCGAAATGTATATGAAGGTGAGATAGTTTGGTACGAAAACAGCAGAACTAAGCGATCAAGCAACGATAAGAACCAAAAATGACATCCCTTATAGAAAAGCCAATCATTTGGGGGTGTTGTCATCTATCATGCGTATAAGTTGAGATACTAGATTGTGTCACCTGTCATGGAATAGGATCAAGGTCTTGTTTTAAGGCCCTAAACTAGTTAACAGGTTAGTAATCAAAATTCCTTCTCTTTGGAAACATGTCAATAAAAGCAAGTGTAACCCTCATTTTGCAGCTTAAGGATAACAAGGTTAATTTAATCATGGTTGATGTGATTTCTGATAGACAACTCAACCTTCTAGTTTTGAAAAGAAAAATGGAAATGATACTGACCTGGATCTCTGGAACATCAGCCTGCCATGTTTGACCATCCTCCATTACAGCCACCACTGGGCTTCCTTTTTGAAGCAGTCCCCCAACCCACACCTGGCCAGTCAATACAGGGTTTTTGGGGTCTTCGATGTTATACTGTCGAATATCTCCATGAAACCAGTTGACAAAGTAAAAAAAACCGATCATCAAGAGAGATCAGAAAGTCAGTTACAAGCCCTGGCATTTCTGGAAGTATCCAATTTTGCACCTTCAGTGGTTTCACTGATGCTGCCACCTGCAGAAGTTATAACAGATTACCATACATTGTCTATCATAGCTTCTTTTACAAAGACGAGACAATAATAAGGTTAAGTTATACATGCTTTCACACTAGCATAAACACAGTTTTACATACCTCATGGCTCCATGATCCATCTTCGGTTTTGAAAAATCTTATCATGTTGCTTGATAAAGTAGCCCCGACAAACCCTACAGCTTTAGAAGGATCATGCAAAAACCTTATCTGCATACAAGTGTGGTCAAGAAAGGTTGTTGATCCATACCCACATGTTGATGGTGAAAAGTCAGTATGTAGATCCTGTCTAAGTTAATTACCTCCAGTGGTATGAGCCCTGTATTGCCAAGATCCATTGTCTGTTTCAATTCACCATCAGGCCAGCTGTACACATAGAGATGCCTTCCATATAGACCATCTGAGAGATGCTGAGGGTTGAATCCTTTGGTGAAAGCCAAAGGTGCTCCCCATGATGAGCTTATCATTGTGTTGTGTCGAGGTTGGTACCAAAAATCATACCCAAACAAAGGACTGTGCCCTGGTTTCTCCCATCTGAAAATATGTGCAAGCAAAAAGGTTATATAGTCTCCCTTGATTAATGCATTTGGTCCAAAATTCAATCATATCTGATGATTTTCATTTGCGGTACTAATGAAAAAGTTACCATCTCCTCAGCTTGCTCAAATAAATTTGCAACATCACCTGTGTGAATCTGCTACTTTAGATCAAGTTTACATTATTTAGAAAGGCAACATAGATATTATCTAAAATTCTTAGTGCATCAAAACCCCAATGACCAGTCATTTTAAGAATATCAAATTACCTTTTTTTCACATTGAAGTCTGAGTCCAGGAGAAGAAATCCATTTCCCTCGGCATTTCCATCTTTATCTCCAAGGCATGACACCATTATATCTCCAGATGCGAGGCAGTGTGCTGTGTGTGGATATGCTAATCCTGTCTTGTTTATGACGTCCGCTGGATCAACAAATTTATGCAAAGAAGGAGCCTTCGGATTTTTCTGTGTGTCAACTGCATAAATACGGCCTGATCTGAAGGAACAATGAACTTATTGTCAACAATTATCTTGGAGATTTTGATAACTCTATATCTATTAGGACTCAATCATAGAAGACAGGACATCATTGACCATCCCATCAAAGTGAAATTTGTTTCAAATTCCTAGTGCCAACAGTTAAAGCAATGTCATTTAGAGTGGATAAAAGAAACAATAAACTCATAATAAAAGGTTTAGAAATTTTCTGCATTACTCCTTGAAGTTCAAAGAAGAGAATGGATATAAATCCTTTTCTTTTCAACTTCTATAGCAAACAGATAAGTAAACTTCAAAAGTGATTCTATGGTGAAATATTTCAAAAATTGATATATCATGCAATCCAAAGGTCTTTTGCAACATGATGCCGACATTTGTCTCATATAGGTATATCAGGTTAAATTTAGCAAATTACATTTGCCAACCAACTCACGGATAATTAGTAGACACATGATAGGTTAGGGTATATAACGGAGGCATTGTCAATCACATAATACTTATAGCTAAAGAAGAAGCTTGTGAACTAAGGTAACTTAATTCACTTATCAAAATCAACCATCACCTTCTGAATATTATAAAACATTACTACCCAGTTTGGATATGAGTAAAAGCATCAAGAAAATGCTAATTTCATCCCACCCACAACAAATAAAAAATGTCATGAAGGGGAAAATCAACCCTGTAATGCAAAATAATATTTTAGACTCTTACACCAAAGAAGGCAAGACCAGAAAACGGCGTTCTGCTGATGCATCTCCATAGCAAGAGCTGCATGAATTCCATCCTGAATGATGCAGTTCATCACCGAGATATGGCATAGGGAGCCTGTGGATAACTTTTGAGTAAGTAGGTGAGCTAGGATCCACGTCCACCGTTGCCAGGTAATCAGGCTTCTCTCTTCCAGTTCCTACATACATACATGTATATTTTGAACCATTCAGTACTGTCTATAATACTCTGAAAGTAAGAATATCAATCTGAAATGTTCATAAAACTCAGGAAAAAGTAAATATCTACAGAAGAACAAGTAACTCAGATCACTTGATGAGCCAAATAAGTACAGATTACAGTGATCTGCTTCTGAATTTGAACAAGTTGAGCAATTCAAACAACACTAGAAAATTGACCAAGCCAATCTAAACATGAATTGTTTACAAAAATTAATGAATTTTACATCTAGTTGAACCATGATCTGGCTTTCTTTCTTTTGTTACTATATCAAAACAGCAAATAATAAAAGAATCCAGAAAATATTTGGAATATATATCAGTGATTTCAAGAATCTGGAAAATCTTGCATCTGGGTCCCATAAGATCTTTGTTAATTACATAGACTTAAACTATTTACCCTTACTTATCAATCCAACAAGAAGCAAATGAAATATATATATCAAACTGAACACAAATAAACAAAGATTAACACAGAGGAAGAGATGGAGCACCAGTATAAAGACAAGTAACATAGAGAAGTTTCTCTTTAGGACCAGACATAGCTTCGAGTGGGGATGCATATCCAGATCCTTTCTTGCAGCAACCATGGCCATTAATCACCGATCCACTCTGTGTCACCGCCACCTCTGTACCCATTTTTCCTTTTCTCTCCACAATTCACACCCACAAGAAACAGTGAAGGAAGATAATATATAAGAACTGAATTGATAACATTTATAATAGAGATTAAGGCAGTTGTGTCGCTACGTGTCCTGAGTTGGCATTTTCTATTTCTACATAGTTCACGTTGTTTGTATTATTGGAATTTTTTTTTGGGTATAGGGTCAACTTTCTTGTGGTAATACCAATGTCTAGGTGGGATGTATCTGTATCTTGTGCTGAGCATTATAGAAAGAAGAAAGGAAAATAATACAAAATGCCCATGCCCTCACTTTATTCAAAATTTTAAATTAATCCTTTTTTAAAAAAATCATTAAAAAATATCTCATTTTAAATCTTTTGGATAAAAATCCTCATAATACTCAAAATTATCAAACTTAAATTTGAGTTACAGTAATATTTTTAAGTTACTATAATAACTCGAAACTATCATTTTCGAGTACGCAATATGAAAGTAGCACTTTTAAGTTACTGTATTAATACAAAACTAGCATTTTAAAACTATAATAACTTGAAGCTATCATTTTCGAGTACGTAATGTGAAAGTAACACTTTCGAGTTACTGTATAATGTAAAAATAATATTTTTTGAGTTACTGTAGTAGCTCAAAAGTGTTTTGTGATTTTATACATGAGGGCATTTTAGTTCAAACGTGTATAAAAATGACATTTTAAATAAAATTTTTATAGAAGATATTTTTGAATTTTTTTTGTAAAATAAGAGTATTTTTTATTATTTTTCAAGAAGGAAAGGATCATAATAATCGCATTCTCAGCCTCATGGTCTATATTATGTTACATGTCTTAAGTATAATTTGTAATAGAGTAGATGTTTTAAAAAAGTATTTTTTCACTCAAACTAAGCTTGAATGATCAGGATAAGGGGTCTACGGTTTGTTCTTTGCCGAGAGATTTATTATTAAGGTCTAGGTTTTGATCCTTGCTAAGAGATTTATTATCACCTAGACCCAAGTTTCGACTTTTATGGTGAGAATAAATTTTTCGCCATTGATTAGGATAAAAACTTGGAGCTCTCATGAGAGATCCGGACTCTTGACTATTAGGGTTAAGCTCGAGTGGTTGAGAAAAAATATTTATTAAATACACTTAAGATCTCAAATTTCTAAAAAGGGGAAGTGATAGAGTAATAATAAAATAAAAGAGGTATTTTCAGTTTTCTCTCCCTGAAATATTTGAAATTATTAGTTTGTAATAAAATTTGAAGAAATGCTCACTTATCTCCTTTAGACCATCCATCTCTGTTAGTTAGCTCTTAACTCTAAGGGTAAAATTATAAATGAAGTAAATTGCATGAGAAAAATTAGTAAATACTTCTCTAAAATTTTAAAAATGATAAATATTTTTCAAAATTATTAAAAAACTATAAATATATCTTAAAGTTATTATACAGTTACACAAAATAACTATTTTATCCTTATATATTTAAAAGACAAATTAATCAACCCCAATTATTAATACATAATAATCAATATATCTTTATAATTTATTTTTTAATATTATATATTCAATCTTTTTTATAATTATCTTTAAATTGTTATTAATATTTTAAATATGGTTGTTATTATTATATTAAGGGTAATTTTCAATTTACCCCCAACCATTATTGACAAACATCAATTCACCTTCAAATTTATCAAAAGTCCTTATTCCACCCCTAAACATTAAGTTTAACATAACCATTAAATATTACTATTGACCATAACTTATTTATAAAAATATGATTATATTTCTATCAAATTCAAAAATATTTTTTCTCATTTAAAAATATTTTTAATATAAGTATCAAATTCAATAATGGTATTTTTAAATAAGAAAAAATATTTTTGAATTTGATAGGGATATAATCGTGTTTTTATAAATAAGTTATAGTTAATGGTAATATTTAATGGTTATGTTAAACTTAATGTTTGGGGGTGGAATGAGGACTTTTGATAAATTTAGAGGTGAATTGATGTTTGTCAATAATAATTGGGGGTAAATTAAAGATTACCCTTATATTAATTTATAACGCAATCAACCAAAATAAATCCCAAATAATATTTGTATTATATAAATTATATTATTTATATTTTGAGAATATTTTTATAAATAAACATCATATTTAATATTTGAGATTTATATATTCTAAAATTTATAAATAATAAATTCATAAAATTTAAATATTAGTCTAGATTTATTTTAAGTTTGTATAATTTATAATTTTGAGAATATTTAAATAATTTATAGATATTTGTATTAATTTATAAATAAAATAAATAAAATAATTTATGTAATTTATAACCAAATATTCTTAATTTATAATATAATAAATTAAAAAATTCAAATATTATTTGTATTATATGGGTTATATTATTTATAATTTTGATAATATTTATATAATTATACATAACTTTATTAGTTTATAAATTAAATAATTTATATAATTTATAATTAAATATTTTTAAAAAATATTAAATATCATTAATATAATAACAATATTCAAAATATTAATAATAATTTAGAGATAATTATAACTATTGAATATGTAATTATCAAAAAAAATTACAGGGGTATAATGATTATTATATATTAATAATTGATGTAAAATGTTTAATTAATAAGTATTTTAAATATATAAAGATAAAATAGTTATTTCATAAGATTGAATAATAATTTTGAGAGTTTTTCTAATTTTTTAATATTTTAGGAGAATATATGTCATTTTTAAAATTTTAAGAGAGTATCTACTAATTTTTTTAAGCAATGTGCTTCATTTCTTGTCATAAATTGATAGTTTCTAATACGTTAAGGGAGGAAACTGAAAATATGTCTAAAACAAAATAAAATGAAATAAAAAATAAGAGGGCAGGCAGAGGAGTGATGAAGGCTGAAGGGGACAGAGATCGACAGGAATCTTGTTCTTAGTGATTGTGTGCGGAGTAACAAAGCTAAGGAAGATGGCGACTGAATGGGATAAGATGTGTCCACGTGGGTTAGGTTGTATACGTGGCAATTTCTTATTTATTATTTTAATTTTTTAGTGTAAGCCCGTCACTATATATTTTGAATTTTCTAAGTCATGATTAGGACGATATCCGAAAATAAAAGTCATCAAGATTCGTTTTCCTTAAAATTAAAAGTCGTCCAGATTGGGATATCTGGAAGTAAATGACAAGAAGATTTTTTTTAGTAGGATATTATCACCTTCCTCTGGAGAATTTAAAATTATATTATTTAAATAAAAAATTAAAAATATATCGCTTACTTTTTTTAAATTATTAATTTAACAAATTTTTAAACATGTAATTACTAAAATATCCTCAATACATTAGTCTAAAAATTGGAGAAAAATTAACGTATTAAGTTAAATATAAAATCTGAAATATAAAAAAAAAATTAATGTTATAAGATGTATATAGCACAGTCAATCTATGTAAAAATAAAGTAGTTTAATTAATTTAATGTAATTTTTTCGAGTGATAAAGAGGTTTGGGAGGGATTATATTATATTACTGCAATAGTTACAAATTGTCATTTTCGAAACAAAATATTTAAAGGTTTTCTGTTGAGAATAACAATGTATTAAAATTATTTTAAATTAAAATCTTAAAATGAAATAGCATTATATGTCCTTTAAAAAATATTATTATTATGTCAATTAAAAAAAAAATATTTATCTTAAGATTTTTAAGATATGGATTTAGAATACACACAATATGTGTCAAAGTATTGAGGTAGTCAATTCATACATAATGTATTGTATAATAGTACACGTAATTTTCAAAGGTTAAAAATTTCTCTTTTAAAAAGGTTTTGAATAAAAATAAAAATTTTATTAGTAAAATACCAAAATTTATCTTTCTCCCTACTATTAATCTAATTCTGAATCTATATATGCTCATGATACCTAAGATTAAAATTAATATGTACTTATTTCAACAAAATAATAAAAATTTGTAATTCACTTATATATATATATATTGAATCAGTATTCTCATATTTTTATATATATTTTTATATTATTTTATAAACCATTGGATTTGGATACTTCCAACGATTTAAATTAAATATAATATATTAATTACATGTGTTATATCCTATCCCAATAATTAAATGTATTTAGATTTATCTATCATAAAAAATATGTATACCAATATAAGGTCGCAAATTCTTCCCTTTCGCTTTCTCTCTCTCTATATATTCAATAGTTTACATTATTTATAATGAGTTAATTTAGAGAAATAATCAACCCACAATGGTGACGTTAACACTAGCCTTGCACCAATCATAGTAGTTGTTTATATGACTACGTACCTTTGTGTTTTTAGAACTCACCGTGGAAATTGATTATGATTTGAAGAACATTCCTTGTGGTGATTCTGATTCATCATTTTGTTGTTGTCTTAGGTGGTGATATAGTCGCCGATATTTAGGGGTGTGTGGTGTTCATGATCTAGCAAACTTATCCAAATTCATTATAATCATATTTCACTTTATAATTATCTTATCTATAAAAAATAAATGATAAGTATAGTAGATGTAACAAACATAATTGAATAAACATATAGTATGTGTTAGAGCATTTTTTTAATATCTAAATTGGATCGATTCTCATCTATAGTCGTAAGGACTTATATAAAAGAAAAAAGACCCAATGAAGAGTCATTTTGAAAAAGTTCTATTTTATTCGAATTAGAAGTAAGCTAAAATCTTGAATTATCTCTAATTAGAATCCTACTTAAATATCAAATTATCTCTAATTAAATTCCTACTAAATCCTGCGTTATCTACAATAAGACTTCTATCATGATTAATTTTCAAATAACCTAAAAAATTAACAAGTATATAAAGGGAAGATAGGGGTCTTTTTTCTGCATACAAACAAATTCACTACTGATATCAGATAATGAAATTTGGTACCAATAGTTGGCAATTCCATTATGACAAAAAATTTCATGATGAATCGAAAGGTATGCATTTATTTTTGTTTGTATTTCATATATAATTTAATATATTTAATCTTGAATTTAATTTTAATACATTGATTTTTTTATCATAAGGGCTATTTATAAATTCGAACATACTCTAATATTCAGTTTGTTGTTTCATTGTAAACATATGATTTCATCAAATTGAAGAATGCATCTCTAATTATTTTCTTTTTAAAACTATTGAATATGTCATAGAGAACAGATAATTGGTTATCAAATAACATAATCCTCTTTGATATATCCTAAAAAGTCTAATTCTAATGCTATGAAATTTTATTTTTCTATTTGATCATAAGTTTGTCCTGAAATTATCAACTAAAGATTGCACGTGATAGTTATATTATGACAGTTTAGGTAAAAATAATTATTAACAAAAAGGAAATTACTTGTATTATCTTTTGTGTAAAGGGTATGTGTGTGTGTATATGTATATAGGATTAACAAATTAAGGGCACGACATTGTCTCTTGCTTGTTTTGGGTTCTATATTGTTCTTTTACTATTATAAAAAATTGGATTTATTTTCATTGATTAATTAAATTATTTTATTTAGGTATTCAAATAAATCATTATAAAGGTAGTAAATAAAGTCATTTTTGTAGTCAAATTTATCGTAATAAATGGTGCTAAACAAATTAGAAAAATGAAAGATAAGGGAACCCAGATTTGTTGATTATATTAAAAATAATAATAATAAAAGATTACAATCAAATTGGGGCCAGCAAATAGAAGCTATTTGGTGGCTGAAATTGTTGATCTTGAAGTCACAAATAAGACAACTATTTGATACAAATAAATATTATTATTTGAAATTGCAAATAATATTTCGTTCAATTTCAAGGTCCTTAAGTATAAATACTATTAAGGTATAGAGTTAAATATCTTACGGACTCAAACTTAATTTATTAGGGTTTAAAGATATCAGTTAGGTCCAATATAAATTATTGTTCGATTCCAGTTTTAATAGCAGTAGGATCAATAAATAAGCAATGAGTTTAATGTAAAATATCATACTAGTCTATAGACAAATATTTTTAGAGTCCAAAATTTAGTATTATTCGGATCCAAATCAAAATTCTAGTCTTTCATATTTAAATATCATTAAGGTGCAATATTAAATCATCATTAATGTTTTTACCTACTGATTATTTATACTTTTAATATAAGTTTAAATCTTTATATTTTATATTAAAATTGTTTGAAATATTAATATTTGACCTTGATAACTTAGTAAACTAATTTTTATAATACTATAATAATTTTTAACTATCTATAATACGACCTATTTTTTTTTCTTTTCTTATTAGTATTATTGAAGCACATTACAATTATGCAATAAATTAAATATATTATTATTTTTAATTCATTATAATATCAATGTGATTTTTAATTATCTTTTTAATTTTTATTATGCTATTTTTATGATTATATAATTATTTTACATACTATTATATTAGTGCCAAAACACTAAAATTAGTTTCAAAATTATCATGCTTGGCACAATCCTAACGCCGAAGCGAAAAAAATCATACTCAACCCGGTGGGCTCATATTATCGCCTAAGAAGCTTATATTCATATACATATATTTCTATACGTTTCAAAGATCTTACTTATAATATTAGCAGATGGGTACATGTGAGGTATTTTAAACAAATACAAACAATATTCAAATAGAAAACAATCACTTCCGCACAGTCATTGAACATCATATATGATTTAAATATCACTTAACATACAACATCATCTAACTCATCAATAAACAGATCAATCATGATATATTTAACATTTAAACATATTATAAATTCATAGTCTTTTAAAAAGATATCCACTCATAACTTAGTAACTCAATATCTGAAAATTTTGGGGTTCTCTAAATTCTTTACTATCGCACTGCTATTTAAAACCATATAATTCAATAATTTATCGAAAAAACTGACTCAAAATTTGATAGATATCATAAATACAACAATAAAACTAATTTAATTTAAGAATTATACCACCCGTTGAGCTTTTGGATATCAATTCAATTTTTTAATATCTTTTCATATATTTTTTTTCCATTTCGTACGAAGGATTCTGCTATTTTTTTTTTCTTTTTCCTTTTCTTCTCTTTTCTATCCTTCTCTTCCTCTTGAGTTCAATTTGCTTGTGTTCTTTTTAATTGCTTTTCATTCCTTTTTTGAAAATTAAAAGCATAATATATATATGTACCGCTTCACTGTAATTATATACAAATATTATTATTATGGGAGAATGACAGTTGGACCCCCGATTTTTAAAATAAAAATTAAATACACCCTTGGTTGAAATTTTTTGTCACTTATAGCCTTTCATTACATTTTTTCATTTTTGTTATAGTTTGATTGCCTTTGACTATTGTAATGACGAAAAATATCCTTTATTATTTATTACACGATGATATGGTTTTTATATAAAGATGTAATGACGAATATGCCCATATAAATTATAATACAACCATTATTTATTGTAAGGATAAATATGTAATTTTAGATTAACTTAAAAAAATCACCAACACAAATACATTACTCAACGAAATCTCATAAGAAGCTATTAAAATACATTACTTGCATAACAAAATTCAAGTTTTGATCACAATGTTCTTGATTTCAGAAATTGCTCACTAAAGTATAATTTCAATCATCATACACTTAAAAAAATTCAAAGAAGCAATTTTAAATATTATACACCATAATCCATTCAAAATTGAAGAACACAAATAAGAAATAGAAACAAAAACAAAAACACAGCAACAAGAGGCATACTCCCGTCGCACCACCCACTTTCATCATCTTCGTAAATCTTAAATTTAGGTATTTTTATAATTAATTAATTAAATATTATTTTTTAATAAAAAATTAAACTAAATTGTAACCTAACTCTAAAAATAATCCATCTTCACTTTCCACATTTAGTCTCGCTGCCGACTCTTTTTGCACCACCTACTTTCCTGCAGTGTAAGGTTTTTTGCCCATGGATCTTGGCTGTCAAAGCCACTTACTTGCAGCTCTCACTCATACCACTCATTTGCAACCAAGGTATTTGCGATCAAGCAGACTCACGACCAATCCCATCTATGACCAAACCCATTCGAGGCAAAAGCTGATCGCCTCATTCTCATGGCTATTAATCATAGCCAAATGTGTTTGTTTTGTTTTTAGTTTCTTTTTTTTTTTCATTTAAGAGTGTATTTGATTTGTAAGAAGAAGAAAATGAAGAAGAAGATGATGAAGAAGATGAAAAAAAGAAAAAAAAAAGAATATGAAAAAGAAGAAGTGAAGACTAAGAAAAAGAAAGAAGAAAGAGAAAAAAAATCTGAAAAGAGAAGAAGAAGAAGATTATGAAGAAGAGAAAGATGGAGCGGCTAGAAAAAAATGGGAAAAGATTTAGGTTTTTCTTTTTTTATTTTTTATTATATAATTATTTTTATTAATGTAATTTATTTTTCATATTTATTTTTAAGTAAAAGGCTATCTTATCCTTAAATATAAAACATATTATATTTTTAAAATTTTTAATTTAGTTTTAAGTTAGAATGACGATTATACCCTTTTTTATTATAATGGAAACGGAAAAACGTAACGGAAGGGGTATAAGTGACAAATATGTTTGACTTAGGGGTGTATTTGACTTTTATTTTAGAAACTGGGGGTCCAACTATCATTTTCCCTATTATTATTTAATTATTATTTATTTATTTAAATCATTTTCCTTGCCACCTATAACATAGGTGTCTTAACTAGAAAATAATAATAATAATAAAATAATACTAAAAAGGTATTAACATCTTATTTAGAAGGACGTCAAAAAAATTTGTACCAAAGAGGTAATACATTTTGTCCAGAAGGACACTAAAAAGGAAATACTACTAGAAAAGTACCAATATTTTGTATTAAAAAAAATACCAAAGATGTATTAACATTTTATCCAGAAAGACACCAAAAAAGTAACAAAGAGATACCACATCTCTTTGGTACAAAAAAGAAATAATATACCCAAAAATGTATCACATTTTGTCCAGAAGGACACAAAAAAATTGTAGCAAAGGGGTAACACATATTGTCCAAAAAGACACTAAAAAAATTGTGTCAAAGAGGTACCATATTTTGTCCAAAAGGACACTAAAAAAAAAAGTAGCGAAGAGGTATCAACATTTTATCTAGAAGAACATCAAGAAAGTACCAAAGAGGTACTACATCTTATTTAGAAGGATACAAAAAAAAAAAAAATTATACCAAAGAGATACCACATTTTGTCTAGAAGGACACAAAAAAAAATTGTGCTAAAGAGGTACCATATCTTATCCAGAAAGACACTAAAAAAGAAAAAGTACCAAACAGGTACCCACATTTTGTCCAAAAAAAAAAAGTATCAAAGATGTATCGACATCTTGTTCAGAAGAACACCAAAAAAGTACCAAAGAAGTATCAAATCTTGTTTAAAAGGACATAAAAAGAAAAATGTACCAAAGTGCTATCATATCTTGTTTAGAAAAACACAAAAACAATTGTACTAAAGAGGTACCAAAAAGGCCGAACACTGCAACTCTATAGTGCTAGAACTATGCCTAGAAGGGATAAATACTGCAGCTTCGCGCTGTTAAACTGAAAAATCCAAAAGGAAAGTTACTTGTAACTTCGTGGTACTGACATCTTGTCCAAAAAGGCTGAATATTATAGCTCTCTGCTACCAAAACTATGCCCAAAATGACAAAACATTGTAGCTTCATATTGCCAAAATTATAAAGTTCAGAAAGACAAACACTTGTACCTTTGTGGTATTGACATCTTGCCCACAAGGGCCAAACACTAAAACTCTGCACTGCTAAAACTATGCCCAGAAGGGCAAAACATTGCAACTCTGTGTTGCCAGAGCTATAAAATGTAAAGGGACAAACACTCGTACCTTCGTAGTATTGGCATTTTTCCTAGAAGAACCAATTATTGCAGCTATAAAGTTATAAAGTCTAGAAATAAAAAAACTTGTACCTCAAAGTACTAATTTCTCATGCTTAGATGAGTCCAAATCATGCATCTTTGTGGTCCTAAAATACAAGTTCAAATAGATAAAAATAAATGTATCAATTTCTCATATTCATAAGAGCCAAAGTTATCCACCTACGTTAATACAAAGTCTAGAAGGACAATAATAACATACCTTCGTGGTACTGAAATCAAAGCTTAGAAAAGCCAAACATTGTACTTGCATAGTATAATCTTCAAGCCCTACAAAGGCCAAATATTGTACCTCTACGATACTAACTTTAATGCCCAAGAATGCCCGACAATGTACCTCTATGATACTGACTTCAATATCCAAGAAAGATCAAATAAGTTGTCTTGTGGTACCAATTGCAATATCAACAAGGGCCAACCATTACACCTTTGCTATATTAACTTATAAAAGAAAAAAAATCTAAGGAACAAAAGCTATACTTATATGGTATTGGCATCTTGACTTAAAGAAAGACTACAATAAAGTACCTTAGCATCTGAACAAGAAAATTGCATAACAAAAAATAAACAACAAAAACAAAGACATAAAGAAAAGACGCCAAATTAGAAGCAAAAACAAATGAAACATAAGCTTACAAGTAACAAAATAAACTTTACTACTAAGAGAAAAGCAAACCAAAAGTAAAGTTATTCCTCATTGAAATACCCAAATGAAAACATAACCAACACAAACACCAGAATAGATAATACCAACTAAAAGAAAAGTCAGAAAAATGAAAAATTGAAAAAGCAAAAGGGTTTAGTACCTAAATCAATGCGAATAAAAGGAGAGAGAGAGTAGAAATCAAAACTTTCTAGCCAAAGAAGGTTTTTCTTTTATGCTATAAGCAAAGAAAAATAAAGAAATATAGCAAAACTAAGAAGGCCAATAGTCGTGAGTAAACTATTTAGAAATTTAAAATGTATTTATGCTAATGAGGGCCTCGTTAATTAAGACTTGCCCTTTGTCATTTCTCGGATAACAAAATGTCAGCTACTTTGTTTGAGACTCTCATATAAAAGAAAATAAGAGATCCTAGGAAATTCAATAAAAAAGAATCGAGTTTCCGAGATTTTTATTACTAACTACATTACTTTTGAAATTGAGGGACTTCTTGTTGGACTATTTATCAAACATCTAAATTGGGTCGATTTTCACCTATATGTAAGCCCGACAAAATAGCCATCTAGACTCATATAAAAGAAAAAAGATATAATAAAGAGTCATTTTGGAAAAATCCTATTTTATCCGAATTAAGAGCAAGCCAAAATATTAAATTATCTCTAATTAGAATCCTACTTGAATTATTTTTAATTAAAATCTACTAAATCTTGAATTATATCTAACAAGAATTCTATCATGATTAATTTTTCAAATAATCTAAGAAATTAGTAAGTATATAAAAAAAAGAGGAAGAGAGGAGTCTTTTTTCTGCATACAAACAAATTCACTAGTTGATATCAGGTGACAAAATCTAGTATCAACAATATATACTTTTGATATAACTTTTAAAATAAAGCTTAACTGAAGAAAACATTTTACAAGTAGAGTTTTATAAATGAAACTTTTAATAGAAGTTATAATCATTTGGTTATGTAATTATTTTAATTGAAAAGTTTTAGCATTATATTATAAGAAAATAACTTGTAATCTTTAAAATGAAATAAGAGTATTTTAGACAATTTAATATTTTAAAAAAATAAAAAATTTTATTATCAAATGTACAAAATTTAGGTGTTTTCTCATAAAAAAAATCATTTTTAATCCTTAAAAAACCATGTTAATCAACCAAATTAAAGTATTTATTTATTTTGACTTTTTTTAATGTCAATTTTTTTCATTGTTTGATTGGCATTGAAGATGAGTTTTTGAAAATTAAGAAAGTTATCTTATTCTTATTACAAGAAATTACAATTTTGGGCTTTTAGATTTTTTTTTCAAAGGTTAAATTATTAAAATACCTTTATTTTATTTTAAAATTTTTACATTATTTTTCATAATATAACTTTAAAAAATGTCTATTAAAATAATTGTATAATTTTTTCTCTAAAATTATTTGTGACAATTAAATAATAAATAATTTTTTGTTAAATTTCTAATTATAAAAATTTTATATGTAAAGATTTACTAAAAAAATTATTCAAATAGTTGTATTAAACAAATTCTAGTTAATTCAACAAAATGGAGGTATTATACTATACATTACATGTGCTAGATATATATGTTTAATATTAAAGCAAATTAAAATATTGACGCCTTCAGTTTTAATTCTAATAAATAATCATGGAGCTAACATCGAGGATTAATATTAGTAAGCGAAATTTATCACCTTAACTCTTTCAGTCCCTCAATCTTATGTTATCTTAATATATGTATGAAATATGGTATAATAAGCATTCAATGTGAGATCTAACTAAATACATAAATATGATTGGCAGTTAATAAATGAAAATATAATAAAAAATAAATTTTAATTTTACATTGATAAAAATATATACATTACAAAATTTTATAAAAAGATAATAATACTATTTTAAGATATTTAATACTTTTAAACTATTTGATATATATACATTGCAACTTGTTGTAAGTGAAGTTGATTTTACCTATTAATTTTAAGTATTTTAAGATACAAATTTAAAAAAATATTACTCTTTCTAATTTCTAATTGGTGTATAACTAATAAAATTTTGAAAAATTTCTCAAATAGCAAAATATATGGGAAAATGTCCTTGAACCCCTTAGGATTTGATATAATTACTCACTTCTTATTGTTTCAAAAATGAATTGGACATCTCTGTTTTTAGCTTTGTCGTGGTTAAAAAAGAGAGTTTTGAGGGCAATTACCTTACTACCCTTTGATGCTAACATGTGGGCCCAATTTTTCAGTGTGACTGTTAAGTACTTATCTTTTTGAAAATTGAAATTAGTAATTTTATCATATCACTCTTGATCAAAATGAATAAAAGGACAAAAATATCCCATTTGAATTTTGTCTTATATGTCTTCAAAATGAAACAATGCAATAGTAAAATGAGTAATAAGAGCACCAATAGCAACTTTCCAACAGTTAAAAAAAATAACCATTATATACGGAAACGATCACGTGTGCCCCTGGATCAACAAACTTATACTCCCCTTCTTTAACCATCTATGCTTCATAAAATCATTCTCTTACCATCTTCAATTCATGAATTTTTTTTACTTTCATCACCAACAAGTCTAATAGTATAGTTTGTATTGTATTTCAATACATTGAAAGAACAAAAAAGAAAATATCAATTTCAAGTGAACGCATGCACACAAATAAAGAATTAGTGATGTTAAAAAATAAATATTCTGAATATGGGCAAAAGGCTAGAACAGGGATTTTAGAAAGTGGAGAAAATCCTAATAAACTTTATTATTTCTATATGCAGAAGCCAAGTTGTAGGTTTTTTCAATTTTGGAAGCCGTTGCAAGACGAGTTCATCAAATATTTTAAACAATATAAATGGATGGATGCTCAAAATTACTAACAGGATATGCAGTTGTGGTGGGAAGGCTGGAGTCAGAATATCAAAAACAAAAAAATCTCGAGAAATTGTATTTCTTTTGTAATTAGAATAACAGCAGGTATTTCAGATTTTGGAAAGCCAAAAAAAAAAAAAAAAAGAAGAAATGGAGTACAACTAAAATGCATATAGAGTGAAGGAACAAGTAACAAATACAATCAAACTTCCAACACAAAGTCAAATAATATGCATGCAAATAGATCAAACATGAAAGGAAATAAGAGTTTAGTAGAGCAGAAAATTTTAAAGAGAGTTAAGAGTAAAATAACAACCATCAGTTGGAAGTTATCTATCATTGTGATTTTATTATGTATATGTGTATTGCTATTTTTGACAAATGGCCAGGATACGTTTATGTAATATCATCAATAAAACATCAAGGAAATAAGAAAATAATATGTATTCATTGAGCATATATAAAAGCATTTTTTGATATAGCATTAGTGTTTGTAATTATAGTTGACAACACCAAAAATCCAAAAAATCCAAAACGTTACATGTATCATTTACCACTAGTATGCATGTGCATGCATTGTCCGTAACTTTCCCTAAGTTTTTGAGTTTGAATACAACTCCATACATATGACTATCAGCCAAAAAATAATAAAGAGGAAAAATAAACAAAAACCTTTGTTATTTTTGTTATGTGCACACTTTAACTATTACAATCTATAAAAAAAAAAAAAAAAAATTCAATTGTAGCTACTATATCAATCATCTCCTACATGATAAATAAATAAATAATAATGTTATAAGTAGAAACCTCAAGTGTTTACCATACAGAATAACATCAGTGCTTGAAATTGCAAACCATAATGGATATGAACATATCTTTTAATTTTTGTATATGTTTTTTAGGATTGATTCAGGTAGGACCAGGCCTTGTGTTTTGCGTTCTACTAGCTTGAGATGAACTGGTGGATATTGATAACCATCATTGCAATTCTATGGTTCGCATACCATTTAAAAAGAATAATAATAAAAGGTTAAAACAAATATTTTACTTGACTAAAGCGGCACTTGCTATTGGGATTGGGGTTGTTGTTGATAGGGGTGGAGTAGATGCTAAAGGTGTACTTGCTGATAAAGTCACTTGAATCCAACAAAATGAAATAATGTTAATTTTACTTATCCAGTAGTAGTATGTGCATGAAATGCATAAAAATACAATGAGCTATGGTTCAATTGTCTTTAGCATACTTGTTTTTTGGTTGGGCAACCTCTTTTATTGTGCCCGAATAGTTTGCAATTACACATCTTAGGGTATATTTCCTTTTTAATCTGGAGTTTCATTAGGCTCTCGAATTTTATTCACTTTAGGTCTGCTAGCTTTAGCATGCACAATAAGAGGCTTCAGCCATTGGTCAATTAACAGGATTTGTTAATGGTGTATATTGCACAAATAAGTCTGGAGATAACTGCTTTTCAGACTAGTGTCAACAAATTCTATTGGATCTAGATTATTTTGAATTATGTAAGCTATACGGTGCTTGCAAGGTAAGCCACTAACTTCTCAACCACCACATTCATAAGTTCTCTGCTTCAGATTAACAATGTATTGTCTCTCTTTATCTATTAAAATTGATGACCTTAAACCTATCACTAGTTGCTTTGATAAATAACAGCTTCCTTGAAACTTGACAATTTAAGCAAGCTTTTTATGAACTCATGGAGGCAAGTCAGTATCCCATTGTTCAGCCTTTTCTTTTCTTTTTATTAACCTTGTTATCATCTTCCGCTGTATGAACTACATTAACTTAATAATAGAGTGAAAATTGCAAATTGCTTGGGATACTCAGACAATACTGCATTTTATGATTCGGTCATGTTATTAGTAACATGATCTGTTTTGAAAAAGAAATGAAATGCATGGTAGGACCAAATTTTTGGATCATTATCTACAAGCCATTGGATATGCACTTGGATTCATATCTTTGATGGAGTTCATTGCAATTTCGAAATCCACCTTGTTTGTTGCCTTTATTTCCCTTCAAAACATTGACCTAAATGTATTAGCCAAATACAACTTGCAAAAATTGGCAAAAAGATGGCATGTATAGTACCTATTTGATCCCGATGGAAGTGGCTATAATAATCTCTTTCTGTCTATCAGATATTATAGTGATTTTCATTCCTTCTCGTATATATATATGCTCCTTAAACAACCATAAGAATCAACCCTAACTCTCTTTGTTCTCTCATTGATATATGCTAAAAGCTAATGGGAAAATACCATTATTGGCATTCATATCGACAGCTGACAACAACAATCCATTATAACTTGTCTTTAAATAGCAACTATCGACACCAAAAAACCTTCTACACCCTTGCATAAAGCCCCTCTGCCTAACATCAGAACTAACAAATATTCTTTGAAATTGATCTTCTCCACCAGCAAACTCATGTTGAATCTTCACTGTCGAACCTGTGCTCTTCATGAGAATAATGTCGGCATATTCATGTCAGCTTGCATATGATTTCTCAAAGTCAATAGCTAACATATATAGAACCTTTTTCTTTGCCTTATACAACCTCTTTCATGTAGTTCAAGTGCTATATCTTGTTCATAACTCTCTAGCAATGACATTGATGCTTATCTCGAGGTTGTTTTTAATAATAATAAACATTTGTTTTTAACAACCCATGCACTTGTAACTTCAAGATTCCTAAACTGGCCACCACATATGTGCGATTCCTTAATTCTTTTAATCATAAATAAAACTTTGTCAACCAGTAACGATGCGTGAATTCTCCAAAGACAGCTAGTCTTATACATTGAGTAGTGAACTTAACACTTTCATTTTTTCTTCTATCTATAGCAAAACCGTCTTGAATAACATAATCTTGCATTTTGCATCGAAACTTATGCATGGTCTCAAACACTTGGCTAACTTCAATATGAATGCCACCAAACTTGGGTTTTTTGACCATCTTCATTTTAAGTTCTTTTGCATCATAGTAACAGCATCTTTATGATCTTCATCATTACTATAAAGTCCTCATTGTCTTCGCTATCATAATCTAAAAACTTATCATCTTCATCATGCATCTTAGTGTACTTAATAACATCGATTTCTTTATTGCTTCTTCATCACTCTTAGAATATGGTGGGATTCTGTCCATTCAATTATATCTATGCTATTAGCATAATCTTCATTAACTTTTTCACTATGCTTTTGCACTTGCTTCATGCTCATCATCAAATTCTAGTTCTACTTGATATGCTTATGTACTTGTTTCAATATCGAATTCAACTTTTGGTTCTACTTGTAAAATTGAATTAGTGTAGGCATGACATGTATTCTTTCGACAATAACATATTTGCCTTTTCAAATCTGCAAAACCTTGTTGTAATTCCCATACTCTTCTTGGTAGAGTAAGTTAGGTTACTTACGAGATTGGAGCATTAAACACCATGGTGCTGGTTAGTCCAGGTGAAGTTTGCTGAGAATGGTGGTCAGGAAAAGTTTGTTGAGAATGGTGGTCAGGGAAGGTTTGCTAGTCAAAATGACTAGGGCTTGTTTGCTGGTGATAATGGTCAGGGAAGGTTTACTGATAAGGATGCTCAAAATGATTAGGGTTAGTCATAGTTCTTCAGTCTGTGTAGAGCAAGAAAATGAAAACAAATGTCAATAATTATCCCAAAACTCGACACTTATTTACTCAACATACCAACCTCACAAAGCAACAACATCTTTTGTTGCATAAAATGACAACATAGTACTTGAAGAACAATATGAATCCATATAAAAAAAGTAATGATAGTAGCCATGCAATGTAATATATTTTAATAGTCACCAACTTACAAAAAAATATTGGCTTTTTCTTAATATAAATGAGCCAAAATATAC
This sequence comes from Melia azedarach, assembly GCA_028052125.1. Classification (NCBI taxonomy): domain Eukaryota; kingdom Viridiplantae; phylum Streptophyta; class Magnoliopsida; order Sapindales; family Meliaceae; genus Melia; species Melia azedarach. The sequence continues at coordinate 7,383,291 of CM051396.1, read as the reverse complement.
AATAAAAACCATTTTCGAAAACAAATAAAAATATATCATTCCATAACTATATTACTAGCAACAATGAAATCTATTTTCTTCTTCGCTAACATAAGACAATACCATTTTCAACAAAATCAAGCATTATTCATATTCCACTCCAAACAAAAATCATTCATTTTCCACATCAAACAAACTTATTTTCCACTCCAAACAAACAAACCATATTCAATTGAACTACTAAAGAAACCAATTTTCCAATTTCATCGAACCTATATTTTCCTTTATTCACAACCTATATTACCATTTAACAACACAATTGTCATACAAGATCTCAAAAATATCACTTATCGTCAAATACGGCTGTTCGTTGTTCAAGATTTCCTGTTTAAAGCTTGCTGGTTCTTCGTCTTCACAAAAGATTGCTATGCTATACAATATATATATATATATATATATATATATATATATATATTTGTCACATTTAACAGGTCATGATAAGGTGTTTGAAAGTAGGATTTTATATATATAATGGTAATCTATCACACTTAATAGGTCATGATCAGATGTTTAAAAGTAGGATTTTTATGCACCAAGATAAAACAAACGAGAATAGAAAGGTCTGTGTTTTTTCTTCGTAAAAAATTTTAAACAGCCCAAAGCTATGTACTTTTCTACATTACATTAGGATTAGTTATTGACTCTTTTCATCATCAAACATATTTTATACTTTAAAAATGACAAAATACAATCATACCCTAAAAAGTCCATTTTTTTAATTGAGACGGAGCTACTGGCAGATGTGTCTAGGTTATTTTTGAAACAGCAGAGAAGAAGTGGGTAATTATATCAAACCTTGAGTGGTTAAGAACATTTTTCCCAAAATATACGTTATTCAAATAGACAGCATTATAAATAAGAATCCCCTGCATTACATGATTTCTTTTTCAAATAAATAGATATAGAATCTATGAGACACTAAAACAATAAATCATGTATGCCTTTACAGTGTTAAGAAATTCTTAGCTAAATTGTATATGTTAGTGAAATTTGCTCAAAAAAATCAAACATGATATTTTTTTTTTGGGGAATTTTCACATACCTCCCCTGAGGTTTGCCAAAACCACAGATAGAGGGAAAGTATGACGTAATTCACACTTACCTCCCCTCTAAAGCTGCAGTCCGTTAAATCTCTGTTTAAGCAAAGGGTAATAAAGAAATTTTAACCTAGACAAATCGTCTGCTACGCTGAACCTTATCCCTTTACCTTCTTACACTTAGTCTCTCACTTTGTCTTTTTAGTTTGTGTTAAAATACGGGTTACACACAAAGATCCAATTCTTGACAATCTGAAAAAAAAAATCTGTGAAGTGTTGATGTGATCGACTAAATCATAGATGTATAGGCAGATCGAGGCTTAATTAGAGGGAGATTTCGCGCCCAAAACATGACCTACGGTGAACCTATGGATGTGATGCGATCTCCAGACTCCAAGACGGATATATATATACCGTGGAGGGAAATTTTCGCGCCAAGGCAGTTGATATTAGTGGGATTTAGCTTCAGAATACGTCATATAAACAACTGTGCTCTGGTAAGAGGGTGGGTTCGACGAAGAAGAAAACAACCTCTCGGATTCAACAGTTGTGAGGTGAGTTTTGACCCTTTTTGGTGTTTAGAGATTCAATTGATTGTGCAAGTTATCGATATGACCATGCGTGTTATTGATTTGGAAGTTAGGGTTGAGTTGGATTTGATTTGGGATTTAGGGTTTAGTTGGTTTTAATTTGAGATTTGGGTTTGAGTTGATTCTAACATGAGATTTAATTGATTTCTATTTCTGATTCACATGATATTAGTTCTAATTTGGGATTAATTTGATTGCTGCTACTGCTTTATATGTTAAGTGGGTTTAATTACATACTGTTAGTTCTAAATTGATTTTATTTCTACAATTGTTTTGCACGGTAGTTGGTTCTGATTTGGGAGTAATTTTGATTCAAACTAAATAAAATATGAAAATGAAGGAAAAACATTAATGTAAGAACTCAAAAAGGATTGGTTGATGTTGAATATAAACAAGATAGACAGTAAAGAATGAACAGATTTGTAATATGACTGGAATTAATTTGATTCAAACAAAATAAAATATAAGAGAAGGAAGGAATTACAAACCAAAATTATAAAGTTTAAGTAGCTGAAGGAAAGGGAAAGGAAAGAAAAGGCAAAAAAAAATAGCAATAGCAGTATTAGGAGTTGCGTATGAAGTTTAAGTAGCTGAAGTAAAATTGAAACTGATACATAAGGTAGAAAACACTTCCACCTACTCATAAACTAGATTTTCCAATTAAATCTTACACCTAAAGCAAGGAAAATCAAGAGTATAGCATTTCCTTGCTCTTAAATTAGCACTCTTACCCATTCTCTTGTGTTATAATATACAGAACTATTAATGTGTGAAAAACAATTTTTTTAATAACTATTATATTTAAGTCTGCATTTTGCATAGAGGAAATCTTAATTTTTGATATATTTGATAGTAGCATGACCGTTAATTAAATTTTGCAGTCAACTGGGCTATTGTACTATCAATTTCATGTTTAGGTGCAAGTGCCTAATTATTATATTAATTAGCATAGTTCAGCTCTTAATTAATTATTAAATCAGGATATGTTAACTTTAATTATGATATCTGAGCACCAAATCATACTAATTTCTATTTAAAAAATTTTATCTTTGTCTTCAGGTTGCCTAATTATTTTTTCCTCTTTTTTTTTGGTGATGGATATTTGGTGCTGGATATGTATATTATATAAATTGCTACTATAAATTGCAATGGCTACTTAGTCTTCCCATTTCAATATATATACACTTGCAAGTTACCCTACACACACTGTAAATAATGTTATGTACGTAACCAACATTATTCTGAAAACTTCACAACACTACCATTTTGGCTTCCAGAACACATCCAGTAATCCTAGTTCTTGAAATTGCCCTCACAATAACTCAGCTAGCACCTTGGACTTTAGAATGTATATGTGTGCTCTTTATCCTGGAAAACCAAATAATGTGAATGTCAAAACCAAGGAAAGAAAAAAAAAATTACATTGCTACCTTACACATGCATATATAGCAGTAACATAACCTTCATCATCAAAATCAGCCAAAATATGGAACAAAATGAGCTAAGCACTAACCAAACAACAGCAACATGAGAACATACTCAAAACTAGGAAAAAAGAAATTCACATTTCTTCCTTATACACCTAATTACACAGCAGCAAAATATCCATCACCAAAAGCAAAAAAAGAAAAAATGAACCCAAACACTAACCAAATCACAGTAGTATAAAAACAAATTAAAAAAATTACATTTGTATCTTAATATGCATACATAGCAGTAAAGCACCTTCAAAACCAAAAAGAAGAGTAAAAAAATAAGCATGAATCATTCACACACAGTAGCATCAGAGTACCTCAAAAGCATGAAAAAAAAAATAAATGGCATTAAACATGCACGCACACAAATAGCTTCATAGGAAATAAAACCAGAAAAAAAATTGTCAAATTTGCTTGAAACCTGTACACGTACAGCAACTCTAAAGCATCTCAAAACCAGAAAAAAAAATGGAATAAAACATGCACACACAATAGTTTCAAAGCACCTCAAAATTGCAGTAAAAATTTCAAAAATTAGCATGAAAAATGTACACACAGAGTAGCTTCAAGCACCTTGAAAACCAAAGAAAAAAAAATCTTTAATTACCCTGAAAATACACACACAGGGCAACTTCAAAAGAAGCTCAAAACCAAAAGAAAAAATCACAAATGGGCGTTAATTATGCATACACATAGCAACTTTAAACACACTACCAAATATAACCATGAAAATTACATCAAAATGAGAAAAATTCACAAGTAGTCGTCACAAATTGACCTTAAAGAAGCATGCAAAGTCATATAATGAAAGTTATTTTGGCAGTTTGTTTTAGTTATGATTTTGAATTTTAATTTAGCAGGATGAGGAATATAGACATTAACATTACAAGTGATAGAGATTACAATTGGGTTGACCTGAATACTGATGAACAAAGGCAAGCTGAGACTAACCTAGTAGACCCAATTGATAGAGAAATCTCCTTGATGCTAAGTGAAGAAGAGTTTTATAGAGACACTGTGAGCAGGATGAAATTGAACAATCAATGGAATTCTAAAGATTTAGATGCAACTGATGATGAAAGTGAGAATATCATGGTGCCAGATGTTGAAGCAGATCGTGAATTAGATGATTATGGATCAGCAGATGACTCAGATATGGCCAGTGATGATTCTGATGTAGAGGACATAACAACCAAGAAGTATAGCCAGAACAGTGGGGGGTTTGATTTTTGCATGGATGCAAATGGTAATATGACACTGCAAGTGGGCCAAACATTTGATGATGTTACTCAGTTCAGAAAGGTATTGAAGGTATTTGCCATCAAGAATGGGTTTAAGTTGATGAGAATTAAGAATGAAAAGGCAAGGGTTACATGTAAATGTGCTTCAGAAAACTGTAAATGGAGAATCCATGCCAGCCCAACATGGGATAAGTTATCATTCCAAATAAAGACTTTGAAGCCTGAGCATACATGTCATAGGGTCATTGATAATTATGAGGCAACTTCAGAATGGATTGCTGCGCATTTCTTGCATTTATTTAAGGTCAATCCAGAAATAAGCATAAAGGTGTTAGCTGGCGAGTTGTTAAGGTTATATAAAGTAGAATGCCATCCAATGAGGCTGTATAGAGCAAAGTACAAGGCTTTAGAGCTGCTGGGTGCTGATCACAAGTCATCCTATGCTAAACTCAGTAGATATATGGCTGCAATTAATAAAACCAACCCAGGTAGTGTAGTTGACCTCCAGGTAGAATGGGTAGCCCACTTGTCAAGGCCAAATTTTAAGAGATTTTTTGTCAGTTTTGATGCACAAAGAAGAGGCTTCTTCAAAGGGTGCAGAAAGTTTATAGGGGTAGATGGATGTCACTTGCGAGGCCTATACAAAGGTGTTTTACTAGTTGCTGTTGCTATTGATGCCAACTATGGTGTGTATCCACTAGCATTAGCTGTTGTGGAGTGTGAAAATTACCATTCATGGAGTTTTTTTATGGAGAGATTGTATCAGCAGTTTGGAAGCAATAATGGAAAGGGTTTGTGCTTTATGAGTGATAGACAAAAAGGGATTCTAATTGCTTTAGAGCAGTACTTTCCTGAGGCTTCAAAAAGATTTTGTTGTCGGCATATTTATGCTAATTTCAAGGCAAAATTTCCTGGTAATCTCTTGAAAAAAAAGTTTTGGTCAGCATGTAGGGCAGCAAACTTAAGGCACTTCAATGAAGTTATGGAAGAAATCAAGAACATCACAGAGGAAGGTTATAAGTACCTAATGGGTATTCCAATTGGAAATTGGGCTAAACATGCCTTCATGTCATATACAAGATGTGATCATGTTACCAATAACATGAGTGAAAGTTATAACAACTGGATAAATCAGTATAGAGGGCTGCCAATTGTAAAGATGTGTGAGGAGATACGAAGAAGGACAATGAAATTGATACATCAACGGTACATTGATGCACTGAAATGGAAAGGAAATTTGCCTCCTTTGGTGAAAAAGAGACTGCAGAAGGCAAGAGAAGATGCTAGAGAGTTACGTGTCATATTTGGAAGGGATAATAACTATGAGGTTGTTTTTCAGAACACAAGAGTGAATGTGGTGCATTTAGGCAGGAAAGAATGTGATTGTGGTGAGTGGCAAGTCTCAGGTTTCCCATGTAAACATGTTATTTGCTGCATTGACACCGAAAGATTTAATGTTGAGGATTATATTGATCCATTATTGAAGAAGGACGCATTTCTCATGACATATAGTGAGCAACTCAGTCCCTTACCAGAAGAAATAATGTGGCCACTTGTGATCGATAATGATTTGCAACCACCAGAAGTTAAGAGACATGCTGGTAGACCAAAACTTGCTAGGAGAAGGGCAAGTGATGAGCCAAAACCAATGAAAAGGAGTTGTAGTGTTAGATGTACTATTTGCAATGAATGGGGCCACAATAAAAGGACTTGTCAGAAAGCAAAATTTGGGAGCCAAAGTTCATATACAAGAACTAAACAGGTCAGTTATGGGTTATTGTCAATTATATAGCTTTATTTCTCAATCCAAGATAATTTAACATTTCATGAACTTGTACAGATGGCAGTTTATGCAAGTACGAATAGTGTACCAAATTCTCAAGTGCAATTATCAAATGAAGTAGGTTCATCATCAGGTAATATAAATCTGCTATTATAATGAAAGTGCTTAGTTTTATCTCATTTTAGTTTGCTGTTTCTTGCTATTTTTTTTTCTAAGACTAACTCAGTTTCATATTGGTTTTGTAGTTACACTTGGTAAGGAATGATAATCTACATGATACACCACATCCAACATTGATGTACAAGCCAAAGAAATTGTTGTGCAACACCAAGTTATAATCAAGGTAGCTCGAAATTCAATTGATGTACAAGCAATCAAAGGAATTTAGCATGCTATTTTTTTGCGATTTCAGATGATCCATCATCTATTTTGGAAAGCACGAATCAGATGAAGTATCATCTTACAAGTCCATTTTATGATTTATAAAAATTGTTATACTACTGATATGGAACTTGTTTTTGTTTAGAATTCAAGGTTGGTTAGCCTTGTGAGCTGCACTGAATTTATTAGGTTTGAACACTTTTTGGTGATATAATGTTGGATGTGGTCATTGATATTTCATTGCTTATTTGGATCTACATTGGTTGTTGTGATTCAAGTATATTGGGTAATGTTTGGTGATTGTTGGAACCATGCATTTTATATGTTGTCTACTGATATATGTTGGTTTGGTTGTGTTGAAAGAAGTTGAATTACTGCCAATGTTTAGAAGTAATACTGACAGGTTGGTAAGAGTTGTAGTGGCAATGGTTTAAGAGCAAATGTGGTAGTGTTGTTAGTGCTATGGTTGGATTAGTTTAGAAGTAAAATTGATTTTATAATTCAATTGTTATGACTGGCAGTATTTGTTGAAGATAATCGTGTATATATACTGAAATGGAGAGCTTGAAGACCATGTCATAGCAACGGCTATAAGTTTTTTTTTATTCTTTAATTTGTATTCTTTGAAAATGCAGCCTTTTAATTTAACATATGTTATCAATTTATATCAATTAGGGGTAAAATTGACTTTTTATGCAGAAATCAATGTTAACAAATAGCAATTTAACGGACTGCAGCTTTAGAGGGGAGGTAAGTGTGAATTACGTCATACTTTCCCTCTATCTGTGGTTTTGGCAAACCTCAGGGGAGGTATGTGAAAATTCCCCTTTTTTTTTATTAGGATAACACCATTATTTTTTCTATTTACTATAGTCTCATTTCTTTTTTCTTTTCTTTTTTGTTATGATTGTATTTCTTTATTTTATGACATAAGTAGTTCAATATTTTGACTTTATTATTTATATTTTGTTTATATTTTTGTTTCCTTTGTAAGCTTATATAAAAGTTAGACATCCATTAAAGAAATATAAACACATTTCTTCACATGGTATCAAAGTTATCTCTTTAATTTTTCGACTCATTTTCTAGTTTTTTAGTCATTCTCTTCGACAAGCATTTTTTTTTCAACATCATTGTATATATGTATGTCTCATGCCACCATCAACAATCACATGTGTGCTTTACACGCTGCTATTTACAGCCACACATGCAATACCATGCGTTGTCACATCTGATGCCCATTTTCCATATAGCCAATTCATGCACAATCAAACTTGCCACCTTACCAAACGGTGGTCTCCGTTTCCTCACATGCACCGTTATTTACCACCATAAACACAGCCAACTTTTAATGTTGTCTGCCTCTAATCTGCCTAATTTTTGGTGCATTCTACCTTACCACCACCACTATTCGACTCATATTGTAGTATTGTTATCTTATGATACAACACAATTTTCTTTTCCTATCAAATGTTTTTGCACTGATAATACTATAGAATACAAGAATTTTGAATTTATATGTCTTCTTAAAACCAATACTATTTATCATCGTTCCTACCCAAAACATCCTAACAAAATAGCAAAGCTAAATAAAAACACATACATATTCTTGAAACAGTCTATGTTTTCCTTATCTGCGCCTCCTATCCAGAATATTTTTGGCGCAAATCATTTTTATAGTTGTTTACATTATCAATTGCATTCCTTCTTTAGTTATTGTTAATCAATATCCTTATGAATGATTGTATAAGGTTCCTCGTAATTATAGTCTTTTTAAGGTTTTTAGTTGTTCATGTTTTATTCCCTTTTATCTTTATGAATATGGGAAATTAGAACCTAGAGCTTGTTTATATCGCTTTTTAGGGCATTGCATTGAATATAAAGATTACAAGTGTTAGGATCTTGTGTCTAATAAACTTCATATATGTCAACGTATTTTTTTAGGAACACAAAATATTCTCTTCTCTTTCCAACTTTTGTTTCGAGTTTCATCTCACTCCCTTATTTACTAATAACATTGTAGATTTGTTTCCTGATAACTTTGATACAAGTCTTTTATATAAGCACTCAGCAGATAATCTAATGGACAATCCCCTATTCTTGAGCCAATGGCTTTACGTTACGGATCCATATCTGACAACTAAATTGTTCTTAATTATGCATCCACTGATGTTTTCTCCGCCATCTTGTTAATGAAACTGAATAAGAGAAATTTATATTAAACTTTGATATTCTTATTATTTCATGACACTCTTATTGTATAAACCTTAATTATATTCTAAGACTTGTTCTAATATTGATTTGTAGCAAACAATGGTAGAAGAACTACAAGTTCTTGAAAACTCACATACAACACGTCCTAATAAAATGGTAAAGCTAAACAGAAACACATACATATTCTTGATACAATTTATGTCCTTTTTGTCTTCGTGTTTTATTGAGCCAATAGCTTTACGTTACGGATCTACATTTGAAAACTAAATTGTTCTTAATTTTGCATCCACTGATGTTCCTCCATTATCTAGTTGATGAAACTGAGTAAGAGAAATTTCTATTAGAATTTGAGATTCTTATTATTTCTTACGACACTCTTATTGTATGAACATTAATTATATTATGAGACTTGTTCTACTCTTGATTGGCAACAAACAATGGTAGAAAAACTATAAGTTGTTGAAAACTCACATCCATGGGACTTAATTGATTTTCTACCTAACAAATCAGCAATTGATGTAAATAGGTTTATAAGATCAAAACCAAAGTTGATGTTCCATTTAATGGTATTGACTATAAAGACACTACTTTTATTACTTGTATGACCTCTCTATGAAGCCTATTGGTCGTAGTTGTTGTATGCATCAGACATTGTTTCAAATAAAAGTTAAAAATGTCTCTCTTACTAGTTATGTTATAAAAGATGTCTATATGAAGACTTCTCTAAATTATTCACACCCGCTATACAAAGTTTGTTAGCTTTGTCATGCCCTTTATGTTTTAAACAGGCTTCTCAGCGTGATTTGCTAAGTTTAGCACTAACATTAAGCAACTTGGTTTTCATTCCAACTCTGATGGTGTAACTCTTTTTTTCAACTTACTAATCATGGTTGTATTCTCTGATTACTTTATATAGATGATATGATCATTACTGTGATGATTTTAATAACATATTGAATTTCAAGACCTCACTTCAACAATTCTTTCAAATGAAAAACCTTGGTCATCCTAATTATTTTCTTGGTTTATAGGTACTATCTCTCTTAGGCCAAGTATATATGCATCTGATCTCATTGTTCGAGCTGGTTTGATAGATAGTAAGGCCACCTTTACTTCACTTGAACCAAATATCAAACTCAAACCATTCGATAAGGTTCCACTTGAAGATGCCACACTTTACAGACAGTTTATTAGTAGTTTAGTTTATCTTACAGTTACTCATCTCGACATTTTTCATGTTTTTTATATTGTTAGCCAATATATGTCTCATTTTCTTGATCATAAAACTGCTTTATACATTTTTTGATATATCAAAAACACTGTTTTTTATGGGCTTTATTTCTCTACACATTGTCTCTGAAATTACATGCTTATTCTAAAACAGATTAGGCTGGTGATCTTATCGATCGATATCCATAGGCCTTTATCTTTTTCTAAGAGACTCTTTTATTTCTAGCATGAAGGCATAATATTATACCCTTATAGATACTACTAAAGAGACTACTCAGTTTCATTGGTTACTTAGTCATATGGGTATTCATCACTTTGGTCCTATTTCTCTTGCTTGTGATAATAGCAGTATGCTATTCAATATGCTCACAATGATATTTTCTATTAACGCATCATACATATTGAAGTTTACTGTCATTTCGTTTTGTCAGCATATCACTCAGAGCATACTTTTATCCCATTCTCTGATCAACCAGCAGATATATTCATGAAATATGATTCTCCTAATTATTTTTGTAATTTGATATTCAAACTCAAGTTATCTTCTACTAAACCATCTTAAGTATGAGGGAGGTTGTTAATGTTACTTGATCTAACAAAATCAAACATGATATTATCTTGATTTTTTTGGAATAATATCATTATTTTTTCAATTTACTATGATATCTTTTCCAAATTTTTGCTATGATTTTATTTCTTTCTTTGATGTATATAATTAGTGCAATATTTTGAAGTTATTCTATATATTTTATTTACAATTTTGTTACTTAATTTGTAAGCCTATATAAAATTCAACGATGTACATTATTCATTCAAGAAGAGATAAATTTTCTATTACCCCTATAATTTTAAAAATATCTTATTATTCTCCCAAAGTTTAAAAATTTATCCATTAAATTCATTTATGAACTAAAATAACAATAAACTTATTTTTTAAGAATAAAAAGGTAATCAAACACTACACCGCATTCTATCTCTTTCTCGTCAGCCACCCACGTTGACTGTGCTCCACCACACTATACTCTCTCTTAAATCATTAAATTAACAAATAATAAATAAAAAATCATAAAGTTGCAATTAATAAAATAATAAATAAATCATTAAAACAATAATAAATAATAAAATTAAAAAATAAATAATACATCATTAAATTAACAAAATAAAAAAATCATTATATTAACAATATAATAAAATTTAATATAGGATTAAGTTGGTGTTTGATTGTATTATAAACTATTAATTGTATAAAACTTATTTTTATTATTTTATTATATATTATTACTTTTAATTAATATTTAAATAATGCAAAAGGTGTTAATAATAACAAAATTGTCACAATGTGCCAAGCTTATTGCAGCTGCTTGCGACAATCAACTATTTGAGTTTTTGTAAATATCATTAAAATTTTCTCTGAATACTTGACGCAACGGTATTATTATCATCACTATTTAATCAACCGTTCATCATAGATCTAAATTTAAATATTTGATATTTAAATGCTTAATCTTAGATCTATTGTAAATAATTGGTCAAAAAGTAATAATAATGATAACATTGTATAGGACATTCAAAGAGAATTTGATACTTTTTTTGACAATTTAAACAGTTGATGGTCGGCGACTAGCTTGGCGCACTGTGGCAATTTTTTTATTATTAACACTTTTGAATTATTTAATTACGAATTATAAGTAATAGTATATAATATACTAATAAAAATAAATAGATAATTTCATCTGACTACTCAACTTTAGGCTGTATCTCATTGTGATACACTAAGTATTCTAACGCTACACTGCAGTCTAAAAAGATGGCAAATATCTCAACAAGCTACAAATTTATAATGTCCTTCCAAAAAAATTTAATAGCAAAAGCTGAATGACCGTTATGCCTTTAATCTTGTCATATAGCACAAACTTATAAAAATACCCTTAAAATATTTTGTTATATAGCTCGTTGAGATATTTGTTATCTTTATAAATTATAGTGTAACATTTTGATACATATTGTATCACAATGAGATATTTTCAAAAGTTAAGTAATTATATGAAATTATCCTAAAATAATTAAAATTTTGAAATAGATTAAAAAAAATAACCCTAATTTTCTAATTAGATTCAAAATCTTAATTTTTAGCTCTTTCATAATTCTAGCGATCTCATCACTAATAGCAATTATCTGTTACATCGCGAACATTAATAGCAGCAGGTGATTTCGAAGCGACAAAGAAGATTTAACTACAGGAGTAAAAGGAATGATATTAGCTAGTAATAAGTTTGGTAATAATTTCGAAAAGAGTATGAGAAGTTAAGTGGTGGATGATTTGAGATTTAAGGGGAAAGAGAATAAGAGATGGGGGAGAGAATGCCTTGTAAAAGAGAATGAAGAAGGAGAGAAAATTTGGACTTTTTTTCTATATACATGGAGAAGGAAAAATAGATGAGAGTTCAACTAAGGTAATGGATAGACTTTAAGATAGATTTAAGTTTAGATTAAATTGGGATAACAACATTTGTGTTCCTAAATTTTTTAATTTGTATCTCTAAATTTTTTTTTAAAAAAAAATTTCTTTTGAATTTCACAATTTTTTCCTCTCACCGTTAAATATTTTTAGATAAATATTATGAATTTATAGCACGTAGATATTTGTCATCTTTATAAATTGTAGTGTAGCATGCAAATACTTGTTATATTACAATGATATATCACTTAAAATTAAGTACTCAGGTGAAATTATTTTTTTTTGTTTATCGAAAAGATAATTTTATCGTCTCATCATAAAAGTTTTTTTAACAGACATTACGAATCTGTAGCTCGTTGAGATATTTGTAATTTTTTTGAACTGCAGTATAGTATCAGAATACTTGTTATATCACAATATGATATAATCTAAAGTTGAGTAACCAAACGAAATTATCCCAGAAATAAATTTGCAGTCAAAATTATTACGAGAAAAGCGTGTTTTTCTGTTATCTTAGTTAACAAATGGATTTACTAGATAAATATTTAAACTTTATAGGAACAATGAGGTATTTCTAAAACGTACAGGGGGTAATAGGTAATTTTCCTTTCAAGTAATACAAGATATATTTCTTCAATATATGCTTACCAAAATCATTGCAGGAACATTCCCCCTCTTTAATGATAATATCTGGTAGTATTTCGGACAACAACTTCCCAATTCACAATACCGCTAATAAATTTCAAATCCGTATGACAATCTCCACAATCCTGAAGATTTTCACAACCCTTAAGACAGTCCCCGGAACAGACTTTAGCAGCCAATCGCTACAGCCAACCGTTCACTATGCAAACAGCCTATCCTTCACTTGCTGTTTCCATATCATGTAATACATAGCTGGTATTGGGAACATAGCCCCTTCTTCTCATCTCCACATCTAAGTCCTTCAATAGACCAAATATCTGATCCTTCAGAGGATGAGATGTCTCACCTGCATAAAACGCTTGGCTTTCCTTTCCAAATTCAATGGCACTATATCCAGGCTGCTTCTTAACTTCCATAAGGGCCATCAACTTTCTAACTTTGGAGACATGCTGCCACATCGAAGCACTAGCATAAGCATTTGATAGAAGTATGTAGGTGGAAGGATCTTCTAGTTTTAAACTCAGCAGATGATTAGAAACTCTTATTCCCATTTCAGTATTTCCATGGTTCTTGCAAGCACTTAATAAAGCTGCCCATGTAGGCTCATCAGGCTCAAATGGCATTGCTCTTATTAGATTCTCAGCCTCATCAAGATGCCCAGATCGACTAAGGAGATCCAACAAGCATGTGTAATGCTGCAAGGACGGTCTAATTCCATAATCCTCAGTCATGGATTTAAATAGTTGACGGCCTTTCTTAACCAAACCTGCATGACTACAAGCATAAATGAGTTCCATAAAGGTCACCTCACTAGGCTTAAGTCCAGCCAAAATCAACTCATCATATAAGACCAATGCTTCCTCAGCTCGCCCATGCTGAGCTGTTCCAACTATAATCGAAGTCCAAGAAACCACGTCTTTTCTTTTCATTCTTTCAAAAACATATTTTGCTGCAACTATATCGCTACATTTAGCATACATATCCACAAGTGCATTGCTTATAAATAAGCAGGATTCATAGCCAAGAGCTACAACAAGGCCATGAATCTGCTTTCCAAGTTCCAACATTGCTAAATTAGCACAGGCGCCAACAATGCTTGAAAGAACTAAAGGGTCCACTATATCAACACCTTCTCTTCTCATTTCTATAAATAAATAAAAGGCCTGAACCCCGTTCCCACTTTGCACCAACCCAGATATCAAAGCAGTCCAAAGAAACAGGTTTTTAACCGGTGATCCCTTAAAAATCTCTAAAGCATCCTCTTTCCTTCCACTTCTAGCATAAGCATACAGCATAGCAGTCCAAGAAACTGAGTCTTTCAACTTGATTGAATCAAAAACAGAGCGAGCATTATCAGGCAATCCATATTTTGCATACATATCAACCAAAGATGACTTAACAACATCGTCATCAACAAACGGAGACAACATAAAACGAGCATGCACTTGCTTACCTAGCCTAGTAGCACCCAGCCTACCGCAGGCCTTAACGAGACAAGCAAACACGAAGTGATCAGGCTGCAACCCATCAACAGCAAACATGGAGGTGAAGACAGAGAGAGTTTTCTGGGGGAGATTTGCTTGGTTGTAAACAGTGAGTATGGATCCCCAAGAGACATGATTATTGGGTTGGGTTTCCTCCTTGTGGAGATGGCTCAAAAATAGTGACTAAGTCCAATTAGTCTAAGGATTCTAATTAGTCTAAGGATTCTAATTAGCCTAAGGATATTTTTTAATCCTTTTTTAAGTAGGATTTAGTTTCTTATTTTTGTTAAAGTATACAAAGGAGAGGAGAGCGGGTACTGTTCACAAGTTCAAGAAAGAAAGCGGGTACTGTTCACGGCTTTAGAAAAAGACGGTACTGTTCACGAGAGAGGCAGAATAGTAAATCTCGAACAGTTGTGATCAACTGGTCGATTGGAGGTCGATTTGTGGTCCGATTGGACTGAAATTTTACCAGCAGCTTCATAACTCAGAGTACTAAATTCTGAACGGTGGAGATCAAATTTGGAGCATTATTTCTCCAGATTTCGTGACTGGTAGTTAAGCCACCAACTTGGTGATGTTTTTCTTGAACTCTCTCTAATTTCTTTGTAGAACTTGAATGTTTGCCAAGATTGTGTGATCTTGAGATTGTTATAATGTGTACCTCTAGTTTTAACTAGAGAGAACTTGTGTATTCCCATTGTTTGATTATAGTGGAGATTTTTGGGTGGACTACGGTCCCGTGGTTTTTCCTCCTCACATTAGGGAGGTTTTCCACGTTAAAATTGATTGTGGTGTGGTTGTGTTGTGGTGATTTTATTGCTGTCCAAGAATTAAATTTGTGCCCAAGATTGTTGCTCTATTTGTTTGTTTTCTATTAGGTTCATGCAAGAGGGGATAAGGTAATTGTTGTGCTTCCGGATTATCTGTGTTAGTTTATCCCAACAAAGTGGTATTAGAGCATTGGTTATATTTGTCTAGTGCCTTGTGTTGAACAATGGAAGCTAATACAAGTAGAATGGTTAATTTGAACGGTACAAATTATCATTTATGGAAAGGAAAGATGTAAGATCTTTTATATGTGAAAGATTACTACTTACCCGTGTTTGAAAAACAAAAACCTGATAATAAAACAGAAGCACAATGGAAGTTGCTTCATCGGCAAGTTTGTGGGTATATTAGACAATGGGTAGATGACAATGTTTTGAATCACATCAGTGGAGAGACAGATGCAAGTTCTTTGTGGAATAAGCTTGAAGAGTTGTATGCCAGAAAAACTGGGAATAATAAACTTTTTCTGATAAAACAAATGATGAGCTTGAAATATCGGGATGGGAAACCTATGACAAATCACTTAAATGCATTTCAGGGAATCATTAATCAGCTGGCAGGAATGAACATCAAGTTTGAAGATGAAGTACAAGGGTTATGGCTTTTAGGCACATTACCGGACTCATGGGAGACATTTAGAATGTCATTATCTAACTCAGCTCTAGATGGTATCATCACCATGGAATTGGCTAAGAATAGTGTTCTGAATGAAGAGGATAGAAGAAAGTCACAAGGTTCTTCACAATCAGATATCTTAGTCACAGAAAAGAGAGGGAGGAGTAAGAGTAGAGGTCCGAAGAATAGAGATAAAAGTAAAAGCAAGACCAACAAGTTTGCCAATGTTGAATGCTATTATTGTGGTCTTAAGGGACATATAAAGAAGTATTGTCGACAACTCAAGCGAGACAACAAGAAGGATAAAAGAAAGGAAAAGAAAAATGATGACAGCAGTGATGATGACAGAGTTGCTACTGTTACAGATGACTTCCTTATTATGTATGATGATGATGTTGTCAATCTTATGTGCCATGAGACCAGCTGGGTAATTGATAGTGGTGCCTCCATTCATGCTACTTCACGAAAGGAATTCTTTACATCTTATACATCCGGCGACTTTGGAGACGTTAAGATGGGAAACAATGGCTTAGCTAAAGCCATAGGCATGGGAGATGTGTGCTTGGAGACCAATAATGGCACGATGTTACTTCTGAAAAATGTCAAGCATATTCCTGATATTCGTTTGAATTTGATTTCTGCAGGTAAGCTTGATGATGAAGGATTCTCCAGCAACTTTAGTAGTGGTCAATGGAAGCTCAGTAAAGGTTCCATGACTGTGGCTCGAGGAAAGAAATATTCTTCATTGTATTTTATGCAAGCAAAGATTGCAGACAACAGTATCAATACAGTGAAGAATGAAGATACAATTGAGTTATGGCATAGAAGACTTGGTCACATGAGTGAGAAGGGTTTAATTGTTTTGGCTAAGAAAAATCTCCTTTCTGGGATGAAAAATGAATCTTTGAATAAGTGTATTCATTGCTTGGCAGGGAAACAAACCAGGGCTACCTTCAAGACATCTCCTCCTTCAAGAAAATCAGGTATACTCGAACTTGTACACTCTGATGTTTGTGGCCCCATGAAAACAAAAACACTTGGTGGTGCTTTCTATTTTGTGACTTTTATAGATGATCACTCAAGGAAGTTGTGGGTTTATACATTGAAGACAAAAGATCAAGTACTAGATGTGTTTAAACAGTTTCAGGCTTCAGTTGAGAGACAAACTGGGAAGAAGCTGAAATGCATCAGAACTGATAATGGGGGTGAGTATTTTGGACCATTTGATGAGTATTGCAGACAGTTGGGAATTCGTCATCAAAAGACACCTCCGAAGACTCCTCAGTTAAATGGGCTAGCTGAGAGGATGAATCAAACACTAGTTGAAAGAGTGAGATGCTTGCTTTCACAAGCACAATTATCAATATCTTTTTGGGGGGAGGCTTTGAATACAGTTGTACATGTATTAAATCGCACACCATGTGTTCCTTTAGACTTTGAAGTTCCAGATAAAGTTTGGTCAGAAAAAGATGTTTCTTATGATCATTTGCGTGTCTTTGGATGTAAAGCATTTGTGCATATTCCCAAAGATGAAAGGTCTAAACTTGATGTCAAGACAAGACAATGTGTATTTCTCGGCTATGGTCAAGATGAGTTTGGCTACAGGTTTTATGATCTAGTGCAGAAGAAACTTGTAAGAAGTTGAGATGCTATATTCATAGAAGACCAAACTATACAGGATATTGAGAAGTTAAAAGAAGAAATGCCTCAATATAGTGATACACTGATAGACTTGGATCCAGTTCCTCCAACACAGCCTACAGATGAAGTCCAGGATGGCCAGCATGGTACAGGTGATATTGACACTCATACACAGGTTGAGATTGATGATGATGTCCATCAGTTACCAACATCAGAAGTTTCATCAGATATTTCACTTAGAAGATCTACCAGAATCCGACAGTCTTCCACACGTTATCCTACGAGTGAGTATGTGTTATTGACTGATGGGGGAGAGCTTGAATGTTATGCAGAAGCGGTAGAAAGTGAACAGAGAAAAGAGTGAATTTATGCTATGCAAGACGAGATGAAGTCATTACATGAAAATCACACATTTGAATTGGTAAAGTTACCTAAGGATAAACGAGCTCTAAAGAACAAATGGGTATACAAAATAAAACAGGAAGAATATACCTCACAACCACGATATAAAGCCAGATTGGTTGTTAAAGGATTTAGCCAAAGGAAAGGTGTTGACTTTGATGAAATTTTTTCTCCAGTTGTCAAGATGTCATCTATTCGTGTGGTGTTGGGCATAGCAGCTAGTCTTGATTTGGAGATTGAGCAGATGGATGTAAAGACTGCTTTTCTACACGGAGACTTAGACAAAGAAATTTACATGGAGCAACCAGAGGGTTTCAAAATAAAAGGAAAAGAAGATTATGTGTGCAAGCTGAAGAAAAGCCTCTATGGCTTAAAACAAGCACCAAGACAGTGGTATAAAAAGTTTGAAACAGTTATGGGGGAGCAAGGCTACCGAAAAACTTCTTCTGACCATTGTGTTTTTATACAGAAATTCTCTGATGATGATTTTATTATATTGTTGCTTTATGTTGATGACATGTTGATTGTTGGCAGGAATGCTTCTAGAATTGACTGGTTAAAGAAGCAGTTAAGTAAATCCTTTGCTATGAAGGATTTAGGGCCAGCAAAACAAATCCTTGGCATCCAAATTCATCGAGATAGAGCAGCCAAGAAGTTGTGTATATCACAGGAGCACTACATCGAAAAGGTACTTGAAAGGTTCAATATAAGCAACGCTAAAGTGGTTAGCACTCCTCTTGCTACACATTTTAGGTTAAGTACCAAGCAGTCCCCTACAACAGACAAAGAGAAGGAAGACATGGAAAAAGTTCCTTATGCTTCAGCGGTTGGAAGCTTGATGTATGCGATGGTATGCACAAGACCGGATATAGCTCATGCAGTTGGTGTTGTTAGTAGATTTTTATCCAATCTAGGAAGAGAGCATTGGAATGCAGTGAAGTGGATTATGAGATATCTTCGAGGTACTTCCAATTTTAAACTGACCTTTGGAAGTGGAAAACCTTTACTAGTTGGTTATACTGATTCAAATATGGCTGGAGATGTTGATACTCGAAAGTCTACTATGGGTTACTTGATGACACTTTCAGGTGGAGCTGTAGCATGGCAATCAAGGTTACAAAAATGTGTTGCACTTTCTACTACAGAGGCAGAATTCATTGCAGCAACTGAGGCATGCAAAGAGTTGTTGTGGATGAAGAGGTTTTTACAAGAGCTTAATTTCAAGCAACAGCAATATGTGGTATTTTGTGATAACCAGAGTGCAATTCATTTGAGTAAGAATTCTTCTTTCCATGCAAAATCAAAACATATTGATGTGAGATATCATTGGTTGAGAGATGCTCTTAATGATAATATGTTTGAGCTTGAAAAGATTCACACTGATCACAATGCCTCTGATATGTTAACCAAAACTCTTCCGAGAGAAAAGCTTGAAGTTTGTTGTTCAATTGCCGGGTTGGCAAACCCCTCCACACAGTAAGAAAGGGGGAGATTTATTAGGTTGGGTTTCCTCCTTGTGGAGATGGCTCAAAAATAGTGACTAAGTCCAATTAGTCTAAGGATTCTAATTAGCCTAAGGATTCCAATTAGCCTAAGGATATTTTTTAATCCTTTTTTAAGTAGGATTTAGTTTCTTATTTTTGTTAAAGTATATAAAGGAGAGGAGAGCGGGTACTGTTCACAAGTTCAAGAAAGAAAGCGGGTACTGTTTACGGCTTTAGAAAAAGACGGTACTGTTCACGAGAGAGGCAGAATAGTAAATCCCAAACAGCTGTGATCAACTGGTCGATCGGAGGACGATTTGTGGTCCGATTGGACTGAAATTTTACTAGCAGCTTCATAACTCAGAGTACTAAATTCTGAACGGTGGAGATCAAATTTGGAGCATTCTTTCTCCAGATTTCGTGACTGGTAGTTAAGCCACCAACTTGGTGATGTTTTTCTTGAACTCTCTCTAATTTCTTTGTAGAACTTGAATGTTTGCCAAGATTATGTGATCTTGAGATTGTTATAATGTGTACCTCTAGTTTTAACTAGAGAGAACTTGTGTATTCTCATTGTTTGATTATAGTGGAGATTTTTGGGTGGACTACGGTCCCGTGGTTTTTCCTCCTCACATTAGGGAGGTTTTCCACGTTAAAATTGATTGTGGTGTGGTTGTGTTGTGGTGATTTTATTGCTGTCCAAGAATTAAATTTGTGCCCAAGATTGTTGCTCTATTTGTTTGTTTTCTATTAGGTTCATGCAAGAGAGGATAAGGTAATTGTTGTGCTTCCGGATTATCTGTGTTAGTTTATCCCAACAATGATCTCTGAGTGGCAATTCCTGGAATAGAAGGTGAGCCTGTTGAAAGAGACCGCATTTACCGTAAACATCTATCAGGGTGTTGGGTAAAGGGCCATATTGATGTAAGCCAAGTTTGATGATTTGGGCATGTAATAATCTGGCTGTAAATGGAGATTGGTGTCTGGTACAGAGTTTTAGTTGGCGAAGATACTGAGAAATTAACATTCATCGGGTTTAGTTCAGTTTTTAATCAACAAGTTAACGAATCTCACTTTATAACCTTGAAATAAAATTTGTTGAAATGTTGATAGCAAACTTGTGGTGAGTAGCCATCCGGATGGTTGCGTGAGTTTGACTTCCCCCAATGCCTGATGGTTGTGTTAGTTTGACTTCCCACTTTAGGCTAAACTTCCCAGAAAATTCTAGACAGACGTCCAGCGGCGGAGCCACCTTAAAGCGTGTACGACGCTGCAGCTCTTACCAAAAAAAAATGGAAATTTTCATATAAGATTATCAATTTTATCCTTTAAATTTTATCTTTTTTATCTTGGTCTCTGTAAAATTTAAATACTTATATTTTAGACCCCATCAAAATATAGATAGGAATAAGTCACGTTTGGTGACTTCCAAATTTGTCTTGTTTAGAGCTAATTTATTTCAAAACTCGTCTCTTTTCTACTTAAAAAGAAACGAGAATGAGGTCAACCCGTCCCTCTTTTTAACCGGTTCAACTCTTTCTATTTGATTTTATTTTGATCTATTTATATTGTTGTTATAGCCCACCTCAATTTTTAAATGACTTGAATTTTAAAGTCTCGAACGTGTCTAAAATTTTAAATAAGTTATATTTTTAAGTCTTAAATCTGTCCCAAATGAAGTAGGGTGGGACGAGACGGGGTGAGTTCAATTTTTTATTAAATATTAAGTATAATGTTAGTAAATTTATAAATAGTAAATAGTACGGTAATATTAAAAAAAATTGTCGTCAGTGATTATTGCTAGTAAAATGCCGAAGTTCTGGAAGATGGCTTGGTGAGTAGAATTACGATACGATGTGGTTAGGTTGTACACGTCGCACTTTTTTTTTTTTTTTTCAGTCTAACCTCGTCACTATCCATTGTGTTCTCAATTTTCAATGTCATCAAGTAAGATATGGATATATGAAAATAAATGTAATCAAAAATTTTTGTTCTTAATTTTACGTTCAAGTAAAGTCATCAACATTAGGATATCTGAAAATAAATGTCATTCAAATTCTTTTTTTTTTTAAATTTATTTTAAATTAAAAAAGTCATCGAGATTAATTTAAAAAAAAAGTCATATATTAAGATTAGGATGAATTATGATCACAATTGTTTTTATTATTATCCTGTCCTTTTGTTATTTTACTAAAATTTAGAATAAAATTTAAATATTTTTAATAAAAAAATTAACATATTAAATTATTGTGATAAGATGTATTATATTATAATAAGGATTTTATTATTGACGTGGTACGATGAGAACACTTAATCATGCGCTTTACCATGCCCCTATAAAGCAGTAAACGAGTTTAGGGATCTGTAAATATTAGAACTCAAAAACCGAATTCATGAAAGTGATGTATGCTTAAAATTTTGACTTGTAAAAAATAGACTTCTTCTTAAAAGATCAATGGCCGAAGAATAATAATCCATTTTGTTGTATTATTATTTTTCAAATCAGTATTTTGTCTCGATTTAGAATTATGAATTAAGACAATCATATTTACGTAGCATTTATTTATTTTTTTAATCTTTTAATATGATTAAAATATAAATTTAACTTAAATTATAATTTTTTTAAAATATATGAAAATAAGAATTAAAATATTTTTTTTATAAAAATAAAATAAATTTAAAATTAATATTTTGCATATATAATCCTATTAAATAATAGACTTACAGTCTATAATAATTTTGATTATATTAATATAATAATAGAAAAAAAAAATTTAATAAACTGTATTTGTATGTATATTATTTCTTTGTCTATTTTTTTAAACAAATAATTTCTAATAGATTATATTAATTTTTATATTCTTCTCTCATTTGATATACCATATTTTTTTTTCTTGTATTTACTTAATGTTTTTAGTAAAATACTATAAATCAAATAATCAAATGATATAAAAATTAATAAAAATAATAAATCATATTGTAATATTGTTGCAAATATGTAAATATACAAATTTATTTTTTTGTTATTTTCTTATTAAAGAACTTGTTACTATAATATTTATATAAATTCTTGATAAATTTTTAATTCTTAAATAATATTAATATTTACAAAAATCAATTTTCTTTTATCAATTTTGAATGGCTTGTATCAAGCCCACACCTAAGATTGAAATTACTACGCAATCATTTGCACCAAACAATGAAGATTGTGAGTCAATTTCATTATATTATATATATATATATATATATATATATTCAATAATTGACATTATTTTTAAATAATTTAATTTATAAAAATTATTAAGAATGAATTTGAATAAAACTCAACTAAAAAAAAGATAAAAATATTCAATTTATATATAAAAAAGATAGCAGTATTGTGTAATTACCATGTAAAATAATTAATATCCTCTTTCACACATTTCTTTACAAAAATAATAGTCTAACCCGCAACAGAAACTTTAACACTAGCCTTGCGCCAATCATAGTTATTGTAAATATGACTTGTGTTTTCTAGAACTCACCATGGATTTATTTGTTTTATTCTTGTTTTGATTCCAATTCAACATTTTTCTTTTGTTTTATATTGTTGAATAGCCACCAATTTTGAGTGGGTGTGGTGTTCATGACCTAGCAAACTTATCCAAATTGACTATAACCTCTATATTTCACCTTATAATTATCTTATTTATAAAAAATAAATATACATGTAATTAAAAATTATTGAATGAACATACTTCATGAAATATCAAATGTAATAATATGCTTATCTTATTTAAAATTTTTAATAAAAATTTATTAATTGTTTAGTTATTATAAATAATTTTTAGAAAATTTTGTTATAAATTTTTTTTACCAAAATTATATAATTTTTTTTAATTAAGGCTATATTATAAGAAAATAGCGTAAAATTTTTAAAATAAAATTAATATATTTTAAACAATTTAATTTTATAAAAACAATTCTATTGTTCAAAACTTAAAATTTGAGTTTTATCCAATACAAGGAAAATCAACGTTTTTTAATATCAACCAAATGACACATTTGTTTGATTTTATTTTTTCACCTGTAATGTTAAAAACACTTTTTAAGTTCTTTATATCATTTGAAGAAGAGTTTTTAAAATTAAGAAAGTTACTTTGCTTCTACTGAAAAAATTTTAAATTTTGGGCTTTTAAATTTTTTTTAGTTTTTTTTAAAAGTTAAATTGTTAAAATACTTTTAATTTATTTTAAAATTTTTACATTATTTCTTATAATATAACTTCAAAAAAACTTTTTGTCAAAATAAATACATAAGTTTTTCAAAAGTTATTTGTGATTATCAAATAATTAATAAATTTTTATTAAAATCTCTATATATAAAAAGTTTACTTAAATATCTTTAATTAAAAGACCATAAACTAATTTTTTTCAAAGATTTTCAATAAGAGTGAGAAATCTCACTTATGAAACACTAAACTTCTAACCTCTACTTTTATTATCCAAAATTCAGGATGACTTGAAAGCGTTAAGTGTGTCTTGAACTACCAAAACTACACCTACAATGAAGAAAAGAATATTCTAAATAGACTCTAATACAACAAACAAGAGTTGTTATTGTTATAGAGAAAATGCAACTGAACACATAGCCAAAAATAAACTCACAAAAGTCCGGATCAGTTCACTGCGAGGTAACCCACCTCGCGCTCACCTCAAGGCAAGACGTAGTACAAGCCCTGCTCATTGCAAATAGGTAAAACCCACTGTGAGTTAGGCTCCTCGCTAAGTATCACTAACGAATTCTCCATTTGTTGATATTGTCCCACGTGACCATATACTGTGGCATGTGTAGAAGCGCTCATGTGACCATATACCGTGGCACATGCAGAAAAGTATAGCTATATACCCACTGTGAGCTGGGTTCCCCGCTGAGTATCGCCAACGCTTTTGCTATTTGAGTAGTTAGGTAAGACCTACTGTGAGCTAGGCTCCCTACTAAATATCGCTAACAAATTCTCTATTTGTTAATATTGTCCCACATGACCATATACTGTGGCGTGTGTGGAAGCGCCCATGTAACCATATACCGTGGCACATGCAGAAAAGTATGGTTATATATTGTAACACGCAGATATGGATAAGGAAAATAACTCCATTGCTCTATTGCATCTCGGAACGGCCAGACCCGCCTCCAATAAACAAGAGCTTCGCCCTCATGAGTAAAAGAGGTAAGATATCCAGCTACCTTAGACAGATAGGACGCCTAGCTGCTCAAGCACCTAGGTGCGCAAAAGCCCACCTCATTGCGCCCCAAAAGAATCCTTAAAATGACCTAACACATAAGAAAATATTTTGCAGGGACCATTTCAAAAGCCGGAGACAGCACCTGGTCTTGGCAGCAGCCAGGCTGGTACTGTGCAAATCCTGCCTGACATTGTGTAGACAGTGCACAGAGCCTAGGTGGGGGACCATGTGCCAGCTGGGCGAGTAAGGTTACGCCACTTGTCCACCAACGTACAAATCAATCTCTTTGGCTAATAGAGGGTTGACACGTATCTAATGAGTTTGGATAAGTGAAAGTTCATCAACCCTAACTTGTTACATGGCATTTGAGCTAGGCCACTAAGAACCAATGAAAGAGAGACACATGAAAAGGTAAAAATCCTAAAATTAGGTCAAAATAAGCCATCCAATCAGGTATGATCATTCCTTTATTTCATAAAAAAAAGACATTTTTCTTATTTCCACATAAGACAAGTGATTTGGCCAAAAATATTCCTAGGAAATGGGCTCTTTTCCCAAAACGAATTCCTTTTTTTCTTCTCCCATTACCAAGTATGCAGCCTCTATAGCCTAAAACTCCATGAACACACATAAAACTCTCATTGTTTGTCCCCTTGAATCTTTGTCTACCTGATTCGTGACCTTGGCAAGATCTTCTCCTAGTGCTTCTTCCTCATCACCTTGGCATACTTTTGAGTTTCTTTATTAAGAGGGGTACACATAAGCCCTCACCCTTTCCTTTCTGTCCTAAGGCTAAATTAGGCATCGGAGAGGGGTCGCCGAAGAGACCACTCTTATCTGAGCCCTACTCTATTTTGCATAAAGTCGTAGACCAACTCAGTGAAACCTTTTGATTGAGAGTATTCGGGAGTGAAAGGAGGTGGGTTATACAGTTATTTGAGGAATGGACAGTAAGTGTAGTGTCACTTGAGGGATCTTGAAAAGTTTCAGAGTTATCGGAGTGGAGCTGGGAGTTAGGAGATGGTCTGAGGCAGTGAGCTGGGAGGTGGATAGACTTGAACATTATGTGGGTATTTGAACAGTGAAGTGCAATGTGGTTTTTGGTAGTGTGAGATTGTGGACTGGGCTTGTATTTGCACGCTTGACTTGAGCCATTCGGCCGCCTCGGGTACATCTATTCTACCTTTCTGTGTAGGTGCAGGATTCGCAAAATTCGTGCATCAACAACTATACTCAAGGCGGAGCTAAGATTAAATTTAAAGAGGACCCAAACAAAATGATTCAAAACTTGCATAGGCCAAATTAAGAAAAATAAACTTTAAAGGATTAAATTGATATATTTTACTTTTAAAGTTCAAAATTTTCTCTTTGGAACGGCGAGATTACTGCAGGCGCCTACATAGCTCCGCCATTGGCTATACTATACATTGCATGTGCTAGAGATATATGTTTAATATTCAAGCAAATTAAAATATTGATCTTCTTCAATTTTAATTCTAATACGACACCTAGAGCTAACATAAAGGGTTAATATTGTTCAACTGAATTCATCACCTTAACTCTTTTAGCTTTTAAATCTTATCTTACTTATTTTAATTTTTATGTATAAAATATAGGATAATAAACAGTCAATGTTAAATCTAAGTAAATATACAAATTAAATTGATAGTTAAAAAAATAAAAATATAATAACAATAAATTTTTAATTATATATTAATAAAAATATACACATTACAAAAAAAATAAAAAAAAATTGACTAACATAAGTTAACATATCTTCATTTATAAAAATAAAACTATTTTTTGATACTCTGTATTTTCAGACTAATTTAATATATATATTATGGTACATATATTAGGCATTGGTTCTTTCAATTTTGTTGGAACCTATGGTGAGAAAATAAAAAATATAGCTAGGAAAGAGGAACCTTAAATTATGGGTCAGGATGTGGAAGATAAGAATAGGTTTAAGTTTGGTTCAAATTAATATAATGACATGTGTGTAGCCCACTTGGAAGAACTTAAACTCAAAAGATCTACTATTTGATTAGGCTAATGTATAAGAAAAACAAAAGCTCAAAAATTTTAGAATCTATTTTTAAGTTTAAAACTTTATTTTAATAAAATATAGGATTAATATTAAAATTATTATTTTCTTATAAAGATAAGTCTTTGAACATCTCTTTTTTTTAAAAGTAAAATTCATTGATATCATTTTAACAAATACAAGCAATCTCGGAAGAAATATTTTCCATCCCTATTATAGTAACAGCCAATGTCATATCTAGCTAAATCGTGAGCAACAAAATTATGCTCTCTTGGAATAAAATGAATCTCTGCAGAACCTTCCTTTGCAATCAAAGTTTAAATACCTCTTATCAGCCAATAATTCTCCTTTAAATTGCTCAGTGTTAGTTCTATTTACCAACCCAAAAATATTCGAAGAGTCTAACTCAATAATAATTAGGGTTTACTAGATTCCATAGCAATTTACACCTCAATCTCATAGCTTCAACTTATTCTATCTCACCACAATACTCTTGACTTTTTAACTCCTACAACCATAATTTCTCCTTCATCATTTTTAATTACAACCCCCAAAACTAAACATTTTTTTTGCTCAAAAATTCAACATTAACATTCAATTTATAGCAGTTATTAAGAGGAAGAGTCCAACTGCCTTTGTTGTCTTTACACAAGTTGATCTCCACTGGTATAAAGTCAGAAAAAATAGACTTGAAATAGTTTACAATTTCCTTTGCCCATCCTACTAGCCCGAGAAGTTCATCATTTTTTCCTCAAACAGATTTTTGTTCCCAACATTCTATATTGCCCACGTAATAACACACACTCACTATGTATTAGTTTTTTTAACAGATGAAATTGCATCTTGGATCAAGTTTGAAAAGTATTCAATGCTATTTCCCTTCAACATAGCCCAAAATGGAGATAAATGTTAGAAACTTCAGGAATTCTTCTTATGTATGTAAGCATCAAGGCATGCAAATGGCACTATCCTGATAGGTATTTATGTCATTTTAGGATAACATCCTATTGCATGAAGGTTTGACGGCAGTATAGCTTCAAGATACAATGACAGGACTCGTTGTAAGACAACAAACCAAGTACAACGAGTGTAGAATAGTTGTTATGAAAGGAAAAAGATTTAATGGTGTCAATATTTAGCAGAGAGTATTTTGAGAGTAGAGAAGAATGAAAGACGACTTAATGCTTGGTTAAGGTATGTATTTATAGGAAAATGATGACTACTCGAGCAGCCACTCAACTCCCTATAACTATCTTAACACCCCTTGACACAAAATAGTTAAAACTGTTTTATGTCGTTTCATGCTTAATGACTAACTAATGTCATTTCATCATTCAATTGTCATACAACTACCAAAACTGCTTATTTAATTTAATTTAAATTCAAAAAATTAAATTCAAAACTTAAATTAAATAAAGCCCAAAAATAAAAGTCCAAAATTAAGCCCCGTCACACGTACACCCATGAGGGGGTCCTCTTATGTATGACGACACATATTAAACGCTTTTTGGACCTAAGTCCATAATTGGACTTGGGCCGGCTTGTCTTGTATGCGAGGGAAGTCCTTACACTTGCTTGTTAATTCATTCTATCATTGTTTCCATATATAAAAACTTCAAAACTTTTATAACTAGTCAATGTGAGATACTTCTATTTTGAAATACCTCACACCAAAAGACAACAACTCCCTACATATTTCAAAATACTGAATTTTAGACTTTTTTTATGCATCGCTATTTGATAACAAACCTAATACAAATAAACTAATACTTATCAGGCTATGAACCAATCATTGAGTTGATTAATTATGTTTCACAAGAACTAGGTGAATTGTAATTAATTTCTATGAACCATAGTTGTTTTGTTGTCAATTAGTGAACTAATTGCTCACATTAAACTTAATCTTATTCCCTTTGTTGTTCTGCAGTTTGGCGCTTTTATGGCCTATGCATTCTTGGTAATCATGAATCCTTTAAAGATGTTTGCCTAAGTCTCATAGAAATCGACCTAATTTCACACTCACTTAGGTGAACCTTTCATCAAGGATGTCCTACAATTTAAACATGTCACCATACAAAAATGGGCTATGCAGTTTATTAAGAGTAAAAAACTCATCCTTTTTCACTGTAGTACTTACTATTTAGTCATAGGGAGGACTCATTTATTTACAAATGATAGTTACTCAAGATAACCAATGACTTATTATTACCCCTATGAACTTACTTCATGGGATCTCTAATCACATATGTCACTTTTTCTTTATGTTCTAAGTAGAAGTCCTTTCCCCCTCGAAGTTAGTTCCATTAACCCCTTATTTAGTAGTTAGTCAGAGGATCGACCAAATTCAACTCTAACCTTATAAAATCTAGATTTACAACACCAGATTCTGGCAGCTATTTAATAATACTATGTCTTAAACATGTATGTCTATTTTTCTCATTATATATCTTACTTTTAGCCTTAGCTATAGCAGCTTGACAATCCCAATGTATTGAGATTGATATAGAAGGATAATCACCAATGAAAAGATCAACTAAGAAGTTTCTTAACCATTAAGCTTCTATACATGTCTTCTCTAAAACTATTAACTTGGACTCCATGGTTGAACGAGTTATACAGGTTTGCTTGGAAGATTTCCAAGAAACTACACCACCGCTAAGTGTAAAAGTATATTTACTAGAGGATTTAATTTCATTAAATTCAAATATTTAATTTGCATCACTAAAACCTTTTAACATTAGTGGATCTGTAGCAAACGAAAGCTCAAGATTTAATGTACCTTTTAAGTACCTTACAAGTCTATTTAAAGTAGACAATAATCCTTAATAGAATTTTGGGTATATCTAATCAGTCTCCCAACTATATATGCAATATCTGGTCTTTTACTATTCACTAAGTACATAAGACTACTAATTATTTGAATATATCTCGTTTAATTAACACTATGCTCATAATTTTTCTTAAGTTAGATATTTGCATCGTAAGGAGTTAACACTGGCTTACATTCAAAATATCCAAACTTCTTCAAAACTTTCTTGACATAGTGTTCTTGTGATAACATGAGACCATTATTTTTCTTTATTACTTTGATCCCAAGAATAACACTTACTTCTCCCATATCTTTCATATCGAAATTAGAAGCAAGAAATTTTTAGTCTTATTTATCACTTTCATACTATAATTGAAAATAAGTATGTCATCAACATACAAACAAACAATCACAAAATTATTAGTATCAAATGATTTAAAATAAACATATTTATTTAAATCATTAATCAAATATCTATTTGATACTAAAACTCGAACAAATTTTTCATGCCACTATTTTGGTGCTTGTTTCAATCCAAATAAAGATTTCACAAGTTTACAAACTTTATGCTTAGAACCTGAAACTATACAACCTTTTGGTTATTTCATATATATTTCTTCTTCTAAGTCACCATTCAAAAACGCAGTTTTAACATCCATCTTATGTATAAACAAATTATAACTAATGTTAAAGCAATTAAAACTCTAATAGATGTTGTTCTAGTTACAAGAACATAAGCATCGAAATAATCTGTCTTTCTTTTGAGTCAAACTCTTGGCAACTAATTTTGCTTTATAGTTATCAATGGACCCATCAGCTTTTAATTTTTTCTTAAAAATTTATTTACAGCCAATCGGTTTAGTACCAAGAGGTAAATCAACAATTTCTTAAACATGATTACCCATGATTAAGTTTAACTCATTCTTTTCTGCTTCCTTCCAAAATGGAGCATCAAAGAAGTCGTAACTTCTTCATATATTTTAGGGATGTTTTCAACCATAAAGACTTAGAAATCACTACCAAAACTAATAGCTTTTCTCATTCTCTTACTTCTTCTTAATTTAATATTTGAACTCTCAAGAGAATCTTCTTGAAAATTATTTTGAATCATATGATTATTATCTTGAGAATCGACAAAATTTTTCTAAGGAAAAATATTCTTAAAACATTCTGCAGTTTTAGATTTTATAATAGTGTTTGCATCAAATATCTTTTCTTTATCTTTAAGAATCAAGAATTTGTATGTAGCACTATTTTGGGCATACCTTATAAACATGCAATCAATAGTTTTAGGTCATATTCTACTCCTCTTAGCATTTGGAATTTAGAACCTTTGCTAAACACTTCCATACTTTGAAATATGTTAGATTAGGCTTATGACTTTTCTATAACTCATAAGATATTTTTCTTATTTGTTTATAACATATTATATTTTGTAGGTGGCAAGCAGTTAAAATTGTCTCACCCCACAAATTCCACGGTGCTCCAGAACTTATTAATAGAAAATTCATTATCTCTGTTACAGTTCTATTTTTCCTTTTAACTACTCCATTTGACTTGGGAGAGTAAGGAAGTGTAATTTCATATATTATGCCATGATTTTCACAACATTTATTAAGCATAGTAAACTCATATTCACCACCTCTGTCAGATTTCAATCTTTTAATCTTTCTTCCAAGTTAATTTTAACTTCATTATTATAAATTAAGAACTTTTCAAATACTTCATTTTTATTTCTCAATAAATACAATTTTGTATATCTAGAGAAATCATCAATAAAGGTTATATAAAACCTTTTGCCTCCTCTTATTATAGTTTGTTTAAGATCACCAAGATTATTATGAATTAAATTGAGTAATTCAATTTTTACATTCATAATAGATTTATTTGTTTTCTTGATGAACTTTGATTCAACACAAGCATCACATTTATTCATATTTGTAACATCAACATTTATTAGACCATCTCTTTCATTTTCTTTAAATAAGAAAATTTTATATGGTCTAACATATTATGCCATAAATCAAAAGAGGCAACAATATAAGCAAAAGTAAAAGTATTTTTTATTAGTAATTTTGTCAAGTACATTAAGTTTGAATAAATCATTGGAACAATACCCTTTTTTAATGAACACCTTATTCTTGGACATTACAATCTTGTCTCCCTCAAAAGAGACTTTTACATTTGCTTTTCCAAGAACAAAAATAGACACTAAATTATATCTTATATTTAGAACATAAAACACATTACTTAAGGAAAGAATCTTTCCAGAAGTCAACTTGAAAAGAACTTTTCCTTTTTCTACAACTAGAGCAGAGTCAAAATCTCAAAGAAAAACTTGTTCTTCTCCTTCATTCAATTGAGTGTACTTAAAAAATGAGTTTCGATTCCCACATATGTGCTTAATAGCACCAGAATCAATAATTCAATCTTATTTCTCACTAGCAACCATATTTGCTTGAGAAACTACAACAGTACCGACCATATCTTCTATTTCAACTACATTGGCCTTAAAAGACTTTTTATCTCCCTTTCTAAACCTACATTAATATTGTCCAAATTATTATAATGATGTAAAAATTTAAAAAGTTTTGACAATAAATTTTATATTATAAAAAAATTTATATAATAATTATACATAATTTTTAAATATAATATGATATATTTTAAAAATTATATATATTATATATTATAAATATTTTATTATAAAATTTGAAGAAAATAAATAATTAAGGATTGAAATATTATTATAATTTTTAAATTTAAATATTACAATACGATTATTTTAATTATTATAAAATAAAAAAATAAAGATGATATAATTATTTTAGATATTTTTAATAGTAAATGAATAAAATAGTCAAATTAAAATTTAAATAATAACTCTAAGGGAGTATATTAGACTTTCTCAAAAATCTAAGAGGGTATATTGCTTTTCTCAACTACTCAGGGGGGGTATATCATTTTTCCTCAAAAGTGAAGGGGGTAAACCACAATATTTCGGTTTTTTATTATTAAGTTTTTGCTTCTTGGCAGGAGGTGCAGCATCTTGAACAACCATTAGCCTTGGAACAAAATTCCTTAGTTTTATCTTTTTGCTCCCTCAGCCTATTCCTTTCTTCAATTCGAATATGAATAAGCACATTCCCCAATGTCATTTGCTTCTTCTTGTAATCTTTCCAAGAATCAGACAACTTCTCAATCAAGCATTTAGCAAAGAATGATTCAGGAAGAGTAATCTACTTATTCTTCAAATTATTGACCAGCAAGTGATAGTCATGAATTTCAGTGGTGCCAGACTTATCTTTTGCTATCTTGAAATCCAAGAAGTTGGCAATGACATATTTTTGGGCACCAATGATATATTTCTTCTCTAAAGATGCCCAAATTTCTTGTGCTTTGTCATAGAAAGAATAAACATCATATAACTCATTAAAAATTGTATTCAAAATGGCATTGCAACATACCTTATTGCCCCTAACCCATGCTTGATAATTTTCTGAGATAGCATCTGGTTGTGGTTGTGTTAAATAGCAAGCAAGGTTGAGAACATCCAGAGTATCATAAATTCGATCTCCTTATCACTTGAAGTTACTTCTCCCAAACGTCTCAATCTTGGAGATGTCAGGGATAGACTTGACAATAGCAAGCAAGGTAGCATATGTGGTCAAGGATGCAGGGTTCATTGATGTCGACATGTTAGCTTTTAGATTGTTGGAAACTTCATAAATTCTTCTTATAATATGTAAGCATTAAGGCATGCAAATGACACTATCCTGAAAGCTATTTCTGCCCCTTTAGGATGGTATCCTATTATAGGAAGGTTTGATGGCAGTATAGCCCTAAATACAATAACATGACTCATTATAAAGCGGCAAACCAAGTACGACGAGTGTAGAACAGCTGTTATAAAAGGAAAAAGATTGAATGGTGTCAATATTTAGCAAAGAGTATTTTGAGAGCAAAGAAGAATGAAAGACGACTTATCTTAAAATGTTTTGTTAAGGTACGTATTTATAGGCAATAATGACTACTCGAGCAACCACTCAACCGCTTATAACGACCTTAACACCCATTGACACAAAATAGTTAAAACTGTTTTATGTCATTTCATGCTCAACAACTAACTAATGTCGTTTCATCATTCAACTACTATACAACAACCAAAACTACTTATTTAATCTAATTTAAATTCAAAACTTAAATTAAATAAGGCCCAAAAATAAAAGTCCAAAATCAAACCCATCACACGCACACCCATGAAGGAGATCCCTTGTGCACAAGGTCACACATTAAACGCTTTTTGTATCGAGCCCCTACAATTGGGTTTTGGTCGGCTTATCTTATGCATAAAGAAAGCCCTTACATTTATTTGTTAACTCACTCTATAATTGTTTCCATTTATAAACACTTTAAAAGTTTTATAACTAGTCAATGTGGGATACTTGTATTTTGAAATATCTCACACAAAAATACAACATTAACTTCCACACCCTCTATACAAATTTGCATTTAATCAGTGTATATTCAACATCCTCCATTCACAGAAGCATCTAGAGCATATAGGCATATCAATCACCTTCCTTTTTGCAAGGTTTGTTGTAATAGAGAGAAGATTAAATAAAGCCTTCCATATAAAAATTTTTGCCTTTATTGTTACAACTATATTCTATGATACTTTCTACATGTTAGAAGCATTGGATGAACTACTTAGAAAATCATAGAACATGATCCTCATTGCTACCTAGTAGCCACTGCTTAACAAATATTGTCCTCTTTTATCATAGTGCCAAAAGATTTAATCATTTTTACTATCTCGCAATACATGAATAGTTAGGATTTGATTTACATTATTCTCCACAAACGCTTGCCTTACAAGGTCCTATTTCATTAGCTTTTATCTATTATCAGCTCACTAACTTTAAAATCTTGTGAAAGTAAAAATAGTTATATAGGCTGAAAAGTTGTAGATCTAGGAAGCCAATTGCTATTGAATATGAAATCTTTTCTTCCATTACTTATTCCTCACCTATACACTTTTTGTATCAGTGTCCTACCTCACAATATGCTTTTCCAAATAAAATATGGCCACCTCCCCATTTTTGCTTTTAAAAACTCATCATTTTAAAATATCTTACCTTCAATAATCTGACCATCAGTGAATTTGACTGATTAATGATCCTCTATCCTTTTTAGCGAAGAAAGCTTAGTTAAAGTTATTAAGTTCTCTAAAGTCAAGCCCTCTCCATTTTTTAATTTGACATAATTTTTCCCAACTTGCCTAATGGCTCATTCCCATTTCTTTATTACCCCAACAAAATCTTGTAAGAAATTTCTACATCTCTAAGCAAAAATTTCTAGGGATTTTAAAAACACTCATGCCATAGGTAGGTATGGCATGTGTCACTACCTTAATAAAAACCTCATTCCTTAACTATCCTCATTTCTTCAATTTCACTATAACATTAGTATGGTGTGAACTATAAGAACTAATTTTCCAATTCACCTCAAAATTCCAACAAAGACCTAATCTACCACTCATGTTTATTCTATTTACAGGAAATTATCAAACAAAATTTTTCTCTTTATTCCTCCCATTTGACATATTATTGTTTTGGTTTCACTCAAGAAAAGTATTTTTGACTTGTTTGTTTAGAGAACTTTAGTTAATGCTCTAAAGTTCGGGTGTTCCCCAATCCTTAAACATTCTAGCTTATAATTTTTGTGGCTATCAGTAGGGCTGAAATTTAGCCGCTGCCAATAAGATCTTTGATACAACATCTGCAAGTAAAACATTTTTATCATTGGTAAATTGTACCTATGATTTTAGTTGAATCAAATTCAACACCTAACCCCTTAACCCAGTTATGTTTGGATATTGGTTTTAGATCCCTTTCTCATGTTTTTCGACTCAGGCCCCTCTAACACTAACCCTTTTTATTTCTCTTCGTACCTTTACTCTTGTATGTCTGAAATTCATCACTTGATTGTAGTTCAGGACCCCTAGCTTTCATTTTTTTTCTTTCTCTCCTCATCTCCTTCTCAGGCAAATTTGTCATTTTTTTTTTATTTATTTAATCTTGAGCTTGAGGTTGATGTTGGACAACAATATTTTAGACTTCATCTTGGTCTAAGCTATAGATGGTCTTAACCCCATTATGCTTTTGCTTAGCATGCATAATTTGTTCTTTTCCTAACAAAATCATCTTTTCACAAGAAATGGCTTGTCTTACAAAGTCTCCTCTCTAAAGGTCTTGTACTTTTCCAAGTTTGTCTCCTGCCTTAGCTCCTCATTAATGTTGCCTAATTTTTCCACACAATCTCTTAGCGCCACACTTATGCAATTTTCCTACAATGACATTCGATCCAGGTTTGGATCTACACCTTCTTTCTTACCCATTTTATTAACCCGACTTTGCTTCACCATTGCTTCCTTATTCTTTTGCTTCTCCCATTTTCTGTTGTTTTCACCTCTATTTTACTTCGTACTCCTTTTCCATTATTATATGTACATCTTTTTATAAGTTGTAACAGCCTTCATCCATGCCCCATATGTCAACTCCTTATTACTTCCTTCCCTTACCTTATTAAAACAATATCTTGCACATTTTATAAAATGTGACCTACGCGACCACATTTGAAGTAAACATCCAGTAACTTTTCATATAATGCTGGGAGTATAGTATATTCGATGAAGTTCTGTATCATGATATTCTTCTTTAGAGGCTGTCTAATGTCCAATGAAATTCTAATCCTCTAAAATTTTCCCATAAATTCTCCTTAAATCCTTGAATCCACTTCTTCCTTCTTTCTTATTTTTTCTCCAACACTTTTGCTATTTTCTTGCTAATACACATGACTAGTATATCATATATTCAAACCCAAAAAGATACACAGGTAAAGTCTTGTTTAATCACTTCTCCAAGCTCTTATAGAACTACTAGAGATCTATCAAGTGCCTAGGGCTTGCAGCAATAATTCTTTTTTTTTTGTCAGTGGCTGAGGGAGAATAAAATATAAGCATGTTTTCACCGAGACTTTCAACCATTATCTTTTCCACCGTCTTCCAAATTTGTTTAATTGCCAATATGAAAGCTTTTCTATTTATCTACTCCATAGCCAATACTTTCCTAGCAAATAGCTTGCAACCATCTTCTCTTCCTTCATTTGAACTTTCGCTAAAAAGCTCACTATGTTCTCATCTCTTTCCTTTATAGATATTGAACTACGCAGTCTTATTAACTCTTCATAATAAATTCCTCTTATGCCGTACAAGTATAGGTAATCAATATAACTACATTCACCAACATGCTCTCACTTGTTTTGTTGATAAAGAAACGCCTCAACTTTCGATCACTAGAACCCCAGTCTACTTAGCCTCTCCAAAAAGCACCAAAAAGACACAGTTGAACCTTAGCCTACTTCTAACAATAGGTGCCAACCTTGAATATCTCTTTTAATTAGAACAAAATTACATATAATTTTATTCATAAACAAACAATTTTTAGAAAGATAGCTTGCTTTAAACTATAATAATATGATTTAGTTAAACTCTATTACAGTTACATAGCACGTGTTATATAAGGAAGTGTTATTCTATGTACAAGACATCCTAGAATCTTAAAGACGTCTTAGAATCCTTGAATCACGATTTAGAGAGAGAAAAGATCATCTTAAAACAATAGCTTGACATATGCAAATCTTGACGGGATTAATCTCCTCTTCTTGATGTCAAACTAAGCAAAACTCTAACAATCTTTGTTTTTAGACCATCTTTTGCTGTGAAAACCCATCTTTGACATTACCTTAACATCCTTACATGTTGCTTGAATCTATAGACGTTAACCTGGTTATTTTTAGGCTCTAGTAAATACATCGCATACAACAAGGCTATACAATATTAATCCAACCTCATAGTGATCATGACCTATCTTTATTACATGTGATCTTTTACATTAGTATTATGACTATCTCGTTCTGACACATCGCGAACTCATAATTCGAGTGTCGTGCTATATTTTATGAAAGCAGCAATAGTAAGGATAGTGAATCCTTTCATTTAGCTCAACCTATCTCCTAAAATTATAACATCATAACTCTCAAACCACCAAACCAAATGTAAAGGACATGGTAGATCGTACTCCTTCCAACTCAGAATAAGCGCAAAAACTCAACCCATATTCAAGGATCCAATGGTATAAAAGTCCACCAATTACACTTCAAGGCCAATTTAAATATACAACCAATCAAAATTTGGCACGTGCTTTAACTAAATTTTCCCTACAATTTTTCTTATTTGAATTGTCAATTTATTTGTTGAGTTGTAGCAGGTCGGTAAGTTTAATAATTTTAAATATTTAATTAATTTTGTAATATCATTATTATTTAGGCTAATAAGATAAATATCAAAATTGATAACATAAATATTTAATTAATAATTAAATTTCTTATTAATAAATATATGCTTTCAGTATTTACTGATTTATTATTATAAAGAAGATATTTTAGGTATTTAATAATAATAATACCATATTTAGTTATTTATTTTTTTTAAATAATTCATTAGTTTAGCAAAATATGATATTATAATTAGCTCAATTTAATTCATTTTATTCAATGACTTATTTTAGTCCAGTACAAAACGTGTCTAATTTTAGGTAAGTATAATGGTCTTATACAATTTTGTAATATAATATTTCAAGTATATTGAGAAAATGTTACAAAATATAATTTATAGTTATTACAGGATATAGTTAGTAGAAGTTACACCTGTTTCTTTTTTAGATTAAATATTTAATGTGACTGAATTTAAATATAGAGCATTTCATAAAGCCGGCTTATATCCTTTTTCCTTAACAGAGCTAATCCTTCACCAAGAATCATTCTTTGTATCGTATAGCTTGTTTGATTTGGAAGCTATAGTTCATTGCAGATTATAAGAGGATTGAAATAACTATGTGCAAGAAAAATTGGATGGAGGCATACAAATATGAAGTAGAAATGTTATCATTGGTAATGCCCTGTAAGAGCATGCAATTCAGCCACAGCCTAAACCAACAATGGTAGATACTAAACAAATTATTCCTAACTATGAAGCTCTAATCAGTCAAGCTACAAACTAAAACAATGAATTAGGTATATCCTTGGAGTATTAAGAAACTGTCAACTGAATTATATGCTTACCAAAAATCATTGCAGGAACATTTCCCCTCTTTGAAATGATGATATCTGGTAGTATCTCGGACAACAATTTCCCTATTCACAATACTGCTAATCAATTTCAAAACCGTATGACAATCTCCACAAACTCGAAGATTTTTCACGACCCTTAAGACAGTCCCAGGAACAGACTTTAGCAGCCCATACGCTACAGCCAACCGTTCACTATGCAAAAACAGTAGCCTTTCCTTCTCTTGCTGTTCCATATCATGTAATACATAGCTGGTATTGGGAACATAGCCCCTTCTTTTCATTTCAGCATCTAAGTCCTTTAAAAGACCAAATATCTCATCCTTCAGAGGATGAGATGTCTCACCTGCATAAAACACTTGGCTTTCGTTTCCAAAGTCAATGGCACTATATCCCGGCTGCTTTTTAACCTCTATAATGGCCATCAATTTTCTAACTTTGGAGACATGGTGCCACATCGAAGCACTAGCATAAACATTTGATAAAAGTATGTAGGTTGAAGGATCTTCTAGTTTTAAACTCAGCAGATGATTAGCAACTCTTATTCCCATTTCAGTATTGCCATGGTTCTTGCAAGCACTTAATAAAGCTGCCCATGTAGGTTCATCAGGCTCAAATGGCATTGCTTTTATTAGGTTCTCAGCCTCGTCAAGATGCCCAGATCGACTAAGCAGATCCAACAAGCATGTATAATGCTGCAATGAGGGTCTAATCCCATAATCCTCAGTCATGGATTTAAATAGTTGACGGCCTTTTTTAACCAAACCTGCATGACTACAAGCATAAATCAGTCCCACAAAGGTCACCTCGTTTGGCTTAACTCCAGCCAAAATCATCTCATCATATAACGCCAATGCTTCCTCAGCTCGCCCATGCTGAGCAGTCCCAACTATAATCGAAGTCCAAGAGACCACATCTTTTCTCTTCATTCTTCCAAAAATATCTTTCGCCGCAATTATATCGCTACATTTAGCATACATATCCACAAGTGCATTGCTTATAAATAAGCAAGATTCATAGCCAAGAGCTACAACAAGGCAGTGAATCTGCTTTCCAAGTTCCAACATTGCTAAATTAGCACAGGCACCAACAATGCTTGAAAGAACTAAAGGGTCCACTATATCAACACCTTCTCTTCTCATTTCAATGAATAAGTAAAAGGCCTGAATCCCGTTCCCACTTTGCACCAACCCAGATATCAAAGCAGTCCAAAGAAACAGGTTTCTAACCGGTGACCCCTTAAAAATCTCTAAAGCATCCTTTCTCCTTCCACTTCTAGCGTAAGCATACATCATAGCAGTCCAAGAAACCGAGTTTTTCAGCTTGATCAAATCAAAAACAGCGCGAGCGTCATCAGGTAATCCACATTTTGCATACATATCAACCAAAGATGATTTAACCACATCATCATCAACAAACGGAGACAACACAAAATGCGCATGCACTTGCTTACCTAGACTAGTAGCACGCAGGCTACCGCAGGCCTTAACGAGGCAAGCAAACACAAAATGATCAGGCTGCAGCCCATCAGCAGCAAGCATGGAGAGGAAGAAGGAAAGAGTTTTCTGGGGAAGATTTGCTTGGTTATAAGCTGTGAGAATGGATGCCCAAGAGACATGGTCTCTGAGCGGCAATTCCTCGAACAGAAGGTGAGCATGTTGAAAGAGACCGCATTTACCATAGACGTCTATCAGTGTGTTGGGTAGAGGGCCGTACTGATGTAAGCCAAGTTTGATGATTTGGGCATGTAATGATTTGGCTGTAGATGGAGATTGGTGTCTGGTACAGAGTTTCAGTTGGCGAAGATACTGAGAAATTAACATTCATCAGCTTAGTTTTTGGACTCACTGAAAAAACTAAGTTCGTAGCATCTCCAAAATTTCGCCGGATATACTGCAAACGAACCACTAGATTTCTTATATATAGCATATACTCTCAATGGTAATTTTTACTTCTAACTGAAAAATTACCGTAAACACTTAACGCGAAGCGTTGTCAGGTCTTGTAATGTCGTTTATACATGTCATTTATACACACGTCAAGTGTGGTATTCTAAATGATAAAGAATGACGCTATAATGATCACATAAGCTTAAAATCATAGTGTAGACACTCACCACTAGGGATGACAATGGTTTGAATACGGATTGGGGATCCCAATCCCTATATTGGATCCAATTTATAGAAAAGAAGTTTATATTCGATCCATCTCTATTTTTTTTTAAATATTTGACTACTATTTAATTATTGTTAGATACTATTTTATTACTATTTAGTTATTATTATATTATTATTAAATTCATAAATTTATTAAAATTACCCGCTATTTAATATAAAGATCGTAATTTTTTACTATGTCTATTTATTATTTAATACTAAACCCATAATTTTTGGTAAGCCTATTATTTTTGCTCATTTTATTTTCTAAAATTCAAGTTTAAATCCTTAATTTCAAGTGCATTGACTATTCTTTTAAGAACAAAATAAAAGTATACATATTATAATTAAATCAAGAAAATAAAAATAAAGATTAAATAACTTGTATTGTATTTTGTAAACTTTTTTGGTCTTTGTTCATCTTATATTACTATATTAAAAAATTTAATTATAAATTGATTATTTTGTTTGACATCAATTGATTATTTTTATTTTATCAAAACTCATTGTTTCAAATTCAATGATTAAAAGTTACTAAAACTTTTAAATATGATATATATTCAAACCCAGTCCAATTATTGAAAGTCGGTTCAATCCATTTTCTAATTCCAATAACTTTTAATAATTTATATAATTTACAAGAAAATATTAAATTATTAAAAGTTCTTTAATTCACTAAAATACTTAAAATTGTCTAATTATGAATACATATTTAATTATATATGAGTAATTAAAATATTAAAATAAAATTGTCTAACTTAGGATACATATTTAATTATGTATGGGTAATTTAATTATTTTATATGTATATACATATATTAAATATTATATTCTCCAATATGATGATAAAAGAGTATAGTGATCAAAATTTTAAGTATCACCAAAATAATACTAAAAGTTAGTAAAATCATAAAAAACAAAAATTATAACAATTATCAAGTTATTCATATTTGTGAAAATTATTGAATAGAAGGTGGTAGTGAAAAGGAGTATTTGGTTATAATGTGCTTGTATATATAATTAAGAACTTATAATTATAAAATATATATATATAATAATTTACCAATATTAAACTTAACATAAATATTTAAAATATTAATTTTATTGACTTAAATACATATTTAAAGTAATTTAAGCAAAATTAGTTTTTAGAATTATTAATTTTTTAAATTATTAAAGAAATATATGATCAATCATCAATTTTTTACACAAATGTAGATTTTCAATCTTTTCAATAATAAAAAAAAAATACATGTAAAGTCACCAACTCACCCATCATCAAAATAATATAATAAAAATTTTCACAATAATCATCATAATTTATAATTTATAAAAGATCTAGTTGACTAAATTAAAAAAATTATAAATTTTTAAAAAGATTTAAGTGATTAAAATAAAAAATATAAAATTTTAGAATTATTTTATAAAATTAATTAATATATATGTAGTTATCCAAAATTATTTGAATTAATTTGTACTGAGGTGTGGGGTATGGGCAAGATAAAGAGCTCTATCCCATACCCAGCCCATTTTCAATTCTGAGTTTAATTTTGTTGGCTCATGCTTAGCCAGTACTTTTTGTAAAAAAAATTATTTTGACCCATAGTTCAGCCCAAATTGGCCAAGCCGGAGCCCTGTGCCTACAAACTTTTTTGTCATCCCTACTCACCACTGACAACATGATCACCTAATGTTACTTTTATATTTATATATATATATATATTATAAATCTATTAGTATTTAACTAGAAATCTACTAAAATTTAATTGAAAGATAATATGTAGTTGTAATATACACAACATTCAAAGAGACTGTCTTTATTAGAGAAGAATTAGCTACGTAAATATCTCTGGAAAAGACTCACATCATAAGTGCCTTCATTCATTAGAGAGATTGTGTTTTGACCATCAAAGTTAAGCCTTAATGGCTAGTCATGTAATGTTGTTACTCGTGCAATATTATATTATATAATTCCTTCAATACATGACTCTACATTTTTTTTATATTTCATTTTTTTCTACTTTTTAGTGTTACAATAATGCAATATATTGGGAGAATGATATTTAGAAGTCTAGATTTAACAATTGTACTGTTTGGACATCTCTACACAATACGTATTATATCTACCCTCAACTCTCAAAGTGTGAGAGATATCTGATCACATGTATTAGTAGACAAACCCCACAATTGTGGAGACGTTATATATATGAGGTAAAGTTAGGAATTGATTTGTTACATTAAAAAATATTTAGATTTATATATATGAGATAAGATTTGTGACATTCATATTTTTAATTAATTAATAAGTAATTATATATATATGATTTATTTTGATATATATTTTAATTTAAATTTATTTCATTTAGTTTTTAAGAGAAAATTTCAAATAAATTATTAATTATATATATAATAATTTTATTTTTTATTATACAAGATTATTTTTGTCTTTACATGTATAGTATTAACAATAATAAGGATAAATAAATCATTTTACTATTTTTAAGAACACTATTGATTTAAAATTAAGGTTATTTATAAAAATTATTAGTAAATTAGTAGATAAAATTAAAAATTACTCTAAATAATATCTAGATTTATATATATGAGGTAAGATTTGTGACATCCAATTTTTTAATAATTTATAATAATTTTTTTATCATGATTTAATATTGTTGAAATTAAATTTAATATACTTAATTAACACGCATATAAAATTTAATCTCAACTACTAGATGTATATAAATCTAATAACTAATAAATAGTATTAAAAACTGTGAAAAATATTAGAACACTTGAATTTAAAAAAGAAAAAATATTAATTTCATCTTTAATATATTTTGATATTATCACTTACA
Organism: Melia azedarach; assembly: GCA_028052125.1. Lineage (NCBI taxonomy): Eukaryota > Viridiplantae > Streptophyta > Magnoliopsida > Sapindales > Meliaceae > Melia > Melia azedarach. Next base: position 7,339,460 of record CM051396.1, on the reverse strand, counting down.
TCTTTATTATTTTAAAATTACACATTTAGTCCCTACCATTATAACACTAACTTTAGAAATTTAATTTTTAAGTGCAAATGACCTTATTATCCCTATAATAATAATGATGATGTCACCTAATTTTTAAAAAATAAAATAAATATCAATTCTAAAAAACTCAAACAGATATTAAGAATAAAACTATTAAATAAAAAATAATTTCAAATTAAAAAATTCCTAAAACTAAAAAATTAAATTCATAATGTAATAAATTTATTTATTTTTATTTTTTAAATTTTTACAATAAAATTAAATATAAATATAGATAATGAAATATAAATAACTTTATTTCTTTTTATTTTTTAAATTTTTTACAATAAGATCAAATAAAAATAATAAAATTTAAATAAGTTTATTTATTTTTTTAGTTTTTAAAATAAAATTAAATAAAAATAAAATAATAAATCAAAATAAGTTTATTTTTTCTGAATTTTTTTAATTTTACAATAAAATTAAGTAAAAATAATAAAATGTAAATTTCTTGTAAAAAATTGTTTATGAATAGGCGTTTTATAAAAGCTAATTATGAATATTTTTTTTGTAAATTTTTATAATCCAAAAAAAAATTATTCAATAATTATTTGTTAAAATAAAAAATGAAAATAATTAGAATTTTAATAAAAAGAAGTTTTTTTTTTATATTTTTTTATATTAATTAAAACCCACTACAAATTTAATTTAGTTAAAGATAATTGTGTCAAATGATAAAATATACTAACATTTAATAGTTATATTATAACAATAATGACTAAAAATGTAATTTTAAAATAGTAGAGATAAAAGTGATAATATCAAAATATATTAGGAATAAAATTGATATTTTTTCTTTACAAAATGAATATTTTCATTATATTATAGATTTTTTTTTTTTATAGAAACATACATTTTAAACACAAAAGTTCAATGAGTTGATATACTAATGCACATAAAAATAGAAATAATTAATCAATATTTAACAGGAATTTTAAAAATAAAAAATTCATATATAAAATCTTTTGTTTTCCTTTTCAATTTATTTTATTTTTTTAATATCTTCAAGGGATAATGTGATTTATCCCCTAACTTTTTGAAAAAAGAGAAATACTCCCTTAATTTTTTTTTTCTAGTCTTACATACCCTTAACTTTTAAAGAAACTTGAGATATCCCCCTAAAATATTATTCTAAATTCATATATAAAGTAGAGAAAAATATATTTTAAGATGGGAATGATGTGATTTACCTCTGATTTTTTAAAAAAAGAGATTTTTTTTTTTAACTTTTATAGCATTAATTGTAAACAAATTTTAACATCATTTGTAAAAGTTTTATAACATAAAATATATTAAGAAATTATTAAAAAAATTTGAGATATCCTCTTAAGACACTATTTTAAGTACTATTTTAAATATAAATTAACTGTTTTACCTCTAAATTATTAAAAATATATAAAATAATTTAATTATTTTATAGAAAATATCCAAAATTAGAATAAAAATATCAAAATATTTGACAGCAATTTTTAATTTTAAAATTATCCAAAAGTTATATAAATAAATGATTTTACGTCTCTAATCAAAACTCTAAAAAATTGACTGCATATAATTGGGTTGCACTCGTTATTCTATCAATCGTCACTAAATATTGATTGATCTTCACCCAAAATCAACCAAACAATATTCGAAGTTAATCAAGAAATACTTAGTGTTAATCGATTGACACTGAGTGATAATCAATGAACTATAAAATTAAAATTGTCAATTTTTTGAATTTTTTATGAAGATGGGAAGATCATCCAATTCTTAGAATCTTAGATATTTTTAAAATTAAAAATTCCTATTTTAATTTTGCATATTTTCATAAATTTTCCAAAAAAATCCACTTCAAGAAAGGAAAGAGAGTAAAGTTAACTGCACTGGTCTAACATTATTTCCCCCCATCATTCACTGTTCATACATAAAGGTCTTTGTACGTATACCTTATACCTATAAAACTGTATCAAATAATTTCGGCTGCCATTTTAAATTCCATTGATATAATAACACACAAGCAAGTGAAATCATCATTTCTAACTTGTATATAATGGATCTGTACAAATTCTTTTAGGCAAAGCAGGCTATAGCTATGTAGTATACAGGCCTTGATAGATATGATCCGATATACAACATATACAACACATACAAATATGGTTGTGGTTGTAATCTTACTTGAACAGATTTGCTATTTCCTCCTTGTATTGATCTACAACTCTGTCCCTCCGAATCTTCATGGTTGGAGTCATTAAACCGCTATCAATCTGCAATCAAAGTGAATAATTAAGCTGAATTTTGCATTGTGTTAAAATGGGAAGTCATTGTGGCAATGCTAGCATGAAAAGGTTACCGTAAAGGGCTCATCCAGAACAAGAATTGGTCCAATCTGAAATGAACACTCGGAAGTCCTGCATGAAAGAAAATTACAGGATTCAACGATTATAACACATGAAATGAGCGATTTGATTAAAAGGACCTTTACAAAATTCTGCCATGAGTTGTGACCCCATGCCAAAATTTATGTTCTTTTTTAACCCTTTGGGACTTTTATGCCTTCAATTATACAAGACAGATACTTGAGATAGAAACTTGCATGCATGACGTCTTGTAAGACATATACTTACATGTAAGATGTTTTGAAAGACACTATCTTGTAATTTGCAAGACAATATACTGTAATACAAGCAGGTGCATTGTGTATATATGTGCACTTGGTTAATTTAAGGGCAAATTTGTCTTTTTAACTTAGTTAGGGATCCCAAAAAAAGTGATTTATTCGAGGGGTCAGGACTCATGGCAAGACAAAAAGATAACTTCACCCCATTCAAATTATCCAATTAAATGGACTGCAAAATGAACATATATATAATTAAATAGATAAGGTATACTTGTGGGTACCAGCATTAATTGATAGACAAGGTTTTAACATGAGATCTTCATGCAGTTAAAAACATGAAATAATACACCTACAGGCACAATTCTGTCAACATTATTAAGGAATAATTCAAGTTGAGGGTTACCACTTCCTTAGTTCTTCATATAATAGACTGGTCATCCTTTCCTTGCTGAGCTCAGATGCATCGGCATCTACAAGGGACAATGTTTTGGCTGCCAGTAGCACTTCTTCTTTGTTTGGAACAATGATAGCTCCAAGACGTCGTTGATCCTGCATAGAACATATGCCAGTCAATTAACTGACAACTTGACACCGTAGATAACTTAGAAACTCTTTTGAAATTTGCAGATTATAGGAGAAGAGTATGAATATACCTGGCCAACAACAACAATCTGCTGAATAAGATTGCTCCTCAAGGCAGCTTCTTCAAGTTCCAAAGGTTCAACATTTTCACCTAAAGTATCCAAACATATTTTGTATTAAATTAATGTGACTATTTACATAAAGAGTCTAACATTTCAAAAAAGTTCCACTTATGTTTTTTTGTTGAGAGTAAAGAATAGCAAAGAAAAAACTAAGAAATGCGAACAAGACAGCAGCAAGCAGAGTCCAACAATATGACAAAGTGAACCACGCTAATTAAAGCGCACAGAGCAGTCATTAATTACCAGCTGAAAAAATGTCCATGTGACATGAACTGAACAAAGAAATGTCATATAATCATACTATATAACTTAATTACAGAAAAATAAACTAGGAAAAGGAAAAGAGAACGCAGCAGTTATTTACACCCTAGGAACTATTGAAGATGGCAATGAGTGGAAGTACTTCCTATCGAAAGAAATTTGACAATGGAGATTAATTTAGCTCTTAATGTAAAACAAAATTCATGGTCAAAGTTTAAAGAAGCATAATAAGCAAAATTAAGAGTGCTCAAAGTGATAATAGATATTGAGCAATGATAAAATAGGCAAATGAAATTCATATAAGTGATGTCTGAAAATCAGTAAAATGCTTTAGTCCTTTCAATCCATATTATTTGATCTGAGTGCACAACTCTAGAAAGTCAACATGTTAAACACTGCAATGCCAAAACTGATATCTTAGTTTGATATCCTTACTGTTAAAGAGCTTAGGGAGAATGATAAAGAGATAATATAATAATGTTTTACACACTTACCTTAAAGCTTAAGCTTTTAGGTCAAATGGTAACTCAACGTGGTATTAAAGAAGATTTGACCTAACGGTCGCGTTTGAATCCCTCCAAATACTAAAAATTAGAATATAACTATTTGGATCCATTTGATAAGCAAATTAAACAAACCAAATTGAAGAGCTCAGAAGGAATGTTACAAATTTTAAATATTGTTGTTTGGGTTTTTACCTTAAAGCATAGGATTTTAGGTCTAGCCCTAAACCAAGACTTCCAATATAAACACGCTATAAAAAACGATTTTAAAAAATCTTTATTTTTTGAAGCATTGGCGTGCAAGGGAACAATAAGACCATATATATACCTGTTGAAAGAACTATTGTGTCCTTGGCACGTCCTTCAAGAACCACTACACCTCCACAACGACGACTTCGTCCCCTTGAATGGTGAGGGGCAATCCAACCTATATCACCAGTATTTAGCCAGCCATCTTCATCTAAGACTTGATTTGTAGCCGATGGATTCTAAACCAACAATATCACAAATTTCTTATATAAGATATGATCAATGTAAGGCAACTTTGACAACTAATTCATATGCAAACAAGGGTAAAATCAAAGTTAAAAGGTGCATAAATTTGTGATAACATCCAAGAAAATCATGTGTTGTAGTTTTTAATGTCTGCAATATGAAACTCTGTCCTACAGAAATTGCAGTACTGGGAAAAAATTATATTTTCAAAGGCTATTCATGCATTGCCACTTCACATACTTCAACTCTACTTTGAAAGCTGTACCCTTTACACTAGCCAAAAATATTTTTCTCTTGTTTGTCTGAAAAAGCAAAGCAAATTGCAGGAGAGTGAGGTGAATAGAAATATAGAGAACATATCATAGACCTCCATCTAAGTATACAAAAACTCACTTTTTTGAATTTCATCAAAAGCTCCTCTGTTGTGCTTGAAGAGAGGTAAATCATAGCGAAAAGAAAAATTCCAAGTCCCAGAATGATTTGGAATATTTCACACATAGGCCAGCGAGCTAAAATCATTAATAATGGCAGGGGGCCTTATGTATACAAGGGCCAGAGTGCCAGACCAACAGCCCCAAAATTTAACACAAATTTTAACTATTCAAAACCTTTGAATAGTTAAGATTGGATGATGTAAAGTTTTTGACAGTGTTTTCTCCCTTCTATTCTCTGCTCTCTCAATTCTCATTTTTATCTTCACTTTATTCATCCTTTCTAAATTGTTCTTTCCATGTCCTAATTCATGGATTCAATCCAATTCCCTGTGACTTTTAAAATGAATATTTCTATGTTTAAGATTGGCAGAGGTCAATTTTGCTGCAGGGGAACATGGATTTTTCTTTTTATTTTTATTTTTTTGTTCATAGAAAGTCGCAGAGTTATGTTTATATCACTTTGTATGAGCTTAGGCAAAATAGTAAGAAATACACCGACAAATCACACGAAATGAATCCCACATCCACACAAGCATACACAACAAATGCATACGTATTTCATACATAAATACATTATTCAGAATCTCAAACTTTTCACACATTGTTGTCTAGTCATTGGTCATTTATAGGCAACCTAATTATTACAAAGCACTAGGAAAATGATATTTTTATCAACAATAATGATTTAACACATAATGTATCAAATTCAGTACCTGCTTTTTCATATCTTGAATGAACATTTCAAAAATAAATAAATAAATTACGATGATTACAAAAGAAAAATCATGCAAGTTTTGCACCTAAAAAGGAGGGAAAAGGAACATTTCATGATATTGATTAGTATGTGTCAATTTTCAACTAAAGAGTTCTCAATTTTACCAGTGGAGATGATATTACCTTGTAGTAGCCTTTCATCACCTGCGGCCCCCTGACTTTCACAATACCCTTTGAGCCAGGTAGGAGAACTTCATCCGTTTCAGAATCAACAATTTTGAACTCAGTGTGTATAATTGGATGACCAACTGAGCCAAGAACCTTCAAAGTTTAAATCTGTGAGACTGTCATTATGTACCACTCTATCTAGAGTATAGATATAATTAAAACAAGAACTATAGATTAAAACTAGTTTAATTAAGACCACAGAGAAGCAAAGTAAAAAGGTTCATCTGAAAAATTATAGGATGATATAATGTTAGGAAAATAATGCACAAAAAAGAAGGGAAATTTTTCTTCATTGAATGAACTAAAACACACAGAAGTGCAAAATATCTAGGCTAATTATGGATAGTACACATCAAATAAAAAGGACATCAATGCTTGTTACAGAAAAATCAGTGACTTCAGGATACCATTTCTATTTTCTGTTACTATCCTCCTGGGAAAGCAAAATCAGTTACTTTTCAATTTGCAGGATCTTCATTGAAACTAGTTGGTCTTTGTCTATGGATGAGTTTTATAAGGGAATTGGGGGAATATGGCTTGAGTCTATATAGTACCTTCAGGATACTGTTTCTATTTTCTGTCAATGGCCTCGCCTCTTGTGAAAAACAAAACCAATGACATTTCAATTTGACAGGATCTTCATTGAAAATAGTTGGTCCTTGCACTTTGACAAGCTTCGTGAGGGAGTTGAGGGAATATAAATCTGTCTATTGTAGGTTCATGATACCATTTATATTTTCTGTCAATACTCTCTTGAAAAGGATTAATAACTAAATTATGAAAAGCTTTTGTATCATAATTATGAATTGCACCGATTTGCATCGTAATCATGAATTGCACCAATTGTAAGTGAAAAACACGGTTAAGACTAATATAAAGTAGACATGTCTTACATTACAATTAAGTCGTCGAGCAGCAACAACAGGAGAAGACTCTGTTAAACCATAGCCATTCTGTACATTCACACCGATTGCCTGCATGAACATAACACCATTAGAAGAGTTCAACAAGTAAAAATGTCTTGTTCTGTCAGCAAAGTATGTGAATGTCTAACCTCAAAAAACTGGTCAACATGCATAGGCAAGCTACCTCCCCCACTTATACCAGCCTGCAGAACTCCAAAGATCAATGGAAAAGCACTAAGATATGTAAATTTTTGTAATAAATAAAATGAAGAGAAATTAAGATTCCCAGTGAGGGAAAAAAGGATGGGCAGCAGCTATGAATAGTTTTTTGTCAGCAGGAAAGCAGCTATGAATAATTTCCTAGAGCTTCACCAAAGGGTGATTGCCATGCGAACGCATAAATGCTCTTTATATCCAATTTCTCAATACACCACTATCAAAATTTAAAAATTTAATGGTACTTATAAATGCCCTCAAGTACCGATATAACCTTGATGTACAAAACCCTTCTATAAATGCATTCAGCTTAGTTTAATCGAACATAAACTAATCTCTGGTCATAAATAACGAAATGTTTCAGGTTTGTTCAGTTCAATTCTACCGAACAAATCACAAATGTTCAACATAAGTTGACCATACACATTCAGAATTTCACAAATCTGACAGATTATTTTGTTAGGATGATGGTGTCTGAACAATAAATTTTGTTTGGTTAATCAGTACCACATACTTATTGAACCCATGGAAGAAGGAAATTTCTAAATTGATGCTTAAATTAAAATTTTCATACTTTTTTGTGATGGATTCAAATTACTTCTCCACAAATCAAACATAACATTATTTATAATGTCTAATAATTATAAAATAATAATAATTAGAGTTTAGAATAGGATACGTAAATGTTAGACAGGGGAAAAATGTAATAATATCTCTTTCAATTATAACTCCATGAAAAGAGCTCCAAAAATAGTAGGGGAAAAGAACAAACTACTCAATAGAAAATAAACCTTTGATATTCCAATAGCAGAACGAATTTTTCTGTAGACAAGCTTCTCTGCCAGCATATGCAAAGGCCACAAGATAATAGAAATAATTCTTGCCCATAACCAGTCAAAAATTGCAACAAGATGTGAAGGTTGTTTCTGATTCCTAGTTAAGCATAGCCCCTGTGAACCAAAGCAAGGTTAATTAGGACAAGAAGGTGAACGGGTAAACCTATGTAATTTAGAGATATTTATAAATAAAAAATGCATTAAAGAAAATTAAAAAAAATATTAAAGTGAGTCTCTCATTGAGTATTAAACCAAATACATAGACGTATTTATATAGGTTTAAATAATAAAACAACATAAACTAGGAATACGAAACAAACTAAAAAAGAGACTAACACTACTTGAATTAGAAATATACTTAATAAAACTAAATATAATGAAACTAAATATGTTTAATTTTAATTCTAACACTCCCCCTTATACTGAAGATGGTGGAACAAGCTTCAGTTTGAAAGCCAATGCAATTGAAAAGAACATCAGAGTCTCGCAAGACAGCTGCAAAAAAGAAAACTAATAGTAACCAAATACAAGTAGTAGTAGTGTCTTCCAGAGGCAAGGAGTGGTAGTAGTGCCTTCCAGAGACAAGCGGCGGTAGTAGTTGCATTCTAGAGGTGAGCAATACTAGTAGTGCCTTCTAGAGGTGAACAGACATGTCATAGACTAGTAATGCCTTCTAGTGGCAAGTAATACAAGTAGTGCCTTCCAAAAGCGTGCAGTAATAGTAGTGTCTTCCAAAGTCATGCAGTAGTAGTACCTAGCAGTGAAGATATTTGAGTAGGGCCAAAAAGGGATCTGAGATAGAATCCATGAGTAATATGTGAATTCCAGAGAAATAGAAAATTTAGGAGCAGGCATATTAGGAACACGTACACAAGACCCTTGCTACAGTTGATGTGAACAGTAACCGAGAACAATAACGTGGGTTTTTCAAAATTTTGTTTTTCTATTTTTTTTTTTTTTTTGTTAGAAGACTCAGTAATCACCTCTTAAAGTAGCACACTCTCAAATTGAAGAACTTTTGTATGATCTTAAACCTAAGATTGAACCCACTTTCATACCATGTTAAAAAAAATAAAAAATTCTATTAGGTTTCTCTTTAATAAAATAAACTAAGTACATGATATACCTAGTTTGTTAAGCCGTGCATATGAATTAATTCAAACTGTGAAAATACAAATGGCTCATTAAATTAGTTATAGTTTGTTTGATACTGTTACTCGAATAACTGTAATAATTCTAAAGCTAATACGTGTACCAAACCTCAACTTCTAAAAGGGATGCATTTATTAGATATAAAGTCGACGTAGGCTTTGCCCATTGCTCTGATACCATATTAGAGAATATAAAAAATATTATATTCAATCTCTTTAGTTTAGTACATGGACATATCTTATATGGGCTAAAATAATAAAGTAACATAAACTAAAAATCCTAAACAAATTAGGAAAAAGAGAATACTACTTAAACATCTATCTCCAAGTATTTTTCCTATCTATTATAGCAATAGTGCTCTGTTCAGTGGTTTTTCTCTCTTTTTTTAAATTTTTTTTTGAAAGACTAAATCATGCTTAGTAACCACCTCTTTGTGCGGCACATCATCTCTATCAAAACTTTTCTAATACAACTTTCAAACCTAAGATTGAACCTATTCTGATACCATGTTAAGAAAATAAAAAAATATTAAGTCTCTCTTGAATATTAAACTGAGTACATAGACAAGCATTTATATAGGCTAAAATAATAAAGCAACTAGAAATCATAAACAAATTAGGAAAAGAGACTAATACTACTTGAATTAGCAATATACTTAAGAAAACTAAACCTAGTGAAACTAAATAAATTTAATTTAGTTTTAACAAAATGAGAAAATAAAAAAGAAGTAAAGAAAAGAAAAGAGAGTGAAATTTTCTGTTACTCAGTTTGATACAAGCGAGGACAATATTATCCAAAATCTGAAAGCATATAATCAAATGAGATTTTGAGACAAATAGGGTACTAGAAGAGCATAGTGTTCTTATTTGCAGTATTAGAAACGGAATTAAATATTAGGGAAAGAGGAGTTTGTAAAGTTGAAGCAGAATATTAGCACAAAATTCTGTAGCAAATTCAACAATTTAGAGAAGTTCCATTTCATATCAATGAGGAGTTATGAACTGTACACACTACCATTGGTAATGAAATCAGCATCTATTGTCCACTAATGTTCTGTTAGAGGTTTATGTAAATGAAATTAAATCGGTTATCACCCTTTTAAAATCACATGATGGATTAATGAAGAAATGTTGCCTAGTGTCAAACCTCATATATTCTCTTCAGCCCCATGTATGCCAAACTGATCCTTATAAGTGTAAGTGCAACAATTCTACGAGCAACAGAGCTTGTGGAAATCTGCTTTTGAATTCCACTGCAAAACAAATAGAAGAAGCTTTAAGAATTGAATAGGAACAAAAGGTTTAAACCAATCAACTTAGGCCAGGTATTGAACATAAAAACCAAGTAGAGAATCCAAGGTTTTATTAATTATCATCAAGTAATGCATTAGGGATTGTAACTAAAAATATTTACAAAAGGGTACAATAGTTTGCCAAAAGATCCACCCATCTTGACTATGCCAGCTAGATCTAATAATTTGTCATTATTTCACTACTAAATTTTGGATCTCAATTATGTTCTTACACAAGACCAAAACACCCTTTGGTGAACTTCAAATGTTGAAAATGCCCCTCATCTTAATAAATTAAATTTCAAGTGTGCTCTTATTTTAGTATATCGGGATCTACATGAAAAGTCCATTTGCTAATATTGCCCATGGACATAAGGAGTGTTATAATCAAGCGCTCTACCTATAAGCTTCAAGCTCAAAGGTATCAGAACATTATGGCTAATTAAGATCCCCATCATTTCCCATTTCGCTTTCCTTTTATCACCAACTAGTAGTGGTTTGTGGTGTCCCCAATACACAAAGACAATAAAGGAAATGCTTAAAGTAACACAATTAAATTTATAGACCAAAACAAGAACTAACAACAGTTATCACAGAATACTGTGAAATCACTCCCTCTTACATGGCATAGCTGCCATAGAAAATCTTCAATTTTTGGGCAATGCATTGACATTACTGCACAAGTCCACATAACATATGAACCTCTTAAAACTGCACGAGTCCACATAACATATGAACCTCTTAAATATTGGAAATCAACCCAACCATCATATTTCCACAAAGAAAACAAAAAAATCTTGCCTAGCAGCTGATTAAATGTTAATCAATCCAACCATCATATTTGTATCATGACCTCATAAACAAACAAAATTTTTTGTACGCTTTCTATTGGAGTATAAATAAATGATGGAGGTTTCAGCAATCTTTTGATTATTATGTAGGCATCAGAATTCCGGAAGAGATTCCTACAACTTTTCTAGTGATTTCATAATCCAACCGAAAGCGTGATGCCGAAGAATATTTAAGGGTGACAATAAATCTTTACTTTTTACAACTTGCTTCAAGTAATTCTTGGATTATCCATTGTGGCTACAAACATTGATTATTTATTAGTCATATTTTGGTCTCAAACTCTATAAAAAATTTTAATCCTACTCATAGTTCCTATCTCCAACTTGGAGCCCTCAAATTATTTAAAAATACAAGCCAAAATAAGCTGGTTACCTTTCTGCCCTATGTCAGTTGATATCATATCATGTGCACAGACAAGTGCCTTGAATGTATAAAGAATAATTCAAAATAAAAGGTTTGTAATTCTTTTAAGGTCAATAGAAAACTCATCTCAATGATAGAAAATGTGATAGAGGGAGTAGTGGAAAAAGCTATTTTCCAATAATCTATTTACAAATATAATAAATATGCAGTATAGGTAATTAAATTATAGTAAGGCTTCATTTGGGATTGGCTTTGAGAAGTTGAAAGTTGTCCTTTTCCTTGATAATCCTTGACTAAAGATAACTTTGAATGATTCTCGAATAATCTAACCCAATTTGGCAGCTATTTTGAGAAGCAAGTGGGAGGCTATTTATCAAAATTAGTTATAAAATAATATAGTTCATTTAATGGTTTTCTAAAATACCTATATTATCCCTTATTAGATTATGTAAAGACATCTCCATACCTATATTATCCCTTATTAGATTATGTAAAGACATCTCCACACCTATATATTTATGTAATTGGTCAACCTTTAAGTCCATGCACTTTGAATGGTTGAAACTGCATATAAACATGTAGTCATTGCCAAGGTACAATAGTTGATACATGTCAAATGTAATTTCAACAGTAACTCATGACCAAGATGTTCAAACTGTCTCCTTGTTCACAAAAATTGAGATTTCATAAATCAGCGTGTTCTTTTTATCAGTTCATGTGTCACAATTTTTAAACAATAAATATATTACCACTTCATGACATTTTTAGAAGCAAAGTTTTCCAAATCTTAGACGGCTTTACTTTAAAGCAAATTATTCTTACAGCAGAACAAAAATTGATTTTTTAAGAAGTCATAACAATACATGGATGACCTCAAATTTGGCTAATGTCTTCAGAAATTTGGTCTCCTACTTGATCCATTTTTTAAAAGCTATCCTATAAATGGAAGTTAAATTTTCACATTAAGCAAGAGATCAAGTTTTTTAAAAGATTCTCAACTGAAGTGGATAAATACGATAGAACGTTGTTTCAACATCAATATATCACCATGAATGAGAAGTAGAAACTTCCTCTTCAAATGTTTATGGATAAGCTTATCTGAAATCTATACAAGGGGCATACCTGTACAGTGTCTCATACACTAAAGGAACAGAAATCAGGTAATGTGGTTGGTAACGTAGCAGATCATCCTATCAACAAATAGAAACAAATACAACTCAGCATATTGACATGAATATTACATTGTTATGAAATGTAAGCATATTTCTCAAAATAATCCGGTGTGAAATGATTTCTTCTTCATTCTTCTGTTACTCAAGATCATGAAATGCCTTTGAAGTGTTACATGAATCTACAAAAATCCACAGCTTGAAGAAAAATACCTTCAAATTTCTCACAGTGCTGTACATTTGCTCGATTCCGAGTGTAAATATGAAATATTCAGCAGCTCGTTCATATGCATGCCAAGGTGGAAGCATGCTCAGAAATCTATCGCCTTTCTCAGCAGGTACAATCTCCCATAAGCTTCTTATCTAAAAAATAATCAACATAGAAAATGGCATCCATGATAAGAGTAATCATTAATTGAAATACGGCAACCAATTGCCAAGAGAAGAAAGGGCAGGGGGTGGAAGCGCTAGCTTCCTTCTAGAAAATGACGAAGTTGTAAAACAAACAGTATCAACCATCTGGCTGACGAAATTTAACACAATGTTGTTAGAGCTTAAATACTATTATCTGGGCCCTTTAAACTAAAGCTTTTAAGTCAAGTGGTAACTTAACATGGTATTGGAGCTAATTTGACATTATGGTCTTCTTTTTGAATCCCCGAAACACGTATTCTCTTAGGTAAAAATTATAATAACTTTACACATAGCAAAGTGACTGATTACAGTTAATAATTGGATAAAATAACAATCCTACAAAACGAGCATCGCACATGAAGTGAATGTTAAAGCTCAAACACTCTGTTTTTGGGCCCTTACATTCAAGCTTGAGTTTTTAGTCAAGTGATAACTTAAAATAATTATCTTCTCACAAATAAAACTGCAAGTGAAAGAACTAAAGTAAGAAAGCAAAAATGAATTATCTTCTAGTAATTTCTGGCTATAATTCACTGATAAAATGCTGGATAAACTTGATACAAGCACCAGCAAAGGAAGATTTCCAGTTGGTTCTTACTCCAAGCTAAGCAAAAGGAAAATCTAGCCTTATAGAATCATCAAAGAAACTGGGGCGGATGCTTGAAGTCTGATATGCCAAAACACTTGGCATTGATTCAACATTCAATATCTCATATCTATAACCATACAATGGTGAGAAGTTGCTAACAGCACTTCCTTGAGGAAGTGTTTCTTTCAAGGAGGGGGAATGTGGCAGACACTAAAAGAGCAATGGGAAAGAATTTTGATTAATAAAGGAAGAATTAAAGAGTCAAGTTAGAATACATGGTGTTATCAAAGAAATGTTCTATTTCAACACTCCTAGAGTACTGCACTTCAAGAAAGCAAAGGAAAGGAATACACTACCTTCCATTTAGCTTCCTTTTTGTTGAATTACCACTTGACCCAAAAAATTAAGCTTCATATCATTCCCCCTCACGTGCAAGCTTGATTTAATTAATAGGCTTCATCACATGAATCCAAATAATTATTTTAATCTTTTAGTGTTCAAGGGGATTCGAACACAAACCTTGAGGTTAAACTTGCTTTGATAACATGTTGAATTATCACTTGACCCAAAACTTTAAGCTTTGTATCACATTTAAAAAAGCAATCACACCTAAGACAATATATGTTTGCATAACAGATGAAGGATTCCTGATGAGGGTTGTTACAGTTATTAATATGCTTGAAGTTGGAAACCAGAAGGCCATTGAGCATTAAGGCCAATTAAAGTTCAAAATATATAGCTCCATAGTCCCAAAATAAGCTATCCTCTGTATGTTATAGACCATGACATATTAGGACTAGGGAGTGAGCACTAATTGATCTGAGCAATTTCAATCACCTAAAGGGACCTTTGGAAATTGATCACTATTCAGACTACCATAGCTTTATTTAGCAGTCATTGTCCAGTCTATCATTCTAATATAAGTAAACCATATCCCAAAAGGCAATGATAACAACATATTAACTTTGATGTAGGGCAAATGTGCAAGAACTTTCCTTTTTGTTCAACATAGTACCTCTGAGCAAATTCTCTCTTACAGTTGAATACGCTTAACAATTTTGCTTTTTCTTTGGCCAAAAAGAAAATAAAATAACATGAAGCTGTTGCAAAGGTAATACAACCAGAAACATAAAGAGAAACAAAAAACTTGAACCTGGTGTAGGAGATTCTTATGTGTAAGCATAACGCCTTTTGGATTTCCAGTGGTTCCACTTGTATATACAAGGGTAGCAATATCATCAGAACCAATGGTCTCATATTTGTAGTGCTTTCCTGCGATCATATCAGTTAATTGAAAAGCTGTTTAGCAACTGTTGTATAGTATCACTTTTGGGGGGGGAAAAAGGGGTAAATTTCTTTAGGAAAAAGGAAAAGATCTATTACCCTAGCAAGATAGAATGCAATAAATAAACAGACAATGGAATGAACCTGCAGCAAAAAGCCAGAGAATTATAGATTGCAACTTGTATGCTTATCCAACCTTCATTTACATTTCATGCTATGCCGACTTCCTCTTTAAGTTTATTTTCCTCGACTAAATTTCCTAATTTCTTTTTTTATTTATCTATTTAATTTTACAAGAAAACTAAGAATTTAGAAAACACAAGAATTGCAAAGTGAATGAGGAATCTCCAAAGCACCTAAATCATCACCTTAAAGAACAGAACATAAAGCAGTACAAACTTTTGTATGACTTGTGCACCCAAAAAAAAAGAAAGAAAGAAAGAAAATCCAACCCTCCCACCACATAAAAAACTGCCCTCTGCACAACAGAACCCCTTCCCAGTTCAAATGAATAAAAGAAAAGGAAAAGTATCTTCAAATTCCTTAGAAACAGAGGTGCTTAGAGATGCTAAAAGTTGAATTTTGCCCCGCCCGCACCACCCCACTCTCCCCCCCACAAGCAAAGGACTTGATTCTCTTTCTTATCTTCAAGAAGACGGACTCAAATTTCCTAATGAACCATAAGGTGGTCCATAATCACTTATACAGAAACCCTAACCATACTCCCGAACAACAGTACTGGTACCTATGATCAAAATTATTCTATGTGGACACATGATGTAAGTTTTGTGTGCAAAAAAAGAAGTGGGAAATTTGTGGGAGCATAAACTAGCACTTGGATAGCAGTCAAGAGTTATGAAAGCCGTATACTTTAATCAGCATTGGGCCCAAATCCAATCTTTTCACTTGGTCATGGATGAACTTCTAATGTGGCCCACACTTGAAACTTCTTTGTATGCTCCTCCATTCAGCATACAAATAAAAAGACATCACAAATTGAATGGGTTTGCTCGCACACTGACACCTGTTCAACCTATTAAAGGCTGCATATGCACATCATAATTTTAGTCCCTTAAAATATTTTCCCCAGTAGAATCTTTCGCATAGAAACGTTCTTTTATGCCTATTCCTTGTATTACAAAAATCAAATTAATCTTTTGAGTAATGATTTTTGTAGTCTTTAAAGTGATAATAGGAATTTGGCTATGAATAAGACTTCACAACCTCCATCTCTAAGAAACAATAAATTTTGAAAGCTGGCTATACATCTCTATGACCTGGTCTTTAGATCTCAAAAAATTTACACTAGAAAGCACTAAAATTAAATCTGATAAAGGAAAATAGCTTTGAGATTATCAACAACTTAAAACAGATTAACAGACTTAAAAAGATACATAAAAAATAAGATCACTTCTGAAGAGAGAAAACAGAAAAACAATACACCATATCAAAGCCTAGTGGCCAGATATTCAATGGTTTCATCATTAACTAACTGCAAACAATAAACCCCTCTTTTCCCAAGTTCAAGGAAACCCCTATAGTACACGTTACTGATTTTACAATAGTTATACTCTATCTCAATAGGCAAGTTCCAACTCAGAATCAAGTAAAATGCCTATGCTACCTTTTGCAAGGTCTTTCATTTTCTTTTCCACAACAATTTGCAACGCTACCTCTTGCATCAACATAAATGGGCAGTTAAACCACAAACGGAATAAATGCTACAGTAAGAAATATTGCATTAAAGCTAGATATCTAATTTTATGTATATTAAGCCAAATCGACTTACTAGCATCATGAGAATCACGCAGAGCTCTACGGCTCTCACGACCCAATTCTATTATCTCATTGAAACTAAAAATGGGCATCCCCCCAATAATATCAGTAGCAAGAGATGATTTCTTCCCCCAAAGTAGGATAACAAACTTCATAGATGCCTTGGAGCAGAATGTTTCTGCGATGCGGTTGAAAAATTCAGGATTGTCCACAGCAAGTGCTACACTGTAAATACAATAACATAGATTAATATCTTCAGTAATTCCACTAAGAATGATAACAGAACAAAATATAACGGATTAATATCTAATAACCAATTGAGACACCACTATGATACTCCAAAAATGACTTATCAAAACATATCAAATCACATTCTGAATGCATATATTGGCCCTTATGAACCTCCGAGTTAACTCTCATATGAGCATTACCAAACTATTAAATACATAAAGCACATAGATTGATATTTGTACAAATATGGGGACACTTAATTGCATTAGTAATAATCAGTAGGTTTACTGATACTAAGAAAATTCCAAAGTAATTTTCAACACTTGCTCATATGCATGCTTATATAAGGATACCATAAATGCACTAGTAATAATCAGTAGGTTCACTGATACAAATGAAAATTCCAAAGAGGTTTTCAACATCTGCTCATATGCATGCTTATATGCAAAGAAAGATGAATTCAAGGAGCTCCTACCACAATATTGTTAAAAAATAAGATATATTTTCTCAACAGCGAACACAATGCCATAAATCATAGTAACTACACAAAATGTATTATATTTTGATTCTAAGCTGATGCTATCCTTCATACTATCTAGCAACTTTAAAGCTAAAGCATACCAATTTAACCTCCATATTCACGATTAAAGAAGGTCCAATGTGAAAGCCATACATCAGTAAGCTACCTCATTCTATGCATGTACAATAACCAGTAACCAGCAACCAGACAACTTAAGTTACACATACCACAGAGACATAACATAAATTGAATTATAACGATACAGAAACTTATTCATATTGCTAAAATCAAGCTTTCTGATTAGATATGCCTTAAGAGTTCAAAGCAGATGTTTTCTTAAAAGAAGCAAAAGAAAATAAATGAAATATGATTTTTTTCCTAAACCTTTCAGAGTGATTGTATATATGCAAAAGCTCTTCAACAGAGGACCTCGA
The DNA here is from genome assembly GCA_028052125.1 of Melia azedarach. NCBI lineage: Eukaryota > Viridiplantae > Streptophyta > Magnoliopsida > Sapindales > Meliaceae > Melia > Melia azedarach. The sequence continues at coordinate 7,321,424 of CM051396.1, read as the reverse complement.
CCCTCTCACCACATTGATTGCTCCTGTTGCCATTATACCTAGACAAAAATCAACACGAAAATTATCTTAAACCTTTTCAAAGTGAACTACAAATAACGCAATAACAAAAAGATATAAATCAATTACATGGACACCTGTGTAAGTTTCAATGTAAAACAAATAGACATGTTTCAAGGGCTATGCCTACAGACAGTAATGTTTTGAGTGTCAACTATTCTTCCACAAATAATCAATAAAATCTTTAAGACCCAAGATGTTCTGACCAGTTCACTAACCTCGTATCCTAGCCCAACACATGGTGAAATGCAGTAGTTGCCCCTTGCAACTATGGTACATAAGTTCTAAGATATATACAAAAGTTTATAACTATTTTCATAGTTCCCCTTAGTGAATTTAGAGGTTTATGTGAAACTGTTAGGCCAAAAACTTTAGGGTACATTTAAGATTAAGGTGTTGTGGCTTCAAAGTCTTCGTTGCTGTGATATACAATCACTATATGTCAAATATAAATAGTTAGACAAGGATATTAAACTGCTGTCTACCTTGATCTACAACAAGCCACCTGCATGAGTTATCAGCAAAGAGTGATAGCTTCTCCTCCGGCTTTACTCCAATGACTCTAAGACCTTCAGCAAAGTCCAAAATCTCCTGCTCCAACTGTAATTACATGGAGGCAAGTAGTTGAACAGAAAGCTAAAAGAAAAGAATTTTCTCACAGAAACTGCAAATTCTAAATCTAGGAATCAAATTATTTGTTAAATCAACCAGATGAACTACTACATTTTCCACTATACATAGTTCGTAATTAGTTTTGCAGTTCATTTGTTGGAATTTCATTGCATGGATATCAGATTCATCACATACAGTAGCACCTTCCAAATAAAATATATGTCTAAAGAATGCTTATCATTAATGAGACGAAGAATGAGGTCAAAACAGCTCCTACACAGTAAGTGCAACTGTATATTGGATGGTGACAAGAATTTCTTTCCACTTATTTTCTTGAACCAAAAGAATAAACAGAAAAACAACTATATTCCACTTAATTCAATAACACTGAATTTTGAGATAAAATGCAACTATATTCCATTTTGAGATAGACAGAGAATAAGGGCAAGTACCAACTAACAAGAGTGATAGCTAAACCGAATTCCTTTCCACTTATTTTCTTGAACCAAAAGAGAAGATCGCAAAAATAGGTTTTACATATGTCGTGGACAAAACAGAAAGAAGACTCCCAGAAACATTTTATTTTGTTTAAGGAAGACTCGCAGGATAGGAAAACTAACCTGTTTATAGGTCAGTTTTGAAGGTGGATCATGGTATGGATCCACAACTGCTATGCGATCACCATATTTTTCAGCAGAAGACCTCCAAATATCAGGAACTGCTTTCCAATCATCAGAAGCCAAGGCACCATTGCTTGACTGCAATGTTCTTTCTAGGAAAGGAGAGAACCTTCTTATCTGCTTTTCCTCAGTCTGTAACAAAAAAATATTGAGCGTGGACCGATAATGACTCCTAAATATACCTTTCATATATGAAAAAACTTCAAATTTCAAAGAAACATTCACCAAGGAAGAAATTCTTACTGCCAATCATGCATGCATATATAGTTAAGAGTTTGAACACCACTTGGCTAAGAAATGGGCAATTTGCAAAATGTATGTAGCACATGGCTAATATCTCAGAAACTTTAAATATGAAAAAAAAAATACCTCTGAATTATGCAATGATATACTGGCGAATATTCAATCTTTTAGCCAAAATTATACATCTATATCCTTAAGTTTATTCTTGAATTGATGGTGGAACCATAATTTAGACCAATACCCTTATGGAGATGGCCAAGACATTACACTATTGTTCAAACCAATACTCTCACCAATAACCATGACATAATATATTATCCTAAACAAAGAGACAAAAATGAAAAATCGACTCAAGGATAAAACCAAAGCACACAACTGAAGTTAATAAACTTAGTCTCCATTTGGTACTACTGCGTTGCAGATTTGAAGTCACAGCTGCTGCTGTGAGATAAAATCACTAATAGTAGTCAAGAATAAGTGTTAGAGTAGATGATAAACACTATTTACCTAGAAAAAGTTGGTGTTTAACAAGCAGAGAAGCACAACAATCCAGACTATTAGCAAACTTTGCAAAAAGCTGAAGCTTACACATCATTCACACATATTACAATAAAAAAATGGCCAAATGCTCAAATTTCTCAACACAAAAATAACATTGCTGTACAATTCAAGAGATTTTCCATTGAGAAACTGAAACAAAAATTAAACATAAACGATAACTTCTGATCCAAGCACAACGCAGGAACACTCATTCAACACGACGCCGTTTCAGAAATAAAAATGAATAATTAAAGCGCCAAGAATTAATTAATCACCTTGGATTCAGAGTAAACACGATAACGACGACGATTCGGAGAAATTTGAATAGTGAAGGGAAGACGTTTGCTAGTGAAGATTTTAGAAGAAGTGAATTTGGAATGAGAAAACAGAAGATTGAAACCATTACGATAATCAGAAGAAGTGAAAGCAAGAGTTGAAGTCAAAGACAGAGTCGCCATTACAGATCAAGAAAATGAAAAAAAAATCATAAAAATGATTTGGTAATTAAGATTGCAGGAGAAATTAGGAAGAAGAAAGAAAACGAAAACGGAAAGGATAGTGTGTTGTCAGAAAACGTTTCTGGAATTCCCAAGAACTTATGGATTTGATTTTGATATTTTTTATTTTTTTTTATTTTATTATTATAATGGGAATAAAATAGTCAGTGAAGAACTGAAACACCATGTAAATGCGTCTTCATCTTCGTCTTCGTCACTCACAACGACGACGTTGGCCTTTTTTCCTTCAATTTTAAATTATTAAAGGAGAAACTTTCGGGAACTCCGTTCACAACGGACTCATTTTGCCGAACGACTTGTGCGGTAATATAATGGGAATTAATCGAAAACGACCATGTTTTCTTCTTCAAAATCAAAAACAACCACCATCATAAATTGTAATCAAATATGACCACAATTATAATTATTGGACTAAATTACCCTTTAATTATAAAACCATTTGTTATCTCCTCATTTCGATTAATATTCTTACGGTCTTCGTTTTTTCTTCTAGCAATATTCGTTTTCCGATCGTTATTGATTATCGTCGTAAAAAAGTAAGTTTAGGAAAGATTTAAATTACATGTAATGGTAAATAGAATGAAATCGAAAAAAGATCGAGATATGCGTGTGAGTACGGGAAATCTGTAGTGTCTGGGACGGGGGGAGTGCATTCACGAGATCGGCGAATTATTGGGGCGGAGGGAGTGGACTCACGAGCTGGGGGAGCTGGGGGAAATTCTCCCCCAACTCGTGAGTGCTCACGAGTTGGGGGAAATTCTCCCCCAACTCCCCCAGCTCGTGAGTCCACTCACGAGTTGGAGAAAATTCTCTCCCAGCTCGTGAGTGAATATTCCCACCTCCCCAGTTCGTGAATCAACTTTCAGCGTACTCACGAGTAGAGAGTCCTCGTGACTGTACTCACGAGCGAGGCAGTAGTCTGAAAGAAAATCGATATTTTCATTTAAAAAAATTGTAACTTACGAGCGAATTAAAATTAGAATTGTGCTCGTGAGATTTTAATTTAAATAGTAAAGGGTAATTTGGTCCAACAATTATTATTGTGGTTATATTTGATTACAATTTATGACGGTGGTTGTTTTTGATTTTGAAGAAAAAAATGTGGTTGTTTTCGTTTAATTCCCTAATATAATTAGGGAAATAACCGATGCCTTCTTCAAATATTTGTAAAGATTTTAATTTTAATAATAAAAATTATCTATTTGTTGTGATTATTAATTTAAATTATAAATAAAATAAATATAAAGATTGAAATGATATTTATTTTGCGCACTTAATTTGCGAAATTCAATTGTTGAATGCAATTAAAGGATGATTGTACGATACAATCCATATATAGGACAAGCCTCCGACAAAAATTCTAGTAACTTTTGAAAAGTAATTAATGAATTAAATACAAATAATTTACATATTAATAAAAATTATTTTAAAATTAACTACAATACTATTTAACTTTTATTTAATTTTAGGTTATTTTTACCTGACTACTTTAAATTTGCCTGAATTACTTTATGATATAACAAATATTTGAATGCTACAATTTAGTCTAAAATGATTTAAAATATATCATTGAACTACAAATTTTTAACGTTCATCTAAAAATTTTTAACGATACAGGTATAATAAGCAATATATCTTTATATATTTTATCATATAGGTCATTAAAATATTTGTCATCTTTATAACTTGTAAAATAGTATCATAATACTTGCTGTAATACGAAGAGATATAGTTAATAGTTGAGCAGTTATATGATATTATCATAAAAAAATTAAAATTAAAATTTTAAAATGGATTAAAAAAAAGCTAACCCTAATTTTCTAATTCAAATCAAAATCTTAATTTTGAAATAAAAGTTAAAAAATAATTAGTTCTTTCATGATTCTAGCAATCTCACCATCAACAGCAAATGCCCGTCATGCCGAAAACGTCTTCGGACGCTAGTAATTTTGTAGTGATGAAGAAGATTTGACAAGAGGAGTAAAAGGAATGGCATTAGTTAGCAGTAAGTTCGACGGTGATTTCAGAGGGAGTTTAATGAGTTAAGTGGTAGATGATTTGGGATTCATGGAAAGAAGAAGAAGAGAGAAGAAAACTAGTGATTTTGTGAAGGAGAGTGAAAAAAGAGAAAAAAAAAATTTCTTCTATATATATGGAGAAGGGAAAATAAATGGGGTTGTTTCTTAGCGGATAGACTTCAAGATAGATTCAAATTTAAGTTAAATTGAGATAATAATATTTGTATTCCTAAATTTTTTAATTTGCGTCTCTAAACTTTTTTAAAAAAGTGAAAAAAATTCTTTCAAATTTTATCGAAAAGATAATTTTATCTTCTCATCGTTAAATTTTTTTGGACGGATTTCGTGAATCTCGTTAAAATATTTGTCATCTTTATAAACTGCATTATAGCATGCTAATATTTATTATAACATAATGAGATATCGCCTAAAATTAAGTAGTCAAATGAAATTATTCATTTTTTATTGTAATGAAAATACGATTTTACCCTCACATCGTTAATTTTTTTAGACTGATGTTGAAAATTTATAGTTCAATGATATATTTTGAATTTTTTTGGATTGAATTATAGTATCAGAATATCTGTTGTATCACAACGTAAACCAGACAAACTTATAGTAGCCAGTTGAAAATAATCCTTTAATTTATATATTTAAAATATTTTGTTGCACTTCAAATTTCTCAATTTATCTAGTATGATTAGTTTCAAAAATAGGTGATAGAAGAAAATCAATATTTATAATGAATATGACTTATTTAAAAAATTGAAAGCTAAATAGATAATTTTATAAACTATTATGATTAAAATATAGATAATACTATATTTTAAAGATTCTATGGTTTTGTTTTCCTACAAATCTTACTCAGTCCTTAATTTTTTTTTAAAAAAATTAATAAATATTGTGATAATTTGAATCAAAATAAAATAATAATATTTGAATCCTTATATTTTTAAACATATTATTATAATTTTGATAAATTAGTCCTTGATTTTTTTTAATTAATAAATATTACAAGAAAAAAAAATTTCCTAATTCAATGTGAATGGGTTTAAAAGAAAAAAAATCCAAATCCCCTTAATTCGATATGAATGGGGTTAAAACCCCCAGATCTCTTGTGCCATTTGAAAGAGTTTTATTAGTTATGTCAATTAACACCCATAAAAGCTTTTAAAAGTTCTTGGATCGGGTTATTTTTTAGTTTTTAATATTCTTTTATAGAGATAAATTATAAAAATTGAACAAATCATGTTTTAATTTATTGTTTTATAAAAATTTAGAGATAAAAAAATTATTATTTTAATATCTTCAATTATTTTTTATATTTGAATATCAAATTTAATTAGTACAAATTTATGTAATTTTTAAATTAGAACATAATTATATATTACAATAAAATTTACTGTTCTTTGTGAAAAATATAAAGTATTTTAATGACGGAATATCAAGATAAAAATATTGCTATCAGTAATGAAAATAGCTCAAATTAAAAGACAAGTACTAAAATTTATAAATACTTATGCACTAAAATGCACAAATTATAATAGATTTTATTAAAAAATGTAAAAAAATTAAAATATATTATTATCGATACTTTTTAACACTTTTTTTCAACGCTTTCAAACTGACCCAAAACCTAAAATAAAATTTGATATCCATTAAATTACAAATTATGGCTAATTTGTTACAAAAATAACAAATAATTTTAATTTGATGTGATTGTGGATAAAAATGACATCTTACAAGACAACTATGGCTAGTTTTTAGGACAAAAATTTGGTCATGTGTTTGGTGCCCTAACAGACCTAGAATTACTTGTGAAATTCTAATAATGTGTTCAAAATTTATGAGACAACAACCTCCAATGAGAATAAAGGATTTGAGTTATTATATTATTATATTTGTAAATGAAATAATTTTTAATCGGTATTAATTTCTGAATCTCTAAACATTTTAAATTTAGTCAATATTTCTATTCAATATTTTATTTTAAAAACTTATTATTTAATAGACATTTATTTAGAATATTTTCTCAATAATTTCTAATTATTAGTGAGATAATAATATTTTTGTTAGTTATGTTTGTCAAAATAATAAATTAATCAGCACAGAATTTAGTAATTTTAAAACATGTCCCAAGGTTATTTTTAGTTTTAAAATTTATATTGTTCTCGGCTATAAATAAAATTGTTGCAATCAAACAGACTATGATGTAATGTTTTATTTTAACAAAATTTAGGGAAGAAAATGTTATTACCTGTCATAGCCTGATCGGAGTCCCACTTTCATGATCCCACTTGTTAGATATTGTCCACTTTTAAACAATCTAATTTATTATTAGATTATGATAAAGGAGTACTACCAAAGTGTTTCAAAGAAGATTATCTTGACATAGGTCTGCTTATAGCCTAAATCAACCTCCACAAAAATTTATAGTAGGCACAAATTCTCGCTCCTTCATGATTTTAAAACGCGTCTAATAAGTTAAGGAGTCTCATGGCTTATATACATATTTCTCAAGAACTCTCCCAATGATATAGAACTCTTGTCATGAGTTATTACAATCCACCCCTTTAGAGGACATATGTCCACATATGCAGCTCACCACCTACTGTCCTTGAATCAACTATAATACTATTTATCAAAGCCTGACTAGGGTATCACTTATTAGATATTGTCCGCTTTCAGATAACCCTTACCCTCTCACGATTTTAAAACATGTGTAACAAGTTAAAGAGTCTCATAACTTATATACACCTGGCCCAAGAACTCCCTTAAGTGATGTGAGACTCTTGTCATAGGTTATTATATTACCTCAATTATCAATGTTATAATTATAAGTTTATTAAATGATGAACCAAATTTACATGTGTTTATATATGTATATAAACAGGATCACATTTAATACACATATTAAATTTAATCTCAACCATTAAATATATATAAATCCAACTATCATAAATAGTGTAAAAATGTATGTAAACTTATGGGATTGTCGATCTGTCCTCATATGTATAGTTTGGTCATTTGCATTATTACAACATCCTAACAATAGTATATATCAAATGTACAAAAAATTATTTTTGAAACCACATCACTTTTGAAAATAAATTTTACCAAACACTTTAGTAGATTCTCTTTACAATTAATTATTTTTTTCAATAAAATAATAGTAGATTGTTTTAAAATTTATAGCAATTTAAAACTGATCGCAAGTCATAGTTGTTAAAATTACTAAAGTAATTTTGATTTGTTATTTAAGCAAAATTTAGATGAAAAACTAATATTATGTTTTGATTTTTATCCTCTATAATTCATTAAAAGAACAAAAGGGAGATAATAATGCTCCTTATATTTCATATACGTGCGCACACGTGAGTACGTGGAGAGACGATTAGAGATCTATTTTTACTCAAATTTTAAATCATTTGTAAACAGTTAGATCTAAGCACATTTAATTATTGATATTGAATCTGACTATATAATTAATACATATATTATATTTAATCTCAACCGTTAAATCTATCTAAATTATTGGCCTATAAATAATATAAAAATTTGTACTTTAGATATTTGAATATATATATGTGTGTGTGTGTGCGCACGCGCGTGTGTTCTAGATATTTTATTTTAAGATAGTACATATCCTATTTTAAGTAAGAAATATATCAAAATCTTATTTAGGAATCCAAAAAAATAATATTTGAATTCTTAAACTTTTCTAAAATAATAAATTAGAAAATATTTTAGTAATTTTTATAAATTAATCTCTGATTTTAATTATTTTATATAAAATTTCCTATAGTTATTAGAAGGAATCGTAATTGGGTTGGCTTGTGGCGAGGATTACCCCAAAACCGACCCCTCCCTCGTTTTTAATAAAACGAAGTTGGGTTCAACCCGTCTTGGTTTCTAACCTATTCAACTCATCCCCAATTGGCCTATTTGTCTAAGTTACAATATGGTACAATATCCAATTCAAATCATAAGGCCTTACTATAGTATTGGATTATGTTTTTTAGGCCAACTACAATATTGCTAGAGTACCCGTACTACAATATTAGATTAAGTTTTTTTGGTAGATACAACACGCTTGCTACAGAAATTTTCAGGTTAAATGAGGCAAGGTGACGCAAGACAAAAAATGTAAACCCTAAATTAACCCCAATTTTCGAAGGAGTTAAATTTTTAGCCTTAAAAATTGGGACAGATTTGAGGCCTTAAAATTCAACTCATTTCAAAATTAGGACGGATTCGAGGATTTTCCGCCCCAATTTTAAAATGAGTTAAATTTTTGGACTCCAAACCCGTCCCAATTTTCAAACGATTTAAGTCTCTAAGCCTCAAATCTACCCCAAATGGAGGGGACAAGGGGCTGATTTGGGAATTTTTGTCATCCTTAATTATCAATAGGGATGAAAATTTTTCTCGAACTTGTTTTGCCCTGACCCATCCCACTGTTATAACGAAAACAAGAAAGATAATTAAGAACGTAAATAAAGAACACAGAGATTTAACGTGGTTCACTAACGATGTGTTAGCTACGTCCACAGGCAGAGGAGAGAAAAGTTTTATTGATCTTGAGGAGTAAAAATTACAGATTGCGGCTAGGTTATGACCTAGAGAGTTTATATAGTACTCCCTAGACAGATGCGGAAAAGCCCAGGAAAATAGGCCCAAACAGATAACCCTAGCCCAGAATCCCGTCTGAACAGGGACTAACTAATTCAAGGCATATTCTAACAAATCTCCACCTTGACTTGAATCCTCTAAAAAATAACAGATGTACCAAATGCACCATACACAATGCCAGATGTACCCAAAAGAAAAAAATCTCCTCTACCTCAGATTTTGCCCTCTAAAGGGCAATCAACAACTCTTAACATTTAGCAAGTCCAAACAATGTTGGAACTTGCTATGCGGAACCGGCTTGGTGAACATATCAGCTGGGTTATCAGCAGTACCCACTTTGTTCACCTTAATTCTCTTCTCACTTCTTAGAAAATGATACCTTACATCAATGTGCTTAGTCCTCTCATGATAAACTTGGTCCTTAGCTAAACAAATTGCACTGAGACTGTCACAATACACTATAGCCTGATCATGATATAGACCCAAATCACTGACCAATCCTTTCAACCAGATTCCCTCTTTGGCTGCTTCTGTCAATGCCATGTACTCTGCTTCTGTAGTAGACAAAGTCACTGTAGGCTGCAAAGTAGCTTTCCAACTGACAACTGAACTACCAAGAGTGAAAACAGTAACCAGTCATAGATCTTCTACTGTCAACATCTCCAGCATAATCAGAGTCTGAAAACCCTGTCACCAAACACTGTGTATCACCTCTATAAATGAGACCAACATCAAATGTACCTTTGAGATACCGAAAAATCCTCTTCACAGCTTGCCAATGCTCCTTACCAGGTTCACCCATAAACCTACTAACAACACTAACAGACTGTGCAAGATCAGGTCTGGTGCAAACCATCGCATACATCAAGCTTCCTACTGCACTAGTATAGGGAACTCGAGACATGTACTCCTTCTCCTCAACAGATTTAGGTGCAAAAGCAACGGACAGATGTGCATTTGCAGCACTAGGAGTATCTATGGGCTTTGCGGTAGACATGCCAAATCTTGACAAAATCTTCTGAATATATCCCTTCTGTGACAAGAAGAGCTTCTTTTTGCTTCTATCCCTATAAATCTCCACTAATGCCTTCCACTGCCTGAAGTTCTTAAAGGCTTCACTTTTATGCTTCATAATGAACACCCAAGTCATCCTTGAGAAATCGTCAATCATTGACACAAAATATCTGTGACTCCCTAAAGACTCCACCCGAGAAGGACCCCAACAAACAGAATGGATGTAATCAAGTGTGCCTTTTGTTCTATGTATTGTTTTAGGAAACTTGCTGCGATGTAACTTCCCGAAAATACAATGTTCACAGAATTCAAGATCCTTGATCTTGTGGCCACAAAGAAGATCCCCTTTTGACAGAATTTGCATCCCTCTTGCACTCATGTGACCAAGCCTCATATGCCATAACTTGGTCATGTTGTCCTTATCAATCTCCGAGGATGCAACAGCAACAGAACTTGACAGCGTAGAACCTTGAAGAAAATATAAGGTACCACGCTTTACACCTTTCAGAACCACATTTGAACCCTTGCAGACATGTAAAACTCCACCTTCACCTTGAAAACTGAAACCCTTATTGTCTAACATACTCAAAGATATCAGATTCTTTGTCATAAGTGGAACATGCCTAACATCATTCAATGTGCAGAATTTACCATCATGTGTTCGTATTTTAATCGAGCCTATTCCAACCGCCTTACAAACAGAACTGTTAGCCATAGAAATATTGCCTCCATCTACCTGCTCATAGGTTGTAAACCACTCCCTGCGCGGACATATATGGTAAGACGCTCCAGAATCTAGAATCCACACATCATTGTGATCCGTGTGCTCATCAGCAACTAGAGCAATATCTTCTTCAGAATTGGTATCTGCTACAGCAGCAGTACCTGTCGGTTTATCCTGCTGCCTCTTCTTCTTGGGACAATCGGATTTCCAATGTCCCTTCTCTTTACAGTAGTTACAGACATCATTGGGTTTTGGACCCTTAGAAACTGGCTTCTTAAATTTCTTCTTCCCCGAATTTTCATGTCCATAACTCCCACTGGCTACTAACCCAGCAGCCTGATTATCTGCACCTGTACCAGTCGCCTTGTGGCTCAGCTCTCTAGTATGGAGGGACGATCTAACCTCCTCTAGAGATACAGTATCTTTCCCAACAATAAACGATTGCACAAAATTCTCATACGACAATGGTAAAGATACTAACAGAATTAAAGCAGCATCCTCATCTTCAACTTTAACATCAATATTACGCAATTCTAATAAAATTGTGTTTAACTGATCTAAGTGATCTCGAAGAGGCATACCTTCCTGCATTCGCAGACTGAACAGACGTTGCTTTAGAAGCAACTTATTGGTTAAGGACTTTGTCATATAGAGACCCTCGAGCTTAACCCACAGACCTTGCGCGGTTTCCTCCTCCGCGACCTCGGTAATGATATCGTCTGCAAGACACAACATAATCGTCGAGTGTGCCTTCTCCTCCATAACGGCCATCTTAGCGGTGATTGGATCCACCGACTTCCTCGCAAGCGGCGCCCACAGCCCTTGTTGTTTCAACAAGGCTCGCATCTTGATCTGCCATAAACTGAAACTATTCCTCCCCGTGAATTTGTCGATCTTCACGTTCATACCAGACATCTTTCTCACCGAATTTCAAACCCTAGACAGACCTGGCTCTGATACCAGTTTGTTATAACGAAAACAAGAAAGATAATTAAGAACGTAAATAAAGAACACAGAGATTTAACGTGGTTCACTAACGATGTGTTAGCTACATCCACAGGCAGAGGAGAGAAAAGTTTTATTGATCTTGAGGAGTAAAAATTACAGATTGCGGCTAGGTTTTGACCTAGAGAGTTTATATAGTACTCCCTAGACAGATGCGGAAAAGCCCAGGAAAATAGGCCCAAACAGATAACCCTAACCCAGAATCCCGTCTGAACAGGGACTAACTAATTCAAGGCATATTCTAACACCCACTTTATTTGAACAGGTAATACATTTAAAAATTCAGACAGATTCGAGGTCTTAAAATTCAAATTATTTGAAAATCAAAGTGGATTTGAGGATTTTTCACCCCACCATATTTATTGTTAAAAAATATTGTAGTTTGATACTATAGAACTATTGTAGCTAGCCCAAAAATTCAGCTCATCTTGTAGCATTACATCGTAGCAAGTCTTTTAATTTGACTGTAACAAACACTGTAGTTCAATCAAAATAGAGTCAAATAGGGTGGATTGGTGCTAGAGTTAAGCAAGTTAAAACCGATATGGGTTAGCCCTAGCCTTATTTCTTTCAAAATGGACAAAGAACGAGTTCTAAGATAAAATTTACCTCAAACGGAATAGATTTTAGGATGACAAAACCCACCCGTAACCTATCTCATTCCCATCCTTAGTTGTTAGGAATGAAAATATTAAAATTAAATAAAAAAATATCTTAAATGATAATTTTCTAAAATTTAGGAGCAAAAATATATGAGAATGAAAATATTAAAATTAAATAAAAAATATCTTAAAGGATAATTTTTTAAAATTGAGGAGCAAAAATATTATTACCCCATTCATTAATATATCATAAAGACATCCACAGGTCCAAAATATATAGAAAATTGACAAATATCCCCTAAAATATAGGAAAATGATAGATATTTTTCTAAAATATTAAAAATGATAAATACTCTTTAACTGTATTGATAAGTGACACATATTCTTTTATTATTAATATCAAAAAATATATATTATTTATTAATAAAATTAAAAAATATTTATTATTTTTAATATTCTAGAAGGATATCTGTTATTTTTTTATATTTTAAAAGTATCTGTACTTTTTTCATACTTCAGGACATGTGTCGATTTTTCATATTTGATAATCACAGCATGAGACCAAATTCAAGCACCTAATAAATAAAGGCGCCAACCTGTATATGGCTACGATTGTGACCATCTTTATTACGACCGGACCAAATTCAAGCACCTAATAAATAAAGGCGCCAACCTATATATGACTACGATTGTGACCATCTTTATTACTACTGGACCATGTCTTGTACGCAACCAATAATTTAATCTACTCCACAGCCAATTTCATTTATTTTTGCATACTTTACCTTTCTACTTTCTGAGATAATAATTCAAACTCTTTTCACATGATTTAAGTAGATTTATTTTTTAATTAAAATTTAAATATAATTATTTAAATATTTAAAAGTTATTTATTTTTAATTTATATATAAATATTTATTAAAAATAAATTAATATAATTAAATTAAAAAATTTTACTTAATCGAAACGAATAAATGTTTGAATAATTTAAATATTTTATTTATCAATAATACTTTTAATTTATTATTAATATCTATATATATATAAAATTAATATATTAATTTAAAATTTTTTAGGACATATATGTTAACATATTAATTTTAATTTTTTTTATTTTTAAAAAAATAAATAACTTAATATGTATATTCAAATATTTAATATAAAAAAATAAATATACCAATTAGATTTAAATTTTAGTCGAATTCATATTTTAATCATATTAAGATTTCAATAGAATTCACATTTATGCTATATTTAAATTTTAGACAGTAAAAGCAAAACTAGCTAAACATAATTAAAATATAAATTTAATAAAAATTTGAATCATTGATACATTTATTTTTTCACCTTAAATATATGAATATAAATGTTAAGTTATCTATTTTTATAAAAACAAAAGATCTAAAATTGATATATTAATATAAATATCTTAAAAATTTTGAAATTGGTATGTTTAGATGTTGATATATATATATATATATATTAAGTAATAAATTAAGAATATTATTGATAAATATAATATTTAATATACTTAAATATTTGGTTATTTAAATTTAGATTAAAATTTTTAACTCAATTACATTTAAATATTTTTAACCAAAATAATTAAAAGATATTTTTTCATAAAATTTAAACTTTTAGTAACAATATCTTTTACCTATAAAACATTTCCAAAAAATTAATTAGTTTTAACATTAAAGTTTTGCTTTATTTAGCCAAACAATCAAATCTATTTTGGTGTGGAAACCCACAATAAAATGATTTATCCATTAAAGTCGAGGACACCTACAATTGTCAAGTTGTTATTGTCATTAATGCTATGATAAGAATCGGAGTAAAGATGCTTAAATATGAATCAAATAAAGATATTTAAAAATATTTTACAAATTCAAGATCATTATTATCAAGATTCAGAGACTAATTTATATGGCAAAAAAACAAAATTATTATTTACTATAATCAATAATATTTATTAAATTCTACAATTGTGTGATTTTATTTTTATTGTTAAATTTATCTTTAATTTTTTTCTATAACATAGGATTATAATAGCTTTCTCTCATTTCTTAAATTAGCTTCTTGTGTTTTGTAGAAATAGAGGTTTCTCTATTACTTTTTACTGACTTCTTTGCCTTACGATTTTTAACCCTTTTATATAGTAACTTTTGAGTTTACTTTGAATTTGGTAACAGGAGTCTTGAGGCATTTCTTAATCTTTATCATAATTAAATTTCTTCTTTAACTAGCATTTTAAATTTAAATGATTATGATCTAATCACATTTTAGTAGTATGGTTGGAACCCTTATGTAAGATAGGGATTCAACTTCTCCTAGGTGTAAAGTGAAAGTCAAATTTTTCTCTAAAATTTAGTATATACACTATTTGTAAACAGTGTTAATATTAATATGTATAAGAGTTGTTTATTTTTTAATTTATATATGGATATTTGAATAAAATTAAGTTAAAAATTATAGCTTAAATTTGAATAATTTCAATATTTTATTTGTCAATAAAACTCTTAATTTATTACTTAATATTTATATATAAAAAATTTAATATATTAGTATAAAAATTTTAGACATATATATCAATATATCAGTTTCAAATTTTTTATTTTTATAAAAATAAATAATTTAATATTTATATTTAAATATTTAAGACAAAAAATAAACTATTATTTATATTCATATTTCGATCAAATTTATATTTTAATCAGTATTCCAATTTTAAGTAGAAAAAATGTACATTACCTTAGTAACTAATACAGTATATTAAATATGCTGAAGTAATCAGGTTTGTATTTTTTGTATGGGTCTTCCCCAAGTCTAAGTTTAGCCCAAACCTGACCCAAGCCTAAAATATATATTGGGCATTTAGGGAAAACTTGTAAGTGGTTTTTTCTGTGTCTTAATGAAATTTAATTGCTCTCTCTCCCTTAGTTTTTTCTCTTAAGATTTCAAAAGTTTTCTACTTAAATCTTATGTTATTTTGTGATTGTTTTGATTTCTATTTGTTTTGGATACTTAAATTTTATAATACAAACTTTTATATGATCATTAAAACTATTCATATATTTCATCAAAACTAAATATTTCCAACATAAATTAAAAATTATATAAATGAATTGGCAATTGATCTTTTCTTTGGAAGAAAAGATATGAATTTAAATTTCACTTCCTTATCACTTGATCAACAGTTAATCACATACCAAAAGAAAAGATTATACATCAATGTTTATCACATCAGTAATCTCTATTTATAGTTCTTAACATCATATGCAGCAGCAGCGGCTTCATTGTATTTGTATATCTTCAAAGAGACACACTAGGGAACCTGCAACCTCCACGACCTGCATTCTCAAGAAATTAATCATCAAATTCAATACCCATATTAAGCATTTATAATGAATGCCGTGTGACGAGGAGCTGAAAACTCACTAGGGTTTATGATTGTTTGCTGAGCCAATCCATTGAAGTAGCAGTTAGCTCCCTTGCTTCTAAACTGAGCCCAATACGAGCTGAAAGCATAACTAGAATGCCAATATACAGACAAAGGCTCGTAACACTCTTTCCCTGGTATTAGAGCGTCGCATGTTCCATTTCCTTGACTGCAAGCATAAGCCAAAGCTTTATTCAGTTCCATCATATTTGCTCCTTTGGCAACCACACACCAAACCTTGCCGTTATACAGCTGATTGTTATGCGCCACAGGCAATGGCTTGTAATCGGATAATGGCCGCTTTCCAGTGAGATCAACTTCATATATTGGTACTCCATTTGCATGTAACAGACCCCAGTGTCTCTCAGTCCCTGGACCTGTCTTTTGATTCTCATCGTACAGTGAAAATATGAATGTTGGTATGACTGAACCAGGTCTAGCTGGTGTCCCTAAAGCTGGTTTTGCAGTCATTTTCTTTACCAGGTTTCTGTTGTAAGTAGCTGCATTGTAAATATTGGCTCCAACTTCATCTATATCACCAGCATTAGGCCAACCGGTTTCGGCTATTGCTACTCGGATGTTTGAGTAGCCAAGTCTCTCCATTGCGAAATTCACTGAGTCTAGCATTTGGTCGAGGAGATTAGTGTAAGTCAATCCAGAATTCGGATCAGTGTAGTAATTAGTTGTAGTTGCTTGGAAAAGTGCATAATCCAGGCAAGTTTTGTTTGAATTAGAAGACCAAGGGAAATAAGGGTAAACATCAATGAAGAAGAATGATTTTGTTTGGTTCAAGAATTTCAGCATTGGTACCATCACTGAATGTGTAATATCATCCCGGAAGGTTCCATTTGATGGAGGAAAAGTTGTCTGCATTATGTCCATAGCTAATGGGGTACCAACTTTAATGTTATGAATATTCTGAGCATTAAGAGCACTCTTAATTCTGTACATAGCAGGCACAAGACGATGCCAAATGAGCTGATCTTCTTCTGAGGAATGACTGAGGATCTCATTGCCAACAAGAATGAATCGGATCATGGTTTGAGGATAGTAAGGAAGGACATTGTCTTCGACCCATTTGTCTGCTGCAGTTTGTTTCGAAGCAATGCTGATAATTTCATTGTTTTGAACCATAATGCAGACTTTTAGATTGCTTCCCGAAAGCATTTTCAATATTTCAGGGTTGGAATTGTAGATTTTCACAAGGCCTGCTTTCATGGATTTGATTAGCTCAATTGATTGATATGGTGAAGGAAGATTGCTCCCCAACTGGCCATAGTTGATACCAATCTTGTTTATTAGAACACCTGCACCTGTAAATACATAGATAAAATAAATGAACACAAATATATAAACATGAAAGCAAAAATCTGTTGCAGAAAATTAAACTTACTTGAGAGAACAAAGAGGGAGAAGAATATGAATGTGAAAGAGAGTAATCAAAACACCCATTTTGATAGAGCAATGTTTATAGTACATTCTAGAGAGGTTTACAAGTTTGAAAGATTGATGTTGGGTTGTGGTTTAAAAAGGAGGAGGGTTCGTGTTAGAATCAATGTTAGTGTTAGATAAATATTGTACATTCAAAGAAGGATGTTCATGAAGAACAAAAAGAAGATATGAATGTGAAAGAGATGATGATTTGTAAAGGAAAAAGAGTAAAGGTTGTGTGTAGGTAGCTTTGGTTTTCTTTAGGGTTTTATTTATTTATTTGTATGTTTGCTTTGGCAATTTCAATTTGCAAGCAAAGGTAGCTTCAAGTAGTGAGAAGTTGGGAGGTATCCAAGGCTATGAATTGGGCAGAAGAAGAGAGTTTTGATACATGAAAATAAGATCCTCCTTTTTATTTTAACTTAGATTATTTAAGTTGGGTGTATTTGGTATTGTTTTGGAAATGATATTTCTCAAAATGATAAACATAATATTTTAAAGATAGTTTTTTAAGAATAAAAAATATATTTAGTAGTATTTGTTAAAAATAATTTTTTAAAATGAAAGACAGTAAGAACTTGTTTGGTATTGTTTTTTAATAAATTATATTTTTTTAAAATTAATTTAAAAAAATATAACTTTTTTTATTTTAAATAAAATTATTATTAGAATTGATGTAAATGTGAGTCATTGATATGTGAAAGTCGGTTAAAAAATTATTTTATTAAATATTTTATTAAAAATTTAGTCAATGTGGGTTGAAACTTATACCTCTTCTGTTTTCAAAATATGCTTTTGTAAAACAGTAAAAAAATACATGTTCCCCTTTAATTTTTACATTATGAGCTCAGAAAAATTAATTTTTGTTTTCAGAAACAAAAAAAAAAAATCATTTTGTAAAACATACTCCAAATTTTTAAAGATTTTGGAAATAATTAACAATATCCACTGGATCTGGAATGCAACCGCTAAGCCCATTAAATTATGGACAGCTACAAATCCATAATTTGGACTCAGTTGGACCAGTTTGAGTCTGGCTAAAAATGGTTATTGGCTGATGACCCAAATGATTTATCATACAACTTACCTCCAGAAAGAATAAAAGAATAATTTTATAATTTTCAACTTGTACACTAAATTTTTTTATTGCAATCAATATAAAACCTGACTTGTCATTACCAAATCGATCACTTCATATAATTTTAATTAATTTAAAATACTAATCGTTTGACATACTAATTAACTTACATATTAAGATAGTATTACTCAAGAATTATATACTTGAATAAAGAAAATAGATTTTTTCTTAACAACTAACATACTTTTGTTGGAGATTTATAAAACCTTGGAAAATTAAGATTTTTTTTGAAATTATGGTGTTTTAATTAAATCATTGAATATAGGTGCTTTCAACATTAAGATTTTATTTTACATATATATATATATATATATATTAAGTATTGTATATTTATTATATATTAATTGCATGAAATATATTTGATCTCAACTGTTGAAAGTATCTAAATTCAATGATTTATAAATTATTAGAGAATTATCTAAAGAGACTGGTAATCTAACCATATATTTATATATGTAAAAAGGAATGAATATAAGTACGGTTGAGATTACATCTTACATGTGTATTAATTATAGTACATTTAATATGCATTAGAGAAAGATCAATGGTTTTATATATTTATACATATATTTACCTCTATTTTAAACTGTTTGATTTATGCATTTTTAATAGTTGAGATTGAATGTGACACATATAATTAATGTAAATATTAGATTTAATTTTAACTATTAAAAGTATAGAGAATAATTTACAAATGAATGTAAACATATATGTAAAATTATAGGGGTGATATATATATATATATATATATATATATATATATATATATATATATATAGGCGAAAGATCAAGAGCCCCTAAGATTACACATATTCTTATAAACCATTGGATTTAAATACTTCTAATTATTGATATTAAATCTAATATGTATATTAATTTTATGTATCAGATTTCATCTCAACTATTAAAAATACTTAAATTCAACAGTTTATAAATAGTATAAAAATATTTGTAATTTTAGGAGACCATTCATCTGACCAAATCTTAAAACAAAAATATGTAATATGTATATTATCCTTTAAATTATGAAAATGATAATATAATATTAAAAAAAATTTCTTAAAATAGTGCATATTAGAATTATATTTGGAGTGAGACTAGCTATATATCTTGCATTTAAAGCTAATGAAAACTTACATTTTTAATGAATTATGGGTTACGATACAACAATATAAATCTAAACAATTGATAGATTATAATGTAATATCACAATTTTAAGAAAAAAAATATTTCAGTTCTCTTAAACCGGTATAAATTTAAGTTCTCGATAGATTCTAAGTAGTGTTTGTTGTTTAATATAAAATTTTAAAAAACCCTTAATATGCATAAAATTTATATTATATATTTATTTTTTATTCATAACATTTAAATATGAATATATAAAATTTAATAATTTTGCATACATATTCTTATAAATAATTAGATAAACTCTATATACTACTATTAAGACAAAAGTTATAACTGTACTTTTAATATTTAGATGAAAAATCTGTATCTTTAAAATTTTTAAATCCTTAAAATTTTTAAATCACTAAAATTTTAAATTATATTTGGAGATTTTTTTCTCAAGTTCAATAATTTATCAAAGGGTAAATGATATTTTCATCTCCAAATATTAACAAAAATTACGGATTCACTTACTTTTAAAATCGGATATTTTCAACCCTTTTGTCAATTTTAAGATTTTATCAAATGAGTCCCTATCGCTTATGAAATTACACCTTGAAATCCTAATTTTAAATATACACCATTTGAGTCTTTGGATAATTTTTTAACATAATTTATTATAATACCAAATTATTTTTATTATTTAATACATTAAAATTTTCAAAAATTAAAAATTCGAAGTGATTCACAATAGCAAGGCATTTTATAAATTTCCTTAAACAAAGAAAAAAAATTAAAATCCGTAAATATTATAAAATATAAGATTTTTTTATAATACCTTCAAACATACTCTTAAATATTAATTTCATAAATATTTAAAATATTATTATTTTTTATTTTAAAATTTTTTATAAACATAATCTTAAAAAGCTTGTCTATAACTACATAATTTTTATCAAATAATGT
Organism: Melia azedarach; assembly: GCA_028052125.1. NCBI lineage: Eukaryota > Viridiplantae > Streptophyta > Magnoliopsida > Sapindales > Meliaceae > Melia > Melia azedarach. Next base: position 7,300,698 of record CM051396.1, on the reverse strand, counting down.
ACTCAACAACTAAATAATTATTGCAAAAGAATTCTACTCAATTTGCGTGTTGAATCACGATTTATTGATCGTTGGAATATGTCTTAGACCGCTCTCAATGGACTCCAATACCGCAAAAGTCTCTTAAATCCAAATTGAGTTTTTGCTACCCCTTTGTGAGTTATATGGAGTAAGATTTACCACATTTCTTAGATTGCATTTGGTAGTCAAAGAGTCACGATATTACAATTTTAGAAGATTGGCTTAGATTTAAATGGACAGATCTGTTATTATTGCTATCATACCTAAAAATATTTTAAAAAAAATTATGAAATACAAATTATGAGTCCACACTATATATGAGAGCAAGTTAGTTCTAAACAAATCCAAAGAAACATAAAGGCCTAAAGGTAGATCGCAAATATTAAGGAATAAAAAAATATTGAATAAATCAATTCGCAGTGATATTTAATATGACCGTTTTGCAATCTGAGAAGTTTAAAACTACGAAAAAGTTGTTTTGAGATATAAAAATAAACAATTTAAGGCTAATGGATATAGGAAAGACAACAACATGTTAGGGTGGTATCTAATGTTGACTTCGGTAGCAATAGATAGTTGAAAAATAAGCAAAGATTGGTAGCATCACCATAAAAAGAAGACACCTATCAAGGATGCATTTTTTGAGGATTTTAAGCTAATGGCTATCGAACCCTCACGATATGATGTGATGATGTTGATCCCATGTACATGCAGTTATGCAATCTTTATATAGCATATATTGTAGAATTGTATTATCATGAATAGTTCATGTAATCTTATTTTAATTAGGGGTGGCATGACCCGGTCTGGTTCAGATTTTTTAAAACTGGACCAAATTAAATAGTTCGAATTTTCAAATTTTAAAATCGAATTGGATCTATTGTAAGATAGAATTGGACCAGAATTGGATTGATTGGTCTAGTCTAGTTTTTATATTTTTACTTTAATTTTTTAATTTAAAATTAGAATCAAAATAACGATGTTCTTAACTTAAATATATAATTTAACTTTATAATATTCAAATTTATTAATAAATTTGTTGAAAAATTAAAAAAAATATAAATATTCAAGCCAATTCAAGCTTTTTCAATGAAAACCAAAATTGAACAAAAAATCTCTAGATTTTTAATGTTAAATCCAAAACTGGACTGGATTATATATAAGACTTGTTCGGTCTGAACTGGTTTGGTTCGATTTTTCGGGTTCTGGGCCATTTTGTTCGGTCTTAGTTTTGATACAAGTCACCTTCCTATGATAAGACTTTATCTAAAAATTAAGTTAGTATAATTTAATCATATTTGAAAAAGGTATTTAACCTCAAAGTAACTTTACAACTCAATTCTTTCTCTTCATATTTGCACTCTCTCTTAATTTTCTCTCAATTGATATCATTACATATCAAGAAAACACTCTATTTATAGGCCATTTAGGAGCCAACAATGTTAATAAAATCAAGCTAATTTGAGATAAGCACTTATGTATAAATGGAGGCCACCGAATTCCACCAATTTGTCACCATCTTCTAGATGCTCTACATTTCAAAATTTGCAGAACTCATACTTGTAATAATAAGATATTTATTCTAATTAAGATTAATTAGAATAAAATACATATTATAATTAATTTGAAGATTTTTTTGCTTTAAAAAAGAAAAATATATTTTTGGAATTTTGTGTTATTTATACATTAACCTAATTATAATAGATCATTTAGACTTAAACCCACAAATAAGTTAACCCAATACATTATATTGATTTAGGTCATATCTTGGTCTATTTTTATTTTTCACACCACGATCTGCAATTTATGTCCTAAAGAGTGGATAGACTATTTGTGTTTTTTTTACATGTTATATAGATAAAATAACATAATTTTAGCTTAAGTTTGAGTTCGGACCCAAGGTTAATTTCATGTATCAACAACAATCAATACTTTTTTCCTTAAAAGTTCTACCAAATATAAAATTTATTTGAAAAGGTTCAATTTAAAAAATTATATGAAATAAACTTTTAGAATTTTCATATTTAAAACTTTATATTTTTTTATCAATTTCTTTAGTCTTCATTTCAAGTAAAAATTTATATTTATTTTAATTTTATTTGATCCTATTTCTTAAAAGATTCAATCAAATAATTACTTCATATATGTAAAGCACTCTGTATTTTTATGTACACATATAATTATCTGCAAATACAATTATCCACTTATTTAACAATACCTAGTATCATAAATGAAATACTCTTGAGGTTTTACTTTAAAATTTTTAATGTAATTGATTAATAAGAACAGTATTTTATTTTAATAAATTATATCAGAGAAAAGAAATTGTTCAATAGGACTTAAGTGATGTAATTTAAAATTGAGAATAGTTTTAATTTCAAAAACAATATGGACCGAATTGATAAAATTTTAACTTAGAAATGGACTTTAAAAGGGGGTGAGAATATCAGTTTCTAAAATAAAGGTATGAAAATGACATTTTATCAAACTTTGGGGGGAAAAATCACATTTAATCCTTAATTAATTTAAATAAAGTGAAAAAAAATGAGAGAGTTGAATCATGTCATGTGGTAGGTTGGCTTTCTTGTTTGAAGACTTAAGAGGCCACAGCTTGGAATGTCTATAAATATTAAATAATAATCATAGAAAAAAATGTTGTAAACACATCTATGACTTTTCTTTTTTCCTATTAATTATGTAAATGATGCTTAGACGCCCAATTGACAATACAAAATGTTTATAATAATGATTAATTATAGCAAGAGTATTTTTTATTAATAAGATTTCTTAAGTATGTGTATAAAAGATGACATTTTGTATGTATTATTAGGAATTAAAATTTTAATTATTACAAATTTTATTTGAAATTTTTTTGAAAGAATATTTTTTAGAAAGAAAAAAATATTATTATTATTATAATAATAATAATAATAAAATAATAATAATAATAATAATAATAATAATAATAATAATAATAATAATAATAATATCGTCTAATAGAATCATCCAGAAACTCTTAAAATATATTTGAAAGAAATGTTTCATATCCTCCATAAAGTTTGGCCTAATTCTTTATTACTCCTTATTTTTGAAAAATATCTCATTTTTTTATTTTAAAATTTTTTAAATTTAATCCTTGATGAGTCGATACTTGAACATGAAAAAATAATATAGTAATTATTATTTTTTATTTTAGTTCTAACTTTTTTCAAAGTTAAATTTTCTATTTATTTTAGATTTTAGTCTGAACCTAATTCAAATCGATAATTCAATCTTGTTCAAGTTTAATTCATAAAGATAAAGTTAGAAAAATTTTAAAATCAAGAAATAGTTAATATCTTTTGAAAAATATGGAGTAGGGGTAATTTGGTCAAAATTTATAAATATATATATATATTTTTAATGCATTTAGGTCATTAAATATATACTAATAGTATAAAATAAATTAAAAGTTATTTTTTAAATACTATTTATAATAATATCATAAATGAGTTGTGACAATACATTTTAAAAAATAATAAAAATATATTAATAATAGTAAAAGTATAAGAGTAGTAACAAAGTCATGATATAAATACAAAATTATTAATTTTGAGAACTAAACCGTTAATATTACTAATGATATGTGTTATAATGATAAAAATTTAACATTATAAACAAATATATTTTTTAAGAAATTTCGTAATGAAATTTCTACACGTAATTGAATATTTTTTAATGCATACATTTGACCAAAAAAGAATTGTTAGAGATTACTTTTGATAATTTCTATTACTACAATATTCTTTAAAAAATTTACGAAATATTTAATTAATTTTCTTTATAACCACTTATTTTTTCAACTCACAAGAAACAAATTACTATAAAATTTACAACAATTATAAACCGGTCCCAATACCATAGTGAAGTGTTTATACTTGTGTGTGAGTTTCATAAAAATTAGGAGAAAAGAAGGTTAAAAAGGAAACTTCCCATACGTAATGAAAAATAAAATAATAATATTTTCATCTCTTAAATTTAATAAAATAATAAAGTAATACATAATTTATTTAAATTATACAATTTAATCCCATTACCTTGTCAAAGAAAGCTTAATAAACAAAAATATATGGAGTAAATTACTATAATTATACAAATTATATCGATATTTGTTGTTTCATAATAAAACAGGGACTAAAAGGTTATTATCCAGGAAAGAGCAGCTAGGCGAACCAGCAAAAGCACTGTGGAGTAAATTACTAAACGTATGAAAATTGTATCTATTGTTATTATATTACTAAAATATAGGGACAAATGTGTTATTATTCAGAAAAGCGAAAAGGAAAACAGCTAGCTTCCAAAGGGAATAAAATTTGATGATTTGAAGCGAGGTAGAGAGGTCACATCAACGCGGTTTTGGTAAAGCAACAGCTGTCATAATAACGGGGCCGCAAGGCATCACCGTTGATCCCATCCAACCAAAATCTACGCAGCAATTTTGGGCTTATGTGGGTCCCCACTCTTTTATTAAAACGTCTAACCATACATACAATATACATATCACCTACACCTCACATGCGTAACATAACCTGCATTCTTATTATATATTATATGCTGTTTCTTTCTTTTTTTTAAATCTAGCTTATTAATTTGTTAGTAACCATATATTTTCTTCAAATAAAAAGAGGGTTTTTAAAAAAAAGTGATTAACAAGATCCAATTAAAAACACATTAATTGAAAATAAGATATTAAAAGTTTATGGACTAAAATAAATGTATATTTACCATAATTTTATTGGATAATGTGATTGATTTTATTTATATTTTTTTAAAATTTATTGGTACTAGAGTAAAAATAAAATTATATGAAATTTATTTAAAATTTAAGTAATATTATTTTGATAACCCTAGTTTGATTTTTTTTTTTAAGATTACACAATGTAAAATTTGTCGATATTAAAATAAAAATATAATAAGAGTTAAAAGTAGAAATAGGTATAAGTATAATTTTTTTATAAATTATCTTTAATTTTGAAAAAAAATATTCAATATGATCGTGATGCTTGAATTCCTTTGTTCATAAAAAGAAAGAGGCTACTAGTAGCTGTCTTGTAGTAGTTTGAACATAATTCTTTATTGGAAAAAAAATGTGGATATTATTTATTTATTTATCAAATTAATCAAACAAAACCATAATTCAAAAAAATACCATTAAAAATTATTTATTAAAAAAAAGAAAAAACATATCAAAAAGATAAAAGAATGAGAGCTTTAGCTTTCAGCAACTCGTACAGTTTGGTTTAGTTTAGTTTGGTTGGTTGGTTTGTACTAAAAAAACAGAAACCAAACAACTCGCCATCGAAATCCAATCCTCATGATGCGCAAAAAACCTCAACCCTTTCTCTCCGCCGTCTTCCTCCTCCTCTTCATGTGTACGGCTTCCGCCGATGATGCCGCCGTCATGCTCAAGCTGTCTCAGTCTCTTAAGAACCTGCCCTCGGGCTGGTCTACTACATCTTCGACCGGCTACTGCCAATGGAAAGGCGTCAAATGTGACAACTCAGATCGGGTCACCAGCATCAGCCTCGCCAACAGCGGTCTCAGTGGTTCTCTTCCTCAGGAAATCTCTTCTCTTACAGAAATCCAAACCCTTTCTTTCCAGGAAAACAGCATCTCCGGCGCCATTCCTTCTTTGGCAAATCTCACGTCTTTGCAAGGAGTTTACTTGGACAACAATAACTTCACCAGCGTACCCAATGGCTGTTTTGATGGGTTGTCGAACCTGCAAGTGTTGAGTCTTAGCTATAATTCAAATCTTGCTCCTTGGGCTTTTCCTGTTGGATTGACCGCATCTAGTAGTCTGACTACTTTGTACCTGGATCGTACAAACATTGTTGGTTCTATTCCTGATGTCTTTAATTCTTTTGCAAACTTGCAAAATGTGAGACTTTCTTACAACAATTTTACTGGGTCTTTGCCGCCCTCTTTTGCCGATTCAGGTATTCAGATCATGTATTTGAATGATCAGAAAAATGGGTTATCGGGTACGCTTGACATATTATCTGGGATGACTCAGTTGAGACAAGTTTGGCTTCACAATAATCAGTTTACGGGTCCTATTCCAGATTTGTCTAAGTGTGAGAGCTTGTTTGATTTGTCTTTGCGTGATAATCAGCTGACTGGAGTGGTTCCTCCTTCTGTTATTGCACTTCCTGCTTTGTTGAACGTTTCTTTGCAAAACAATAAATTGCAAGGTCCTTATCCTGCATTTCCAAGCAAAGTTAAAGAGGTAAATCTTGACAATAATAATTTCTGTAAGAACGGGTCTGATGCTGGAACTCCATGTGATTCACAAGTCACAACGCTGCTTGAGGTTGCTGGAGCTATGGGATATCCAGTGCTTTTATCTGATTCTTGGACAGGAAACAATGCTTGTGGCGGTTGGCCGTTTGTTACTTGTGATTCACAAGGAAGAATCATCACCATAAATCTTTCGAGTAAGCGTTTGACGGGAACAATTTCGCCGGCATATGCAAATCTGACCTCCTTGAAGAGTTTGTATTTGCAGCAGAATAACTTGACTGGTCCTATTCCTGCTAGCCTGACGAAACTAGCTTCTCTGCAGAATCTTGATGTATCTAACAATAATCTTTCTGGAAAGATCCCTTCTTTTGCCAGCAATGTGAAGTTAACTGTGACACCCGGAAATCCTTTTATTGGTACTAATGTGGATACAACTCCTGGGAGCCCCGGAACACCAGGGACTGATTCTAGTCCTCCTAGCGGAAGTCCAGCTGCATCAAGCAAGAGTAAGCTGTCAGTTGGTACGATTGTTGCAATTGTTGTTGTTCTTGTGATTTTCATTGCAGTTGTGTTCTTTGTTGTGTACAAATTTGTTGTTAGGAGAAAGCATAGGAAATTTGGTAGGGTAGAGAATCCGGGAGTTGGGAATGAAATGGTTAAAATTGGAGCAGCTGGTGGTAGTAATGAAAAGAATGGGTATAATGGGGTTCCTAGTGAATTGCATAGTCAAAGCAGTGGGGATCATAGTGGTCGTCATCTTTTTGAGGGTGGAAATGCAGCTATTTCAATAGAGGTTCTTCGTCAAGTCACCAATAATTTTAGTGAGGCTAATATTTTGGGTAGGGGAGGATTTGGGGTTGTGTACAGAGGGGAATTGCATGATGGGACTAAAATTGCCGTGAAGAGGATGGAATCTAATACCATGGGAACCAAAGGATTGAGTGAGTTTCAGGCTGAAATTGCAGTGCTTTCCAAGGTCAGGCATAGGCATTTGGTTGCACTCCTAGGTTATTGTATAAATGGAAATGAGAGGCTATTGGTGTATGAGTATATGCCTCAGGGAACTTTGGGGCAACATTTATTTGAATGGCGTGAGCATGGATGTGCTCCTCTTACATGGAAGCAGCGGATTACTATTGCGTTGGATGTTGCAAGAGGGGTGGAATATTTACACAGCTTGGCACAACAAAGTTTCATCCACAGAGATTTAAAACCATCCAACATACTCATTGGGGATGACATGAGGGCTAAGGTCGCAGATTTTGGCTTGGTGAAAAATGCACCTGACGGGAAGTATTCCGTTGAGACACGATTGGCTGGGACATTTGGGTATCTTGCTCCTGAGTATGCTGGTATGTTGAGCCTTGAATTTTCTGATATCAAAACTTTTTTGAAATAATTTTGGCCTTGCATCTACAGAGTTTATTCAAATATGCTGCCCAAATTAACTTAGATAGTAAGTGAATTTTATCAGCTTCCTGGCATTAGCAGGAACGATGAAATTTCAACTATAGATATAGAAAGTACTAGAAGTTTCATTCAGAAATCCTTTATGCTTAGAACTTATTCTCCTTTGTCATGGAAATGATTTCAAAACAATAAATTAGAATTAACGGATATTTTCCTATTTTGTGATTACGCGATCTAGATAGTTTCCTTGGTAGTTACTCTGTTTCTTCAACTTTTGCTTGATGTGTCTTTTGCTTGTAGGTCCCTATTTTTTGCCCTTAGTTTTGAATGTCACCATGAATGAATTTATAAATTTGTCTCCATATGAATATTAATTGAGCCTGCTCTCTTTGTTGGCATTCTGCAGCTACTGGGAGAGTGACAACTAAAATTGATGTTTATGCATTTGGAGTGGTTTTGATGGAAATCATCACTGGTAGGAAAGCATTAGATGATACAATGCCAGATGATAAGTCTCACTTGGTCACATGGTTCCGTCGGGTCTTAATAAACAAAGACAACATCCCAAAGGCTATCGATCAAAATCTCGACCCCGATGAGGAGACAATGGAAAGCATTTATAGAGTGGCTGAGCTTGCAGGACATTGCACTGCACGCGAACCACACCAGAGACCAGATATGGGCCACGCAGTCAACGTATTAGGTCCTCTCATAGAGCAGTGGAAACCCACAAGCCACGAAGATGAAGAAAGTTTTGGCATTGATCTCCACATGAGCCTTCCTCAAGCCCTACAAAGATGGCAAGCTAACGAAGGTACTTCAACAATGTTCGGTGACACATCCTACTCCCAAACACAGTCGAGCATTCCTTCAAAACCTTCAGGATTCGCAGACACATTCAACTCGACTGACTGCAGATGAGGTAAAATGGAAAATTAAAAATGATTTCGAGGAAACGAGGAGAGATGGGCATCATGAAAAGAAAAGAAAAGAAAATCGTGGTTCTCATTACATTTACTGATTATTCTTTTGCATGTTCTTATGTGATATTTGATTGTGTTAAACATGAACAAGTAGAAGAGCTGTTGTTGTTATATTCTTTAAAGAGCTAACAGATTGTTTCGATATATTGTGAGCAGTTGAATCAAACGAAGAGGGGGAGAAATGGGAACTTTATATTGTATTATAAATTGTTTGACCGTTTTCATTCATTATAATGTGTAATTATATTGCCTTTTTTCAGTACCTCTAGTTGTAAAAACAATCATTTTTCTTTCTTTGCTTTGAAATTGCAAGTATTGCTGGAATGGGAATCTATTAGTAGGTGATTGTTTGACCGAAAGCTATCTAACATCACATGGGATAGTCATAAGAAAGGGCGTGTTTGGTTTGAATGATTGTAAACTAAAGACTTTTTTCTTTTTCAATAATCTTTGTATTGTATAATGCTTCTCACGTTGTGAAAGTTGGACCTTTCCTTTTCCCAAACTTTTTAAAATGAATAAAAATTAAATCATTAAGATGAAATGATAGTTTAGATACGCAAACGAAAACCTAAATACCTTGTTTAAGTTTAATTGGATGATAATGACATTGGATTGGATTTGAACGATATTCTGGCTACTGGGATAATAACATATTAGTCCTTAATTTATTAAAATAATAAATTATGACATATATTTTTTACTTTTTTAATATTAATATAATATTACATTATAAAATTGTCTTGATTTGTTATTTTGTTTAAAGAAAGAATGTCTAATACCCCTGTTTTTTTTGTCAATGTTTCATCACCACTTAATATTTTCTCTAATATCTTTCTGTAATATCTCATTACCTTTTAACTCTTTTTTTTATTTTATTCTTCGGTTTAATTAGTTCATATTTGAATTATAAATGATAGAATCGAAAATATTTAAATTATTGAATAAAAAATTAAAATTTAACAAGGTAATTGGGTATTTAAAAAAATATAAATGAGTGATGAGACATTAGTTAAAAAATAAAAGGAATGGGGCATTCTCTCTTATTAAAATTTGGCAACATATCTCACTAATTTGATAATAAATATCGTGTGTAAGTTTTTGAGGTATAAGATAACTATCATATATAAAATTTTAGTATAAATTATCTAGAAATCTAATGTATCATTATATTTTAATGTAATATACAGAAAGAATTAGTAGAGACAAATTAAAATTAATAAAGTATTTCTAATTTATTATTTTATTAGAGTTTAGGGTTGAAAATGTTATTATTCCAATTATAGTACATGAAATTGATGGGGTTGTCTAGGTATGAATGAGCTGTCACCAAGTGGTAGTTGAAAAAAATTATTAGGATCTTGATTTGACTACCTATAAATATTACAATCTCACCGATTTTTTTTTAAATGTAACACACATTTAAAAAGTGTTATATTTAAAAAATTCTTTTAAAATATATATATTTAAAACTTTAATTAAAAACTTTGGACAGAAATTTGAAAATCATCCAAAAAAAAAAGTTAGGACTTATGTGGTACAACTAGTTTTATTATAACTTTACTTATGTTATGCTTTTCTGATTAGAGTTGGGCATGATTTGATTTGATTTGATTTTGCTTTAATAGAATTATATTGAAATATGTAAAAAATAGATTATTAAATTTATAATGTTGAATTCGATCGGTTTAGTCCACTTCAATTTTTATTTGCTATCTATAATTTTTGTTTATATTTAATTTCCATAAGATTTAATTTATATGTTAGAACTTAAATTTTTTAACGTCTCAAATTTTTATAGAAAAAATACCAATTTTATTTTTAATAAATTTTAATATTATCATTTACATTACATCGTTAATATTTTAAAATTATACTTTTAGTTTATATTGTCGTAAAAAATTTGTTAATTTTTATATGATTTTTTATTTAATATATTTGTTTTCAGTTAAATTAAATTTTTATTGAGTCTAATCCAATACAAAAATAAATTATTAAGACTTTAAATATTTTTATTTTTATTTTAATAAATAATTATTAAATAGTATATTTTTAGATTATAAAAATTTAAAAAAATTATTCATAATCAAGCTTTACAAAATATCTTATTCATAAATGACTTTTTACAAGAAATTTGAGTTTTATTATTTTTATTTTTAGTTGATTTTATTGTAGAAATTTTAAAAAATATAAAAAATAAAAATAAATAAAATTATTTAGATTTTATTATTTTTAAATAATTTGATTTCTTTTTATTTTTTATTTTTTTGTAATAAAATTAAATAAAAATAGAAATAATAAAATCTAAATAAGTTTTTTTTTAGTTTTTTTTAAAATTTTTACAATAAAATTAATTAAAAATAAAAATAATAAAACTCAAATTTCTTGTAAAAAGTCATTTATAAATAATGTGTTTTGTAAAGATTGATTATGAATAATTTTATTTCTCATTTAAAAATAATAAAATTTAAGTAATTTTATTTCTTTTTATTTTTATATTTTTTGGAATAAAAATAGAAATAATAAAATCTAAATAAGTTTATTTTTTTTGATTTTTTTAAATTTATACAATAAAATTAACTAAAAATAAAATAATAAAACTCAAATTTCTTGTAAAAAGTCATTTATGAATAAATTTTTATAAAGCTTGATTATGAATAATTTTTTAAAATTTTTATAATCTAAAAACATACTATTTAATAATTATTTGTTAAAATAAAAAATAAAAAATAAAAGTAATTATAGTCTTCATAAAAAAAGTTTTTTTCTTTTACATTAGGTTAGGCTCAATAAAAATTTAATTTAACTGAGGAAAAATGTATCAAATAAAAAAATATATAAAAAGTTAACAAATCTGTTATGACGACAGATACTAAAAGTGTAATTTTAAAATATTAGGAATATAAGTGATAATATTAGAATTTATTACATTTTTTATACCATTTATAAATTATTGAATTAATCTCTTCTTTTTACATATACATTAATTATATGTATTAAATTTAATCTGATACATTAAAAGTGTATAGATGTAATTGTCAAAAATCAAGATAAAAAATTAAATAAAGTGACGTCGATTTAATGATTTACAACTTTATTAGCAATCTAAATTTTAGGATGAGTAAATATATTTGTGGGTTTTAGTAATTAATAAATAAAAATATAATAAAAAATAAATATTAATTTTATATAAATAAAAATATACACATCTTCTTTAAGTTTGAATTAATAAAATTTTAATTCGTTAAAATAAAATCGATGTTTTTATTTGTTTATTGATTTTTTTTTTGGTAAATTTAAAGTCATAGGTAATTATAGTCAAGAACAATGATATGTGCTAACTGCAACAAGGATCATAAATGATTTTGAGAAAACAAGAGTAATAATGTTTAGTCTCAAAACTTTAATTAACCTAATTTTAGAACAAATCTCAAATTTTCAATATTTATAATTTTGCCTTCTTTTGTAAGCATGATTTTGATATAAAAGTAGGGAAAAGAAGAGGAGAAATAAGAAAAAGATAAAGCAACCAGTGGGGATTTTTTTTTGTTTTATTTTTAATTTATACATTATATTGAAGAATTTAAAAAATATAATTAATAATTTAAAAAATGCAATCGAATATTTAAAAATTACAGCGAAAATCTTTATAATCATACGATATAATTAAATGCATTGTAGTACAACTCAACCATTAATTAAAAAATACTCGAGCTCATTAAATATAAAATTTTAGGTAAATCTTTTATAAGTAAATTAATTTTTCAGTAAAAAATAATTGATTATTTGGTTATTAAGAATATTTTTTTATGAAAATTGTATAATTATTTTAATAAATAATTTTTAATATCGTAAGAGAAATAAAGTAAAATTTTAAATAAATAAGAATATTTTAAATAATTTAATTTTTTAGAAAAGTTAAAAAAATTTATTCTCATAAAATAAACAATTTAAATTTCTCTACCAAAATACTTAAAAGTAATATCCAAAATACTAACACATTAATATTATGTATAAAGTTTGTATAAATTTTTTTAACATTATTCTCTACCAAAATACTTAAAAGTAATATCCAAGAAAACCAACCTATAAAATCCCAACTAAACGCATGTAGGCAAGTCTATATAATTAACATATTTTTGTCATATTTATTTAATTTCTAACAACTAAAACAGAGATTTGATTGAGAGATTTTGTATGAACATGACAAATAGTTAAAGCTTGTTAGGTGTTAGCACTCCAATAATTTTGAACAACTTTTACCCACTACAACTAACCCATTAATTATAATTATAGCGCTAAAAAAGAATGAATTAATTTTTGTCATTTTTGTCATTAGGGTAAGTTTTCCACTTCATAATATTATAGGGGCAAAAATTATTTATTCATAACATTGATATTTAAGCAACATTTCAACTTTTGATTATACATATTAATAACAAAGAATGAAATATTCAATAAAAAAATAAGTTAAATGATAGAAATATATTTTTTCAATATCTCTAGTATCTAATTTATGATAATACTTTTTTTAGAAAAATAAATAATGGATATAAAATTGTTCACTTTGAGCATAAAAATTTAGATTTCAATGGATTTGTAATGATATTGTGAGTAGTTTCTTTTTTTCAAAAAAAAAAAATGTAAAAGCAATCAACTTCATAAATTTTGAGTGTAGAAATTACATTCTATGCTTATCATATTTTCAAGAAATTAATGCAAAGGCTAGGCACAATGGATGATTGCCAAGGTTGACAAATGTATTACATTTTTATGCCATGTTATGTAAATCCATCAAAGCTAAGCTATTATTAGTTTCCAATTATAATTATATAGATTTTTTCATGTATTATTTCTTCGAACCATTAAGTATCATTTATTGATATATATACATGAGAATTCTAATGAATGTTGAAATATGATAGTTATATGCATTGTAAACTGATATGGATAATTGACAAAAATACGAGCAATATGATAGTTTCTATGTAATAAATGGGGCCATGAAAATAAAGTTTATCAAATCAAATCGTTCAACTTCAAAGTTTCAAATTTATTGTTCATTGCACCGATTGGGCCGATTTAGATGTTGGACTGGGCTAGGAACAAGCCCATTTTAGGCAATGACAACCAACCCATGAAACTTTTTTTTGTTTATAATCTATAATTTAAAAATTTATCATGTTTATTGATTTAAATTTTTTAAAATTTATAAATTTATTTATTTCTCATTACTTTGCAATATCTAATTTTTTAAAAATTAATATTAATTTAAATATTTAAGTGAAGGGATTTAAACTTACAACTTCAGCAATAACACAATTTTTATTTTTAATAATACATTTAGCAATAATTATAAAAATGATAAATTCAAAATTCATTTATTCATTCATTCTATTTTGGATTCACATAAATTAAGAGAAAAAGGGTGAACATTACAACTAAATTGGTACATGCGAAACCATCTATCATTTACATTTCAAACTTTTAGAGTTTACACAAAAATTAAAATGATTAGAAAGTAAAATTTAACCCGACTAATCATATCAAGACTAGCATTTGTGTAATATATTTTCCAACTACAATTCAATTGAACATCTTGTAGCGGAAGTTGTTTTTAAATTCACAATCTTTCCATAAAAGCCTTAAACTCAATCTCTGAAGAGCCATCTTCTGTAATAGCCTGATTCTCTCCACTTCTTAGCATTCAATCTCATTTCCTTCCCATTCTCTCCTCCTCCCATCACCATTTCCACACATTTCTTAATCTCTTCCCTCTTTGCAATCCCTTCTTCATTTACTTTCACTCTAACTCCGATTCTGCATAACTCTTCCACCATCTTAGCATTCATCAATTGATCGGAAAACTGCGGATAACAAACCACCGGCACCCCTGCCATTAAGCTTTCCAACGTCGAATTCCATCCACAATGCGTCAGAAAACACTCCAGTGAAAGGTGATTCAGAACCTCCATTTGTGAACACCATAGCACTATCAGTCCTTCTTCGTTTAGCTTATTCATAAGCTGATGAATCATCTTCTACCTTTAATTGATCTCACCATTAATCTCTCAAAATATTTTCATTCACTACGTAATATGAGTCCATCACTTTTATCAATATTAAGAGTATTTTTGATGCTAATTAATTAATTTCTCTCGCAACATATATTAATGCGTCAGACTCATACTAGAGCACCAATTAAGAGAACATTAATTCGTAAGTTGTCTTAATAAATTAGTACACGTAACCCAATAGATTTGTGAATGCAATGTTCATAAACAAATTTAAATGCTCAATCTTGAAATGTTTCTTCAACGTTTACTGTAAAATTAAAATGCTACAACATAGACATTTTAGGGACGCCATTGACTGAAAATGACGCAAGTTTTATAGCAGACTAGCTGATTTATTGACACACATGGTAGCTAGGTAGACTAACAGTTAATTGCATACATGATAACCCATGAATTGATAACATAAACCACCTAGCTAGCAAATTAGTAACATAGTTTTGCAATCTCATCTACGAAATCCTTCATATTTTTGTGGGAAGACCCACCTTCGTTGGCAGCTTCTCTTGCCAATTCCTTCCATTTCTTGGCATTACTTCTCATTTCAATCCCTCTTTCTTCTTCCCCCATTACCAATTCCAAGCATCTCTTGATCTCATCGGCTTCAACTATTCCTTCTTCGTTGAAACTCACTCTCACTCCTACCTTCCACACATCTTCAACCAGCTTTGCATTTGTCCATTGATCAGTCCATTGTGGAAACGCCACCAATGGAACCCCAGAAGTTAAGCTTTCGAACGTTGAATTCCAGCCGCAATGTGTGACAAAGCATCCTACTGATGGATGAGACAGAACCTCGGCTTGTGAACACCATGGAACTATCCTTCCTTCTCGTTCTAGCTCTTCTTTACAACTCAGTTTATCTTCTTCTTTCTCTTTCTCTTCACCTTGGTTTTCCCTTACGACCCACAAGAATGGACGGCCAGAATCTAGCAGACCCCGTGCGATTTCCTCCATTTGTGGCTTCAACAACACAAAAATGCTTCCAAACGATACGTAAATCACTGATGAATTAGGCTTTGAGTTGAGCCATTCCATGTAATCCTTAGAACCATTGAAAAGATCTCCTCCAAAGGAAGTATCGGATGGATCTTTCCTATCTAAAAAGGCAGATGGAGTCAAGGGTCCAATTCCAACCAAATCATACTTGTCAATAGCTTTAACGCCTCTGATTCTAATGCATCAAAGGTGTTGATAAGTACTTTCGGTCTGGCTTCTCCATCAAGAATCTCCATATGCTCTTCAAATAATGGCAACGCAAAGCATACGGATCGGAGGAATTAAAAACGAGGGAAGATCACCTCCAGCTAGCTCCGGCAATCCCGGTAACTTAACTAAAATTGAGAGATCATTAACATTGTTCCTGAACAAATCTCCATAGCCATTGAAATAATAGTAATAGATGTTAAAATTGGCTGTTGGCTGAGTCCAAAAGGTATACAAGGAATTTCAGCAGCAGCAGCCACCTTTGCAACCCAAGGTAAGAGTACAGAGTAAACAATGCAGGTAAACCGCTTGCCTTCATTAGCACTGGCGACAATAAACTCAGTAAGAGTCTCCAACCTAGCACGTCTGTGCTCAGCCATATAGAAGTGCATATCCTCACAAGCTGGATTGAAGCCGCCGTCATAGCCATCAGAAAACGCAGCGAAGGACAAGCCGTCAGGTACTGACGTTTTGTTCATCCGGCGAACGGTGAACCTACTGGAGGCGAAGGTTACAGACACCCATTGCTAATAAGTCTCTTGGCGAATCGAAGAGTAGTTATGTGACCTTGCCTTGGAAATCGAAGAGTACAGAAAGCAAAGCAATTTATAATAAAGATTCAAAGATGTTTGGTCGACGATACAATGGTGATCTTGTAATGATGTTATGAAATTTTTTATAAATAGTGTTAAAAAATGTGCAAACTCTTATGTAAATTCAATCATATAAACTAAACTAACGAGATATTTGTGTATCATTGTAATTCCTGAATTTTCTTTAAGAGTAAATAAAAATTTACTGAAATAAAAAAAAATTATATCATAGATAAATATAACAATATAATTTGTCACGTTAGTTTGTATACAACAATTTGTATTTTTAGTAGTATTATTTTTATAAATTATTTTCAAATTATGGTTGGTTTTGGAGTTCTAAAACGCTATCAACTATTTTTGGCAACACACGTACACCACACATTCTTAATGGATCCCACTAGGATATCACATCAACTCCAAAATATTGATGCATTTCCATAAAAATAATTGGTGTATATACCTATGTGTTATTTTATTCTATAATTATATATAATTATAATATAAAAAAATATAATTTAGATTTAGATTTAGATGCACTTGATCTACGAAATTTCATATTTAAAATTTCAAAATTAAAAAATAGAGTTTAATGTTGTTAATTTAATAATTTTATCTAATTTTGAATTGCGTAAAATCCATGAATGAAAACTTATATCACCATTTTAAGTAAAAGAACTCAAGTTCAAGAAATACAATTTGTGTAGACTTGGTTACTAATGATAATAATGTTGTCCAGACTTCTTTAAGTAGGAAAATTTGTATTTTCTAAAATAGGATTGGTGTGTACAAAATTGATATATATATATAGGCTGGCACAATATGTACAATAAAATAAATAAGTTTAATCTAATCCAAAGTGCAATTATTGTGAGTATCGTATCGGACCGGCCTGTTAGAAAGCAATTCATATAAGTTATATAGTGTTGTGGACAATAGCGTAGATAGTGAATACTTATACTAAACATAGTAAATAGTACTATATTTCATTGTTTACAAATAAACAGTAGCTAGTGAGATTTTTTCTTGGTCTAATATGGCACGATTACTGTTTACAACACGGCACAGTACGGTACTATTCATAGGCTTTTTTTCTCGGCTCAGCCTATGAACAATGTCTTCCTATGCTCAGGCCAACTTGTTCGTTTTGACACCTATATTTGAGACACCTTATAAGTCTTTTTGCTGTTTGCCAATGTTACCTTTTGCGGTTTGATTGATATCTATTCACTATTCCCATTGCGTAAGATATATATGGCTTTAACCTAACCATTTTATACATGAGACTCTTGATTGCTTATGTATATGACAAAATTTCATTATCACAAAATCTCATTTTTGGGGCATAAAGTTTTAAAATTGAGAGATGTGATGAATTTCGTGAGGCTCAAGAAGCACAAAGATACTTTTAAATTTAAATATATGTAAGAACCTCAAACTCAAGTGTTCTTAATGAGTTTTTGTGTTTATGTGTAGGGAAGTAAGAATAGTGGAATTGAGGAGAATTTGGTAAAAAATAGGTTAAAGGAGCAAAAACCATGTCATAGGGCAGAACCAATTGTGCAACCACGCAACCATAAATCATCCCAAGGCAACAAGCATGGCACGCCCATGCCACCAAACCTGTTTGCATGGCACGCTTGTGCCACCTAGTCCATCACGCAATCGCTCTACCCCTTGAGCTAAAAACATTTGAAGGCTATTTTTATGAAGGATGAATGGCTAGAATTGCTTGATTTAGGGGGTTTCACATAGGCAACCATTTTCAGATATAAAAAGGGAGAAAAAAACATACAATTCCAAGGAAGAGAAAGAAGACCTAAACTTTTTAGAGAGAGAAACACTTGAAGGCTACATTTCTTTGAAGATTTCTTGAAGGATTCTTGAAGAATTAGAGCTTGAAGCATCTCTTAATCTTGGTTTCTTTGTTCCTTCTTTTATCTTTTAAAATTCATAATTGTTTGAGACTATGTTTGCATTTATAAATTTCTTAATCATAATTACTATAGATTTTTCTATGTTAGGCTAATTTTGTTATCTAAAGGCTTGGTGTAGCTCTGTTTGAACAATGTTTTGAGTATTTATTTTTTCTTAATGAAATTACATTGCAGTTCACTTGGATTTTTCTTTTGCTTAATTCTTAAATTTGTTATATGATAAATTAGTTGATTCTTGATGAATGATCTGATGCTTGAAAAGATTGAGTAATTATTGATTTTGCTAAATACAATCTAAGTTGTTGTGAGTCCGGGAGATGTACATTTAGATAATTATTTTAATACTTAAAACATTGTGAGACCAGGTGGCGATTAATTTCTTGGTACCTAAATATGGGTGAACTTTAAGGAATGTGTAATCAGTCAAGTTATTATATAGGGATATTGACTTAGTTAATTATGCATAGGATCTCATTTAACACTTTGGAGAGTTAATGGGGTTAATCTTAGACCTGTGATTAGTGAATTGAATTGGAACTCATTAATAATTACTAAATAGTAAAACATAAAGAAAATTAAGTGTAGTCAAGACCATATAATACTTATCATACGGTTTCCACTTGCTTAATTGTGTTTTCTTTATTTGTATTTTGTTACTTTGCCTTGTTTAGAGCATTATTTAATTTGCCTTTTGTTCTTAAATTTGTTTTTTAAAATTGATTTACCTAGACAAAATTACGTTGCCATAGTCATAATATTTAGTTTTAATTCAAAAATTTGATCCTCATGGATGATACTCTTTTTCATTAATTTATTACCTGTCATGACTCATGCACTTGTGATTATACAGACACATGTTAATTTTATTTTAAACAGTTTCAAAGACTTTTTTTCCTCTACTATTAATTCCTACTATCTCAGTTACTGTTCCTTCTTATAATCACTGATAAAAGCCACCCAAGAGATAAATCACCGAAACCAGGAATCTAAACTCACGAAACGTGATTTTAATTTGTCATTTTTTGCAACGAACAATAATAAAAGTTATAGGGATTTGCTTGGGTAGTTATTGTGGCTTTTGTCAAAAGGTTTTATGATACAATTTGGAGAAAACTTATGTTTAATAAAAAGAGATAGAAAAGTGTTGGTGGTCATGGCAAGAAGGTGATAAAGAGTGAAAAAAATAAAAAAATAATAGAAAAAAAGATAAAAATGGAGATAGTGATAATGACGGCATATTTGAAGATAAAAAGGAAAAAAAAGGTAACAATGGAGGTATTATATTAGGACTTTTATGTTTAAATTTGTATTAAAGATGAATAATACAACAAATTCACTTAAATCCAATAAGTAGGGATAAATTTGTATTTTATCACTATTTAATGGAATAATGTAATAATAGAGACTAAAATATTAAAATCAACCAAAGTATGTTTTAATTTGTTATTTGGTCAATGTTCAAGGACTAAAATATTGTTGCCTCTTCTTATTTTTAATTAAAATAAAGATAAAATAACCATCTTATTGTTATTTGACATTAACTAAAATTACTAAATTATTGTCATTTAATGTTATAAGTGTCGAACCCTCAATCTATGAGAGAGTTAAAGAATAATTAAACAAAATAGATAATACATTTGATTGTGAAAATTTATTACTTACTAGAATTTCATGAACACGAGAATCTAGTCAATAGTCTATAACATCAACAATAACAAATTTTAGGGTTAATTTTAGTCTTATCACTCAATTTATTAGCATTAGTTAAATATGCCTACCTTTTATTAAAAGTCATCACTCTACCCCAAATAGTAATAAAATGATTATTTTACTCTTATTTTAGTTAAAAAATATTAATATATACTCCCATGAAACTTAAAAAATGATCAATATCCCTCTAAAATATGAAAAAAATGACATATACACTTTAAAATTATACAAAATAATATTTACCCTATATATTTAAAAGTATACAAATTTATCATTTTACTACTATTTGAGAGTGGAGTGATAACTTTCAATAAAAGGTAAGTATATTTGATATATGTTAATAAATTGAGTGGTATGACTGAAATTAATTCAAAATTGAGTCTATTGATGATAAGTTAAATAGGATGACAATATTTTAATGGTAGGGAACCAAGAGACGCCAAATTTGCTATGCATATATGCTATCATTTATTTGAAAATCACTATAAACTATGATTACTATTAACATCAATGTGTACTAATTTTTCATATATAAAAATACATATATTATATACAATGTATTTCCATGATATGTAACATGGTACAAACCATGATTTTTTCACAAGATGCATATCCGAAATCACTTTTTAATTCATTAATAATGCATAAATACTTTTATTATAAATACTTAATTTTCATAAATACTTTTATTATAAAAGTACTTTTTGCATTGCACAATATAATGCATATGTTTATGCTAACACAAACAATAGTCATAAACAAATACATGAATATATAATTGTAGGTAAGCCAATGCCTTCATAATAATACATAATTTAAAGTATTTATAAACATAGTAAAATACATATATACATATTTATTGTGACTCATGTTGTAAGTTTAATATACTTACCTCTCACTATTCTTAATAAAACAATTCAATCTCATTAACATAAAATCAAGATTAATATTCATAAGTCACATGATATAACATCAACGGACTAATAACTCATTATTTAAGAAGGAAAAGTACCGATATCCTCTCTGATTTCTTCCAATTACTCGATACCTTTCAATTGTTTCAAAGGTACCCTGTTAAGTCTAGGGGTATAAATTTAGTACACGATACAATATTTTGATACAAATTCGATCCAATTATATGCATTCGAATTTTAAAAAATAGACAGGAATAATAGTCGTGTCATATTCATGACAAATGATTAATAATCGTATCGTTTAGTGTTTGGTCATTTTATTTCTTTTATTCGTTTAAGACATAATCGATTAAACGAATAATATTTTAAACTAATAATCCTGACTAAACGAATATATTTTAATAAGATAAAAAATAATATAATATTAATTAATTTATATCAAATAGGCCCTTAATATAAGAATATGATATATATATATATATATATATATATATTTGACAACTTATTTTTTAATATATCAGGGATCTTAATGTTAATAACCCATATATGTCACAATTATATAAATTTAAATCATTTTTAAATAAATAACTGTGTCTGAAATGAATAATTGTATTTAAATAGATTGGTCGTATTTGTATTTAATTTTTTGGCATCAATAATAAACTAATTATATTTATCTCGTGACGAATAATAAACGAATCATATTTATGTCGAAACAAATATGATTCGTTTATCTCAGTTACCACTTATATCCATAAATTACTTGAGTTAACAGAAAGATTAGAGCCTATTTGATTTAGTATTCATGTAGGATTTTGATCTTTTGAAAATAAAAAAATAAAGAAAATGTGTTTGTCTAAATTTGTATAAATTTTATCCAAAAATAGTTTTTAAATAGGATTCTTAATGTTAATGTTAAATTGGAAAACAAAAAAAAAATTATTTTTATGTCTTTTGTTAATGATATGCCAAATGAATCAAAAAATAATTTTTTAAAAAACCTTAAAAGAGATTTTTAATTTAAAAACTTTATTTATAATATATAAGACAAATGACATTTGGACTATAACAGCCCAACCTCCCAGATATATAGTTCGCTTTGAGCACAAGATCCATCACGATTTTATATTTCAGCTTTTCAACCCGGGGGTTAGAGCATGTTGATCTATATACCCAAAACTCTTCGTTGCTTTGCTGATGTGCGATTTGCTTAAGTTGTCACATACACCCTATCTCAGGGACTCAGTATTCTCGTTGAGGTTTGCCTTTCCATTGCTCAAGATGATACGTGAAGTGATTTTGATACCAACTCTAACAGCCCAGTTCACTTGAGATATTGTCCATGTTAAGCACACAGCCTGGCACAGGTTTTATTTTCGAGCTTTTAAACCTAAAATAAGTTTATTGAGGTTAGAGCATGTTAGCCTATATATACTCAGCATCTCTCTTGTGTTTCGCCGATGTGAGATTTGTCTAGGGTATCACATCTCAAATGGTTAATTGAATAAGAGTCTAGACAAGTGATCAGCAACCATATTTTTTACTCCTTTCTTATCTTAAATTGTGAGATCAAATTTTTGGAGTAGGAAGAATTTATTTAATGAGTCCTGGTTTAGCTTCATTTTTTGAGAGAAGATATTTCAATATTGTATGAGTACTGAAAATAATAATTAGTGAGCCAACAAGATAAGATTTAAATTTATCTAATGTAAATACTATCACAAGTAATTCCTTCTCAGTAGTAGAATAATTCATTTGAGCACTATTCAAGATTTTACTAGTACAGTATATCACATAAGGTTTCTTATCTTTTCGTTGTCCTAAAACAACTCCAACAACATAATCACTAACATCACACATGATTTCAAAAGGCAAAGTCTAATATGGAGGTTGCATGATAGGAGAAAATGTTAGCATATTTTTAATTTTAAGAAAAGCTTCTTGACATGGCTTAGTCCATTAAAAAAATTGTCTTTTGATAGAGGATTATACAATTGTTTTGATATCACATTAAAGTTTTTAATAAATCTACTGTAAAACTAGCATGTCTTAAAAATGATTTAACATCTTTAATAGACTTAGGAATAGACAAATTGAAATTAGTTCAAATTTAACTTTGCCTACTTTAATTCCTTTGGATGATACAATATGCCAAGTACAATACCATGTGTGACCATAAAATGACATTTTTCTCAATTAAGCATAAGATTATTTTCTTTACATCTAATCAAAACTTTTTACAAATTAAACAAATAATTATCAAATGAATCACCAAATATAGAAAAATCGTCCACAAAATCTTCGAGAGCACGTTCAACCATGTTACTAAAAATGCTAAGCATGCATATCTGAAATATGGTTAGTGCATTACATAAAACAAAAGAAATTCTTTGATATACAAATGTACAAAAAAGATATATGAATATAGTCTTTTCTTGATCTTTAAGTGTAATTTCAATTTGGTTATACCCATAATATACATCTAGAAAATAATAAAATTTGTGTCCAGTTACCTTTTCTAAAATTTGATCCATAAATGGTAAAGATAAATGATCTTTCCTAATTATTGAGTTAAGTTTCCTATAGTCAATATACATTCTCCAGCTAATGGTTGTTTTGGTTGATGTTAATTCATTATTTTCAGAGTTGACTATAGTAACTCCAAATTATTTGGATACAACTTGAGTAAAACTTACCCATGTGTTATCAGAAATAGGATAAATCATTCACACATCTAAAAGCTTGAGAATTTCATTTCTCACTACCTCTTTCATATTGGGATTTAGTCTTTGTTGTACTTGTCTAGATGGTTTGGTATTATCTTCTAAATATATCTTGTGTGTGCAAATCAATAGATTGATTCCTTTTATATTAGCTATTGTCCATCCTAAATCATTTTTATGCAATCTCAAAATTTTCAACAACTTACTTTTTTAAAGATTATTGAGTTTAGAAGAAATTATAATAAAAAATGTTTCATTTACACCTAAATAAGCATATTTAAGATCATATGGTATTGATTTCAAATCAAGTTTTGGTGGTTAAACACTTGATGGCACTGATGCATCATTACATAGTGGTAGTTCTTCGAATTTTGGTTTCCAACCATCCTCACGTTTACCACTTACAAAGAATTAAACAAAGAACAAATACATGAGACTATAGAATTTTCATCAAATTTAAGTTGAGTAAAACTAGTTTGTCCAAAGAGTTGGAAAATAAAGGGATGAGAAATTGATCATAAATAAGTTCTTCAATAAAGTATACCTTATAAGTCTTAATATCATGCCCAAGTTGTTTACAAATGTTAAAAACATTTAATTCCACTATCATATTTCTAAACAAAAGTTTAAAAATACCATTTTTACATTTGATTAATGCATTAGATGTGGCAAGAAATGGACTGATCAAGAATGATAAAAATTTGAGTTTTTGAGTTAAAGACAGTTGTATGTCCAAAACCATAAATTCAATTAGAAAGTAAAATTTATCTATTTAGATCAACACATTCTTAACTATCCCTCTTAGCATTTTCATAGAACAATTCGCAAGTTGAAGTCTTATTGAGGTAGGTTTAAGCTTACCTAAACCTTATTGCTGATACACAAAATAAGGTAAAAGATTAACACTTACACCAAAATTAAGCAATACATGTTCTATCTTGATGTTTTCAATCACATAAGAAATTATTAGACAACCAGGGTCTTTATCTTTGGTGGAGTGTTTTGTTGAATGATTGAATTACTTCTCCGTAAATTTATTTTGTTTTGTACATTAAGCTTTAACTGTGCACAAACCTTTCAAAAATTTAATATAGAAAGAAACTTGCTTAATTGAAACTAATAAATAAATGTTGATTTTGACTTACTTGAAAAGTTAAAAAATTTCAGAATTCTGATTCAGCTTTTGGATTAGTTGAAGTCTTTGAGGAAAAGGGACAGTGATAGAGCATTTGTCAATATTAGACAACTTAGGCTCATTATTTTTTTTTATCAACAGTTGATTTCAATGGATCATTAAAATCATTTGCTTTTGAAGGAATGGTTTTATCAATGACCTTACCACTTCAAAGAGTCGTAATAAAATTGACATTCTCAGGTTGTGTTACCTAAATTAGAATCACCTATATTAGATTGGCTTACAAGATTTGGTTGTGGTTGGGCAGGAAATTTACCCTTCTCTTAAACACTCAAATATGAAATCAATTTTGAAAATGTATTCTTAATGTTGTCAATGACTTGTGGTGTTTGATTATTTATACTTATTTGCCCTTGCATAAATGCTTGCAACATTATGAATGAGATGAATATATGATGAAAAATTTGATGGTCTTTGGGAGATGGATGGACATTATAGTTTATTTTCCAACTAAAATTTGGATGATTTCTCCACCTAAGATTATACATTTTAGAATATGGAGAATGATATAGGAAAAGCTTTTTAAAGTTTTCATAGAATTTCCTTGGTTATGAAATATTTCTTTAAAAATTAGAGCATTTGGGCAATCTTGAGTGTAATGTTCTATGACTTCACTAATTCCACATACTTCATTGTTATGCATATATTTGACTATTTTCACTTTCCTTAGATCCATGACTTCAATCTTTTTAGTCAAATTAGTAATTCTAGCATTTAGATAATCTTTTTGACTTAAGTTATATTTGCCTCCACTAAAACTAGCAAGATTAGATCTAATTGCGAAAAACTAGTGGTTTGCCAATATAGAGAATTTTCAGCCATATGATCTAAGTACTATAAAGCTTCTTTAAGATCTTTATCTAAAAAATTCACCTTTATACATTATTTTGTCTCTAGTGTTATACTTTTATAAAAGAAGCTTATTGTTCGCCAGTTTTCAAAACCATGGTGTAGGTATAAATTTAACGAGTCCTTAAATCTTTTGAAACATTGAACATAGGTTTCACTCGCTTTTTGACAAACCTTTTGGATTTTTCTCTTGAAAGTATTAATTTTTTGTATTGGAAGAAATTTCTTTAAGAACTTAGTTTGCATTTCTTGATATGTGTCCTATAGATCTTGGTCTCAATGAATTAAAGCATGTTTTCGCTTTATCTTTTAAAGAAAAAGGAAACAATTTTAGCCTAATTAATTTTTCACTATATGTATGATCAATAAATGTGGGACATACTTCTTCAAATTCTTTTGGTGCAAATAAGGACTTTCAAACTCTATGCCATGAAAATTAGGAAGTAAAGGAATATATACCAGGCTTAAAATTGAATTATTTGTATTAAGAGGAAAAATAAAACATGAAAGGGATGAATTTCGAGCAGGTTGCAAGTGTTCACGCATGGTTTGAACATGGGATTTTTATTTTTGCTGTGTATACTTTCATTTTCAGCCATGTTATTTGATGTATGTTAGTGAGGGTCACGATACCACCCAAGCATAAATTAAATAAAATAAAATTCAATAACAGTAATAATAAATAAAAGGCAAATTGTTAAAACAATAACAATACAAATAAAAAGAAAAGAGGCGGTACAACCTTCCTCTTGACAAAATAAAACAATTATAAGACAATAGCATGATAACTAACAAAATAAAAATTAGGCAGTGGAACCAACCATATACTAAACAAAGAAAACTAATAAACTAGTCTTACAAATTTATTGAAGCACAATAAATTAAAAAAAATACAAATGGGCGGCCGAGTCTCCTGATTAAATAAAAGCAAGAAATATAAATAGCAAGAAAAAAATATTAGAGTTAAATGTTAGGGTTATGGTTAGAGTTATAGTTAGTAAAATAAAAGTAAATTAGAACAAGTAAACTTTCTACAAGTCGAAATTTCTCGGCAACGGCACCAAAAATTTGCTACAACTTTTTAATTGTAATATTCAAGTATTCAAGTAAGAAAGATACGAAAGTCTAAGTATCGGTTTATAGGAAATTGATTATATTAAGTTTACAAGTTCAAAGGTCCAAATATTACAAGTCAAAGTATCTAAATATTATGAAAATAGATTTAATTCATTTCTTGCTAAATTTAAATTTACTATTATTAGATATTAGGGATTAGCAACCATTTTAATGATATATATATAGAAATTATTCTTGAGCCTTTTTTATGCGCAGTTAAGAATCAATAAATAACTAATCTTAATTGGAAGATTAATAACATTTAAGCATAAAGAAATTAAAAGACTAACCTTTGAATTGATGGTGAAATACTATAAGTTGTCTTGCTCTTGATATGTAGAATCCAAGCATTCAATATACCATTTATTAATAATGAATAAAGATTTCTAACAAACCAAAATCATTTGTGAATTATAATACTAAATCAATAGAAAGATTAAAAATGAAGCACAAAACAAAAGATCAAAGAATAAAATTATACAACCATTAAAAGTTTACCCATAACCTTAATTAATGAAATTAGAAATATACTATGTAAAGAAAATATAAAAAAGAAGAGATGGAAGTTTTACTAATATTTCAGAGAATACAAGTTGCCCTCAAGCTTTTAAAACCAATATTTATATAGACAAGATGAAGGAAAATTTACACATATGAATACATGCAAGTGGTAGGTAGAGATGGCAAATGGTCCGGCACGGTCCATGAAATTTTAGCTCATGTGGGCTCATGTGTCGGGTCGACACGGCCTGCACAGTAAATTTCATAAGCCTGGCATGGCCCACACCACGGTTACTATGCATGCCATGCCAACCCAACCCACTAGAAGACAAACCCAGCACGGTCCATAAGCCCATTTGGGCCTCCCATAAACAGTGAAAATATGAATAGTGACCCAATATAAATAGTAAATTATTATTATTAATATACTTTATATTATAAAAATTAAAAATTAATTTAAATTAATAAAAATTTATTGACTAATCAATAATTTTCTAAAATTAAAAATAATAATAAATTAAACAAGTTTAAAATAATAATATATTTGATAAATAATAAATTTATAATATTTATTATTTACTATTAAATAAAAATTTTAAGTGAATAATTATAATTTATAATAAAATATGATACTTAATTATACTTTTATTGCAATATAATTAAATATTTTAGATATTCATATATATAAAATTATAAACACACAATATAATTATCATTATCATTCATATTTAGTTATAATTAACATCATGTAAAACTATTAACAATCATCAATTTATTATACTTTTACTTTTTTAAACAAAATCTTATATATAAAATTATAAATTAATTTTAAAACAATTGTTACCCGTAAACAGTTTTATACAAACTATAATATTATAATAATAAAAATAAAAATTTTATGTTTTATTTATTTAGAATTCACTTTTTTTTATTTATTTATTAAATTTGAGCAATTTAAAATTTATGTGCATTGAGTTAATTCTTTAATTTATTTTGTAACTAAATAACTAATTAATGGAAGTAGTATAAATATTTTTATTTTTCATTTTTTAATATTACAAATTACAAGATGCAAATTTTTTACATTTAATCTTTTTTATTTCATTTCATTTTATATCTAAATAACAAATTATGTTTAACAATACAAATAAATATTACAAATTATAAATTTAGAAAACAAAGTTCTTTCTAATTTAGGTATGTTAAAATTAAAATTAAAAAATATAATATAATTGCTATATCAATTCAATATAATTATAAAATTAAAAATTTATATTTCATCTATATAAAATAATATATAATTAGATTTAAATTTAAAAATTTACGTAATTTTTATTAATTAAAATTATATGAGTAATGAAATTTTATTTTAATAATTTTATAAGTTAAGTTTTACAATTCAAAATTAAATTTTTTTTAATTATTAACAATAAAAACTATTTTATTTGGGTTAAAAATACTATTCACAGACTGAATAGTAACCCAAATAATAAAGCAGCCCAGCCCATGAACAGTAATCGGGTTGGCACGGCATGGCCCAACCACTGTTGGTGGCACAACATGTGGATCGTTTTTCTCAGCCTAGCCCATGAACAGTGTCGGGCAGTGTTGACATTATTCACGAGCTGGCCTGCCCATTTTGCTATCTTTAGTGGCAGGTTTCATCATTGTGCTATCTTCCAATGCAAAATAAAGCAAATTCTCTTCTTTTAAGTTATGACCCTATGAGTAATCTTTATAATTCTTCATGACGTATAGCATTTGGATCTGTGTAATGGAAGTTATGCTTAAAATACTAAATACATGTTCAAATTAAAACGTTAATAACCAATATCCAAATGATAATTGTTATAGACCACATAGATATAATGAATGAGAACTAATGCATAAAATAAAAAGTTGTAGCTTGCGCTCTTATAGTTTTATGGCTTAAAGAATTAATGCAATTGATGCATTGTGGAGAAAGTTATGCCTAAAATATAAAAGAATGTTCAAGGTTCAAATTGCAAATGGTAGGATTATGTTTTAGTTTATTGCTTTAAACGTTTAGTGATGGGCCATTCGAATTTTGGAAATAACCTCATATGAATTGTGAAACATTGAGTCAACTTCCATTTGAAATAAAAAGAATTTCATTTGGAGATGGATAATTAGGCTAATTAGTACTCAAGTGGAAAATTTGAGATAGACCATTTTGATCTTTTCAATTACAACTTGTGCCTATTCACAAAATACACTAGATTAGCATTTTAATATAAGTATTATACTCATGTCAACTTATACAATTATATATATTTGCATGTAATTGAGTTCTAGATCGCGAAAACATGCAAATTAAAGTCATGGTAATGAAATTTATAATTTTTATACAAATAGGGACTTTAAATTAAATTTAATACGAATGAATGATATATTTTTAAACACTTGGAGGATGAGAGAATAAGCTTTATTGACGGTATATAGTAGATCCATAAGCAGTATTTGTCCTTAGATAATAGCAAGGCTTCATTAAGTCCTATAAAGAACTTCACAGTCTTTTGACTTTGTTGAAATTGCAAAACTTCCTTTCTAATGTCGTAAGTGCAAGTTAGGATAAAGCACAGTGAATCATGTTCATCTCAAAGGTCTTTCAATTTGGTATAGTAGGCATTAATAGTCATGTTGTCCTACTTACAATCATGAATAACTTCTCAACATGGAAAAGATAGACACTATTAATGCGGGAAAATTGTTCTTTCAAATTAGACCAAATTTCATGAACATTTTCATTGTATATTATGCTTACTTTAATATCCTATGAGACTGAGTTAAAAAGCCATGCTTTTACGAGATTGTTGCAGCGCCTTTATTGTTGGAATTCCACGGTGAAAGTTGCTAATGGCTGTTGAACAGTACCATTGACAAAACCTTCTTTATTCTTGATGTTGAGACTCATGAGCATCGCAAAAGTTGTGTGATGAGTACAAGCCCAACTTGATCAAAGTGATGAAGCTAAAAAGGGTGATTTGTGTTGTCATATTTGTTGTCCTTAGGTGATGAAGCTAAAACGCCCAACTCATTAACCTTTTTCTACCATATGTATTTGCTAAAGTAAGGGTGGTTGTTGTATTTGATAAAGGATAAAGGTTCAAGAATCTAGTTGATCTGATACCATGCAAGAAGATAAATTTATGCATATTTTATTCATTGAGAAGAAGGAGAATATATACACATAATCAAAGATCAATTCTAGTCCTAAGTTAAAGCATAAATGATCTACATGGAAAACAAATCAATAATGATAAATAAGAGTTGACCGTCCATAATTTGTAAGATATCCCAGATTTTGTGGATTGATGGACTTTACTTTCCTTACCAAATATTAAACTCAATATGTGTACTAGTTTTTCATATACAAAAAATACATACTTATTATATACAATGCATATGTATGATATGTAACATGGTAAAAACCATGATTTTCTTTTTCACAAGATGTATATCACAAAATCACTTTCTAACTTTTATTGACATTTTAGTAGGAATACATTTATTGACCCTAAGTCATTCATCAATGATTATTCATATGTGTTAAGTGCAAGTAGAGTTGACAATTCAGACACAAAGAATACTTATGCCAAGCGGTGAAAGCCACACTCTCTCCTTGATCATCAATAAATCCTCATATCTATACAAATATGCAAACACACAAATGTTAAAACGCATCAGACTTAAGGGTACCAAACAATCTCTCCAACATTATACAAAATACTTATCATATATCACATATGCCAAACATAAAAGAATGACCAAACTTATTAGAAGGATTCTTATATACTTATAATTCCTTATGAGAAAAGAAATGAATTTAGATATTCTTAAAAGTATAAATCTTAATTTTCATAAATAATTTTTTTATAAAAGCACTTTTTGCATTGTACAATATTATGCTATACATTTTTGCTAACATATACAATAGTCATAAATAAATATATGATTATATAATCTTAGATAAACCAATGCCTTCATAATAGTACATAATTTAAAATATTTATAAAAATAATTAGACATATATATACATACATTTTTATAGTGACTCATTTTATAAGTTTAATATACTTACCTCTCGACATTCTCAATAAAACAATTCAATCCCATTAACATAAAATCAGATTAATCTTCATAAGTCAAATGATATAACATCAAGGAAATATTAAGAACTCATCATTCAACAAGAAAAAATGCATGGGACCCTCTCTAGTTCGTCTAATTACTCGATATCTTCTTATTATTTCAAAAGTATCCTATTATATTTAAGGATGATAATTTAGGACACGACACAATTTTCAACACGAATTTGATGCGATTATATGGATTCAAATTTAAAAAAATAGATAAAATTAATAATCTATTGTATTTATGCCGGATAATTAATAATTGTGTTGTATTTGATCCTCTTAACCCATTTATTTGTTTACTATGTGATAAATTAAACGAAAAATCTTGTTTAAATGAATATATTTTAATAAGATAATATAATATTAATTAATTTATACCAAATGGGCCTCTTAATGATCTACTGATTATATATATATGATATTGACAAATTAATTCCTAATACCTCATAGATCTTAATTTTTATATCCCATATATGTCCCAACCATATAACTCTAATCGTGTTTAAACGAATAACCATATCTTAAATGAATAATTATGTCTAAATAAACAAGTTATATTTGTATTTAAATTTTTGACACGAATAATAAACATTCATCTCGAGATGAATAATAAACAAATTGTATTCGTATTGACTCAAATACAATTCATTTATTTAAATTGTCATTCATAGTTATGTCCATCTATTACTTGAGTTACTATAAAAATTGGCATTTTGGGTATTTTCAGTAAAAGAACCTTTGGTGGTAGACTAATGGAATATATGGGTCATACGAATAAATTAATAAAATAGTTTTTATTTTGTCAATTGGGTCTTTTTATTTGATTTTTCTTTTTTCTTTTTGTTCTTTCTCTATTTCTCGTTGCTCACATGTTTCCTTCCATTATTTTCTTAATTTCATCACCAAATAAGAAAAAAATTATTTGAAATAAAATTGAATAAATCCAAAGTTTGGTTGTTGCATAGAATTAACCTTAAAAAACATATGTATTTGAAGCCCAAAAATTAACCTAAATTTTTTTTTCTTCTATAAAATAATTGCTAATTAATACCATAAACCATGAAAATCCAAAAGTGAGGCAAAAGAGACTTGACTTGAAATTTTGCCCAAAATATAAGTTTATTTTTCTATTTTTCTTTTTGAAAAAAGACAATGCATTAGACAAAAAAGACGTCATAAATAAATAGTGACCAAGTTCCATCATAGCCTTTTTTAAGCAATGACTATCTAGAGTAACAAAGCCATTTTAGCTAACTTGTCATAAATCACCCAAAATCTAAGCTTAATCTAACATAAATCCCAAAAGCTAACTAAATTATTTGACAAAATAATCTATCTCTTTATTTGCCAAGAGAATACCATCCAAATATAAAGTTTTTGAAACTTTACCCATCATTCGTACAACAAACCAATTATCAACTTTGTCAATTTAGCATGTTGGTTGTTGCATTTTCTTATCTAGGTTCTCTAGCTCGCTTCGTTTTGGCAGTAGGGAGAGAAGCCTCTGAAACTAAAGTAGCGGTTATAGCTAACTTGTAGCCAAAATATAAGCTTTTCTCTCATCTAGGTACATCTATCGTCGATTCGTTGTCATCAAAACCAACTTGCTTAATTAACATCAAGCCATCATTGATTCTTCTCTTAGCAGATGCTCATACTCATCACTAGCATTAAGCCATCACTTGTACCATCACTATAAAACCATCGACTTATTGCCACTAGGTCATCATTCAACACTCCCCAACCCAAATCACTAAAATTTTGGTTTTAATCCTCTTACACTTACTATTTGATTGCATTTAGGGGAGTTCTTTCGACATTTCTATAATCTTTGTAGTTCATCAATCGTTTGATCAAATTAAAACAATGTAAGAATGAGAGTTGTAGACCATGTAATTTTTTAATTTTGGATAATTTTATGAATTTATCATTAAATATAGATGATTTTTTTTTTGCAAATTGAGATGTTAGGTTTGTATTAATTTATTTTTTATTGGATAAAATTGAAAAATAAGTTTGAAAGAATAAAATTAGTGTAGTTTACCATATTACCCTTTTTTTAATGGTCATTTGACAATCAAAGGTAGGAGTAGGCATAGTTTGATTCAATCCAATATGGATTTACACTAAAAGTTTTTGGATTTTTTTTTTACTATTGAACAAAACCAATAACAGATATAGAATAAAAAATCGATCTATTTCGGTTCGGTTTAATCCTGGTTTCAATTTTCAATTCTATTTTTTCTATTGTTTAGTATCCAAAAATTGTGAAGAATAGGTGTTTCAAATTCTTGAGAACCTGGGAATTTGAGTACTCGAGGGCCTGAGGACTTGAAGAAGTATTGTTATCCTAACATGAAAAGGACCTGATCTAGTATCCTACTACCCGAGGATCCGAGGACTTGGGGAGATATTGTTATCTTGATTTGAAGAGGATCTTATTTGGTCTCCAAGTACATGAAGGCCCTGAGGAAGAGTTGTCATCCTGACTTGAAGAAGATATCAAACCTACTTAAATTGGAAATTTTAAGGGCATTATAAAAACATTGTATTTTAGGTAATTAATCAAGGGAGGAGAGAGTAAGAAAATAAAGGGAGGTGATTTGAGAGAAGAGTGACATCTTGTATGAATTCTATCTTATGTTTTTAATAAAATATATTATATGCTCCATAGAAGTATACAATTTTGTTGAACCATATAATTCTTATTTGTCTTTGATCTTGTTTATTATTTATATATTTTGTAACTTGATAGTTTTTATTATATCGAAATCTTAATTAAATCATATCAGTGTTAGAATATTATTTCTAAGGCTGATTTTTTTAACAAAAACTGATGTGGTTTTGTTCCCAAAACAAAAAAAAAATTTTTTGGTCTATTCTACATTTTAGCGCAATAACATAATTAGACCAAAAAGTCTATTCTACTAAAAAATATGACCAAACTCGGATTGAATAACAATTAAAATTGAACTTAACTGTTTCAGTGTGGTCCAGTTTTTTTTCAATTTCAAGATTTTTTGCCCACCTCTAATTAAAGAGAGGAATTTATTGTAGCATGGAAGATACCTATGAATTTTCACAAATATCCTATCTACAGTATAAAAATCACCCAAGTATTTAATTAAGAGTTCTACTTTTTAACAGAGAAAGAGTTTTTGATAAGAATACACATCCAATAAAAGTTCGCTAATATTTCCATCTAATTTAAAATTGATTAATAATGGTATTAAGAATTGAAAATCTAAATCCAAAGTGATTATTAAATGAATTAAATGAATTAAATATATTTTAATTGTTGCACAATTTAATTTTTGTTTAGATATTTTAATATATATTCTAAAATATTTATAATGATATTTAATTAAATGTTAATAAATTTTATTTTAAATAAAATTAAACATTTTTAAAATATAGCAAATGCAAATAAACTCTTTTAAAATATATAAAACAAATCTATTTAATTATAAACGAGTTGCTATTATATGATTATTTTGAATAATCAATAGCACTATAAACCTGTTTACTAGTCAAAATTTCTAGAAATAAATTTGCTAGAATTACACAAAAATCATCCATTAGTTTATTAATTGTCGTTCTTTTCCAACCCAATTCAGTTCATGCATTGATCAAAATTACCAATTGCGTGATTAAGAATGACAATCTGAGCCACCACACTATCAATTTTGATGCCAATAATCAATACAAATTTTGCTAGCTAGTGACGGCCTCCCTTTGAATTTTAATTTATGAAACATACGTCTTAAGACTTTTCCTTATTGCTTTATTTTTTATTATTTTAATTTCTTTATATGAACCCATTGGCATTCATCCTTCAAGGCTCAAATCCATAAGCCTTAATTAATTTTCAGTCTCCAATTCGATCTCCATAGCTATGGCGAAACCGCACGTCCTCCTTGTAACATTTCCAGGGCAAGGACACATAAACCCTACTCTTCAATTCGCCAAAAGGCTTATTACCAACGGCGTCTCTGTGACCTACGCCACCAGCAAGTTCGCCGTTCGCCGCATTAACACAGCGTCAGTAACCGACGGTTTGTCGTTTGCTACCTTCTCTGATGGCTATGACGACGGCATCAAACCAGGCGACGATATTCACCACTATATGGCTGAGCTTAAGCGTCTTGGATCGGAGACTCTATCTGAGGTTATTCTCGCCAGTGCCAATGAAGGCAAGCGGTTTACGTACATCGTTTACTCTGTACTCCTACCTTGGGTGGGAAAGGTGGCTGCTGCTGCTGAAATTCCAAGTATACTTCTTTGGAATCAGCCTGCAACCCTTTTTGATATCTTCTACTATTACTTCGATGGCTATGGAGATTTTATCAGGAACAACGTGAATGATCCCTCCTTTTTGGTTAAGCTACCGGGATTGCCGGCGCTAGCAAGCCGTGATCTTCCCTCGTTTTTTATTCCTTCAAATCAACATGCTTTTGCCCTGCCATTACTTGAAGAGCAAATGAAGATTATTGATCAACAAACACAACCGAAAGTACTTATCAACACCTTCGATGCATTAGAACCTGAGGCCTTGAAAGCTATTGACAAGTATAATTTGGTCGGAATTGGACCCTTGATTCCATCTGCCTTTTTAGATGGGAAAGATCCATCCGATACTTCCTTCGGAGGAGATCTTTTCAATAGTTCTAAGGATTACATCCAGTGGCTCAACTCAAAGCCTAAATCATCAGTGATTTACGTATCGTTTGGAAGTATTTCTGTGTTGTCGAAGACACAGATGGAGGAAATCGCACGGGCTCTGCTAAATTCAGGACGTCCTTTCTTGTGGGTGGTAAGGGAAAACCAGGGTGAAGATAAACTGAGTAGTAGAGAAGAGCTAGAATGGAAAGGAAAAATAGTTCCGTGGTGCTCACAAGTCGAGGTACTGGCTCATCCATCAGTAGGATGCTTTGTTACACACTGCGGCTGGAATTCAACGTTCGAAAGCTTAACTTCTGGGATGCCATTGGTGGCGTTTCCGCAATGGGCTGATCAATGGACAAACGCAAAGCTGATTGAAGATGCGTGGAAAATAGGAGTGAGAGTGAGTTTCAACGAAGGAGGGATAGTTGAAGCCGATGAGATTAAGAGGTGCTTGGAATTGGTAATGGGAGGTGGTGAAAGAGGAAGCGAAATGAGAAGTAATGCCAAGAAATGGAAGGAATTGGCAAGAGAAGCTGCCAAGGATGGTGGTTCTTCCAATAAAAATATTAAAAATTTCGTTGATGAGATTGCAAAACATTGCCAATAGTCTCATTCTTATCTTTACTCTTAATTAGCTTATCTTTAAGAGATACGTTACTTGTAGAGTTCTAGTCTCTTCATTATCATTTTGCCTTATCGTTAAGATACAAATTCAATGTCACATGCTATTATCAAGTCAAAAGTTGATAAGAGTTCTATTGTTGGAAGCAACTTAACATGACTAGTCTATCGGCTATTTGAGTCAAAATTGGTGGTCATGTTTTTCATTCAATAATATGAAAGAAAATAGGGAAGAAAATATGTGCCCTGTAACATGGCATTTTGTAAATGAAAAATTGCCCCATTTGCCCCTCAGATTTTCTTGAATTATGTTGACCTAATGGGACGATGGTGCTTTCACCATTGTATCTCTCAATGACAAGCTGAGGGAACACATGGGTCTTATAGATTAGACGTGGATCTTCGAAACAATAATTTTTTATTTTTGATATAAAATAAAATAATAACTAATGATATTAAAATTGCAAAATTAACCATGTACAATATATGACATTTAAAAATTGACTCGTTGTTTGTTAAACGTTGGCATATGACACATGACAGTTACATAATTAACATTATGTCACATTTAATATTAAAATTTATCAAAACAATTTAATTGTTAAATTTTTTAGAAGGTTAAAATATATGGTACCTTTTTATATTTTAAAATTTTTCTCTATTTCTCTTTGGTTATAATTTTAAAATTTTATTATTAAAATAATAACATAACTTTTGCTAAAAAAATTGTAATGATCAAATATTTAAAAATATTTTGTTAAAAATTTATAAGAAATAGATCCTAATAAAAAGTTAAACTTTTCCCCGTCTTCTATATATATATATATATACAAATTTTATTTTCTTTATACTTTTAAATAATTGTTAATTAATTTATGAAATACTGAAATTAAATTAATTTTAAATTTTAAACAAATAATTTATGATAAATGAATTAATTTATGTACATATTTAAGTTTATAGATATTTTGATACTAAATTAATTTAAAATTTATAAACAGGAATTTGTGAATATTTTATCAACGCATCCAACCATCGACGACCACCACCAACACCACAGCAGACGATTGGCTCTAAATAACTTATCGTGACATCATTCAACTCTAACTTCTTGATCGACATCATGGTTATTTCCAAGAAAAAAGAGACGAAAGGAGGCAAAAGTGGCCAAAATCGTGGCGGCTGTCATGTGGCTCCATCAAATTAGCAGCGCGTGAAAGCACACCACCAGTACAATCAGATAGATCGTCTTCCACTGACCCTGATATTAGTAGCAATATGCTTCTATTCATCACTAGTGTAGTGTAGCCACACGGAAGCAACCATGATTTTGGTGACCTTTGGCCTCCTTTCATCACTTTTTTCTCAAAAATAATAATACCATAATGCAAAACAAGAAATTTGTAATTAAATAATATATAGAATAAGTCATTCGAAGTCAGTTGGAGTGCATGATAGCCTGCGGCAGTGCTAGTAGTGGCCAAGGATGGTTGGAGGTTGCTGCCGCTGCTGTTTGTAAAAAAAACGTAAGGATGCAATTAACTATGTGTTTGACTTTGATGAGAGATAGATTTGTGTACGGTATAATGGTATATTTACCATTTTATCCCTAAAATTTAAAATTTACTATTAGGTTAACTAACAGAAGAACATATTATTTTAAAAAATCATGAGGGCCATGGGTAATTCGAGAAAATTTGAAAGGGCAATCAGACAATTTTTTTTTGTGTATAATAAAAGTTTCAAAATTGGGTCAGAACACGGTGCAACTAATATTCGTCTTTTGGTCATTATTGTGGTGTTTCAAATATCTTTCATATTAAATGCATATTTTTCTGTTTTTATTGCCTGTATGATATATTAGCATTTTTTATTTAGCTCTTTTAACTTTCAATTCCACAAACAGCTACTAATGATTTTATTACATTACTAATGTCAATTATGTAAGTAACTAATTAGCAATTAGTAACGGTTATAATAATTTTGGATATAATCCTTCCAAATTTCGTGCTATATATTCTAGTGCCTTTTTCTCAAAAGTCCAAATTTCCTCAACCTTCCTTAATCTTGCAAACTATTTTTTTTTCCATTCTTGAGTTTCTATGCAAAGTTCTTTCCGCCGATGGTTCCCAGTTTCAACTCGTCTGAAAAACATGTCGGGTTCAAGGATTATATATATATATGGCATTCTAGACCATATGTTTTAAGGGGTAGATGGTTTCATCGAAAAGTTGGCCTCAATGGTGGAATCAACACCGAGAGAGATCTTCCTTGAGTCGACCTTTAAAAATACCTGTTTTATTTGTCCCAATAGTACTTTCCAATTGCGTTTGGTTATGAATTACTTCAAACCTATACTTATACTCTTTATGTCCCTTACTGCCTGTAGTCCAAGTTAGAGTAAAAAGGTGAGGTGTTGAAGTGTTGAGACTCGTACCTTTATGACTTCATAAGGAGATTTTACCTCTACTTTAGGAGACATAGCCACTATCAGGCCTTTTTATTATTAGAGATGAAATTTCTTTCAACGTTCAATTAGCTACTACTGAGAAGAGAATAGATAATGCGTTTGGCTGATTGCTTTCACCAAAAGCAAGATTCCTACACGTCTAATGTACAAAAATTTAATGTAGCATTTTCAGGGTTCAATTGTTGATAAGCCATTATTTCAAGTGAAGGTTATAATTCTGGATATAGCTTAGAAGCCATGCTTGCTTTAGGTTGTATCGATATATTTTTAGAAACAATTTGGTTGATGCTATTAAAAAATGAATAATTCCTTTGGTTATACGACTGGTCAATAGTCATTGTTTTTCCTTCAGTCACTTTGTATTTTGCTCATTCTTTATCACCAGCTAGGTTTGATCCACTCAAACGAAGTAGAGGGATTTAGTCACCTAATTATAGAGTCGCTTCTCGATGGCCATTTCGAACATATTTTCTTGTTGGAATGTCTTTAACTCACTACTCCTTTCCACCACTAGAGACAACTTTCACTACGTGAGATACCTTTCATTTAACATTATTTTTCTTGGACGAGATACTATAACCAAAGTTTCTTTTAGGTATGTGTTGGTCTTTCTAGCATTCTTAAAAAATGCTCTTTGTATAGAAAAGATGGTTTTTCATTTCACTTATACCTGAATTGGTGCATTTTTTTTACTTTCCTAAGTTATTGTATTTTCACACTATGAGGGACTCATAAATGTCTGCATGGATTTAGAAAATGGTAAATTAAAATATGAAGCTTATTTTGCCAACTATTAGCTTAAGTAGCTTACTTGCATTGATGCTTATAGAGTAACTTTGGTACTGTCTTATCAACCTTATAGAGCATGGAAGCAATTTGGGCTTGATATGATTCCACCACAAATAATGCCATTTTCACTTTCATTAGAGAAAGTAATTGACCATATTGCTTTATCAAAATTGCGGGTATGGACATGTGTGACATGTGACGCAGTGCAGAAGCAATACTAGATATCGTTATAGCGTACGTCTTGAATAATCAAGAATAAAACTCTAAAAAAAAAGTAAATAACCCACACAGGATTAACTGAAGGAAATATTATTGAATAATTGATTAATCCTTACTAATGAATAACAAGGCCTATTTATACTAGCTTAAATCCTAAGCCTACAAAGAAAAGAATTCCTTGAGAATAAGGAATTTAACAATGAAACAATAACTTAAGCCTACCTAGACAAGAAAAATAAAATAAGAATAATAACAAAATAGAAATTCTAAAATCTTATAATTAGGATAGTTCTAATAGATCTAGTTTTGCTCTTGCATTAGTTCTCCTCACTTTAGAAAGAAACTTGTCCTCGAGTTGGTCAAGGTATAGGTTCCGGTCCATGGTACTCGTACAAATCTTGATCATTAAAGGTTTTAGAAATACCATAGCTTTCCGGTAGATCAACAATGTAGGCATTATCATTAATCTTTTGAAGGACACGAAATGGACCAATCTTCTTCTGCTTAAGCTTGTTATATTCCCCAACTGGAAGTCGTTTTTTGTTCAAATGAACCATTACGTAATCACCTACATTAAATGACTTAAACCTTTTATGCCTGTCAGCTGTAGACTTGTATTTTGCAGCAGACTCCTCCAACTTTTTCTTGACTTCTCCATGAATATTAGTCACTTTATCAATCAAGTGGTCAGCAATGGTGCTCATCCCTGATAACTTTGGTAGAGGAACCAAGTCTAGAGTATGTAAAGGAGGGCGAATATAAACAACTTCAAATGGAGATTTCCCACTAGAACGGTTAGGCACGTTGTTATAGGCAAATTTAGCTTGTGGTAGGATATTATCCCATTGCCTTTGGTGTTCTTTGATCAAACATCGTAAAATATTACCTAGTGTGCGATTGGTAACTTTAGTTTGCCCATCTATCTGTGGATGACAAGTGCTACTAAACTGTAAAGTTGTATCGAGCCTTTTCCACAAAGTACGCCAAAAATGGCTAAGGAATTTGTTGTCACAATCTGAAACTATTGTCTTTGGCAACCCGTGGAGACGAACAATTTCGCGAAAGAACAATTGGGCAATATGAGTAGCATCTGATGCTTTCTTGCATGGAATGAAGTGAGCCATTTTAGAGAAACGATCGACAACAACAAAGATAGAGTCTGAACCTCATTGTGTCCATGGTAACCCCAAAATAAAATCCATTGATAAATCTTCCCACAGAGCATCAGGAATAGGAAGCGGTGTGTAAAGTCCAGTATTTTGAGCTTGTCCCTTTGCAGTCTGGCATGTGTAACAACGCTTAACAAACTTCTCGACATCACGCCTTAGATGTGGCCAAAAATAACCGGTCTCCACTAGTGAAATAGTTTTGTCGCGTTCCATATGTCCTCATAATCCTTCTGTGTGTAATTCTTGTATGATGTGATCCCTAAGTGATCCTCGAGGTATACAAAGACGATTTTCAAAAAATAGGTAACCATCATATATTTGATGTTTACTTGAAGTTCCAATTGTGCACCTTTGCCATTCATCTTTAAAGTCTTCGTCTTCTGCATATAAGTCTTTTAAATAATCAAACCCAATGATTTCACTTCGCGAGGTGGTTAGCAACATGACTCGACGGCTCAATGCATCAGCAACCTTGTTCAACTGGCCAGATTTATGCCTAAGAGAAAAGGTAAACCTTTGAATGTAGGTGATCCATCGGGTATGCATTCAATTTGCCTTTGCAGAGTTGTTGAGGTACTTGAGTGCTTGATGGTTTGTATTGAGGATGAATTCCTTTTGCACTAGGTATGGTTCCCATTGCTGTAATGTTCGAACAACTGCATATAGTTCTTGTTCATAGGTTGTCCACGTTCGTCGTACTTCACTAAGCTTTTCACTGAAAAAGGCTATGGGTTTTGACTCTTGAGATAAAACAGCTCCAATTCCCACCCCTGAAGCATCACAGTCAACTTAAAAAATCTTCCCAAAATCTGGTAACGCAAGAACTGGGGCACTTGTCAGCTTCTCTTTTAAAATTGCAAAACTCTGTTCTGCTTGATAACTCCACACCAATTGTTTCAAACAGTTGGTGACGGGTGCGGCAATTGTGCTAAAGTTCTTTACAAAACGTCTATAAAATGTTGTAAGTCCATGAAAGCTTCGAACTTCAGCTATAGATTTTGGTGTGGGCCATTCACGAATAACTTTCACCTTCTCTTGATCTACTTTAATTCCTTCGGAGCTTACAATAAAGCCTAAGAAGATTAGGCTATTAGTCATGAAGCTACATTTCTTCAAATTCACGTACAATTGGTTCTTTCGAAGTACTTTAAAAACTTCTGTGAGGTGGTGTAGATGTTCTTCCTCATTTTGGCTATAAATTAAAATATCATCGAAGTACACAACAACAAACTTCCCAATGAAAGGTTGAAATACCTGATTCATTAGTCTCATGAAAGTACTCGGAGCATTAGATAAACCAAAAGGTATAACGAGCCACTCAAATAACCCCTCATGTGTCTTGAAAGCTGTTTTCCATGCATCACCAGGGCGAATTCGAATTTGATGATACCCACTCCATAGGTCGATTTTAGAAAATAGTTTTGATCCTCCTAACCTATCAAGCATGTCATCCAGTCAAGGAATGGGAAATCGGTATTGTACTGTAATCTTGTTAATGGCTCGACTATCAACACATATTCGCCAGCTACTGTCTTTCTTTGGGGTTAAAAGTGCGGGTACGGCAACAGGGCTCATACTCTCTCGTATCGCACATTTCTTGAGTAGCTCTTCGATTTGTCTTTGTAGAATCTCATATTCTTTAGGATTCATACGATAA
This sequence comes from Melia azedarach, assembly GCA_028052125.1. NCBI lineage: Eukaryota > Viridiplantae > Streptophyta > Magnoliopsida > Sapindales > Meliaceae > Melia > Melia azedarach. The sequence continues at coordinate 7,257,437 of CM051396.1, read as the reverse complement.
TGTGGCAGGTTTGGTAAACTTGCTCCTGGGACAAGATCAATATGATGTTGAATGTCCCTCAAATGTGGTAGTCCAGCTGGTAAGTCTTCAGGAACAATATCTCTGAACTCTGATAGTAGACTTTGAACTTGTTTTGGTATATGTTCCCACGGAAACCCCTTCATCTTCATAGGTAACCTCTCATAGTTCTTCTTCTTCGCACTCTTCGTCTCCTAGATAGATTTCTTCTTCAATGTTATCATCATGTGTAGCCAAATGGATTGTTTTGCGTTGGGAACATTGATTAGAGTAATGATCTGTCTTTCCATATCGATAACATTTGTTGCCCCTTGGAATTGCATAAGGGTTATTAGAATCAGTCTTTTTGTTTGTTGGTTCCCTCTGTAGACGTGTAGCTGGTTGACTTTGAGAAGAATTTGGTATAAGAGCATTATCGTGTGATCTCATTATTGCCTTCCCTTTACTCAAATCTGATCTCTGTGGTGGCGTAGAAAGTTGTGAAGACGTTTGATTGCGAGTTATTCTTCTATTGACTTGAGTTTCAATCTTCAATGCAAGTTGAATAGCACTAGAAAGAGTGTTATGCGACTGTTTGAAAACTTTATCTTGTATGTTGGCGCGAAGTCCATCAATAAATCTTGAAATCTTTTGATTTTCAGATTCGCGGATATCTACACGGGCAGCAAGTTTGTGAAATTCGGTAACGTACTCTTGTACTATCTGATATCCTTGTCGACAATGCTGATAGCGACTAAAAAGTGTTTGTTCATAATCTGGAGGTAGAAAGTGCTCCTTCATCAATTGCTTCATGCGTCTCCAAGTTCGAACTCTTATATTCCCTTGTCGGATTCGTGTTACCTGTAACTGGTCCCACCAGGCTAGTGCACCTCCCTTAAGTCGATAAGCTACCAACTTCACTTTCATATGCTCTTCAATTTTTTAATAATCAAAGAATTTCTCTACTTCAACTAACCAATCAAGAAAATCTTCTATCACAAACAAACCATTGAATTGTGGCATTTCGATTTTCATGCGGTAGGTGTTTGGTTGAGTTCCTTGTTGGTTTCTTGGTATAACTGGCATCTCGTCATCTTCGCTTGTTGCTTCTTCTTCAATAAATTGATTTCTTGTACCTCTGAAGATTTCAGACGGAACATTGAGTTGTCTTGAGTTATTAACTTCAGCTTGAATTTGGACTTGCCTCTGTGGTTGGAGATTATTATTATGCACATCAAGAAATTGTTGGGTCAAATTCGTAAGCATTATCTCCAAATTTTGCAGTTTTCTATCAAGTGTATCTACTGACTCTTTTGTTGCAAATCTTTTCGTAGAAGGGTTTGTTTGGGTAACTTCTTCGTCTGACATTTTTTTTTTAAAAGAAAGAAATTAAAGAAGGGTAGAATCGTAATTTATCTTTTTCAGTTTTCGATAAAGGTGGCCGAAAAAACTCAAAATTAGTTGGATCTGGATGATTTTATGGTGAGGATTACGACGGTGGTCTCAGATTTCCCTGGATCGCGGTAGTTTCGCCGGAAAGTTTGAAATAAAGTGGCGGTAACTTGTGGTTTAATGTCCGATCTCGTAAATCAGAGCGACGTTCGACGGTGGAACGCGTCTTGAAGGGAAGAGGAGACGTTGCTGAGTTAATTGGTGGTGGCGGTGTCGGAAAGCGCGTCGTAATACTGGTCAACGGCGATGGCGGCTTTCAAAACTTCAACGGCCTATTGCGACCTTTTCCGGTGGTTGATCAGCGGTTCCGATGGTCGAGGTTTGGTCGCCGGTGTCTTCTGAGTCTGATGGTGGTCTCGGATGGTTGATCGTAGGAGACTGGACGGCGGCGCACGGTGGTAGGAAGTGGTGGTAGGCTGTTTTTGGCGTTGGGTTTTCTGTGGGTTTTTCGGATGGTTCGGTTTTGTTGGGCGGTTCGGTTTGTTATGGTTCGGTTTTTCTGAGGGTTTTGTTTTTGGATTTTTTTTGTTTTAGATTTTTTTTTTTGGATAGAAAAAGTTTTTATGAATATGGTTAAGGTCGCGACTATGGTTGGTGGATGGTTATAGGTGATAGGTAAGATTTATAGAATTTGAGTGGTTATGGGTAATGGATTTAAATTACAGGATCGACTCGTCTGGTACAGAGGTAGGCTCTGATACCACTTGACGCAGTGCGGAAGCGATACTAGATATCGTTCTAGCGTACGTCTTGAATAATCAAGAATAAAACTCTCAAAGATAGGTAAATAACCCACACAAGATTAACTAAAGGAAATATTATTGAATAATTGATTAATCCCTACTAATGAATAACAAGGCCTATTTATGCTAGCTTAAATCCTAAGCCTACAAAGAAAAAAATTCCTTGAGAATAAGGAATTTAACAATGAAACAATAACTTAAGCCTACCTAGACAAGAAAAATAAAATAAGAATAATAACAAAATAGAAATTCTAAAATCTTATAATTAGGAGAGTTCTAATAGATATAGTTTTGCTCCTGCATCAACATGGCTATTACTTTGTGCCACCAATATTAGAGATGTCTGAAATACAAATAAGCAACCCAATAAGGGGGATAAATTGATTTTCTAAATCAAATTGCAACAAATTCATATCTTAAACAATCACAAATTTAACCCAAACATGAATAAAAGAGTTTAAGGAATAAAGAAATGAACACAACAATTTATAGTGGTTCGACAATACTCGAGCCTACATCTACTTCTTTAAGATTCACTTGAAGTATTTTACTAACAACAAATCTTGATTCCACAAGACTTCATAATTACAACTTAGGTTTTAAAATTCTATAACCCTTACTGACTCACCGCAGATACTCACAATCTCACTCAACCAAGTGAAAGGCCAACCTCTTTCACTTTTTTACAACAAAAAAAAAATTTAAATATTGACGAAAAACTTGATAATGAAATATGAGAGCTCTTAGAGATTCTAATATATAGATGATGATTTATAGCTTAAGATTATGTTGCTTGATGTTGTAGTGACATAGTTTAGCTCAAAAATCTTTTTTCCAAAAGTATATACGAGAGTTTAAAGTCCCTAATTTATATTAAATAAAAAAACTAGCCGTTAGGGACTTACACATTCAAATTTTTGTGCATGTAAGTAGACTAAAGAACCTTGTTCGGTCGACCAGAGAAAGGACAAAAAGTATGCTTTTGAAAACCTAGAAGATCAGTTGACCGGTCTAAAAAGATCGATTGATTGATCGATTCGGTTTCAGTCCACCAAATGGTTATGTTCAGTCGACCAACCTAAGATTCTTACATTCCACCACTAGGACGGTTGACTTACAAGTTTGGTCAGTCGATCGAACTAGTTTGAACCGATTCTATTGAACCAAGGCATTCTAAACCGAGTTTTTGACAGTTTTAAAATGTTTGTATTTTGGTCCATTTTCAAGGTTTGTAAAACTTGCAATTTGCTCAAAATTTCATATTTTAAACTTTTTCAATTTGGTCTAACTTTAAGGTTTTGAAGACTTGGATTTTGATTCAATTTGAAAAATTTAAAGATAATCTTGAGCTTAACACAATCATCATACACAATTACATATACAAATATACATTTATGAAAATACAAGGAAATACTATACTTGTATCTTGAGACTTCAATTTGAGCTTGATTTTCTTTTCTTTTCTCGGATTCTACAATGTATTTTGTAACCATCAAAATCTAGGATTACATAACTTTAAGGTTAACAACCTCCTTTTTTTTATGATGACAAAATAGTAAAACATCCGCTAAACATCCGCTATGATAAATATCCGCTAAAGAACAAGAATGGAAATCAGGTGGAGTAAAATCTTACTTCTTAAAAAAAGCTTAAAAGATTGACTGGTAAACCCCTCATCCCATTGTAATTCTTCATCACCTATAATATAAAAAACTTCCTCCTTTGGCCTACCAATATAAGTGTAAAAATTATTTACAAATTCAAAGCGTTAAAACCCTTAGTTAGGAACCTTAGGGATTCCACTCAAAGATTCACAATCTAAGTGGACATCAACTCCTTTCACTCTAGAAAAAGCATAAGGCGCATGCTTATCATACTTAATATTGTTGTAGAAAAGCCTCATGATATTAGGATAAACAACTTTCTTAAGATTCAAGAGATGCCTCCAATTTTGATAGTCAAAACATTCATTAAGATTAAATATATCCAACAACTCACAATCAATCATTCTACCTAGATTACAGGCCTAGTAGCAAAAGAATTCATAAATCTTGTAGACATAGCAAGAGAATCAAATAGAGAATTGTCAAACCTTGCCTTAACTTTAGTTTCACTTGCTTCCACCCTTTGAGATTTTCCCTCTCTCCTTTTTGATGAACTAGCCATTTAAAATGCAACTTGATGCCTAAAAACAATGATGATGAATAGCTAAGGTTAGGGTTTAGATTTGGGGTGTTGATTTTGAAGGGAAAAAGGATGAAGTTATGGAAGGAAATGTGTTTTTAAAGCTTGAAATGAGAAATTAGAAGGATTTTGATTAGAAAATGGTGTATTTTAGAGAGAGAAAGCTTAATTGTATATTAATAGAGGTTTCAGAGAGAGGGGGGGGCCAAGAGTAAGTAAAGAAAAAGGTCTACCAACTCTTTTATAGTTTATTTTTTTTGCAAAAAACCCGTCAACCTAGCAACCGGTTCAATTGGTTCAGTTGATTGAGCAAGTGGTAGAAGTTTTTACTACTCGATTCAGTCAATCGGTCCAATAGGTTTAGTCTATCGACTTGCTGGGTTTGGTTTTCTTTGTGGTTTTTCAATATTTAGGCCTTTTTCATCTAATCTTGGTCCTAGATGTTTATATTTGGCTAATATGAATTGCAACTTTAATCATTGAGTGATTATGTTTTGTTTCAAGCCATTTAAATGTAGTGAAAAATAAAATAATAAATAAATAAATAAATAATAATAAAATAAAATAAAAAAATGTGCAAAGCAAAATCAATTAATCAAGCATAGACCAATACAATAACAACCTCAATATTAGAAAATTCATTTTGAACATTTTTGGACAAAGTAGGTGAATATATAGCAAGATATACACCATACAATGTAGCATGTATAGAATTACACCATACAAAATAGAATATATAGAATTAAGTATTCAATTGGCAAGATAATCGCATATACGTTCAAGGCTACACATATCACTGAATAAGTGTATGTGTTAGTGCATGATTTTTAATATCCTAAGTTAATTCCTATTTTTGGACATGGTCTCTAAGAAAATGGTACCTAATCTCAATGTTCTTTGCTTGAGAGTGGCAAACGGGATTTTTTTGATAGATTTATGGCACTCGTGTTATCAAACATAATGAGGGAATGATCAAGAACAATGCCATAGTCTTTAAGTGTGTGTTACATCCATAGTATTTGTGCACAGCAACTACCGGTAACAATGTATTCTGCCTTGCCAGTGAAAATAACAATTAAGTTTTGTTTCTTGCTGAAAAAGAATAATATTACCAAAAAGTAATATGTTAGTTTTAGTTTTGGAGTTTAGAGAGAGAAAAAAAAGGCAAAGTGGGATTGTTAAATTAATAATTTATCATGGTTTTAAACTTTTATAATTGAAGTTTAGGGAACGAAAAAGTGGAGTAGGGCCAGTTACATTAATCGTTTATACATGGTTTTAGTAGGCAAGTTGAGAGAACAAAAAGTGAGTGAAGCCAACTACATTAATCATTTATGTGGGGTTTTAGTTTTGAAGTTTAGAGAATCAAAAAATGGACAAATACTTTTGTTGTTTTTATTGGAGTTAAAAAGAGGTAGCCAAGCTTTGGTTTCTTACTTAGGAGAGCTTGAGTTTCCCAATTATCGATTTCATTAATTGCTTGATATCTGTTGCTGCTTGACTTGTTTTTTTTTGGATTGTTATTTTTCTTTTAGCATACTGGGTGCTATTTTTGGAATGCTGCACATTCTGTTGTTTTCTTGTTACTGCTGATGGGTCTTGTAACCCCGATATGATGGCTAGTTGCTGCTTGACTTGTTGTTTTCTTAGGTTGTTGATTTACTACTTTTGGGTTCTATTGTCTCTACTGCTATATTTAAAGGTTCTGCAAATTTTTAGATTGAAAAATTATTTTCCTCTTGTATTTTCTAATTCTTTGATTTTATGTTTAAAACATTAAGATACTTATATTTATTTAATATTATTTTTTAATTCTGTTGTGTTTTATATTTGTGTTTCAGGTAATTGACTCACTGTTGGATTAAGTTATTTTTTTGAAACCATGTCATCTGAATAAGACTTTCCAACTGTAATTTGTTCTTCTTTTGCATCTTCTACTTCTAGTTCAAAAAAGACTAGGACATCAATTGTTTAGGAGCATTTTACCCTAGAGGCTCGTCTCAATTCCTCCGGAAAAATTGAACAGAAGGCTATTTGTAAGTTATGGAAGAAACCCTTAAGTTATTTAGCATCGAGTAGAATTATAGACATTTGAAACGACATGCTAAAAAATGTAGCCAATTACATGCTCCTTTAGCTTACCATACGCAATCTCAATTAGCATCTAGTTCTTCTAGAGACGTTATTTTTAGATACACACATCAAAACATGAAGAAGGAATAGCCAAATGGATTACATCTAGCGAACTACCTTTTACTCATACAGAAGAAAAAATGTTAGAAAAATTTATGCAAAGGTATGTTCAACATTTTTTTAAATTTGTTCCAAGAAATACATGAAAAGTGATTGCATTAAATTATTTCATCAAGTTAAACAAAATTTGATTGCATCTTTTCAAACATTTAGAGGTATTGTTTCAACTACTTCTGATTGTTGGACTGTATATAATAGTTTAGGTTATATTTGTGTTGCTTCGCATTATATTGATGATAATTGGATGTTACAAAAAAATATTATTGCTTTCTGTGAATTAGAATATCATCATAATGTTTTTGCCATTTTTAATGTAATTATGGGTCTTTTTAGAGAATATGAAATACTTAATAAAAGTTTTAGCATTACTTTTGATAATACATATGCAAATACTTCTGCCATTGATATGTTTAAAAATAGTATAACACTTGTACGCGGTCTTGGTTTAGAATTTTTTTCATTTTAGATGTTATTGTCATGTAATTAATTTGATTGTGCAAGATGGTTTCAATTTCATTAATCATCATATATAAAAAATTAGAGATGCACTGCAATATATTGGATCACATGGTTCTAGAAAAAATTTAATTCTACTTTAGTAAATAGTGGATTATAGCCTAGGCGATTCATGCTTGATATAAAAATCCGTTGGAATTCAACTTATTTAATATTAAAATCTTGTGTTAATTATAGTGATGTAATTACTAATTTTTATAATAAAAAATGAGTGTTGTTTATATCTATCTATCACTTATTGAAATATGGCATTTACTTTTATAAACTTTTTAAAAACATTTTATCATGCAACAATGTTATGTTCACATGTTTATTCTCTTACTTCATGTTGTGTTTTGAGTTATTTACATGATATTAGTCATACTTTTGCTTATTATAGAAATGTTGATGATTTTAAAACTATTTGTTCTGCTATGGAAGAGAAATTTAAAAATATTGGAAGGATATTCGAAAATTATTTGTATATGCAGTTGTGACGGATTCTCGAATAAACCTTTATGGTGCAAGTGCATTAGTAAAAGAAATTTTAAAAAATTTGGGTATAGTTGATAAAGATGATAATGACATGAATTTGAAAAAATCTTTAGATAATATTTACATGCAATATCAAAATATGGTGGGAATAAATGTACAAAATTATGAGTGTAGTAATAATGAACCTATAGCCGATACTTTTTTGCAGAAAGTTTTAGCAATGTAAGAGGAAGTAGTACTTGTAGTTTTCATGAAATAGGAAAATATATTTCTACTGAATTCTTTTATAATTTATTGACTCTTGAAGAAAAAAGAAATTTTTGATATTTTGTAATGGTGGAAAGAAAATGAAAAGATTTTTCGTATACTTTCCATCATGGCTCGTGACCTATTAACTCCTTCAATATTGACAGTTGTATCAAAATATGCATTTAGTGCAGGAAATAGGGTACCAGATGAACGGAGATCAAGATTGTCACAAGAGTTCTTTGATTGCTTAATATGCTTGAAAGATTGGGAGGACGAAGAAGACAGATTTCAAAACACAATTGATGAAGTGGAAATAGATGATGAAAATTAGTTGTAATTTTATTTTATATAATGATGGAATGAAGTGTAAACGATAAATAGTTCAGTAGGTGCCAGCCTAGTTGGGATGTACTGAAACTATAGTGATGCAAGTTCATCTATTTTACTTTGTAATTATAATCATAATTAATAAAAGTTTAGCTTCTAGTTCATTTCTACATCACAAAAATGTTCAAATTTAAAATGTTCAAATTTAAAATATTCATAAAAATAAATTATATTAATTATTTGTAGATTATGTCAAAAATTTAAATATTCATCAAATTAAAATAACATTTGAGTTATAGTCAATTAAAAATAAATTGATGGTAAGAAGATTTGCCGAATTTTAGTTTTATCTATACAAAAATTAATTAATAATAAAAAAATAAACAAAATTACAAAATCAAGATTGTCTAGGTTTGGCCGAACTGACTGATGAGATGACTTTTAAAATCTATCTGATTAATTAATAACAAAAAACAAATAAAATTACAAAATCAGCATTGAAAATGAGCCGAGTAAAGTGGCTAAAATGGGTGAATTGGGCTGTAGGCTCGTTAGTGGGCCACAACCTAGCCCAAAATAAGCTTGCAAGTTTGCTCAGCTCGGCCCAGCCCATTACGGGCTCATGCGTGGCCCAACCCATTGGCTTGGAACTTCAGCTTGGCATGGCCCAATGGTCGGGTTGTGTCAGGGAGGGCCTTTACTGTTCAAGAGCCGTACCGGGCCTTATTGTCACTGTTTATGGGCCGAACCTAGCCCATTTGTCACTTCTAGTTAAGTATAATAATACATGAATCCCTAAAATTTTGTCTATTAACTTAAATGTCTTAATATTTTTAAAATACTTTAAAAAATTTTAATTTATTAAAAAATAACAATTATTCCCTTATATAATAGTAATTAAAAAATAATTTTTCAACTCCTAATTGATAATAAATATTAAAATAATATATATTTTATTTCATAACACTATAATAACTAATTTATAAGTTATCTTCTGAACATGAATTAAATGGTCAATTTTATAATTCTTAAAATAAATAAAACAACAATTTTTATAGTACAATATTTAAAATTCATAAATAAATATTAATCTATAAATAAAATATATTGTATTACAATACTTATGATTATAACTATTGTACTAAAATATAATTATAAAATTTTATAATACATTAACAATTTAATAGTACATTGGTATTAGAAAATAAATAAAATAAATCATACATTTAATATTTTATTTATTTTTTAGCTAACTACAATTAATTTGTTTAGCTTATTACTATTAAATAAGGATATAAACGTTATTTTTTAATAAATTGAGCCTTTTATGAACATTTTTTAGTCCTAATTAAAAATAAATTTTAAAATAATTATATATTTTATTTTATAATACATTGATAACTAAATATTTATTAATATATTATAATTAAAATATAAGTTTATGTATTTTATAATATATTAAAAAATTCAATATTAATCAGGTTAATGGTCAAATTTTAGGGACTCGCATGTCATTAACTTTGTTCATAATTTGAAACAATAATGAGTATTATAACTAAAAATAATAATATTTTAGACTAAAAGAATAGATGTTACAACTAAGAAAAATACTTCAAACTAAAATAGTTTATTAAAATGTAGAATGTGTAGTGATATGATATACTATTATCATATCAATTTATATAGATAGATTTGTATATGTAATTAATTAATATGATTTTTTTTTAAAAATATATTGTTCTTCATATGTGTTATTAGTCAATGTAAATAATATTTTTATATTAAATATTAAATAAAATATTATAAATTATTTTTTGAATCAATATTTATTGAAATTTTGAATTTTTTTACACATGATAAATTATTTAAATATTAAACAAAATTAATAGATCAATTTTATTATTATTTTATTTCTTTTAAAAATTATGAAATTTTATCTTTTTGTTTATGAATACCATGTTAAAAAGAAATTTAAAGTTTAAATAAATTTATAGTTCAAAGATAATTTATAAATTAGTTATTAATGTGTTATAAAATAAAATATATTATTATTTGTAATATTTATTATCAATTAGGAGTTAAAAATAATTTTTTAATTATTATTATATAAAGATATAATTGTTATTTTCAATAAATTAGAATTTTTATTAGTATTTTTAAAATATTAAAATTATTTAAGTTAATAGACTAAACCTTAAGAACTTATGTGTTATTATACTTAATCCCGTCAAGGTATTATAGAAACAAGAAGGAGCTATCAGAGGATTAGATCAAACAAGAAGGATAAATCGGACATTCTCCCGTTTTTCTTTATAATAATTCTAAATCTTTTATGCTACAATTTTCATTTGGATTTTGCAATCCCAATACTTGAAAGGGTTGCCTCATTTTGGTATCAATTTATTAATATAAAGTAATGTTGCGCTTACTCCCTTAGAGATATTACATCCTTTCAGTGGCCAAAGATTGATGTTTATTGGAGTTTCAATTCCTTCTGAGATGGCTCAGCTTTTGTATATGCTAACCCTTAAAGTCCTATATTCTGCTAATGGCTATCAATTCTTTTCTTATTTGAAAGGCCTAATCATATCCATGATTGGTTTGGTTTTATAAGAAGATGCAGAATATGGACTATGAGGAGATATCCTTTGACATATTGTTGGCTTATAAGAAAGCTTGTTTGGATGTGCATCAAGTTGGTTTCAAGGTATAGTTTTTGGTGAACTTTATCAATTTTCTATTGATCTGTTTCTTAAGTCTAATTTGGAGAAGGCATTTCATAGACTATCTCTCTATAGAGGCATCTACGGCCTAATCATAGGCATCTTTTATGTGAGATGGTTAGCATAATGGCATCTTTTAATAAGCAAGAATTTGTAGTAATCTACATCGGTATATATACGAAAGTTGGTGATTCATACAATGTCCTATATAAGTGAACTTTATCCATATTAGGCATGCGTGGGCATTCCTCCGTAATATAAATAGACAACTTAGGCTTCCCTATGGATTTGCTCTAGCATGCGTACACATGTGGTCGATTGTACATTACTTTTGATACCACTCAGGTCCTTTCTCCATAGAAAAGCTTCTATGCGCTTAGGGTCATAGACAACTTAGGGTTTTTGACTGTTGCCGGCATCTATAGGGCTAAATGGCTAGCCATAGGTATAGAATATTTTCGATCATGTATTATGGCTATCGTTGGTAATAACGTTTTAGTCATATATTATGGTTGATGTCAGTTATTTTGTGGTAACATCTTGATAATATATTATGATTGTCATCAATCGTTCTTTAGGTGCATGCTTTTATAAGGATATTTGTTTTAGGAGACACTTTGAAAACTGAAGATCTTTTCTGTATTACTGTCTTTTTCCTATTTTAATAAAGAACGAAATAATACTTTTTCCAAAAGGAGTGGCCTTGTAATATTTTGAAGGAAGGAAAAGAACTTTATGAAATAATTGATCTATAAAATTCCTATAATCAATTCTATTAAGAAAAGATTCTTGCTGAAATCTTTACCTAACAACAAAGAAAGTACTTAAAAAATGAAAAGATTATATAAAAAGAGTTCCCTTTGATGTACAGAGAGCAATATTCGACAAACATTCCTCATTGATGCTGGTGCATACTTTTTCAGGAGATATGAGATGCTAACTGGATATTAAGCTAGTGCAGCCTCTAAATTGTCTAGACTAATAGTATCATCTCTTGAGCCATCTCCGTTGATGGGATATCATAGGATTTTTATGTCAGTGGTGGCATAGGCATCAGTATCCACTGTCATGAGCCTCCCTAATGATATAAAGGCCTTCCTATTGTGGACTTGGTCTACTACTTTAAGGACCGTGTCACCAAGGTTGATGTTTCGACCTTGCACAACTTTGGTGTAAGCTATTGCTACTCTGTGATGGTACAAGTCCATATTTTTTAGTAGCTTTTTTTTTCTTTTAATTATGTACCTTCTGCTGTTATGTTAAAAGAACAGAGGTGGAAGGATTTATAGGAATGCTGAGTTTAACTAGTGTTATGGATTCTTTACTATATGCCAAGGCAAATAAGGTGAAATTGGTGGTAGTTCCTGGTGAAGTTATGTAGGCTCATACTGCTTCATTAAGGTCATTACTTTAATCAACAGAGAATTTATGTACTATATTGTTAAAGTCTTTAGAAACATTTTGTCAGCAATTTCGGCTTGTTTATCTTCTTATAGGTAGTATGGTATTGAATGCCTATGGTTGATCACATAGTGGATAAGGATAGTCTCTTCTTGTTTCTTGATAAAGGGTGTGCTATTGTCTAAAATGAGCTTGTAAGGTACCCCGAACTGACATATAATGTATTCTTGCATGAATTAAGTTAGCCACGATGAAATTGGTGGGTTTTTAAGGGAATTGCTTCTAGCCATTTGGAGAAGTACTTTGTTGTGACTAAACTCTAGTTATAGTTGCGTGTTGTCAACATGATATGTATTTGACTAATATGTCTTCTCTCATCCTTTTGTAAGGAGCCCTTCGATCAGGTTATAACCTTTAATATGCTCAAGATTGGACACCTTGGTTAGTCATAAAAGTGTTTACATTATAAGATATTGTCAATCATTAAGTTGTATGCTTCTATAATATTTTAGCTCAGAGCTTCTTAAAACTACAGGTTTTTCTTTTCTCAAGATTAAAATGCTAGCAGTATCTCCCTTGAATTATGCTTTAGTTCTTAAGGTGGCCTAAGCATCAATATACTTGTTATATCTACTAACACGCTCAATTATTACTTCTTTTAATTTTTTCAGTAATTGCCAGACAATTGCTATGTTTGGTTCCATGATAATGAATTCCCTTTTAATTTGTTGGATAACTAGCATAAAGCCTCATATTATTTTTATCCTTTGGTTGTCATGTGGAAATCCATGTAAAGGCCAACAATTGTTGTCTTGTGTTTTGTCATGTTATATGTGCAAGGGAAGTCAAGCTTGAAGGAGAAAGGTTACTTTTGTCTAGTGATGTTGATTATTACCATGCTAACTCCTTCAATTGTTGATGGTTCTAAGTCATCAAAGTACGTATAATGTTCATGACCTTTTTTCTACGATATGCACAAAGGCCTCATCTAGTAAGCCCCTAGGGTTTGTTCTATGAGATTAACATCTATCATATGTACTGCTTGGCCTTTAATTGCATTGTTATGCAACTGATGTCAAATTTTGCAAGCATAACTAGTCATTTGTGCCAACTTGCCAATTAACATGACTTGACCAGCAAGTATTGTATAGGGCAGGCTTTGACTATTAGTGCAGATGATGTGTTAGGTATATGTGCTCTGGGTGAGGGCACGAAGTTTTAGTTTTTGATAATTATTTGCTTACATAGTATACTGGATTCTGTTGATGGTAGCATGACAAAAAATATTAGGGTTTATAAAATTTGTAATTTGTTTGTAGTTTGTAATAGTGAGAAATAGAATGAGTCAAAGAGATGAAGCAATAAGTCAAGAAAATAGGTATGGTTTGTACATTGTAATGTTTGTCTAGTTTGTCATGAAAATGTCTTTACTAATTCACTACTTCACTTTCACTAATTGGTTAGTTAGTTAAATATATAATATATATTAAAAATTCAAAAAATAATTTTGCAATATATTTCTATGACAAGAACTTGTACACATAATTCAATTTTCAATACAACTTTACATACAATACTTCATTTAGAAATATAAGAGTATAATTGATTCACGACTCTTTTTTTTTTCTTGCTCTTAATTGCTTGAAAAGAAAAATTTTACCTTATAAATATATTAATATGAATCATTATTGTAAATTATAATATTTTATTTAACTTTTAGATAAATTACTTTATTTTAGTTGTGATTAGTAATAAAATATTTTTTTTGTAAATTACTAATAGAATTAATTTGTTATTGTATGAATAGTCAAATTTCTTTTTATAAATTTACTTAATTAATTACTTGTGTTAATTCTTTTGTTATATTAACTATAACTAAGATTGATCATCATATCATGTATTACTTTCTAATTGTACATATGTATGAGTATTTAGAACACTTATTTAAGTTATGGTCAAAATATAATTAATAATAGTATTTTATTATAAATCTAATTGTTCATTGTTCTAAATTAATGTCGTCCTTCAAAATTTTAAATTAACAAATAAATAATGAATGTCGTGAATTATAATTTGTTAAATATATTATTATTTTTAACTTGTTTAGTTTATATTTATTTTAATCTACTAAGTCATTCATTATTTAATAATTTTTATTTAATTTAAATTAATTTTCAAACATTAAAATATAGAAACTAACAAAAATAAATTTTATTAATAATAGTAATTTACTGTTTACAAATTTACACTATTAATTTTACCATTTAAAATTAATAACAGTGAAATTTTACACAATTTTACACTATTTAAGAAAATTAGCAATTATTGGGCTAGCCCATTACAACTCTCGGGTTGGCCCAAGCAGATCCCACTAAGCACAACCTACATAGTTCAGGCTTTATAGGTTATGCCAAGCTGCCTTTCTGTAAAACGATTGGCACGCCTGACATAACTGTTGTACATGTCTATGTTAGTCTGACACATGAACCCACAGGAGTTTAATTTTCGTAGGCTGTGCTTGCCCAACACAACCTATTTGCCACCACTAATTGTGTGACACCTAGTAATAATAATTAAAAAAATGGGGTTAAAAAAGAAGAAGAAAAAGTAAGGGATCGGTTAGATTTTGATTTGATTAAGTTTTAATTTTAGAAATTATTATATGATTCAGTTTTAAAATTTTATTTAGTTAGAAAATTAGTTTGTGTGAATAGTATATTCATTTATGTAATTAATTTTAAAAATAAATATTAGATTTTGAATAAATTTTGATAGTAATAGGTTAACGACTATGTTTTAGGAAGTAATGCAATTGTGAGAAATCTAAGGGATCTTGAAACTTTCAGAAATTAAATTACTAACTGTAAGTAAAAATTATTTTTAAATTATTAATATTTTTATAAAATTAAACATTAATAATATTATTATTGAATTGATTTATAATATTGTGGAATTGTTTGTTGAAAATTTTAATTATATTATATAGAAAATAAATTAAATTATGAATGAATTATATTTTGCAATATGAAATTGGGTTGATTTGATGTGATATTTAATTTATGGTGTGTTATTCTTAGATTACATGAAATTGGTTATTATTTGTTTTATGGTTGATTTGTTTAATGTTGAGTTGTGATATGGGAAGTGAAAATTAATATTATGCGTGAGAATTCAATGTTTTTACGAAAATAAATATTAAATGTGAAATTATGATTTGTGGTTATTTGAGGCACCCTTACATGTACCCATCCCCTAGTAATAATAATAGGTCATTGAGACCCATAGAAATATATGTACATAATATATTATGATATGAGTTCCTTGAACAAGAATATGAGGCTGTCGAATTGAGCATGAGTATGATATGATATGAGCTCCCTGAATAAGGATACGAGGCCGTCAGGTTGAGTATGGTCTTTTTTTTGCTTGAGCGATAATGTTTTCCATCAAGCATAATTTTTCCGAGTACTAGTTGGGTGCAAGGATGATTGATTTTCTACAAGTTTCGTATGATGATTTTCCTCAATTATATATGCATGACAATATAAATGACGGATGATGATTAACATATATTTCTGTAAGAATGATTTTTCAATTATGCATACAAGTGTAAATATCTTATGATAATTATATTTATGCTATAATTTATGATTTGATTATGAAAGTTTTAAGAAATCATTTATGAAATGGGTAAAACTTATTTTTCTTAAAATTATAGTTGAGATTTGAGACTACTCCATGCAGTTGCATGAAAATATTTTGGACACATCATGTATAAATGTATGTGCATGTGCATATTATTTACATATACTTTTAATAAGACATGGCATCTCATTGAGCGTGGATGATGGAGGCTTGAGGCCGAGTATATTATTATGAAATTACGTTAGGTATGGATTATGAAAATGTTAATAAAAAAATACATGTTTATACAAGTTTCGTTTCAAACTCCAAGAGGAGTTGGTTGGATCCTAACAAGTTGTGACCTACATTTATTATTTTTATTTCTTTGCATTGATACTGTGATTATCTCATTCTCACATATATCGTGAACTTAAAAGAGTCTCATGCCTTGTTACTATCATAGAAGACAGCATCAGTAGCGGTAATGGATTTCTCTAGTCAGCCTAACATAATCTCCAAAGGTTATAAAATCACGACTACCGAATCATTAGGTGAGATCTAAAGGACGTGGTGAGTCTTATTCTTTGCAACTCATAAGAGATGCAAAAGTTCAACTCGTATTTGAAGGCTCATTAGTTTCCAAGATCACATAATGCACTTCAAAACTTACTCAAATATACAACCAATCAAAATCTGACACATGTAAGAGTAGAGCTAGGGTGAATGTTCGGGGGAGCCAAATTGTAATGATCTAAATTTTGGGAGGACCAAAATAACAAAAACATAATTTCAACCATTAAAATTAAAATTTTTCAGACTAAAACTCGAAAATTTTTACAGGTTGTGCGGGTCAGTGACTTTGTAGGCGCCAACGTACTCCGCCTCCGGACACATGCTTGAATAAATTTCGTTCGCAACCGAATTTTACTTTTTAATCGAAAAAAAAAAAAAAACACAATGTGGACGGGGAAGGAAGGAAGGAAGGAAATGATGCTCATGGTTATGGTTATACTATGCAAGCAACAGGCAAGCAAGCCCTTAGGCCTTATCTGCCCTGACAAAATTTCCAAATACCCTTGTTCACTCTATACAAAAAACTTTTATCATTTATATCTGGGGGCTGCCATCCCACCCCTCCCAACCTCCACGTGCGGAGCTCTCACCACTCACTACGATCTTGCTTTATCACTTGTCTCATTCTTTGGCCCTCTTTTCCTTTTAATGTATTTTAATTTCAATTTGCTGTTAATACCCTTTTCAAATAACCACAGTACGAATATGCATTTAGGCAAAGCTCTTTGGCATTTTGGCCTTATTTGGGACCAATTAATGGGTAGCCCAGCTAAATCCAACCAAGATGCTTTTCTTTTTCTAATTTTTTATCAAGTTAATTAACTTTATTTTACAACACCTGCTTTATTGTATAAATCTTACCATAAAGCTAAGATTAAGCATTGATTTGTTGGGGTTTAATTCCAGATCTAGAACAATTTTTATATATAGTTCTTTCAGAATTTGTCTCTCAAATTTTGTCTCTATTTGGAAAGCTTAAGTTAAATCTTGTTATTATTCCTTCAAATTAATTTAATTATATATTTACATCAAATTTTTATAGAATACTCATGTGGAGACTCAAATTCTCATCCTTATTCTTGTTATTTGGGTAAATGACAAATATGTTATTCTCCAAACGTGAACTGACTAGATAGTAGTAATCAATACGCATTTTGCTAGCTAGGAACTGCCTCCATCATTACACAAATCAATTGTACAAATAACATCTCTTAATTAGATGATCATCTCAAATTTAAACATCTCTTACACTTATTGCTTTATTTCTAATCATTTTATTTTGTTTTATATATATAAACCCGTTGGCATTCAACAACTCTCAAAACCTTAAGCCTTAACTAATTTTAAGTCTTCAATTAGATCGCAATAGCTATGGTGAAACCTCACATCCTCCTCGTAACATATCCAGGGCAAGGTCACATAAACCCTACTCTTCAATTCGCCAAGAGGCTTATTAACAATGGCGTCTTTGTGACCTACGCCACCAGCAAGTTCGCCGTCCGACGTATGAACACAACGTCAAGTACCAGACGGCTTGTCCTTCGCTGCCTTTACAGATGACTATCTTTATGGCTTAAGTTTTCTCTATTATAAATAGGGAGTCTATAGTATTGTTTAGTTATCTTTTATTTAATAAAATTTTATTCAGAAACTTGTGAAACTTTTGTTTTGTTTTATCTTCGCGTTTCCGCTTTGTCAACTACCTACCATTTTGCTTCCTATCATGGACAAAAATGGCTAGAAAATTTAGCAAAGGAGTTTATTTTGATGTCTATAAATATCAGCGATTTGAACAACAAGGTACTGACACAAAAAACTAAGGTAAAAGTCTGCTCAATTACTATTTCGTTTTCTCCTTTTAAGTTTACTGACTTAAGCATTAGAGAACACATGCTAGGGAAGCCGATTTTTTCTCTGACAGTGGCATTACAAGTGAAGAACGATACCCAAAAGAATTAAAGATCAAGAATTTCTTGTTTGAAGCTAATCTAAAGAAATTTTTGGCATCAACAGCTTGGGTTGTCTGTGGGAAGTTGAACAAGAAGCCAATTTCCAAGTTTTAGAAGTTGAGTCCAGGATGGCAACTAAGGATAAGCATCATCCAAGTAGGCCATGAATGGTGGTGAGAGGCCTCCAGCAGGTCGAAGTAGACGATCCTCATCAACGAGATGAGGGACATTTAGAAATTCTGCTTTGTGAAATTAAACTTGAGGACCAATTTGAATTAGCAACCACCCAGCCAGGCAACAATGCAATTAGATGCTAGAAAGGCTAACTGGTTGCAGAGGGAATTAGAAGATAGTTGCCGCTCGTATGTAGAGAAGGACAAAAAAATGGCTAGGTTAGAAGACACGACTACGACCCTGCGAAGGGAATTAGATTAGCTTAAGCAGTTCCTTAGGCGAAATCCCAAAAGGTTGCGAGTAGGTGGAACTCCAATTCAGGTGGAACAGAAAGAGAGTAGCACACCGGGACTTATGCATGTTGGGGAAAGGAGTTTTCATTCCCAAAGGAATGAATCTAGGAGGAGGTCAGGAATCCATAATGTTCCTGAGGATGAACCCTCACGCAGAAGAAAATACACCACTTCATAGAAAGGGAAGAAAATAGCTGCAAAACAATCAATAAGAGTAAGGCCACAAAATCTCAACCCAAATGCTTTGATAATAATTGATGATGGACCAACTGCCAGGCCATCAGTTGGCCAACAGCTTTGGGAGAACAATTTAAAGCGTGCACCCGAGCAAAGTGTGCATTCATATGCATGCACTTATACCTTAACTCAGAAGAGGCAAAAGGAAAGGGAAGCCTCTGCTCACATGAAAATACCCGAGAGGGAGCAAGATAAAAGATCGGAGGAGATTCAAAGGGAAAAAATGTGTCCAGCAAGCGATCAATAGGCAAGAAATAGAAGAATGCCTCAAGAAGTTGGTAGAGGAGTTTGAAGCAAAAAAAAAGACATAACCAACTAAGAGATTCTTCTACAACAAAGATAGGCTTAGAGTCTCCATTTATCAAGAAGATTTAGGATCTAAGCTCTTCCCAAGAAGTTTAAGATGCTGTAAATCACTCTTTATGTAGGAAAGACTGACTCGATCATGATACACATTCAGGGTTTAACTGAACCCTAAATGTGTCACCCTCTTTCCTTTACTCTGGAAAGGCAGGCTAGGAAATGATATAAAAGTTTCAAGCTTAGTACGATTGAGAGTTTCACTTAATTATGTGAAGTATTTACCAACTAATTCATGGGTGCAGTCCTTACGCACAAGAACATGAGTTTCTTGTTGATGTTAAAACAAGGTCGAGGAAAACGTTTGCGGATCTTCACCAGGAGGTATCATGATGAAATCATGGAGTTATGAGCTTATACCCACCTTTGGCACTAGAAGGGCTAAGAAAGGGGCTGCGAATGGATAGAGCTTGGTATGCCATTCACAAGAATAACATACAGACCTATGAACAAGCTCACAAAAAGATATTTGATGAGATTCAAATAAAAGACCAAGTTCTCTTTAGACAAAAGGAGAAGAAGACAAATAACTCTCACGACAAGTCAAGTGCCTCACGGACAGAGGATAAGAAAATGAAGAGTTTTCTGATATAAGGTTAGGAAAGTGAAGGGAACAGGACTATTAGAAGTCACGGGCCGACAGGGATAGGTGTACAAAGTTCGAGTAAAAAAATAACGATTCAATTTCTGGTAAAATTACCTTTAACCAACAACTCTTAATGTTTGGGAAATTTACTTGAGCTCGATATACGAAGCACTTAACATACCGCATTATAGGGTTGGGAACATTGCTTTGCAAACCGCATTAATTTTTTGTTTGAAGCCAATCTAAGAAATTTTTGGCATCAACACAAGTAACTAGAATCAGTACAAAAACAACTAATTTTTACATTGATAATATTAAAATATATAAATTCAAATTCAACCTTAACAAAATTACAACAAAATCAACTCTAAGTTATAAAAATTAACAATCCAAACTTTATAATATTTCTTCAATTTTTCATAACAAAAAAAAAAAACACCCATAAGTTTTAGTTCCATAACTTTCTAACATTTTCCTAAGTAGCAAACAATTTATGTGAACAACAAAAAATAGTAGATAACAACAAGAAGATAACATAACAACATCAAATTAACAATAGAAACCAGCAGCAATTTGTTAAAAACAGTAGCCAAACAAAGCATCAACCATAACTCCAATAAAAAACATATCATAACCCACCAACACAGTAAAAACTTCATCATCTAAAGGCAGATTATATTTAAATTAAAATTTTCTCAATTACTGATTATAAGTAAGAAGATCTTAAGATATTTAATCATTTTAATCATCAATTTCATGTTGATATATATACATATATGGTAAATGAACACGCTAGCTAGGATAATAAGAATTATTGGAGAAATGATTACCTTATCAATTGCGTTTTGGTCGGGTGTGGGAGGTGTTGTGTTTTGAGGAGTATTAGAGGTGGATATAGTTTGTAAAAATTAGAAATGCAAAGTAGAAATAGTATTTTTTTATTATATATATACGGGGTAAGCGAGACGAGACAATACAAAATGTATAATCCCCAAACCCACCATCATTTGTAAATGGTTTGATCTTTTAAATCCCAAACACAACCTAATTTTTAAACATATTGAAATTTTAAGCCCCATACCCACTACAAATAAAGCGGAACAGATGGGGTTCGGGAAAAATTTCGATCCCTAAGTCATTTCCATCGGTTTCGTAACTATAAAATATGATTTAACCCTTTTACAAAAATATTATGAATACCGTCTATAAAACATAAATTGTACTAAAGCCCAAAGTCAATTAAAATATCTTTAAAAATAGTACCAACGGGTTTGAATTTAATAATACTGTTGTGGTCCTAAAATTTCACACACATCTTCATTCACACCACAAGTACCAATTATCATATATTATACCTTGAGCACAACTAATGCAAAACACTCAATATGAAGATTAAGAAATCACATTAAATCCCAAATGTGGATAGATGTTTCAGTTTAGTCTAAAAACAAATAAACAATTTAATTCATATTTACATGATATTCAAAGTCTTTCTTTACTCCATCATACATAAATACTCAATATTTAACACTTTAATATCTTTGTACCGTAAGATAGGATAAACAAAATAATGAACTCTGTATGTGTGAAAAAGATTAACTCAATGTTATTACTCAAATTTAATTAGTCTCTATTATCTTACTAAAAGTCAGACTAAACTAGTCAAACCAACCTTATTATCTTAATCTCAAATACTTCACTTGTCTTGCATGCATATGCGTGTGAAGTGATTAACAGTACATATTTGTGTCTTGCTACTTCTTTCTTTTTTTCTTTAATTTTTCTATATTCAAAATGAGTAGCTTTCATGATATCATTGAGGCAGCTCTCTTCTCATGGTATATCGTCCTGTACATATTAGTTACACATAGGCCTAGATTACTTATGGGTAGCTTCACACACAAATATAGGTAGCTTTTTCTAATTATAGAGCATGCTAATTTTGAGAGGTAAGAATCAAGGCAAAATCGTCATGGTTCAAACTACTATTCCCAAAATTATATTGATCTCAAAAACTAGATTAAAAACATGAGTTAATCAAGTATGTGCAAAAGAAAAATTCAAGATCATCTGCTCTACATAATGGTACAAAGTATTTCAAGCTTAAAAAATGGCATTCATAAATGAAATAAAGAACTATTCAAATTCATACAAACATGAGTACCATGACACACACACCAAGTACTTTTCTTAAAGAGGCAAATCTGATTGCATCAAAAGGCTTGGTGAAAATGTTTGCTACTTGTTTCTCAGTATCAATATGTTCCAATGTGACATATTCTCAACTATGTCTCTGATAAAGTGATGTCTAATATTAATATGCATAGTCCTAGAATGTTGTACAAGATTCTTTGATATATTTATTGCACTAGAATTAAAACAAAAATAGTTAAGAGATCTTGTACAATACTAGTCCTCAGGCTTTTGTTTCATCTAAAGCAATTGGGCGTAATAACTTCCTACAACAATATATTCAGCCTCAACAATAGACAAAGAAATTGAATTTTTTTTCTTGATGTGCCATGACACCAAGTTGTATCTAGGAAAGAAACAACCACCATTTCTACTCTTGCAATCATCTGCATTACTTGCCCAATCAGCATCACTAAAACCAACAATATTCGAGTTAGTATCCTTAGAATACCAAATACTATATTCACTAGTCTCATTAACAAAGCAAATAATTTTTCTAATCTTTGGTAAATGTGACTTCTTCGAATTTGCTTGGTAGCATGCACATATTTATACACTAAAGCTAATGTCTGATTCTATTGGCTGTCAAATACATCAAACTTCTTATCATACTCTTGTATAAACTAAGATCAACACTCGTACCACTCTTATTTTTTGACAATTTCGCATTCATTCCCATAGGTGTTCTCATGTGTTTGGCGATTTATAGACTGAACCTTTTTACTAGGTTTTTAGCGTACTTACTTCTAGAGATAAAAATTCCACCCTCAAGCTATTTAATTTGTAAACCTAGAAAACAAGTTAGTTCATCTACTAGGCTTATCTCAAACTTGCTCTTCATTTGATCAATAAGTTCTTGAAATTTAATTTCAAAAGTATAACCAAAAACAATATCATCCACATAAATTTAAGCAATAGTATTACTAAAAAAAAGTCTTAATGAACAATATTTTATCTACTCCACTTCTTTTATATCCTTTCTCACCCAAGAAACTAGTCAAATGCTCATACAACGACTTTTTTAGTTTAAAAACATGATCAAGATATGATAGATCTAAATATCCAAGAAATACACACTTATCACTTTTTAAATCAAATTTTTCTTGTTGATCTCTATCATTCAAAATGTAGCACTTGCTTTAAAAAATATGAAAGTGGCTCAAGTTAGGCTTCTTATCTTTCCCAATTTCATGAGTTTTACCTGTGCCAAGCCATAAATATACAATTTAAATCATATAACGTGTTATATGAGCAACTTCTACCCATAATCTTTTTGCCAACTTTGAGTTCAACATAACGCGTGCCATTTCCTACAAAGTTTGATATATCCTTTTTACAATATCATTTTGTTATGATGTTTTAAAGTTGAAAATTCATGTGCAATGCATTATTTAATGTAGAAATTAGCATAAATAGTATTTTAAAATCTTTTCCATGATCACTTCTAATTCTAACTATTGTGCCAATGTTACAATCCTTTCTATTAGCTAATTTCACACATAATTTTCTAAATACATCAAATCTATTAGATTTTTCTTTAACAAAATCTACCCATGTATATCGAGAGAAGTCATCTACATACACAAAGATGTATTTCTTACCTCCTATGCTTTCTACCTGAATATGACCCATAAGATCCATATGGACCAATTGCAAAACCTTGGAAATGGATGTGTGACACATAATTTTATATTGATATTTGAGTTATTTTCCTAGTTGACATGGTCCGCACACACCTAATTGCTTTTTCTTGAGTTTTGGAATGCTACGAAGTGCACTTGTTTTCACTGCCTTTGTCAGATTTTTATAATTCAAGTGTCCAAGCTTTTGGCACTATAGTTCTATGTCATCATGGTCTATTTTCTGACATGTGAGTGGGTGTGTCAAAATATAATAATTATCAGAGGATCTTGTCCCTTGCAAAACACAATTACCAAACTTGTCAAAGACTTCATATTTTCCTTTTGTACATTGAGATTTTAGTCACAAATTTTACTAATACTAATCAAGTTTGCCTTCAAATTTTTCATATGCAAAATATTTTTAAAATTTTTCACGTCCCTTTGTTCTATCTCATGATCCAATCATGTGTCTCGAACATCCACTATCAAAAAACCATGCGTTAGTTACACTTCTAATTTGTAATTTTTCTTTACCCATATTTGTCTGATTCTTAAATAAATCTTAGGCCTTGATTTCTTTTATGTTTAGGAAAATTAAAAAATCTAAAGCATTTAAGAAGAATATAATCTTTTTTATTACAAAAATGACAAGTAGAAATAACCCTATATGTCTTACCTTTTGAACTATGAGGATATATGTCTGAAATATTACCTTTAAACAGATTTGACTAAACATGTTCAGTATGTGATGCTTTTACAAAGGCAGTATTGGCATTCAAAGTTTTTTTTTTTCATTTTAGAAGCTAAGTCCTTCACGATTATAAATATGCTTACCTATTGTCAAAATATGGTTTAATTTAGACGTACCAGATTTAAGCATCTTTAGAGATTTCTAAGTGTACTCCAGCTCATATTATAGCTCATTTATTTTTCTACCCTTCTCAGCAGTATTCAATATAAGGTTGCTCATAACTCTCATGGATTCAAATCTTTCACTCGTGAAACAATTCATTTGTTTTTGCAAGGTTTTTTTTATATTACATACTTTTAACCATTTCTTAAGCATTAATTCATAAGAAGCATATATCTTACCTAAATCTAACTCACTTCCAACAAACCTTACCTCAGATTTTGTCTCAAAATGACTGAGAGTAATATTAGTCATTTTTTTAGATTTATTGCAACAAAAATTGATGGCTTTTATTGTAACAAAATCAAATTCTTGTAAGTTTTTAGAGTTTGTCGTTGTATTAGACACAATGAAATTACTTACAATGTCAGATGTTTCCTCTTCTGATTCATCATCACTCTATGCTATTTTCATTGATTTTGACTTCTTTTTTAGTCTGTTATTACATTTTTCTTGTATGTGCTCAAATCCTTCATATTCTCTGCAATGAATTTCCTTATTGTTAGCTTCAAGCAATTTGAGAACAACTTATCTCTTGTGGTTACTTTTTTATTTGTCTTTGATTTACACCCTATTCTTTTTAGAATCTTATTGAAATTCTTGATCAGAATTGCAAGAGTGTCAGATTCTTGAAAGTCCAAACCTTTTTCATTTTCATTGCTTTAGAGCTTCGGTGATTTGAAGTGCAGAACGTTTTTCCTTCTTACGACCTTTCAGATTCATCAAAGTCCTTAACGATCCCATTAGCTTTTTTATTTTCAGTTTGTTAATATCTTTACCTTCTTTAGTTGCTGTAACTTTTACTTGAAGCCTCTGAGGAAGTGATCGTAAAATCTTTCTCACAAGCCTCGTCTCTGAGTATTTTTTTTTGCCTCAGGCATAAGGTTCATTAGCAATATCATTCAACTTAGAGGAAAAATCAATAAGTGATTTATTATCACACATTATCAAATCTTCAAATCTAGTAGTAAGCATTTAAATCTTAAATCATTTCACAATCGATGTTCCTTCGTGAGTACCTTGCAAAATGTCTAATGCTTTGTTTGCGGATTCATATGTAGAGATCAATTTAAATTGATTTACATTAACCGCGTTAAAATAGCATTGAGAGCTTTAAAATTGAAGTTAGTCATGCAATCTTCCAAATTTGTCCATGTCTTTTCCAGTTTTGGCACAATATTGCCTATACCATCAGTCATGTATGGAGGCCTCCGACCAACTAATACTACTTGCCAAGCCTTTTCATCTATTGATTTGATAAATGCTCTTATCTTAGCTTTTCAATAGGAGTAATTGGTTCCATCCAGTAATAGTAGCCATGAAACCGATCCTCCTTCTCTTTAGAAATCCATATGCACATAAATACAAATCAAACACCAAGATCTCACCAAAAATAGAGTTAGTAACGCACCCTGATACTAATTGATAAAATAGAGTGAAATTTAAATTTCAAATACCAATTAATTAATTTAACATTTTAATTAAAATTTGCATAAATAATAATCATTAAGTAATAAGAGTAAAAAATGAAAACACAAAAAAAAATTTAACATGGTTTGGATCTTCCCAATCTTACATCCATAAGACCACGCCGTGAGAAAAATAATCCATAATTATTTATAGACACTAGTAGCCTTATACAAACCATGAACTTGCTCTATATTATTGCTACTATGTCGAACCTTCTTAGATGGCCTTGTTTTACAAGGTCTCCTTGCTTTAGAGGTTGTTGAACTTCCTTTAAGAAACTAAATGTTAAGTTCTTTTCCCAAAGAACATACAAAATATAGCTTTAATATCTACAAGAAAACTCTTTGACCTCGTTTTCACGAACACATTAAAGTCTACTGCATAAACATGACTTCAATGGAAAAGTAACACGATATAATCTTTTGCCATACACATTTCTTCTATCAATTAGCTTTTATATCCCCTCTCACAAAGGACTAATCCCACAAAAATATTATATTTCCTTAATACATTTAGGTAAATCGTAATTCTCTATGGAAAAGAATCCTTACCTTACAACAATTTATTATTTCCACAAATTCCTACTTTTATAGGACTTCTTTACCGAGTTTCCATATAATGCCAATAAGAGTCCTAACATAAATTATTCAAAACAAATTAATTAACCTAACAATCTATAAAAGGGTAGATAAAATAAAATGCAATGGAGATTTATTCGGATTGATTAAAATCTTCACATGTGAAAATTTTTATTGTTTTTCATTAATAAAACATTAATAGGACATCACATCTATCTTATAATTTGTCATTTTTGTTTTTCACTGATAAAATTATTGGATTTGGGATAGGGCTAATGGGGCACCCATGATAGGTTGACCTAGTTGGCCTAATTATAATGAGATAATATTTTTTTATGAAATAAATATTATTGTATTTATCTAAATAATTAGATTAATGATCTAAGATAATTAATGAATTATTGTAGATAAATAGGGAGTTAAAAGATAAAACTTATCTTAAATGATAAAATATTTATCTTTAAATAAAACATAAAATTTTGAGTTAGATTACAATTATAATCGTATAATTCTAATCTCAATCAAAGGAAGTTTTCCTCGACTCCCTAACACTATAAATAAGGTGCTTATTCATCCCATCATGTACTTGTTGAGTAGTCTAAAACTCGAATACACAGAAAGCAAAGAGAGAGTAAAATCATATCGGATTCTTACATTATGAAGCGAGTGAACTTTCCCGTGTGTGATTTTCCATCACCCAAAAACGATAGAACAACTTGTTTGAATATCCAAAGTAGAAAGGTATCCTTCCGTGTTCTATTTTATTTTTGCAAACATTGGTATCAGAGCTATGTAAGGTTATTTTCTGTTTTTGTATATTATGAAATTGTTTGTTTATTACAAAATTCCATGTATAATATGAATGACGTTAAAAATCACGTTCAATATATGTGATTTGTTTTGTAGTGTACTATTTAGTATATGATTTTTGGTTGTTTTTTATATGAATTGAAAAACAAAATAACAATACGTACATAATTCAAGTGTTTTAGTTGAATTAAAACTCAAAGTATTTTAGTTAAATTAAAATTCAAAGATGAATGTTATAGGTTGCTAAAAAACATGATCAAATTGACATTAGTTTGTCTTTTAGTTAAAAGTAAACTTGCATATTTGTTTTGTGTTCAGTTTTCATATTTGCATGATCTTAATATCATTGGAAAGAGATTTTCGTAAGCTTTCCGATGATATCATACTTAACTATATTTGGATTAGTATAGAGAGAGAGAGAGAGAGACTTGTTAAAAGACTGAGTCATATTTTAAAAAATAATAATAAAATTAAATATTTTTCTTTATAAAATATTAAGGGTAGAATGCTCCTCCGGCATGTGAGCTCCACCTCTATCTTCAACGACAAAATAGATTGCATAGATAGAATAATAATTAAATTTTGAGTCTACTAGAATCGAACCGTGTAGTTCTCTTTGGTCTGATTTTATTTTTTTTATCTTTCTCTGATTAAAAAAATAAAAACCTACAAATTTCTGTCCAGTATAATTTTGAGCAAAACCTAAACTGAACCGGATCTGCCCTCTATTATAAGGTGGCGATAACTGATGA
Source organism: Melia azedarach (assembly GCA_028052125.1). Classification (NCBI taxonomy): domain Eukaryota; kingdom Viridiplantae; phylum Streptophyta; class Magnoliopsida; order Sapindales; family Meliaceae; genus Melia; species Melia azedarach. Next base: position 7,228,987 of record CM051396.1, on the reverse strand, counting down.
ATAGTAATTAATAATTATTAGTTTACTCTCAACAGAAAAAATCTTAATTATCATATATAAAAGAAGAAGAAAAAATTGTTAAGTAACAAAAAATCATGTTGAAGGAAGAGTAATGATGATGAATCCAATACATAAAGAGTGATAAATAATAATTAATAATTATTAATTTACTCTAAACAGAAAATGCATAAAAACATAAAAGGATAATGTGTTTTATCCTTAGTTTTTGGGAAAATAAATATTTATAAATTTTTAGTAGAGGTGGCTAAACGGACGGGCTGACCCGAGCACGACATGGGCCATCCTATGAATAGTACCGACAAAGCCTGACACGACACGACATTGTTCATGGGTTGGGCTGAGAAAAAAAATTTGTGGGTTGTGCCGTGAACCATATTCGTGCCATGATGGGCAAAAAAAAAATGTGGATTACGACTCACTATTCATTATGAACAGTGGTATTATATAACCCAAGTGGGCCATATTCTGACGGGCTAGGTTCGCACGACATGAACAGTAATCATGTCGTGGGTTAGGCTGAGTTTACACATTTTATTGTACGTGCTGTGCCAGTTCAATTCGAAAGCCCACATGAGCTTATTTTTCATGGGCTATGCCGACCCGGTATGGTCTATTTGCCACCTCTAATTTTTAGTCAATTTTAAATACCTCTTACTTGAAAGATCGAGATACTTTTGATTTTTAAAAAAAATTAAAAAATTACTTTAATCACTATTTTGGATGCATGCTATTATTGCACATTATCCCAAAAATAAAAGAGCAAAATTATTTATCAAATATATAATAAGAAAAAAAAAATGTCGTATGGAGCAAAATATTAGATTTAAGGGAGAGTATCGATGAGCAAGCTGATGCATACATGCTATGATTGTACCTAGACAGCCTTCATATTAATAATCACTTTAATTTAGCATTTGACTAGCCAATCTCGTTCTTTTTATCAAGAAAAATTGGTAGATACCCTTAAAATATACTCCTTAATATTTTAAAACTGACATATACCTTTTAAATTATTTGCAAACGATAAAAAAATTTTGAAATTTTTATGCGTTCATAAAAAATAATTATTTTACTTTTATATATTTAAAAAATATATCAATTGATCATGTTAATTTAGTTATTAATATATAATAATTAATATACTTTTATGATTTATTTTTTAATAATTATGTATTCAATAATTTTTATAATTAATTTTTAAATGATTATTAATATTTTAAATAATTTTATTATTGTTATATTAATTTATAACACAATCAATTAAAATAAATTTCAAATAAATATTTAGATTATATGTATTATATTTTGAGAATATTTTTATAATTTATATGCAACACTATTAATTTATATAACTTATATAATTTTTCAATCAAATGTTTCAAAAAATATAAATATTATTAATACAATGATAATAAAATTATTTAAAAATATTAATGATAATTTAAAGATTAATTATAAAAAATATTGAAGACATAATTATTAAAAAATAAATCATAAAGTTATATTAGTTATTATATATTAATAATTGGGTTAAAATGGTTAGTTAATTTATCTTTTAAATATATAAGAGTAAAATAGTTATTTTACATTAATGCATATTAACTTTAAGAATATTTTTGTTGTTTGCCAAAAATTTAGGGAGTATCTACCGTTTTTGAAATATTAAGGAGGCTATATGCCATATCTCAATACGGAGGCTAACCATTGAAATTCTCTCTTTATTATTTTTAATTTTTATTTGGGAAAATTCTAATCCTCTTATTATTTAACATAATACTCTATTCCCTATTGTTTTGAATTCCCTTCCAATTTATTACTTGTCATAGTTAAGTATAATAACATACGAATCTCTAAAATTTAACTTATTAGATTAATTAGTCTTTATAGTTTAAAAAATATTCAAAAAAATCTTCAATTTGTTTTTTAAAAAAATGACTATATCCTTAGGATATAATAGTAATTAGTTAAAATAATTATTTTTAACTTTTAACTGAAAATAAATATTTAAAATAATAATATATATTATTTTATAGCATATTGATAATTTAATATTTATTAATATATTATAACTAAAATATAAGTTTATTTATTTTATAATATATTAACAATTCAATATTAATTAGGTATTAGAAAATAAAATAAATCATAAATAAATACTAATCTATGAATAAATTATATTATATATAATACTTGTAATTATATATAATCATAAGTATTGTACTATAACATAATTATAAAATTTGACAATATTAATAATTCAATATTGCATAGGTATTAAAAAATAAATACAATAAATCATACATTTAATATTTTATTTATTGATTTTATCTAACTACTATTAATTTTTTTAGCTAACTACTATTAAATAAGGTTATAATTATTATTTTTTAATAAATCTAAGTCTTTATGGATATTTTTTAAACTACCAGTCAAAACTAATAAGATTAATAGACCAAATTTTAAAGACTCGTATGTCATTAACTCTTTTATCAAAATTTGAAACAATAATGAGTTCCATAATTCAAAAAGAATGATATTGTAAACAGAAAAACAGGTTCTACCACTAAAAAAATATTTCAAACTAAAATAATTTTATGAAAATATAGAATATATAATAGTATGATATAATATTATTATATTAATTTATATAAATAGATTTATATATGTAATAATAATGATCTATTTTTTTAATATATTATTCTTCATATGTGTTAGTTAATATAAAAAATATTTTTTATATTATATATAAAAAATATTTTTAAATTATTCTTTGGATAAAAATTTTATCTAAATTTTGAATTTTTTTAAATATGATAAATTTATCTAAATATTAAATAAAATTGAATAATCAATTTTAAAAATTTTAAAAATTTAAAATACATAAAATATTTATTTATTTTAAAAATTATAAAAATTAATCATTCAATTTATAAAGATCACATTAAAAAATATAAATTTTAAAAAGATTTATATTTACAAAATAATTTATAAATTTATATTCAATGTATTATAAACCACGTGATTTTGTTTTCAAATACTGTTTCAGTTTGATTTAGATTTTTAATGTGAGAACTGAAACCAAGTCGAAAAAACCTTTTTCGCCAAAAAAATAAATTAATTAATTAATTCACCGTTTTTCGTTTTAAAAATTTAACACATTAAACAAAGCAAAAGGAAGTGCTTTTGAGAGATGCTTTATCATTATTTTCTTCAACATAATTATGAACCTTGAAAACAGTTCCTTTTATTTCGCTCCTGCTTGAACTAAATTGGCCACTTCAAATGCATGCCAAATCCACTTCCTTTTTTTTTTTAAACAAACATAACACATACAAACAGACATTCATTGCATACAAACAGATATTACAAGATGCAGATTTTCACCTAAAACAACAAATATGCTAGAGAGATTAATTACAGCAATTAACCAGTTAAATTTAAGATCTTCTAAAAAACAAAGAGAGTATAAAATAACATCTTCTCATTTGGTGTTTTTTGATAACTTAGACAAGAGAATAAATTGTATAACACATACAACACAATTTAAGCTAGAGCTTTCTTGAAGGATTTTCCATAACTCCGTTCTGCTACTCTTCTTTTTCTAAGTTGATCTTTCTAATTGGTACTGCAACAAATATCTTGCAATATATTTGTTATAGTAGAAAAACTCTCAAATCTGAAACATAAACTCAATATATTTGTTATAGTAGAAAAACTCTCAAATCTAAAACATAAACTCATGAAATTTATCTATAAAGTTCTTTAATTTTATAGATTTAAAGGAGAATACTACTACAACTATATACATAAACAAAAAACTACAAAACTATCACAGATCTAGATTTGGATGGAAATCAACCATTAGTAAGTAGATATAATCTCTATATGAAAATATACTACCATAAATCTAAATTTAGGTAGAAATATGCTATTATTACTAAAATTAAAAAAAAAACACAAAGAAAAGCGAAGAAAATCTCACCGGAGGTGGAGAATATCGCCAACTCCAGTGAGAAGAGGAAGAAATAGTTTGATCAAAATGCATGCCAAATCCACTTCTGAGAGACGTATATATTCTTCTACTTTATGATGTTTTTAATGTTCTTATTTTGTGATTAGATAGAGATTTTGATCAATTAGGTTGCATTTAATTTTAAAAAATAAAAAAAATTAAATTTTTTTCTTTATTTAATTTTAGAAGACATTTTTTCATAAAATTAGTTTTCTTTTTAAAATATAAAAAGCGGTATTTAAACTATCTTCATTTACTCTAATTTTTTTAAAAAAATAACTTATTTAATTTTTAATAATAATTAAAAACACAATATTTATTAATAGAACACTAATTTATCAAAATAATACTAGTAATAATATAATACTATAATATTGTTGATTAAATAATGTAGATAAATAAACAATTTATTAAAATAGAAAACATGTTTAAACTGTTACTTGTTTACTAAAATAGCTTTGATAATTTATAATAGTTTTAATTTTTATTAAATTAAGAACTGATTTAATAATATAATGTTAATACTATAGTATCAAACTTGGTTAAATTTTTAATATTTTTAATAATTAATTAATATATTATTAATAAATATTAAATAGTATAATAATATAGTATCATATTCTATTATAATATTTTAATTATTTTTAAGTTTTAAATATCTATTGCAATTAATCATAAAATACTAATATTAAATAATTAATTAATTTAGCATGGCTTTAGTTAATTATTTTATCAAAAGTATGATGCCTTTCAAATAGAATTAAGAAAAAAGAAAAAAAGAGCGACATTCCAATTCCATCAATCAATCTCTAATTACTAATTATAATAGTAAAATAAAGTTCATTTTATTTTGTTAAAGGATAGTGTTATCATAAAATTTCTTTTACCATATGTAAAGAAATTTAAAAGGTGACAATTAACGTTGTTATCAAATATGAAATAAAAGTATAACATCTTTTAAGATAATTTCAATATAATTTATTTAATAATTATTTTAAGAATTGAAATTTCAAATCCGATATAATTATTAAACGAATTAAGTGGAATATCATCGTGTCACTTGTTCAATATTTTTCTATATATGTTAATCTAAAATATTTATAATATTAATTAAATAAATTAATAAATTTTATTTTAAATAAAAATTGATATTTTTAAATATAAAATATATATACTTTTAAAATATAAAAAATATGAATTATAAATTTTTAATTATAAATAAGATCGTGTTATATGAATACTCGAAATCATATATCATAAATAGTTTTATTTAAAAAATTTAAATATGTACAAGATACAATCATTAATAGTGTTATACTTCTACAACTCATTTATTAATGGACTCATTTTTTCTAATCCTAAATTTATTTACTCATATTAAATTAGTATAGAATAAAAATATGGTGGTGACTCAAATTGTCATCCTTAATCATGTTATTTGGCTAAATGACAAAAATTTCGTTTTCCAATTGGATTAAGTGAAATCGATAGTAGTACGCAATACAAATTTTGCTAGCTAGTGATGACGTCCTCCCTTTTGAATTTTTAAGGCAATATATGCACAAATCAATCACTTAATTATATATATCATCACCTCAAACATAAACATGTCTAAGACTTCGGGAATTAACACATACCTCCTATGAGTTTGGTCTTTTAACATTTAAAGAGAATGTTTAGGAAAACAAATACTTGCCTCTCTCAAGCCATCCACCTCCGCTAACTTACTGTTAGATTGACGGGCATTATAGTAAAAACATCACATTTATAGATCTGACGATCAAGAAAGAAATGAAGATACGAAGAATGAGTAGATAATCCTTCCCCAACCACCCACTACAACAAGAGGTCTAAGAAGCCCTCTTTCTCCTCTACGAAGCCCTCATCGTCAACTCTTCTTCTTCTCCCTTCCGCCGATCGATTCTCCCATCTCCACCTCGCTAACCGGCCCTCATATACCTTCTGTGACTGTCATCGCTTCTTCGCCTATTCTTTCTCTTCTGGGTCCTACAAACGCCTTTCTTCTGAAAATCCCTCCTTCTCTCATGAGCCCAACCACAATGACGACTACACCAACTCTCTCTCTGGGTTCTCCAACGTTCTTCTTTCGCCTCCGCCTTAAGAAACCAAACTCTTTATCTACACTGTGTTTCTGATCGCTACTGCCTATCCATCACACCTGTTGTTGAGGGACCTCCACTTTCCCTGCCGTCGAATCCGGAGTTGGAGTGCCCGTGAACTCCATTGTCGAATGCTATTGATTTGGCTAAGTTGCCACCACAACCACCTACTTTGAGGTCCGTGTGGGATCCAGGCCATCCCCAGCCAAAATGTTTTCCAATTCGTTTGGAAGCCCTAAAGCAGAGGTTTCTTTCTCTTCTTTTTGCTGTATAGTTATCAAGATTCATGCCTTATCATGTGATTTTATACTTTTTGATTATGTAATTAGATAAACATTACTGTTTTGAAAGCTTCTGTTTGTATTTTTTCAGTTTAAAGTTCTTATGATTAGGTTTCTTACGTTCTGAATTTCAGAACTTCTTGGGTCATTCTTTATAAATGTAATCTTGATTATAGTTTTTGGTGCCTAATTATAGTTTTATAGTCGTGCGACGGTGTAAAAGTTCTTGGATCAAATGTCACTTTTCTTAATTTCTTGGGTTATTGTGATCTTCAATATTCTGGTTTTTGGAGTCTAATTATAGTTCTATATTCTTGTTTGATTTTGTGAGTAAACCGTCTTTGATGATTACGTTATTGTACCGATTACATCTAAAAGCTTGATTTTTGGGCATATATATGTTGTGTTATGTGCTTGGGATGCTATTCTTGTTCGGCTTTGTGACTGAAGCATGTTTGATGGGTTTGTTATTTTATCGAATATATGTACAAGCTTGAATTTTAGCTATAGATTTTAGATTTTATCGAATATATGCACAATATAAGTTGAGATATTACTTTGCTATATGTCAGTTTGGAGTTATGGGTATGAAACTTAATGAGCACTGAATGGATGATTTTTTTTTTTTTGTTTTGGTTGTTGCTTATGTAGGGCAGTTTAGCCAAATTTGACAGCTGCTGTAAAACAACTTCCAGCATCTCACTTTTTTGACAAAGAGGAGCACAAACCATTCTTTGTGTTGATATCCCGCAAAATGATGCCATGAATAATGTGCATACAAAGAAATTGGATTGGTTGTTACTGTACTGAGTAAGGTAGTGCCTTTGTTTTGGTGCTTAGTGTTGCAAGGAAATTGCAACTTTCAATTTTATTTTTTACTCTGCAAAGGGCGCATAGCATAGCAACGTCTGTAACTGTGTCAATTCTATTTTTTTACTCATAATCTTATAACCTGTAACCTGAGATTTGCATAATGTACATCTCTCTCTTCCAAAACAAAAGATATTTCTTTTAAATTTGAAAATGTGGCCCCACAGTAGCCATAAAACCAACTACAATATAAATAAAGTGGATTAGAAGACAAACTTTTTCTTATTAAAAAAACTAATCGAAGGATAATTAAGTTTTTCTATTAAAATAGTATGGAGATGGATAGCATTAGGGTAGGTAACTGTTTCTGTACCCAAACATTCTCTCTGTGTTAAAAAATCAAACCTCGGGAGAGTATGTGTTAAGTCCCCCTAAAACTTTTCCTTGTTGCTTTATTTTCTATTATTTTAACTTCTTTTATATAAACCGATTAGCATTCATTCTTTCAAAGAATCGATAAGCCTTAATTAATTTTTAGTATAATAATACTTTTCATCATCATACTAATCTATAAATAGAGATGGTTAATCGTATATTAAGAAATTACTGCATTATGTTTGTGAGGGAGAAGTCTAAGCAATGGGATATAATGTTATCTCAGGTAGAATTTACTTATAACATTATTATGAATCATTTAATTGAAAATTCATTTTCAGGTGCTTTATCTACTACTACCCTATCATACATTAGACCTAGTGAGTTTACCAACATTGTCAACGATTAACAAGGTTGCAGAAAATAAGGTGGAGAAGGTATAGAAAATACATTGGGAGTTTCATGCTAATTTGGAAGTTGTCAACAGAAAATACAAGCAAGATGTAGATCAACATCGAATAATAAAATGTGTTTCTAGAGGCCAATTTTATAATGGCTTATTTGTGAAAAAAAATCAATTTCCTGAGATTCGTGGTAAATTGTAGAACATAAAGTATGGACCATTTTGAATTTCAAGGAAGATTTTATGTTACAGATGCCAAATAATTAGAATATCTCAAATACTTTTAATATAATAAACTTATATGATAATCATGAAAATAAAGTATTATATCTAGAGAACTTAAGGGCAAATTTTTTTTGAGTGGCAGGGACTTGATGTGGGACAATTTTATAATTTTATCAGTATAGGAATAATTATATTTTGTCAATTTAATATGTTATTTAATTCTTATTTAGGTAAGAGTTCTTTTGCCTATTTGAGTTAGCTTAAGATATTAAGTTTTTTTTATTATATATATAAAGCTTATACTAGCTTAATTATCTTTTCTTCAATAAAAACTTCAATTACTCATTAAAAACTTTTGAAACTTTAATTTCAACTTATCTTCGTGTGTTAAGTTTTGTCATAATATGTTTGAAATTGTTGTTGAAAATGATAAAAAAAAAAAAATTATGTGTTTTTCAAAATTTTTCCCCTTCACTTTTGAAAATTGTGAAGAAGTCACTTTTTAAATAGAGTTTATAATAATTTTTTTTAATTGTTTGGTTATCATAAACAAATTTTTAATTCTCTATTTTCAATAAATAACGTAAAATATTAAAAATATATTTTAAATAATTTTATTTTTTTAAAAATTTACAAAGTTTTATTGTCATAATTCTAAATTTTGGGTCTCTTCCAATACAAAAAAAGAAGGGTTAATTTTTTAATTTCTAAAACCTGTTTTCCAGTGACAACCAAATGATATTAAAAAATTTGAATATAAATTTTAACATTAAAAAAAATCCTTTAAACTAATAAAATTACCAAATCAAATTAAGTAGACGGTTCATAGTTGGAAGCGATTAATATCCTATATGTTGATGCGTGAAAATATCAACCCAAGTGAGATGGTAATGCCTTGCTGATCTAGTATCCGAGTTGAAGATGGATACCCAGTCAACAGTCTGAGCTCAGTATTCCGCACCCGATTTAGTCTCTACCTAACCCCGAAAACTCCCAAGCTGACCTATCACGCCACGCTGATCCCGGGCCAAATCGCTTGAAACCTTCCTGAGCTCGCTCTCCTTACTGACCTCGGACTCGAACTTGGTGAGGAATGCCTGCAGCAGAGAACACGGTCAAAAAGGGGGGTGCCAGAGGTTATCCGGCGAGCCCACTCCGACGCTCAAGTCAGTACCTTGAGGGGGTGATGTTATGGCTCGATTTTGGTAGCTTGAAATAGCTAATATAAGGAGGAGTATGTAGCTAGGAGCTAATGGACTAAATGACACACAAAACACATGTAGAAGGCAATAAATATGGCCTTTAGGGAAGCTGGAACAGTAAAACCGTCCTCAAGGGACAGCCTTCAATGGGTGTTAAGGTTGTCTCCTTGTTGTTTAGAGAGAACAATAGTAAGGTGACTTGTGCTTGTGGTGTGTGTGAGCAAAAAATGAGTTCTAGCTTGAAGAAGACCTATTTTACCTTGACATAAGTGTCTTTTTATATTATACCTTTGTGGACACATGATTGGCCAAACAATGTTGCCCTAGTTCCCCCTTTCCTTCCTCTTCCCAAGCTTGAAACCTTAGCTCGAAGTCAAGACTAGGGACACGTGGTGAGCAGGGATTGGTCCCTTGGTGAGCAGGGATTGGTCCTTAAGACCTTATCCGAGATTACGTGCCACGTGGCATACTTTAATTCGAGTATAGGATTACCTTATCCCTTGCATACAGGTGGCGAGTGCTCATTTGCCTCCACTTGTGGTCCCTCAAAGGTTGACCACGTCAGGTGGGGTCCCTTTTTCAGCTACCAAGGTGTTACACTGTCTCCTTGGTCAGCTTTCCATTTTGGGCGATTTCAGGTGATCCCCCCAGGTGACCTAGGATCATAGGACACATTTTTTACATTTTTGGGGGAACCAAATCCCTTTACTTTTGGGGCTATTCCAGAGTGGGGTCCACTCGTTTTGCCCTATATATGTGGACTATTGGTTATAGACCACGTGGCACCCTTCATGTGAACACTCTTTATACTACCTGAGGTCGGATCCTGCCTCAGCTGGTATCCGAGGTGAGGTGGGTTTTAGCATAAACAGATCGTCCCATAGGTGCCGACTAGAGCGTCGTGGGCTTACGTACTGCCACGTGTCTAGCCTATTTTTACCCCATAACACTATATTAAATATGTCTTATCATTAGAGATAAGAATGTTGTGAGAAGTAATATACTACTAGTCTATACATTATTCGGTCAAAAGTTATTTGTAGAGTTATTTTCATTTGATTAATTAATATAAAATAGTATGTCCATTACAACATGCTAATTGTACAATAAATGTTGAAGTAAATTTATCACATACATCATTGCTACAACTAATTATTTTTATGTGATATATTTTGAATCTTATTTACTTATATATTTTAACAATAATACAATTATTAAATTAAAAATAAATTTATAAAATCTTATTTGTGATCAAAAGTGACAATTCAGGTTGTCATTTGGTATAAAATAAAAGGATAATATATTTTAAAGTAATTTGAATCTAATTTATTTAATAATTGCGTCAAGAATTAAAACCTCAAATTCAACATAATTATTAAACGGATTAAGTGGAATATTATCATATCACTCATTTAATATTTTTATATATTTTAATATATATTCTAAAATATTTATAATACTAATTAATCAAATATTAATAAATTTTTATTTTAAATAAAATTAAATACTTATTAAAATATGAAAAATATATATAAATATTTTTAAAATATAACAATATAAAATAAATCTATTTAATTATAAATAAGTTCGCATTATATGAATACTCAAAATCATATCATAAATAGATTTACTTCAAAAATTTTAAATTTCTACTATTGTTAATTGTATCATATTTATTAGTCGACTCATTTTTCCTCAACGCAAATTTATTTACTCACATTAAATTAGTATAGAATAATAATATGGTGACTCAAATTATCATCTTTAATCATGTTATTTGGGGTAAATTAAAAACATTTCAGTTTCAAATTGGGTGAACTGAAAACGATAGTAGTAATCAATACAAATTTGGCTAGCTAGTGATGAAAACGATAGTAGTAATCAATACAAATTTGGCTAGCTAGTGATGAAAGTTCTCCCTTTTGAATTTCCCAAGGCAATATAATATATAGTCGCCATACAAATCAATCACTTAATTATACATATCATCACCTCAAACGTAAACATGTCTAAGACTTTTCCTTATTGCTTTATTTTTTATTATTTTAATTTCTTTTATATAAACCCATTGGCATTCATCCTTCAAGGAATCCATAAGCCTTGACTAATTTTCAGTGTCCAATTCGATCTACATAGCTATGGCGAAACCACATATCCTCCTCGTAACATTTCCAGCGCAAGGTCATATAAACCCTGCTCTGCAATTTGCCAAGAGGCTTATTACCAATGGCGTCTCTGTGACCTACGCCACAAGTAAGTTCGCCGTCCGCCGCATAAATACGACGTCAGTACCCGATGGCTTGTCTTTCGCTGCCTTTTCTGATGGCTATGACGACGGCTTTAAGCCGGGCGACGATATTCACCACTATATGGCTGAGCTTCAACGTCTTGGCTCGGAGACTCTATCTGAGTTTATTGTCAACAGTGTTAATGAAGGCAAGAAGTTTACATGCATCGTTTACTCTATACTCTTAACCTGGGTGGGAAAGGTGGCTGCTGCTGCCGAAATTCCTAGTATACTTCTTTGGAATCAGTCTGCAACCCTCTTTGATATTTACTACTATTACTTCAATGGCTATGGAGATTTTATCAGAAAAAACGTGAATGACCCCTCCTTTTTGGTTAAGCTACCGGGATTGCCGGAGCTAGCAAGCCATGATCTTCCCTCGTTTTTCATTCCTTCCAATCAATATAAATTTTCTCTGCCGTCACTTGAAGAGCAAATGGAGATTCTTGATGAACAAACCAAACCGAAAGTACTTGTCAACACCTTTGATGCATTAGAACCAGAGGCCTTGAAAGCTATTGACAAGTATAATTTGGTTGGAATTGGACCGTTGATTCCATCTGCGTTTTTAGATGGGAAAGATCCATCCGATACTTCCTTCGGAGGAGATCTTTTCAATAGCTCTAAGGATTACATCGAATGGCTCAACTCAAAGGCTAAATCATCAGTGATTTACGTATCTTTTGGAAGCATTTCTGTGTTGTCGAAGCCACAAATGGAGGAAATCGCACGGGGTCTGCTAGATTCAGGACGTCCATTCTTGTGGGTCATAAGGGAAAACCAAGGTAAAGAGAAAGAGAAAGAAGAATATAAATTGAGTTGCAAAGAAGAGCTAGAACGACAAGGAAAAATAGTCCCATGGTGTTCACAAGTTGAGGTTCTGTCTCATTCATCTGTAGGATGCTTTGTTACACACTGCGGCTGGAACTCGACGTTGGAGAGCTTAACTTCTGGGGTTCCATTGGTGGCGTTTCCACAGTGGACTGATCAATTGACAAACGCAAAGGTGATTGAAGATGTGTGGAGGACAGGAGTGAGAGTGAGTAATTTCAACAAAGAAGGAATTGTTGAAGCCCTTGAGATTAAGAGGTGCTTGGAATTGGTAATGGGAGGTGAAGAAAGAGGGATTGAAATGAGAAGTAATGCCAAGAAATGGAAGGAATTAGCAAGAGAAGCTGCCAACGAAGGTGGATCTTCCAACAAAAATATCAAAAATTTTGTTGATGAGATTGCAAAACATTGCCAATAGTCTCATTCTTATCTTTACTCTTAATTAGCTTATCTTTAAGAGATACGTTATTTGTAGAGTCAAAAGTTAACAAGTGGCTAGAAGCAATTTCTATCCTATGTACGACTTGAGTCAAAAGTTGTTGGTTAGAGTCATTTTCATTCAATAATACAAAGAAGAAAATATCTCCATTGTAACATGTTATTTGTACAATAAATGTTGAAAAAAAATAATTACAAACATCTAATGCATTATTAAATGTATTTTTTCTTTCATTTTTTATGTTTGTTGATAAAATAAAATTAGAAAAGTTTTTAATATTCATTGTAAAACTATTGGGATAAAATAAAAAAAAAATAGTCTTTAAAATTTTAAATATCAAAAGAAAAACGCAAGGATAAAACCTCTTCCACAATGAATTATTTATAAGACAATATAAATTAATAAATTATAAGTGAATACAAAATCTAATTAGTATAAAAATAATAGTATTAGTGTCTTTATTTTATTATGTACGTGCATTAATATATTGTATTTATTTTTATCATTGGAAGTTAACATTTATTTTCCTACAGAATGGTTAAATGACAAAGTAATAATAAATAATTGTAGTACAAAAAGTGTCCATTCAAATAGATTGTCACAGATTTGTAACTTGTGTTAAATATGTTTTTGATGTTTAAGAAATAGGAAGATATCTTAAATTCATAATTTATGTTAAGCACGTAAAATAAGAATTAAAAAGTTATCCTAAATTTATAACTTATGTTAAATATCCTAAATTTATAGGCTGTATTGAATATTTATAGGTTTTTAGAAAATAGGAAGGTATTCCTTAACTTTACTAGAAATAGTGAAAATTCTTGATATAAGTTTGCTGTTAATTGTTGTTATTAATGTATAATAATTAATAAGACTTTATTCATAATACATATATAGTAACATTTAAATTGAGAATTTGAAAAATTGTAACCATAATTTGACCTTTAGATTTTTTGTTACAATAAAAAATAGAGAATGAAAAATAGTAAAACAATTATTTAAGATTTAACAATTGTATTTTCTAATTAAAATTAAATTTTAATATAGAATAAAAAATTTGAGTACACCTTTGTTTATGTCCCATTTTAGATTTTTATATAAATAGAATGTGATATTTATTCTTAAATTTGAGATAAATTTACTCATATTTTAATCTAGTGAAAGAATTGCACAATATCGTGAGATGCTCTCTACACCCATACGATATAACTCAATTCTTTCTAGAGAGAATGTGTCTCTTTCACTGTCCAACCAAAGCACATGTTGTGAGGAGTTCAATCAAACCAAGTAGATCCCAACACTTTTATATGTTATCTACTAGAATATGTCACTTCAATCTCAGCTTCTTCCGTCTGCTCAATAATACATCGATGAATAAGAGACAAACTTCTCTGCATATACTAAAATTCGTCACCTCAAACGTCATTTTTCCATCTCCAACCCCTATTTTTCTCAAGTTTAGTCTCTCCCACGTGAAGGCTCCGAACTTCCGAGGCCACAAAAAGTTCAATCCAGATATCGTGACATATTATATAGAGGCTCCACAACTTCTTTTTTTTTAAACAAATACAACATAAATTTTTATTTCATAAAAAAAATATTACAATATAAAAATTTACACCCAACTCAATATACATGCTAAAGCGATTAATCACATCAATCAACTAATCAAATTTGAAGTCTACTAAAAAATAAGGAGAGTGTAAAATAACATTTCGTCATTTAGTATTTTTTTAATAATATGAACAAGACGATAAAGTGTAAATTACAGACAAAATATTTTAAACCGAAGTTTTTCTAATTTATTATATAGTAAATTTTTCTTTTTGAGATGTTGTGATTTTTCTTCTGTTCGGAGTTTTTTATGTAAACTTTTGTATTTTATGATTGTGAAAATTCTCATTTGTCTTTGATATTTCTACAAAGAAAGATCTTAAGTGCATATATTACTATTCATCTATACTTACTATTCATATATATTAAGTACTTTTTGTGTGAATAATAACTAGTTGAAAGTGACAATATTTATTCAAATTTTTTTCTACAAGAATAAAATAGTACTAGTAGGGTTAATTTTTATATCGAACTGATTAGTGCTTCCTAAAAGAAGTTCTATTAGGATTAATTTGAATGATAGTGAGAAAAAAAAATTCACGAAATATTAAATACTTATCTTCTACTATACTCAAATCAAAATAATTTAATTGTGTCAAGTGTACCTCAGAGTATTTGAGATATTGTTACCTTAAAAAAAATTTATATAAGATAATTAGGATAATATTATTATTTAATGAAAATATATATAATATATTTTTAAAATTTTATGATTATTAATATAGTTAATTAATTTCAAAATAATTTATATGTAGTATAATTATACTTCAACTCTCACTCTAGTGATCTATCAAAATATATATATGTGTGTGTATATATATAGATACATAATTTATTTTTTAAAAAAAAAATAGGTCATTTCTCCATAGAACCACAAAACAAACACATAAAAACGTATAGGTAGCTGGTTGTCCACTTATTTATGAATGCATGCTTCCTGTGTACTAAATTGATGTGTGGGTAAATATTTACAATACATTAGCGTATCAGCACATAGTCACTTAGCTACTGGTGATAATGATATCGAGGGTGTATATTAAAATACTCTCTCATTTGATGTGTGGGTAAATATTTCTCTATGTAAAGATAGCAATTGCTCTATATATGCGCAAATATTTGGTGTGAGCACTAGAAAGGAGAAAAAATATGGGTACAATTCAAAAGTTTATAAACATATAATAAATTCATATCATATTTATCCAACATATATCAATTTTTATTTACAATTCTTAAAATATTTTATTAAGAAATTTAGAAAAAAGCAATCCCCATTCTCATGCTAAGAAACGGCCCAATAAATAATATATATATATATTTGGACTTGAACAAGAGAAACCCTTCAAAAACTTTAATCAAGTGATCCAGTGTCGACCAATAACTTAACCCATTGAAGTGAACTCAGGCCCAATGTAGTTACATACAGGATAATCTTAAACTTTTCGTAGTTAATTTTGATAATTTTCATCACACTCCCAAAAATTTTTAAAGTTATCATATTAACTCCAAATGTTAACTATAAATCTACAACTATATTTTAAACATTTTATTTTGGTTAATTGTATTTGACCATATGAAAAAGACAACATAATCCCTAAAAAACCTAAAATTAATTTTTTTCTTCTTTCTCTCTTCTTTTTTCTTTTCTTTCCTTCTTCCATCATCTATTCATCTCTCTTCCTTTAATGCGTGTGCAAGCTGCTGCAGGCAACCTTTGATGTTTGCTCGAAGCAGCCTTCCATGATGTTAAGAATTAACAAAGAGAAGAGAATAAAAAAGTAACAAAATATAGAGAAGGAAGAAAAACAGAAGAGAGAAGGAAAAAAATTATTTTTTATTAATTTCGGTTTATAAAATTATAATTTTATCATTTTAGCTAAGGATGTTCAAAATCTGATCCAATTCGCTTAATTCGCCTAATCCGATCCGATCCGATCCGCTTTTAATGAATTTTATGGATCAATGGATTATATTAGATTCGAAAATTTAAAATCTACTCATTATGGATTGGATTGTGAATTCATAATATCAATCGACCAGAATCCAATCCGATCTGCTAAAATAGTATAAGAATATTATTTTTATTAAATTAAATTATAAAATATTTATTATAAGTTTAATAATTTTTATTTTATAACAAATAACCTCTAATTAATTAAGGATCTAATTGTTAAATATATACGATATTTATAAAATATATTATTTTTAATATTTTAAAGACTTATATGATAATAACCAAAATATATTACCCTAATCTAAGTTTCCTAAATTAGATTTATGCGAGTTTTTCTTTTCTCTATCCAGAACATCGTTGCCTTCATCTTCAAAGCTCCATAATCAAATTTTGAATTCTCAGGATCTTGTTTAATCGGTTACAATGGAAATTTTAATCATATAACTCCATTTTCTATCTATTAAATAAATTTTTTATTAATATGAATTTTTCTTTAATTTTTAATAGATTATAATTTTTCTACTATTTGTATTAATTATTATTGTATGTAATTGAATTACAATTACACATCTACATAAATTTTTATATTATTAAATTTATTTAATTTGTAAAATAGTTTTCTTCAATATGAATTAGAGATGATTGATTTTCTACTTATTATGAATGTTGTCATTAGAAACGGAAATTAACATGGAGCATCTTCTTTCATTTGTGGTGATCTCTGCCACGTGTTTCAAAATTTTTTATGGAAGCTCAATGTTGTAGAATTGGAGATAAAGATGTAGTGGGAAGGATTGAGATTTTTTAGAATTGACATTTGGCTATAGAAATATTTTAGAGATGTTTATTAGTGCATACCTTGAATTTTTTTATGTTCGTGTTATTTTCTTTTTAATAATTATTGTAATTTTTATATTATTCAATTTACATAATTTTGTTTTGAAATTTATTAATGTCTAAGTTGTACAATTTATTTATTTTTATATTATTAATTAATTTAATTATTTTTTATTTCATATTATAGATCGGGGCATTGAGAGAGTTTATTTCTATGTTGCTTGATCCTTCGCACAAAGAACGACTTTTGAAGTATTATTTTTCTATATTGTTTGGTGAAGATAAGGCTAATGAGTTGATTGTTGAAGTGAAAAATACTTTGAATAGCTTGTATGATCATTACAAATTGCTTTACTCTGATCATGTGTTAATAATGGATGAGGTGCATGATGGACATGAGATAGAAATTGATACTGATGAGATTGATGCTAAGAAGTTATTTGAAAATGGCTATATGAAACTTGTAAAAAAGTTTGATGGTGAAGAATGCAAAACTGAAGTGGATCATTGTTTAATGGAGCCATTTGAGGATGCAGAAAATGGAGATTTTGATACACTTAATTGGTGGAAAACTAATTCTTCAAAATATAGCATCTTGTCATGTATTGTTCGAGATATTTTGGACAATACTTATTTCCACTGTGGCATCTGAATCAACATTTAGCATCGGAGGTCGTATTCTTGATCCATTTCGAAGTTCATTATCTATAAAGACAGTGGAGGCACTCATTTACACACAAACTTGGTTGCGTTCAACACCAATAAATCTTCGTAAAACAATAGATGAGGTTGAACATATTGAGTCAGGTATATACTAAATAGAACAAATTATATAAATTCTTAAATCTTTTTTTCAAAATTAGCTCTTTTTATTTCTTACAGAAATTTTAGGTGATGAGAAAACTACATTTAATGATGCTTAATGCTTTGGAATATGATTGTAAGTAACTTTATTTATTTATTTTTCTATTAGACGTATTAATTATTTATATATTCATTTTATTGCTTATTTTAGAATGGATATATAATATATTTGATTGGAAGTTTAAATAAATCAATATATTATTTTAATAAATTTTTTTAAAAAAATACAATCAATATTAATATAAAATATTATTTTTTTAATTTATTTGGTTCGGATTTAAAATTTTTTAAATGGATTGAATTTTATCGAATGATGGATCGGATTAGATTGAAAATTTTCAATCCGCCAAATGATAGATTGAATATGAATTTAATTAAATCTGCTCAATACGATCCGTCGAACACCCTTAATTTTAGCTGTTTAAGATAATAATTGGAATTAACGTTTGAAAATAAAACGATAACTTTCAAAAATTTTAGAAATATAATAAAACTTATCAAAGAATCAATTAAAGATTACCCTTAAAATTGATTAAATTTTATAATAAATAATTTAAAATAGTAGAAGAAACTAATATAAATTTTTTTATTATACAAGAACCAACAACATTTGCTCATTTCCTTAGATTGATTGATTATAGTGTTTAATACAAAATAATCGAAAATATAAAAAGACAAAAAATAAAATAAGGAAAGACAAAACTACTAATTTTTGCTAATGTTATGAGAAAAATAGAACCATTATAAAATATTTTCACACCATATACAAAAAAAAAATTATAGTTTTGATAACTTGTATACTTCCACAAAATCCTATACAAGTTGAATCATATATAATAATATTATGGTAATATATTTTACATTTTACGGGAATAAAAAAAATATGACAATAATTATCATATAAGCTACCGGGTTATTTCTTGTATGACAATTTTTATTTGCTAAAAATAAGAAATTTTTTTTTAAATAGCCACTTTTTTGTATGAATTTATCAAATTAATTCCCTTCATAAATTTTACACTAAATTAGTTTTAAATTATAAAATTGAACAAAAATAGTAAAATATTATCCTCACCTAGTCATTATTCAAAAAAATTTATCTTCTTTAACAAATTTATCAAGTAAAGACAAAAATTATATGAAAAATTTGTTGAATAAAACTAAAACATGAATTTTTAAAAAAAAAAAATTCCTGGGAAGAAAAGAAGCACAGAATTGAAGCAGCTTTTCAAAATCTGACCTCCAGGATTTCATTCAACTCAACCAGTTGTTAACAGCAAATCAATTTCCTCTCGACTTCGTCGTGATCCTCGACACTCCTTACTGCTGCTTCGTTCCCACTCGTCGTCCGTCGAGAATTTCACGTTCATATCCATAGCTTCGTGGATAATAACGACGTTGAAGCGAAAATCATGGCTGCGGGAACGGCGTTGAAAGGCGCAAACGGAATCTATTCGCTAGTATACAACAACTGGTGGAGTTGAAGGAATTCTAGGAACTCAAATTGATTATATTTTATTAGTTGACTGAATCGATTACACTATTTTTCTTTTTTTTCTTTTATACTCTCCTCGACGGAAATATATATTTTATTGGTTGTATAATTATAAAAATAAAAGAGAAAATTAAATTTTAGAATATAGTATTTACACCATACAATTTTAAAAAATAAAAATATTATCGTAACAATTTTTGTATAAATAAATATTTATTTAAAAATTTAAATACACAATTCGTTTAAGATAAAATTAATTATACAAGACACAATTTATTTAAGATATGATTATTTATTTAATTAATCATGTCTTAAATAAATTTTTGTATTAAGAGAATCAAATACGAATACGATTCGATTATTATTCATTTTTAAATTTTTTAAACCCTAAATCTATTTGATGACATCGAACTTATATCGAATAATCGATTTTTTTTGTTAAGAAGACGATTGATTTGTAATTACGATACCCAAAATTAGCTATAAAACTTTTTTTATTAATATGTAATTATGATACCCAAATCTTGCTATAAAACCTCTTTTTTTTTTTTAATAAAAACAAAGAGATCAATGTTGGCTTCACCACTCTCATTTTAGAGAGTTGCTTTCTCACATGCCACGCTGTTCTCTAAGGCAACTTTTTGAGGATCAAATGACCACCACAAAACACTATTTGATCCTCAAAGAGTGTCTTACATTCTTTGGTATCATTGGGATGGGTTTGTTCTCAGCTCTAGGGTCCAATTGACACTAGTTTTCTAAGCTTTAGTCTCTCTCATGTGATAGCTCCAAACTTTCTGGCCCATAAAAAGTTGAATTCGTAAATGGTGACATATTCGAGGCTGCATTCACACAACTTAATCCGTGATAAATACAAGCCACAAAGCGAAAGTTTTAAATTATTTAATATATAGACGAATCGGCTGACTTCATACAATTTCAAACCTCATTTATATATTATTATATTTAAGTATTTTCAGTAATTCATATATATATAGATGAATGAGAATCACTTTTTAACTTTGCACTCCATTATTAAATTTAGATAATTTTAATATTAATGATTTAAAATATTTAAATATAATAAATTACAGATAATGTAAAATATTATTTAAAACCAAGAAACAGTTAATCCATCACTATATATATTAAAAAATTGTGTAGTGCTTCAGTTTATATAATTATTTTCTCTTCATCAATGGTTAATTTTACTTTTAACGTTCTATATAGTTGTTGTATGTCATCACGATATAAATTTATCACTTATTCAATAAATTATGGACTAAAGATAGGGATGGCAAAAATCTTCGAAACCATGGTCCACTGTCCCGCTTTGTTTCGTTGGATTGAGTTTGGGTCTTGAAAATCTAATTCATTTAAAATTAGGGCAGGGCAGATTCAAAATCTAAAAACTCAACTAATTTAAAAAATATGACGGAAATGAGAATTATAAGTTTCACTCTATCCCGTTCGATTTATAAAAAAAATATTATAGTAAGTATACTGTAGTTTACTATATCAAACCTAAAAATTTGAGTTATATTATTGTAATAGGCCCAAAATTTGAATTATATTGTAGCAGACCCATAAATTATAATCCATATTGTAATAAAGTCATATGATGCAAAATTTGGAAACTATAGCTTAGTGATTGTAGCAATATTGTAACTTATCAAACGTGGTTAAATGGAATCGGATTGTAGACAAATTGAGTAGATTAGAAACGAGGATGAGTTGGCTCTACCCCGTTGTTCAAGACGGGAGAAGAACGAGTTTGGTGACAAACTCACCCCAAATGGGCGAGTTCGAGGATGACAAATCTCGCCCCTAACTTGCCACCACGTCATCCCTAACTAAAGATTAATGTACAATAGAGATAAAAATAATAATAATAATATATTATAAAGTTAACTGTTTTATGTAATATGATATATTTACGAATTTACTTATAATTAATCATTATTTTATAACATAAATAATAAATATTGTTATATTCAGTTATTTTATAATATAAAATTTACGTTAAATTTTATATTTTTTAACTTAAAATATATAACATGAAAATTGAAATACGTAATAATTTAATCTATGTATATAATTATTATACATGTGAGAAATTATTTATTTTATTACTTTTATCATTAATAAAATATGATTTACACCATCGCGTCTTTCTTAGAATTTGTTAATTTTTGGGTTATACATTTTGCAATTAGGAGATAAATTATAACAAAATAATTTTATTTTATAACAATTTAAATTTATTTTTAATAATTATTTAAGAATAATTTTATTAGTATTGCTTCATAATAATTTTAAATTTAAATTATTATATAAAATATTAATAATTATAAAATTATTTTGAATATAATTTTTTATTATAAAAAAATTATAATTACTATAAAAATTAATATATATTTTAAAAAAGTTTATTTATTAAATATTAAAATATATATCATCAAAATACTTTGGTGCGGCGGTTAAACTTTTAGTATTTTAAATTGTTATTGCATATAATAATAATATAAATTTATCACTTATTCAACATATTATGAATTAAGGATTCATAGTTTAATTTGTCGAATCTGACCTGACTAAATGAATAATTTAGCATTAATTCTAATTAATTTTCTGACTTGGTTAGATAACGGCTTTGACAAAGAAATGCTTGAAAGATGGTGGTTAACAACCTTCTGTCCATTTTTTCGTCTCGCTTTGGAAATCATTTGCTGAACGAAAATTACGTAAAGAGAAAAAAAAAAAGGGCAATAAATAGTACTATAGTTTTCGTTAGTTTATGATAACTCAGCTGAGCTACTTGACTCAGACTTATATGTTTGAAAATTCTCTCTTTCTATTTGTTTTTGAAACTGAAATAATTAAATTATTTCGCAGTCATAAATTATTTTCTTAAGAAGTAATATTTTCTGTTGTAAATATTCATGTATTTAAAAATATAAATTTAAATAAATTTGTCTAGATTTAACATAAAAATAACTATTTTATGCAAATCACTACTATATATTTATAAGATGGATCAACGGCCTTATAAATTTGCATATATTTTTATATTATTTGATGATCGTTAGATCTACACACCTCCACCAGTTAAAATTAAAAATTTGATATAGATAATTAATGTATAACTAATATATATTATAATTAATGTATATACTAGATTTAATCTTAATAATTAAAAATGTGTAGATCTAATAGTTTAGAAAATAATGTAAAAATATATATAAACTTATAAAGTTGTTGATCCATTATATATATATATATATATATATATATATATATGTATGCAAGTATATATATACAGCACACATGCACTCATGAAATATGCAAATTTATACAAAAGGGTTAATTTAATTGCTAGAAATTATTATGAGAATACCATGAACAATGAAAAATAAAATAAATAGTTTCCTATTTCCTATTGAAATCAGTAGTACGTGATCAATTTAAACTTACAAATAATACATGCAAATACATAACAATTAATTGAAAATGGATAGGATATATAGCTAGGTTAAGGCAAAAGCAAGCAAATTGATGAGAATAATGAAAATGAATGTATTGTAAAGACTAATAGAAACAGCATATATGGTTTGATTACTTGGTTAATTAATTTAATAACAAGAAGAGATTTGAAGGAACTTAGACAAATGTGTAAGCATGAGAGCGAGATTTAATAAGAAAGCTTGGTGTAAGAGATAATGCTAACGCTGGTGATGTTGCAGCAGAAAGAAAAAAGGAAAGACAATTACAAATAATAAATATTGTTATATTCAATATTTAGTAACATAGAATTTAAAATTTACGCTAAATTTTAAAATTTTTAAACTAAAAATACATAACATAAAAATTGAAATATGTAATAATTCCAATATATATATAATTATTACACATGTGATAAATTATTTGTTTTATTACTTTTATCTCTTAGAATTTGTCAATTTTTGGGTTATATATATTTTGAAATTAGGGGATGGAATAGACCAAAGGTACCAATTATATATCTTCCTGCCTTTCTGCCTGCAGTCATCATCAGTTCTTTTGGGTTTCGTTCATCCACATGGGTGGTCCAATGACAAAGGACATTGCTTCATCAAATTAAAACTTTTTTCACATGGCTCCACAGTCTACATTATTGTTTTCCACATCCCCAATATATATTAAGTTATCAAGGAATTGGCTACCCTTTGGATGAATTATTAAGTTAGTTTCTTTCTGCATTGTAAAATTTAAAATTTGATGTGAATAGTAAAATTTGTTTGAGTTCCATTAGATGCATGAAACGAGGCTTGAATTAACAGATAAAATCTAAGATGAAATAGGTATATTACGTTATTAATGAAATTATACTATATATATATATTAATGAAATTATACTACATATATATATCTTTATTTTAAATTAACTAATTATATTACTAATTATAACAATAAAAATTTGAAAATACATTTAAATTTTGAATAAAAAAGTAATTTAAATAATATGAGATACAGTTTACGCTATTAAGTTATCTTTTAAAAAAAATAAAGATAAAATTTTACGTGTCGTAAAAATTAAAAAAAATTATTATACCATTCAAAACTTATTTTTCTAAAAAATTGTTAGCACTACTTATTTTTGAAAGTACGAAGTAATTAATTATTGGGTATTGTGAGAATAGTAAAATTTTATGTTATTAGAACTCGTGAATATTAAATTTTTATTTTTATTGTAAATTAAATTTAGAATAGTTTAAAAGAGTCAAGTATATCATAAATCAGTTAAGTTGTCGTATAGGGTACACTTTATGAATAAATATAACCATGTATATGTGATAAATATTTGTTAAATACTTGTAATCCATTTGTTATAGAAAATACTATAATATGTCATTAATAGTTGTTTAATGTATAATACAAGTAAATAGAAATGAGAAAAATATGCGAGATAAAAAATTCATTTTTCACTTAAAATTTTTTGCCCTCCCCAGTTAAATTTATTGAAAATTAAAATTAAAATGAAATTTGGTGGGGGCCTATCTGATTGAAACGGGTATTCTAGGCTTTCAATGTCTAGAAAAAAGACAAGTTTTATTTGATGTGATCGGCTATAACAACGCTTATCTACCTTTCCTGCTCATCCCATGTTTATGATAATTTTTTCTTTAAAAAAAATTCAAGTTTTTTATTATAACTTTTACATTTTATTTTTTTAATTTTTTATAAATTATAATATTTTATTACTCTTAAGTTAAAAGTTATAATAAAAAAATAAAAATATAAGAAAAATTAATTGTAACTAAAAAAATTTTAAAAAGTGAAGAAGTTTATAGAATATGCATATGGTATACCATTTTTGTCAATTAACTTTTCATAAGAGTGATTGGTACTGGTATTCTTTAAATAAAGGGTAAATATTTGATTCTTTCTCGTATTGAAATTAATTTTTTTTCTTAAAATAAGAAATATAAATTTTATTTAAATTAGATATAAGATTTTAAATAAAACTAAACTAAATCTAATTCTGTGTATAACAATGAGAATATGGGCTCGAATATTTTTTTATTTTCACTTAAATTGAGAATATAACGATGAGAATATGGGCTCGAATATTCTTTTATTTTCACTTAAATTGAGAATAGGTTTTCAAACAATAAATTAGATTCGATCATAACTTTCGTATCGAACTCGAGACTAAAAATATTGTATTAGTGTTAGAAATTTTAGAACTAAAAATTACTTGATATTTTAACGTATAATAATTATAAAAAAGTGTCTGATATATGCATTGTGGTTATTTTTTTAATATATTTTTTATTCTTATTGATTGATTGATGGTCATTCCTTTTAACACTTAATCATGATTGTATATCAAATTGATAGGAATTCTTGGTAGGCTTCATCTTTCTTTTCCAGTCAGTGACAAGAATTTTCATCAAATGTAATCAATTCTACACGAAGATTCTTTGACTTGATCAATTGACAAAATCCAAATCTAGCTGCGAAATCCTGCAACCTCATCAACAAAAGCCTTGAGATTCTTATCCGAAGACCCACCTTGCTTGGCTGCTTCCAATGCCAAATCCTTCCATTTTTTGACATTTCCTCTCAACTCTTCCCCTTTCTCTCCTTCCCCCATCACCAACTCTAAACACCTCTTAATCTCTTCACTCTCTACAATTCCTTTCTCATTGGCTTTCACTCGCACACCAGTTCTGGATATATCTTCAATGATTTTTGCGTTTGTTCCTTGATCTGCCCACTGAGGAAACGCCACTACTGGTACTCCTGAAACCAGGCTTTCCAAGGTTGAATTCCACCCGCAATGAGTTATGAAACATCCTAGTGATGCGTGAGACAGGACTTGCACTTGAGAGCACCAGGGGACTATCATTCCCTTCTCGTTAAGCTCTTCTCTATAGTTGACCAGTTCATCTTCTTCCTTCTCCTTATCCTTCTGTTTCTCTTTTTCTCTTGTCACCCATAAGAATGGATGCCCGCTGTCTAGTAACCCTTTTGCAATTTCCTCCATTTGTTGCTTTGCCAAGACGCAAAAGCTTCCGAACGATACGTAGATAACCGATGACTTGGGCTTTGAGTTCAGCCATTCTATGCAGTCCCCGGAACTCTTAAAAAGATCGCATCCGAAGGAAGTATCCGCGGGGTCTTTTCCATCCAAAAACGCCGATGGAATCAACGGTCCTACGGCGATCATATTGAACTTACCAATGGCTGTTAAAGTCTCAGGCTCTAATGCATTGAACGTGTTGACAAGAATTCTCGGGTTGCCTTCTTCAACAAGTCTCTCCATTTGTTCTTTAAAACTTCCAAGTATAGTAGAGTAGGTGTTGGGAGTTTCAGGGAGAAAGAAAGAAGGAAGATCACGGCGGCTAAGTGGTGGTAGCCCTGGTAACTCTATCAAGCACGAAGCTTCATTAACCTTCTCTTTGATATAATCGTCAAACCCGTAGAAGTAATAATAATAGGTATCGAAAACCAGAGCCGGTTGAAGCCAAAGAAGGGCGGAAGGAAGGTGCAAATCACGCGCCAATTCCCCCACCCAAGCCAGAAGGAGAGTGTAAACCAAGCAAGTAAACGGTCGACCCTCATTTTCACTAGTCCTGAGGAGCTCAGCTAAGGTTTCGGAGCCACGACGCTTGATCGTAGAAATGTAGTCTCCAGGATCATCTTTATTAGAATCAAATCCGTCGTCGTAACCGTCAGAGAAGGCAGCGAACGACAAGCCGTCTGGAGTAGGGCTTTTGGTCATGCGGCGGTGAGCAGAGACACAGGTAGCAAACGTGACGCGTGCTCCTGCGCGTACAAGACTCTTTCCGAACTGGAGCGCAGGGTTCAAGTGGCCCTGAGCGGGAAAAGCTACGACCTAGAAAATGGGGCTGCATCATTGGATTGATCGGCGGAGCACGGTGGCTTGGGAAATAGGTGAGATTTGCCAGCCTTACAGTTTGCTTGCATATAGCATTAGATTACAGGGAAAGAGTTTAAATAAAGGGTGGAGAAGAGAAAGATGACGTTTGAGGTGACGATTTAGGGAGATTTCATATTTGCAGAGAAGTTTGTCGCTTCTTCTTCGTGGGGTATTGAGTAGACAGAACACGGTGAGATAGAAGTTACTTGTCTACACGTAAAGGTGATTTTGCCCGCAAGGAATTGACGACAGCTGATTTGGATCGCACGATTTCAGAGATCTATCTCACTTCAGCCCTTATCTAGCAGGCAAGTTTGTTTTGTTATCCTCCAACATTAATTTCCTTCAAAAAGAGTGATTATATATATACATATATATATATATATTAATAAATAATTTATTCATATTAATATTTTTTTCAAATTTTTATCGTTGATTAGTTTTATTAAAATTTTTGTACAACTCGAAAGTCTTAATTTCTCTTATATTAAATTTTTTTTGTAGGAATAGTCAAATTGATAAGGTTACGGAGTTGTTTGGTAAAAAATTAAAAGAAATATAATTGATATAGGAGAATTTGAAATAAAATATGAGTAAAAAAATACAACCGCTTTATATATTAGAATTTAAAATTTAGATAATTTGACTGCAAAAAATAAAAATTAATTAAATTATTATTAATTAAATTCTTAATTTGAATAAATATTAAATAAATATAAATTAAAATTATCAGCTTAAATTATCGTTAATTAAATTCTTAATTTTTATAAATATTAAATAAATATAAACCAAAATTGTCTAATTAAATTTTTAATTTTAAATAAATATTAATTAAAATTATTGTTAATTAAATTTTTAGTTATTTTAATAATTTTAAACATTAAATATATTAAAATTAAATTTTTTAAATTTTATTTTAAAACAAATAAGTGTATTATAGTCATTTAAGTAAAAATAGATAGTCAATTAATAGTCTAGGGAAGATAAGTGTATTTTTGCTCAAATTTTTCTATTTAAGTATTAAAATCTCAAATTTCAAAAGAAGTAAAGGTCAAAACTTATTTTTTCTATTAAAACTTTATATATTTTACATATTATATGTATAATTTATTAATATTTTTACTGACTTTCAACTCTTATTTATTATAGTGATTAGACTTGAGGCATGATGGTCATAATCGCGTGAGTTTGATTCCTGTCTCTAACTTGACGGTATGAATTTTACCCTCATGTGACTAATTCTCAAAATTTTATGAGCAGATTATGCTATACCCTACCTTTAACTTTACTTTTTAATAGATTCTTAATTATAATATCAATAAATCGGTAGTTTTTTTATTGTAATATCAGTAAATTTGTATACTCAAGACTGTAATATTAAAAACATTATTTATTATAATATTGAGATATTGTAATAGATCTTAACTTTTGGAAAAAGAACAAATACCCCCTTAAGTTTTTAGAGAGTATTAAATACTCCCTTAACTTTTGAGAAAATAGAAAGATACTTCCATATATTTTAAGAAGATACCCTAGACCCAAGGTTTCATTAGTTGACCTATTAGAATATTATCATTTTAATACCTAAATTTCACTAAATTAATAAAATTGGATATATTTTGCTCATTATTAGCCATCTATCCCTTATTTCTAATATCTATGAGGCTAAAATATTAAATATAAAAAACAATATTTTATTTGATTATTTTTAAAAATTTAGAAATAAAAATATTATTTATTCAAAAGTTATTACTTTTATTGACACAATAATAAATTTAATTCATTTATTGTAATTTATTATTCTCCTTTATCATAAAATAGTTATGTAGATTTACCCAATTTATTTAGATATTCCTATACACATATTCTCTTGACTTTTGAAAAATATTAAATTCATTATTCAAATTAAAATACTAAAAATAAGTAGAAAAAATTTAAATAATTATTTGACAAGAAAAAATTGGATTAAGTATATTTATAGTATATTGAGAGAAAATTTTAAATAAAATAAAATAAATAAATTATAATATATGAATTAAATTTAATGTTGTGTAAATACTAAAAATTTATATCTTAATTTGTAATAAATACTACAAAGGGTAATTTTCAGTTTTAATCATTATTTTATTGATAAATTTTACAAATAATTTTAATTTTTTAACAATACTCAGCAGTGCCTTTTATTTTTTGGCAAGTCATCAATAATACCTTAAAACAGAATAAAATGACTTATTTACCCTTATTATTATTAATATTATATACATAAGGACAAAAATGACCTTGTATTGTTAAAAAAAATCAAATTTAACTTATATATAATTAATAATTTATATTTTATTGAGAAAAATGAGTTGCTTATATATCAAAATTAAGGAATTTTTTTTAATTAAATAATAAATAAATAAACTTAAATTAGATTATATAGCAAAATAAATTACATATATATATATTAATTATTAATTAATTAATTAAAAATAATTAACTGATATTACTATTATAATTTTGTTTATTTAAATTTTTTACTATTTTTTTATATATCAAATATCAAATTATTAATTAATATCTTTATAAATATTATTTTATTCATTATTTTTAATTATTTAATTAATGATTAATATATATGCAATTTATTTTGATATAAATTTATTTTAAGTTTATTTATTTATTGGTTAAGTGAAAATTTTCCATAATTTTGATATATAAACAACTCATTTTTCTCAATAAAATATAAATTATTAATTATATATAAGTTAAATTTATTTTTTTAACTATACAGGGTCATTTTTGTCTTTATGTTATAATATTAATAACAAGAAGGGTAAATGAGTCATTTTATTCTGTTTTAGGGTATTATTGACGACTTGTCAAAAAATGAATGGCATTGCTAAGTATTGTCAATAAAACAATAGTTAAAATTAAAAATTATCTTACTAAAAAAGTTAGAAAAAAAAAAGTTAGTAGCATTATAGTATATAATTTTATCTAATTAATTATTACTATTTTAATTTGAATAAATATATTTTTATTTCTACATTTTTTTAAATAATAAAATAAAATAAAATTGTTAAGTTTAATATTTTAGTCCTAAATATTCAAAGTAAGGATTGGATTGCTAATAATAATAAAGTATATTTAATTTTTTAATTTAGTGAAATTTAGGAATTAAAATGATAATATTTTAATCGGTTAAACTAATGAAAGTCTACAGGGGCATCTTCCTATTTTCTGAAAAATCAAAAGAATATCTACACTCTCTAAAAATTTAGGTGGATATTTGTTCTTTCTATAAAAACTAAGGTGTATATTATAATATCCCCATAATATTTGTAATATTAAATTATATTTCACTTTTATACATACTTTATTAGTACTCTACTAACTTTTAATTTTCACTTACCACAAAACTTTTTTAATGCTAAATTAAATAACTTTTTATTTTTTCAACAAATTAATATAGTTTTATATTGATAAAAAATAATAATGGATGAACAAATAGTTGATAATTAATTAATAAATAAGTTTTCTATCACAATATGAAATTTAGAAAACTTTTAATTATAATTAATAATATTTTGAAGAAAATATTAGTTAATTAATTTTTATCCAATAATTAATAAAAAAATTGAGACAATTAAGGATATTCTAAAATTTTTTTTTTTACTATTTTAATGAAGTAATAAATAAATAAAGGTTTTATAAGGATTTTGGAGAGGTAACAATAACTCACTCTTCCTTAAAGTTTATAAATTTTAATTTTCATTACTAGCCTTAATTTTTTTTAGGATTATTATTAGCTATCTTGTTATAATGTTGAAATATTACAGTATGAAAAAAAGATTTATTAATCCTTAAATTTGATCTGATTATTTTGATAGCTTTTCAAAATACATATATTAAGATGTCAATTTATTTAAAATGAGGTTGCCTGGTAAGAGTAGTTCAAAAGGTATGGAATACATTGACACTCAAATTATTTTGAGTTTGAATAATAATAAAAAATAAAAGGGTTAGTATTTTGTAAGTGAGATTTCTTAATTTTAATTAAAATTTTTATTTAAAAAAAAGAGAATTATATTAATTTATTTGTTAGCTACTACTTTGTCAATTCTTCTTTATTTAGAATGAGGATTATATTCTTATATATTAAGACGTCAATTTTGAATTGTATAAAGGTATCATTTATATGGAATAAAATAATAAGGACAAGACAATACTTCTTTATATTGAATACAACAATTGACTTGGACTAATATTTGTTTTTGGATATTTGTTTTTGGATATTTTGAAATTTAACTAAAATTTAAATATGATTTTTTTTATCTTAAGTGTCTAAATGTAAATAATAAATTATTTATTTTTATAAAAATAAAAAATTTTAAATTGATATGTTGATATATATATATATATATGGTCTAAAAATTCTAAAACTAATATGCTATTTTGTTGGTATATATATAAATATTACATAATAAATTAAAAATATTATTGAATAAATAAAATAATTAATTCATTTAGACATTTAATTTTTAAAATTTAAGTTAAAACTTTTAATTTAATTATATTCAAATATAAGTGAAAACAAACACCTCTTAAATATCTAAATAATTTTATTCCCATTTCATATCAAAAGACAAACAGACCTATAATCTTACCATATCAAAATAGTAAACCCCAACAAGTCACTATTTATTCGCTTAAACCACAAAGCACAAGAGTTGAAAACCCCCATTTCAACTAAGCCAACAACAATTTTAATTTTTAGGGTTGTTTTCGGTCCCACCCTATATTTATTGACATATATTATACATAGACCAATTTTTATGAAAGTGATCAGTCCACTCCCAAATAACGATAAAATGACTATTTTACCCTTATCTTAATAAAAATAAAATAATAATATTTTAGTCCCTAAACTTTGATAAAATAACAAATTAAGGTATATTTTAGTTAATTTAATATTTTAGTCCTTATTATCATTTGTCACTCTTCTTCCATCTTTTTTTATTACCATTTTTTTTCAACTTATATAAAAAATCTACCAATGAAAACTACAATAACCCATTCAAGAAAATTTCCATAATTTTTGTTATTATTTGTTTTCAAAAAATCGTGAATAAAAATCATATGTTGTGAGTTTAATTCGTATTTCCAATAATTTAGAGCTTTTTACTGTAGTGTAATTAGGATTTTGTACTGTTTTAAATAAAAATTTAATTATATTCTCAAAAATTATAATGAATAGTAACAAATATAACAATACAATGTGGACTAAAATGTTTAAGTTAATTAAAGTATGTCTTAATTTATTATTTGATCAAACTTGAGAGACTAAAATGTTATTATCTTTTATTTATTTGTAATTAAGGTAAGGGTAAAATAGTTATTTTACTGTTATTTGAGGTTGAGTGATGACTTTTATAAAAATTAGTCTATATTTGATATATATTAATAAATGTAGGGGTATGGTCGAAAATAATCCTAATTTTTAATTGTCACGAGCTTGTCCTAATACCACATTTCTTATATATACACTTAGAGTTTAATTTCCTAACATAAACTCTTCACTGTTAATCAAAAGCAAAATTCTAAACTCTTTTCTTAAAAAAAAAAAAAATTTCCTTTTTGGAAAAATTTTAAATAAGTTGGTTGACAAAATCTTACCTCATTTCAAATAATTTTTAGCTAACGAGTGATGGTAGTTACTTAGACTAAAAGCATCGATGATAGCTTAAGAGTGAGCAACTCAACCAAGGAGATGACAAATAGAGGAGGTGGCTTAGGTAGTTACAGTTGGAGAAAAATATTTTAAAATTACTATTTAATTTTATGAGTTATATTTTATAAATTATTATTATTGTATGGTGGTTACAATATTTAATTTACACCATTAATCTTATCAATTATTTAAATATAATATATGAGCTACAAAAAGATATTAATGTGTTTTAATATTTTCTTTAAATCTTAAAATATTTTATTAGTATATAAAGAGTATTTTGTATCCATTTTGATGTACTAAACAAAATGAAAAAAGAGAAGAGAAAACTATATGTCTATATGTTTTAACAAAAATTCATATTAGCAATTGTAACATCAAAGACTTGACGTTTATTTTCTGATGGTCGTGTTCATTGAGGAGATTGGCTGCAAGCATTGGGTTAAATTTTGAAACCATAGAGAACTGTCATTACTCACACCATTGAAATCTTATATTTTCATAAAATATAAAAAAATTAATACCATATTTTGTAACTTTATTTTAATAGTAGACCTAATAACTTTATTTTAATAGTAGACATATTTTGTCATTAATATATGACATAATTTTATCCACCATTGAAATCTTAAATTTTCATAAAATATAAAAAAATTAATATTTGTAACTGTGTCAACTATGAATTAATTGTCGATTTGCATTTATTCTGGTGATGGTCTAATTTTATGGATCTCAATTGTTGAGATGATAAATGTATAAAAAAATGCAGCCTAGTAGTTACCTAGAGACTAGAGAAAGATAAATTAAAGCCTTATTAAGTCTTGATTGGGGGTCTTCTCGTAACTTTCTAGAGCTTTTTTCTAGCAACTCGTGGAAATAGACGATCGTCATTGGACGGAGACTGCACTCTTTTAGTGAAGATTTAATGCTCTTGCTTACTGCATCCAATTCAGTTTCTTATCACAAGCAGTATTTAAGAAGTAATGGAGTCAGAGAAGTTAGTTCAACTGTGTCAATCATTATCCCTGCTGGAAGAAGAGGAGAAAACCATTGTTGTAGACAGGAGTATTACAAAGCTCGGTGAGGAAAAGTTAACCAACTCCTTGGTAGGTAAGATACTCTCTCACAGGCTTATTAAGTAGAGACGGTCTAAGATCGGCAGTTCAAAAAATGTGGAGAACAATGAATGAAGTTAAAGTTGAGAGCTTGGGAGGGAATCGTTTCGTCTTCCAGTTTCATTATGAAATTGCTAAAAGGAGAATATTGCTAAACAGACAATATTGCTAAACGGACCTTGGCATTTTGATAAATCATTGATTGTACTTGTGGAACCAAAAGGGGTTGGTGATGTATCTCAGATAAGTTTTACAAATGCCTCTTTCTGGATACAAATTCATAACATTTCGATTCTATGTATGAATAGAGAAACTGGATCGTATTTGGGGAGTTTATTGGGAAGGGTGGAAGATGTTGATTCGGGAGAAACTGGAGATTGCTTAGGAAAATTTCTTAGAGTAAGGGTGAATCTGGACATTACTAAACCATTGAGAAGAGTTTTAAAAGTGAAGTTTAATACTGAAGAAGGAACCTGTACAATCATGCCTCTATTATATGAAAAACTTCCAGATTTTTGCTTGGCTTGTGGTCGTATTGGGCACCTCTATAGAGATTGTTCAGAAATGAATAAAGAAAAGCTGGTCACAGTCAATATTCAAAGCCTTAACTATGGTCCTTGGCTCAGAGCTTCTTCAATGGCAGGGAAGAACAAACCAGAGAAGTTCAGTGAAGGAGTTGGAGTTAATCCTAGAGACATCGGGTCGAATCAGGGATCTGTGGTCCAAAATTCGGATGATGTCAGGTTGCAGAGTCAGGCGGCTAATAAATGTCAGCTGAATACAAACACACTTACCGAAATTGAGGGGAATGTGTTCCAGAGACAGCCGCTAGGAGGATCGAGAAATATCGCTTCCTTGACAGAGGAAAACTCTCTTCAGCCAAATTATGCTACAGCCACTGGATCTATAGAAAAAGGAAAGAATATTATAAGCCGAATTACCTCTTCGAATGTTGGCCAAGATGAGCCCAGTTCACAAACATGCTTTGGAATCCAAGAAACATCCAATTGTACCCTCAGTCAAAGCCCTAGTCAAGGTGCAAGGATCCCATCGACAAATCCAAGTTTGTTGAAGACCCCTACTAACTCCTCTTCAAAAAAATAGAAGCCACGTGCGAGAAAAGTAACCGACAAAGTTCAAATCTCTACTGCCCATAATGGTAACTTGAAAAGAAATCTTGAGGAGATGGAAATTGATACTTCTGAACCTAAAAAATTTAAGTTCTCGAACAATGGAGGTCAAGGCAGTGTAACTGAGGCTGTGCAGGTAGCTACAGTAATGCTCCGGAAGGAAAATTCACTCAGCCTTGTTTCTTCAGAATTAGCCCTTACATCAGCAAAAACGGCGGCAGCTGAATCTCAGCCCCGCCGAGAGCCATGAAGGTTTTATGTTGGAACGTTCAAGGATTGGGGAACACTCGAACATTCCATGATTTGAATCTAGTTCTCCAACAACAGAAGCCGGATTTACTATTTTTGTGCGAAACGAAGACAACTTCACAACAAATGGATGTGATTCGAGTTAAGTTAAATTATGACTCGTGTTTCTCTGTCGATAGAAGGGGTAGCAGAGGAGGAATAACATTATTGTGGCAATCCAGTACCAGCATAAGAGTCCAATCTTTTTCGCAACACTACATTGATATTATTGTACAGGGTGGTCCGATTCCATGGAGGTTCACAGGTTTTTATGGCTATCCAGAGCAACATGGGAAAAAATATTCCTGGAGTTTGTTAAGAAGATTGGCTTCTCTTTCCTCTTTACCATGGCTTTGTAGGGGTGATTTAAATGAAATTCTAAAGCTTGAAGAGAAGAGAGAAGGCACTTACCGATACACACAATCAATGCATGATTTTAAAAATACATTATCAGAGTGTGGTTTGAGAGATATTGCAAGCAAAGGTAATCCATTTACATGGTCGAATAAAAGATACGGCAATAATTTAATTGAAGAAAGGCTAGATAGATTTCTTTGCACTCAAGATTGGACGGAGATTTTCAAAGGAGCTATAGCTTATAATATAGAGGCATATGGTTCAGACCACTTACCCATTGTTATTGACACTCGTAAACATAATCGATGGGTAAAAAAACATGGCTGGAGTAGGAGATTCCGTTATGAAAATTTTTGGAGTTCTTATAATGACTGCAGGAATTTGATTGCCAAAATTTGGAGTGACAGTGATGACTCGTGCAGGCTTAATCCAATTTCAAATTTTCTGAAGAAATTAAAGGAGTCTAGAATATCCTTAAAGAGATGGAATTCGGAAAACTTTGGTAACAGAAAGCAGTACTTCCGAACTCTTCAAGAGAAACTTCAACAATTAAAGCAGATACCACCCTTATTGCAGATCCCAGTTGACATAAAGGCAGTAGAGAAGAAGATTGAAGAGTTTTTAAGGGATGAAGAGATTTATTGGCGGCAGAGATCCGGAACAACCTGGCTTCACGCAGGGGATAGAAATACAAAATACTTTCATGCCAAAGCTAGTTCAAGAAAACAGCATAATATGGTTGTAGGAATTCGTACAAAAAATGATATATGGAGTGAAGACCCAAAGGAAGTTACAAAAGTTTTTCTGAAGTATTTTTCATCTTTATTCAGATCTTCTAACCCTTCAGTGAACCATATGAATAAAATTCTTGATTCTTTGGAAACCAGAGTGAATGACAGGATGAATGGTTTTCTCGATCAGGAGTTTACCAAGGAAGAAGTACGGACTGCAGTGTTTTAAATGAGCCCTCATAAGGTTCTTGGTCCAGATGGTTTTCCAGTTTCCTTTTATCAAGCTCACTGGGATTTAGTCGGGGATTTTGTTTCGGATTTCTGTCTTAACATCTTAAATGAGGAGTGGGATTTAGCTTCAATCAACCATATGTTCATTGCCTTAATTCCAAAAAGAAAAATCTCAGAAAGAGTAGAGGATTATCGACCTATCAGTTTGTGCAACGTCAGCTATAAGATCATTTCCAAGATGGTGGCTAACAGACTAAAGGAAGTTGTAAGTGAGATCATTGCTCCTTTTCAAAGTGCTTTTATTCCTAATCGACTGATAACAGATAATATCATTATTGGTTATGAATGCCTGCATAAAATCAGACACAGGCGAAGGGGCAGACAAAGTCTTATGGCGTTAAAGCTAGACATCAATAAGGCATATGATAGAATTGAGTGGGGTTTTCTGAAGGCCCTTATGATTAAACTGGGATTCTCCTTAAAATGGGTTGAGCTTGTCATGAGATGTATTTCTACAACAACTTTCTCTATCTTGCTTAACGGAGAGGTTTGTGGCTTCTTCACTCCCGAAAGGGGACTAAGGCAAGGTTGTCCACTTTCGCCTTATCTTTTCATTCTTTGTACAGAAGCGCTTTCTTCGTCAATCATTAAAGCAGAGCAAGAAAATAGAATTCATGGTATTAAGTTTGGAAGCCCAGGGATCTCTATTTCCCATTTGTTATTTGCTAATGATAGTCTAATTTTTGCCAAAGCTAATATTGCAAAAAGTCGACAGCTGAAAGATATTCTAGAGTTGTACTCTTCAGCTTCTGGTCAAGTTGTCAATTATAGCAAATCATCTATGTTCTTCAGTCCCAATACCAGCTCTTCACTTATCAATTCTATCAAGCATATTTTTAATTTAAGAGTAGTTTCATGACATGAAAAATACCTTGGGCTTTCTTCAATGATTGGCAGAAATTGAACCCAGTTTTTTCATGCTATCAAGTAGAGAATCAGCCTTAAGATCACAGGATGGAAAGCAAAATTATTCTCTAGTGGAGGGAAAAAAGTTCTGATTAAGGCAGTGGGCCAAGCTATTCCTTCCTACGCAATGAGCGCGTTTAAGTTGCCTATTACATTGTGTAATGATCTCCAGAAGATTTTCTCTAACTATTGGTGGAGTCACTCAACTTCCTCCAAAGGTATTCATTAGTGTTCTTGGAACCTTCTCTGTTAACCAAAAAAAGATGGCGGATTAGGTTTCAGGGACCTTTCAGCTTTTAATCAAGCCCTTCTAGCTAAGCAGTGCTGGAAAATTCTTTTGAATCCAAATTCTTTAGTTGCCATAATTCTTAAAGCTAAGTACTTCCCTCACACAGATTTTTTACATAGCACAATTGGCAGTTGTCCCTCCTATATTTGGAGGAGCCTTCACTGGGGAAGAGAAGTGTTAGACAAAGGGCTAAGATGGAGAGTTGGGAATGGCAAAGACATTCAAGTTTATGGGAGCAACTGGATTCCGAAACCTCATAGCTTCAAACCTTTTTCCCCTCAATCTTTTCCATCAAAAACTCTGGTTAGAGACTTAATGCAGGGTCAAGGTGAGTGGCATCAAGACTTGATCGGATTTAATTTTCTTTAAGATGATGCAGAAGCAATTCTAAGTATCCCTCTCCCTAAAACCTGTTATCAAGACTCAATGATATGGCACTATGATAAGAAAGGCACTTACACGGTTAAGAGTGGCTATCAAGTAGCCCTCAAGCTGAAATATTATGATTTACCCTCTTGTTCAGAGAATCAATCGACTTGGTGGAACTATGTTTGGAATCTTTCTGTTCCTTCGAAAATAAGAATTTTTCTTTGGAAGGCCTTGCGAGAGCTGTTGCCAACCCAGAGCAATTTAAAAAATAGAAAAATTCTTGATCAGAGTTGGTGTTTCAGATGCTCAGTAGCTAAGGAAGACTGTTTTCATGCCCTTGTCGGCTGCAGGTTTGCTAAGAAAGTGTGGAAGTTGATGCCTTTCTCTCATTGCCTAAAGTTCACTCAACATGCTTCCTTTTCCTGTTTTGTCCAATCAGCTATGGGGAGTCTTAACAGAACTGAAGTGGAGTTTTTACAGTAGTTAGCTGGTTTATCTGGAAACAGCGTAACACTCATCTTCATAATAATAAGTTTGAGCGCCCGGAACAAACTCTTTCCAAAGCAGAATCTTTTCTGGAGGTTTATCAAGCAGCTACCAGGAACAAAGTTTCTCCTAATGTCCAGTTGCCAATGCCATCTTCGACTGCAATATGGTCCCCTCCTGGATCTGGTTTGAAGTTAAATGTTGATGCAACTGTTAACAATCAGAAGGGTCAAGCTGGTCTTGGTTACATAATCAGAAATTCGAGTGGGGTTGTGATGGCAGCAGCAAGCACAAAGAGAGCTTGCTTGGGAAGTCTGGAAGTAGCATAGGCTTTAGCTATCCTTGAAAGTATTCATTTGGCAAAGGAATCGGGGTTCCATCTTACTTTAATTGAATCTGACTCTGCAAATGTGGTTAGCTACATCTCAAAATAGACTAGCTTTAGAGGAGAGCTAGGATGGATTCTTGATGAAATTCTTAATTTTGTAGACAGGGACTTCGACTGTAAAATTCAATTTGCCCCCAGATCGTGTAATCTTGCTGCCCATAATCTTGCAAAGTTAGCCTTGTCTACTTCGAAACCTCTTTTTTGGTTGGAAGAGGTTCCGAAAGAAATCGAAATTTGGTTGTAACTCCTTCAGTTTGTTTATAAAGAATGACAGTAGACTTTCAAAAAAAAAAAATTGTTGAGATGATAATTCGGTTTTTGAAGATTATTACTGTAAATATGACTTTTTATATAGATCATGTTTCCATG
The DNA here is from genome assembly GCA_028052125.1 of Melia azedarach. NCBI lineage: Eukaryota > Viridiplantae > Streptophyta > Magnoliopsida > Sapindales > Meliaceae > Melia > Melia azedarach. The sequence goes on along the minus strand of CM051396.1, from coordinate 7,189,359 downwards.
TGTGCGAGGATTTTTTTTTTAATCAAAGCAATTATTAGAGATCGAATTATTAATATTTTAATATTTTTCTTGTTTTCTTGGGTACGATTAAAGTAGTTCTGTTGTCAAGATTTCTGTAAATCTCATTTAAAGAATAAATAAAGAAAATGTATCTATGTAAATATGTTTATGTTAAAGCTCATTTGTAAAATTGTTCTTATAAAATTTGTTGAAATTATAAGGGTAAGTGCCTGTTCAGGAGTCTATTTTATATTCAAAGGTAAAATTGATAATGCACAAAAATGAATTTAATCATCACTTTCTCTCTTCTTTTACACTTATAAATAATATTTTTTCTTCTATTTAACGTCTAAATATAATTAAAATATAAATTTAACTAAAATTTAAATATGATTTTTTTTATCTTAAGTGTCTAAATGTAAATATTAAATTATTTATTTTTATAAAAATAAAAACTTTTAAACTGATATGTTGACATATATATATATATATATATATGGTCTAAAAATTCTAAAACTAATATGCTATTTTGTTGATATATATAAATATTACATAATAAATTAAAAATATTATTGATAAATAAAATAATTAATTCATTTAGACATTTAATTTTTAAAATTTAAGTTAAAACTTTTAATTTAATTATATTCAAATATAAGTGAAAACAAACACCTCTTAAATATCTAAATAATTTTATTCCCATTTCATATCAAAAGACAAACAGTCCTATAATCTTACCATATCAAAATAGTAAACCCCAACAAGTCACTATTTATTCGCTTAAACCACACAGCACAAGAGTTGAAAATCCCCATTTCAACTAAGCAAACAACAATTTTAATTTTTAGGGTTGTTTCAGTCCCATCCTATATTTATTGACATATATCATACATAGACCAATTTTTATGAAAGTGATCACTCCACCCCCAAATAAAGATGAAATAACTATTTTACCCTTATCTTAATAAAAATAAAATAATAATATTTTAGTTCCTAAACTTTGATAAAATAACAAATTAAGGTATATTTTAGTTAATTTAATATTTAGTCCTTATTATCATTTGTCACTCTTCTTCCATCTTTTTTTATCACAATTTTTTTTCAACTTATATAAAAAAATCTACCAATGAAAACTACAATAACCCATTCAAGAAAATTTCCATAATTTTTGTTATTATTTGTTTTCAAAAAATCGTGAATAAAAATCATATGTTGTGAGTTTAATTCGTATTTCCAATAATTTAGAGCTTTTTACTGTAGTGTAATTAGGATTTTGTACTGTTTTAAATAAAAAGTTAATTATATTCTCAAAAATTATAATGAATACTAACAAATATAACAATACAATGTGGACTAAAATGTTTAAGTTAATTAAAAGTATATCTTAATTTATTATTTGATCAAACCTGAGAGACTAAAATGTTATTATCTTTTATTTATTTTTAATTAAGGTAAGGGTAAAATAGTTATTTTACTGTTATTTGGGGTTGAGTGATGACTTTTATAAAAATTAGTCTATATTTGATATATATCAATAAATGTAGGGGTACGGTCAAAAATAACCCTAATTTTTAATTGTCACGGGCTTGTCCTAATACCACATTTCTTATATATACACTTAGAGTTTAATTTCCTAACATAAACTCTTCACTATTAATCAAAAGCAAAATTCTAAAACTCTTTTCTTAAAAAAAAAATATTTTCTTTTTGGAGAAATTTAAATAAGTTGGTTGACAAAATCTTACCTCATTTCAAACAATTTTTAGCTAACGAGTGATGGTAGTTACTTAGACTAAAAGCATCGATGATAGCTTAAGAGTGAGTGACTCAACCAAGGAGATGACAAATAGATGAGGTGGCTTAGGTAGTTACAGTTGGAGAAAAATATTTTAAAATTACTATTTAATTTTATGAGTTATATTTTATAAATTATTATTATTATATGGTGGTTACAATATTTAATTTACACCATTAATCTTATCAATTATTTAAATCTAATATATGAGCTACAAAAAAAATATTAATGGGTTTTAATATTTTCTTTAAATCTTAAAATATTTTATTAGTATATAAAGAGTATTTTGTATGCATTTTGAGGTACTAAACAAAATGAAAAAAGAGAAGAGAAAACTATATGTCTATATGTTTTAACAAAAATTTTATTAGCAATTGTAACATCGAAGACTTAGCGTTTATCTTCTGATGGTCGTGTTTATTGAGAAGATTGGCTGCAAGCATTGGGTTAAATTTTGGAACCATAGAGAACTATCACTACTCACACGAGAGAAGAACTCTTTGATTTTAGAACAACGTTTTTTAACTTGTCTCACTATGCTCAGGTCAGAATTTCTTTACCTTTTTTATTTTAATTTATTAATTATTTATTTTAATTTTTTGTTTTAATTTATATTTACAATTGAGATTGTGATATTTATAGGCGTAATAGAATATTTACAAATATATTCAACAGTTGCTACTACTGGTGAGGGTGCTATAAATGCAAATAGAAATGAAACATATTCTGTTGATGACTTGTCAATCTAATACCTAGTCAAAGTGGATCAAGTTAAGTGATGGTATTAATTTTAATTCATTTTTAAATTATCCCATTAGCTTAAGATGTTTATTTCATTATCTCCTACATTATTATCAATTACACCTTACAGTCTTGTGTAAAATAAGTTGATTTACTTTGAGCCATATAATTTTGCATGCTTTGCTTTAGTATTCAAATTGATTATAGCTTTGTGGTTTAAATAATTCAAGATTAATGGTTCTACGAGTTTGTTAAAGTGTAGTTAAGTTGGTATCTAAGGTGTAGGAGTTGTTAAGTTAGTTATGCTTTGTAACACAATTTAACAACCTGAAATACATAATATATAGGTCGGTTATTGATATAGCTTAGAGAGCAAGAATCTTGACTTGTAGAGGGAGTTAAAGTGTGTGTCATAGTTCGTTTTAAAGCTTATAAATTATTCTTAATCATCATTAAATAAGATTAAACTTTCCTGGTGTTCTTCCTTGTTGATGTAAAGCTAAACCACATAAATCATCTTCTTCATTATTCATTTTGTCGATTGTTTTATTCTTGTTATTTTTGAACTCTTTTAATCTTTCATGTATTTGATTAATTTCACAAGAGATTTTTGGCATCTTTAGGGTGTGTTAGAGTCAAATAACACAATAATTAGTATATGAGCCTTCATAAATCCACGACTTCATCAAAGTTTGGCAGTAAGAAGCTTGCGGCAGAATATGATTTCAATCTTTGGAGAATTAAGATGTGAGCTTTGTTGGTGCATCAAATACTTGAAGATGCCTTAGAACCAGAAAGTATACCTGCAACTATGAGCAAGAAGAATAAAAAAGGCTTGCTGAAAATAACACACAGTGACATTGTTCTTTGCGTAGAAGATGGGGTTTTGAGGGAGTGTCTAAACAAATTACAATAATTACTTTCTGGGAAAAATAGAAAAGTTTATTCATGGCAAAGTCTCTAGCAAATAGATTTTACAGAAAAAGACAACTCTATAATAGCACCTGGAACTTCAATGCATGATCATCTTGATAGATTCAATAAGGTTTTCTTGGATCTCGAGAATATAGAGATTAAGGTAGAAAATGAAAATCAAGTTTTGATATTACTACGACCCTTGCCTCATTCTTATGAAAATTTTGTGGGCATTTTGTTGTATGGTATAGATAGTTTATGTCACGTCCCTATTTCTAAGAAATTTCTATATCCTCTATAATATAGCATATGCTAAATATTATAAATACTCTCATTCAAATTTAACACCAAATACTTGATTTTATTGTTCAATAAAAACACAACTAGTTTTAGGATTTTTATTATACAAATATTAAATGGAAAAAATACAACAAAACTATACAACATAAACTCCATAGTTTTCATAAAGCTTCCAAATGATAAAAAATCTCTTTCTAGAAAATTAGGTGTCTCCTATTTATCCTGCCTCCAGCATTGCATATAACCTGAAAAATAAGAGTGAGCTAATGGCTAATAGATATTTATATACAAAGAAATTTTTTACATAAACAACACTTTAATTTTCTAAAAGATATAATATCTTGAAAATATTCTAAAAATAACGTTCATAACCAGCAATAACACATTTATTCATTTGTTATCAACGTTTTCTTCTAATTTTCAACAATAAATCAAATATCAAAATAATATTTCAAAATCGAATCTCTTTGAAAACAACTTAAATCTATTTATTTATTTTATTTTGTCCGATTTTAATTGGACATTCTCCCGTTTTTCTTTATAATAATTCTAAATCTTTTATGCTACAATTTTCATTTTGAATTTTGCAATCCCAATACTTGAAAGGGTTGCCTCATTTTGGTATCAATTTATTAATATTAAGTAATGTTGCAGCTTACTTCCCTTAGAGATATTACATCCTTTCAGTGGCCAAAGATTGATGTTTATTGGAGTTTCAATTCCTTCTGAGATGGCTTAACTTTTGCATATGCTGACCCTTAAAGTCCTATATTTTGCTAGTGGCTATCAATTCTTTTTTTATTTGAAAGGCCTAATCATATCCATGATTGGTTTGGTTTTATAAGAAGATGCAGAATATGGACTATAAGGAGATAGCCTTGGACATATTGTTGGCTTATAAGAAAGCTTGTTTGGATGTGCATCAAGTTGGTTTCAAGGTACAGTTTTTGGTGAACTTTATTAATTTTCTATTGATCTGTTTCTTAAGTCTGATTTGGAGAAGGCATTTCATAGACTATCTCTCTATAGAGGCATCTACGGCCTAATCATAGGCATCTTTTATGTGAGATGGCTAGCATATTGGCATCTTCTAATAAGCAAGAATTTGTAGTAATCTACATCAGTATATATATGAAAGTTGGTGATTCATACAATATCCCATATAAGTGAACTTTATCTATATTAGGCATGCGTGGGCATTGCTCCGTAATATAAATAGACAACTTAAGCTTCTATATGGATTTGCTCTAGCATGCGTACACATGTGGTCGATGGTACATTACTTTTGATACCACTCAGGTCCTTTCTCCATAGAAAAGCTTCTATACGCTTAGGGACATAGACAACTTAGGGTTTCTGACTATTGCCAGCATCTATAGGGCTAAATGGCTAGCCATAGGTATAGAATATTTTCGATCATGTATTATGGCTATCGTTGGTAATAACGTTTCAGTCATATATTATGGTTGATGTCAGTCATTTTGTGGTAATATCTTCATCAATCATTCTTTAGGTGCATGCTTTTATAAAGATATTTGTTTTAAGAGACACTTGGAAAACTGAAGATCTTTTTTGTATTACTTTCTTTTTCCTATTTTAATAAAGAACGAAATAATACTTTTTCCAAAAAGAGTGGCCTTGTAATATTTTGAAGGAAGGAAAAGAACTTTATGAAATAATTGATCTATAAAATTCCTATAATCAATTCTATTAAGAAAAGATTCTTGCTGAGATCTTTACCTATCAACAAAGAAAGTACTTAAAAAATGAAAAGATTATATAAAAAGAGTTCCCTTTGATGTACAGAGAGCAATATTCGACAAACATTCCTCATTGATGCTGGTGCATACTTTTTCAGGAGATATGAGATGCTAACTGGATATTAAGCTAGTGCAGCCTCTAAATTGTCCAGACTAATAATATCATCTCTTTAGCCATCTCCGTTGATGGGATATCATTGGATTTTTATGTCGATGGTGGCATAGGCATCAGTATCCGCTGTCATGAGCCTCCTTAATGATATAAAGGCCTTCCTATTGTGGAGTTAATTTGGTCTATTGCTTTAAGGACCATGTCACCAAGGTTGATGTTTCGACCTTGCACAGCTTTGGTGTAAGCTATTGCTACTCTGTGATGGTATAAGTCCATGTGTTTTTTAGTAGCTTTTTTTTCTTTTGATTATGTACCTTTTCCTGTTATGTTAAAAGAACAGAGGTGGAAGGATTTTTGCTCGTGAAAATTATCTTAGTAATAGGAATGCTGAGTTCAACTAGTGTTATGGACTCTTTGCTATATGCCAAGGCAAATAAGGTGAAATTGGTGGTAGTTCCTGGTGAAGTTATGTAGGCTTATAATGCTTCATTAAGGTCTTCACTTTAATCAACAGAGAATTTATGTACTATATTGTTAAAGTCTTTAGAAACATTTTGTTAGCAATTTCGGCTTGTTTATCTTCTTATAGGTAATATGGTATTGAACGCTTATGGTTGATAACATAGTGGGTAAGGATCGTCTCTTTTTGTTTCTTGATAAAGGGTGTGCTATTGTCTATAATGAGCTTGTAAGGTACCCCGAACTGACATATAATGTATTCTTGCATGAATTAAGTTAGCCATGATGAAATTGGTGGGTTTTTAAGGGAATTGCTTCTAGCCATTTGGAGAAGTACTTTGCTGTGACTAAACTCTAGTTATAGTTGCGTGTTGTCAACATGATATGTATTTGACTAATATGTCTTCTCTCATCCTTTTGTAAGGAGCCCTTCGATCAGGTTATAACCTTTAATATGCTCAAGACTGGACACCTTGGTTAGTCATAAAAGTGTTTACATTATAAGATATTGTCAATCATTAGGTTGTATGCTTCTATAATATTTTAGCTCAGAGCTTCTTAAAACTACAGGTTTTTCTTTTCTCAAGATTAAAATGCTCGTAGTATCTCCCTTGAATTATGCTTTAGTTCTTAAGGTGGCCTAAGCATCAATATACTTGTTATATCTACTAACACGCTCAATTATTACTTCTTTTAATTTTTTCAGTAATTGCCAGACAATTGCTATGTTTGGTTCCATGATAATGAATTCCCTTTTAATTTGTTGGATAACTAGCATAAAGCCTCATATTATTTTTATCCTTTGGCTGTCATGTGGAAATCCATGTAAAGGCCAACAATTGTTGTCTTGTGTTTTGTCATGTTATATGTGCATGGGAAGTCAAGCTTGAAGGAGAAAGGTTACTTTTGTCTAGTGATGTTGATTATTACCATGCTAACTCCTTCAATTGTTGATGGTTCTAAGTCATCAAAGTACGTATAATGTTCATGACCTTCTTTCTACGATATGCACAAAGGCCTCATCTAGTAAGCCCCTAGGTGTTTGTTCTATGAGATTAACATCTATCATATGTACTGCTTGGCCTTTAATTGCATTGTTATGCAACTGATGTTAAATTTTGCAAGCATAACTAGTCATTTGTGCCAACTTGCCAATTAACATGACTTGACTAGCAAATATCGTATAGGGCAGGCTTTGACTATTAGTGCAAATGATGTGTTAGGTATATGTGCTCCGGGTGAGGGCACGAAGTTTTAGTTTTTGATAATTATTTGCTTACATAGTATACTGGATTCTGTTGATGGCAGCATGACAAAAGATATAAGGGTTTATAAACTTTTTAATTTGTTTGATTTGTTTGTAGTTTGTAATAGTGAGAAATAGAATGAGTCAAAGAGATGAAGCAAAAAGTCAAGAAAATAGGTATGGTTTGTACATGTAATATCTGTCACTTTGTCATGAAAATGTCTTTACTAATTCACTACTTCAATTTCACTAATTGGTTAGTTAGTTAAATATATAATATATATTAAAAATTCAAAAAATAATTTTCAATATGTAAACACTATGACAAGAACTTGTATACATAATTCAATTTTTAATATAGCTTTGCATACAACACTTCATTTAGAAATAATAGTAATTTACTGTTTACAAATTTACACTATTAATTTTACCATTTAAAATTAATAACAGTGAAATTTTACACAATTTTACACTATTTAAGAAAATTAGCAATTATTGGGCTAGCCCATTACAACTCTCGAGTTGGCCCAAGCAGATCCCACTAAGCACAACCTACATAGTTCAGGCTTTATAGGTTATGCCAAGTTGCCTTTCTGTAAAATGATCGGCACGCCTGACATAACTGTTGTACATGTCTATGTTAGTCTGACACATGAACCCACAGGAGTTTCATTTTCGTAGGCTGTGCTTGCCCAACACAACCTATTTGCCACCACTAGTTATGTGACACCTAGTAATAATAATTTAAAAAATGGGGTTAAAAAAGAAGAAGAAAAAGTAAGGGATTGGTTAGATTTTGATTCGATTAAGTTTTAATTTTAGAAATTATTATATGATTTAGTTTTAAAATTTTATTTAGTTATAAAAATAGTTTGTGTGAATAGTATATTCATTTATATAATTAATTTTAGAAATAAATATTAGATTTTGAATAAATTTTGATAGTAATAGGTTAACGACTGTGTTTTAGGAAGTAATGCAATTGTAGGAAATCTAAGGGATCTTGAAACTTTCAAAAATTAAATTACTAACTGTAAGTAAAAATTATTTTTAAATTATTAATATTTTTATAAAATTAAACATTAATAATATTATTATTGAATTGATTTATAATATTGTGGAATTGTTTGTTGAAAATTTTAATTATATTATATAGAAAATAAATTAAATTATATTTTGACATATGAAATTGGGTTGATTTGATGTGGTAATTAATTTATGGTGTGTTATTCTTGGATTATATGCAATTGGTTATTATTTGTTTTATGGTTGATTTGTTTAATGTTGAGTTGTGATGTGGGAAGTGAAAATTAATATTATGCGTGAGAATTCAATGATTTTATGAAAATAAATATTAAATGTGAAATTATGATTTGTGGTTGTTTGAAGCACCCTTACATGTACCAATCTCCTAGTAATAATAATAGGTCCTTGAGATCTATAGAAATATACGTACATAATATATTATGATATGAGTTCCTTGAACGAGGATATGAGGCCGTCAAATTGAGCATGGCTATAATATGATATGAGCTCCCTAAATAAGGATACGAGGTCGTCGGGTTGAGTATGGTATTTTTTTTGCTTGAGCGATAATGTTTTCCATCAAGCATAATTTTTTCCGGGTACTAGTTGGGTGCAAGGATGATTGATTTTCTACAAGTTTCGTATGATGATTTTCCTCAATTATATATGCATGACAATATAAATAACGGATGATGATTAACATATATTTCTGTAAGAATGATTTTTCAATTATGCATACAAGTGTAAATATCTTATGATAATTATATTTATGATATAATTTATGATTTGATTATGAAAGTTTTAAGAAATCATTTATGAAATGGGTAAAACTTATTTTTCTTAAAATTATAGTTCAGATTTGAGACTACTCTATGCAGTTGCATGAAAATATTTTGGACACATCATGTATAAATGTATGTACATGTGTATATTATTTACGTATACTTTTAATAAGACATGGCGTCTCACTGAGCATGGATGATGGAGGCTAGAGGCCGAGTATATTATTATGAAATTATGTTAGGTATGGATTATGGAAATGTTAATAAAAAAGTGCATGTTTATACAAGTTTCATCTCAGACTCCAAGAGGAGTTGGTTGGATCCTAACAAGTTGTGACCTACATTTATTATTTTTATTTCTTTGCATTGATACTGTGATTATCTCATTCTCACCTATATCGTGAAATTAAAAGAGTCTCATGCCTAGTTACTGTCACAGAAGACAACATCAGTAGCGGTAATAGATTTCTCTAGTCAGCCTAACATAATCTCCAAAGGTTATAAAATCACGACTACCGAATCATTAGGTGAGATCTAAAGGACGTGGTGAGTCTTATTCTTTGTAACTCATAAGAGATGCAAAAGTTCAACTTGTATTTGAAAGCTCATTAGTTTCCAAGATCACATAATGCACTTCAAAACCTACTCAAATATACAACCAATCAAAATCTGACACATGTAAGAGCAGAGCGAGGGTGAATGTTCGGGGGAGCCAAAATGTAATGATCTAAATTTTGGGAGGACCAAAATAACAAAAACATAATTTCAAGAATTAAAATTAAAATTTTTCAGACTAAAACTCGAAAATTTTTACAGGTTGTGTGGGTCAGTGACTTTGTAGGCGCCAACGTACTCCGCCTTCGGACACATGCTTGAATAAATTTCGTTTGCAACCGAATTTTGCTTTTTAATCAAAAAAAAAAAACACAATGTGGACGGGGAAGGAAGGAAATGATGCTCATGGTTATGGTTATACTATGCAAGCAAGCCGTTAGGCCTTATCTGTCCTGACAAATTTTCCAAATACCCTTGTTCACTCTATACAAAAAACTTTTATCATTTATATCTAGGGGGCTGCCATCCCACCCCTCCCGACCTCCACGTGCGGAGCTCTCACCACTCACCACTCACCACGATCTTGCTTTATCACTTGTCTCATTCTTTGGCCCCCTTTTCCTTTTAATGTATTTTAATTTCAATTTGCTGTTAATACCCTTTTCAAATAACCACAGTACGAATATGCATTTAAGCAAAGCTCTTTGGCACTTCGGCCTAATTTGGGACCAATTAACGGGTAGCCCAGCTAAATCCAACAAAGATGCTTTCTTTTTCTAATTTTTTATCAAGTTAATTAACTTTATTTTACAACACCTGCTTTATTGTATAAATCTTACCATAAAGCTAAGATTAAGCATTTATTTGTTGGGGTTTAATTCCAAATCTAGAACAATTTTTATATATAGTTCTTTCAGAATTTGTCTCTCAAATTTTGTCTCTATTTGGAAAGCTTAAGTTAAATCTTGTTATTATTCCTTCAAATTAATTTAATTATATATTTACATCAAATTTGTATAGAATACTCATGTGGAGACTCAAATTCTCATCCTTATTCTTGTTATTTGGGTAAATGACAAATATGTTATTCTCCAAACGTGAACTAGATAGTAGTAATCAATACGCATTTTGCTAGCTAGGAACTGCCTCCATCATTACACAAATCAATTATACAAATAACATCTCTTAATTAGATGATCATCTCAAATTTAAACATCTCTTACACTTATTGCTTTATTTCTAATCATTTTATTTTGTTTTATATATATAAACCCGTTGGCATTCAACAACTCTCAAAACCTTAAGCCTTAACTAATTTTAAGTCTTCAATTAGATCGCAATAGCTATGGTGAAACCTCACATCCTCCTCGTAACATATCCAGGGCAAGGTCACATAAACCCTACTCTTCAATTCGCCAAGAGGCTTATTAACAATGGCGTCTCTGTGACCTACGCCACCAGCAAGTTCGCCGTCCGACGTATGAACACAACGTCAGTACCAGACGGCTTGTCCTTCGCTGCCTTTACAGATGACTATCTTCATGGCTTCAAACCAGGCGACGATATTCAGCATTATATGGCTGAGCTTAAACGTCTTGGCTCGGAGACTCTATCTGAGTTGATTCTCACAAGTGCCAATGAAGGCAAGCGGTTTACATGCGTTGTTTACTCTGTACTCTTACCTTGGGTGGGAAAGGTGGCTGCTGCTGCTGAAATTCCTAGCGTACTTATTTGGACTCAGCCTGCAACCATTTTTGATATCTACTACTATTACTTCAATGGCTACGGAGATTTTATCAGAAACAACGTCGATGATCCTTCCTTTTTGGTTAAGTTTCCGGGACTGCCGGAGCTAGCAAGCCGTGATCTTCCCTCGTTTTTCATTCCCTCGAATCAATATGAATTTGCCCTGCCGTCACTTGAAGAGCAAATGGAGATTCTTGATGAACAAACCAAACCGAAAGTACTTGTCAACACCTTTGATGCATTGGAACCAGAGGCCTTGAAGGCTATTGACAAGTATAATTTGGTCGGAATTGGGCCCTTGATTCCATCTGCCTTTTTAGATGGAAAAGATCCATCGGATACTTACTTTGGAGGTGATCTTTTCAATAGTCTTAAGGATTACTTCGAATGGCTCAACTCAAAGCCTAAGTCATCAGTGATTTACGTATCGTTTGGAAGCATTTCTGATTTGTCGAAGCCACAAATGGAGGAAATCGCACGGGGTCTGCTAGATTCAGGACGTCCATTCTTGTGGGTCATAAGGGAAAACCAAGATGAAGAGAAACAGAAAGAAGAAGATAAACTGAGTTGCAAAGAAGAGCTAAAACGACAGGGAAAAATAGTTCCATGGTGTTCACAAGTGGAGGTATTGTCTCATCCATCAGTAGGATGCTTTGTTACACACTGCGGCTGGAATTCAACGTTGGAAAGCTTAACTTCTGGGGTTCCATTGGTGGCGTTTCCGCAATGGACTGATCAATGGACAAATGCAAAGCTGGTTGCAGATGTGTGGAAGACAGGAGTGAGAGTGAGTAATTTCAACAAAGAAGGAATTGTTGAAGCCGATGAGATTAAGAGGTGTTTGGAATTGCTAATGGGAAACGAAGAAAGAGGGATAGAAATGAAAAGTAACGCCAAGAAATGGAAGGAATTAGCAAGAGATGCTGCCAAGGAAGGTGGGTCTTCCAATAAAAATATTAAAAAATTTGCTGATGAGATTGCAAAACATTGCCAGTAGTCTCATTCACATTTTAATTAGCTTATCACCAAGAGATATGTTCATTGTAATATGTTTTGTAGAGCCAAAAGTTGATGAGTTCTGTTGTTAGAAGCAATTTAAAACTACTATTCTGTGTACTACTTGAGTCAAAAGTTGCTTGTGGTGTCATTTTCATTAAATAATATAAACAAGAAATATGTTCATTGTAACGTGTTTTTTGTACAATTAATAAAAGTTTCAAGATTGAGTCGAAATACGATACAATACTGGAATTTGGAATGTTTTTATTATTATTTAATGTATAGTAAAATTTATTTATTTACTAGAAATACCTTTGAATGTGATGTAACTGATGTTGTAGACTTTTTATCCCATACAAGAAATATGAAAGAGAGGAGGAATGTGAGTGATTCATGAGTGGTATTTGACTCATAAACTAACAATATTTGAACTTAAATATTTGTGAAATATCCTCAAACTCAAGTAATTATTTAATAAATTTATGAGTTTGTGTGTAAGGAAGCATAGGAGAAGTTGGTGCAAATTGGGTCAAAGGAGTAGAAGACATATCATGAGTAGCAAAAGTGGACATTTTGAGTATGAGTTACTAAAATGAGCATAACTTTCTCTACACAACTTAGAATTGCACTCTATCATTGCATTAGAAATTAGACATTCGTAGTTTTTCAATGGTAACCTATAAGACAGTAAGCATCGCATGGCTGCACAATGCCAAGCATGGGTATGAAATTAGAGTGAGAAACACAAGGAGGAGAGATGGGTTAAATTCTCTAGAGAAAAGCTTGGAGTTCAATAATTTCTTGAAGATTCTTGGCAAATTCTCAAAAAATTAAAGTCTTGAAGCATCTCTCAATCCGAGTTTTCTCTTTTTCTTCATTTTATCTCTTGAAATTTATATTTTTTAATATTATTTTTTAGGCTATATTCACGTTTATGTATTTCTTTTTGATAACTTTTATGGTTTTTCTATATTAGGCTTAATTTTATATTTTAGAGACTTAATGTAACTTATTTGAACTATGTTTGATATATTTTAATGTTGTTAATATTTACAGTTTATTTACATTGTTTAGCCTTGTTCGTAATACTTTTAATTTGTTGTTTGGATGAGTTGATTGATTTGTGTGAATGGGTTAATACTGTGAGAGTTTAATTTATTCACCAAAATAAGAAAAACACAATGTAAATTTTTGAAAGTTTAGAAGGACCTAAATAATCATTAACTTTTAAGATTATAAGATACTGAGGTACTTGAATATTGAGCAGTTAATAGCAGGTTGAATTTAATGTGTATTTAACTAAACAAGTCAAACAGGGATATCGACTTAAATAAATTAGACATAAGATTGCATTCGACACTCGAGAGAGAACGATACTAGTTTAGAACCTATTGTTAGTTATTTGAATTAGAATGCGTTAACAATTATCAATTAAGAGAAACACGGGGAGAATTAAGTGAAGTTAAGACCCAAAACTATTATCATAGAAATTTCTATTTATCTTAATTTAGTTTGTTTTTTAATTATGTTTTTATATTTAAATTTGTTTTATGAAATTAGGTTGCCTAAATACAATTAAGCTACCATAATTCTCGTGGGATAATACTCTCATTTATCACTCATTACTTGTTATAATCAGCACACTTATAGTCACACGCACATACATTGGCGTTCTTGCGAATAATGATATTTCACATACAATTAAACCTACAATATTTTGCCAACATTTCCATTTGGCAACTAAACATGCAAATTGACTGCATAAAAAAATAAGCAAAAAGAAAATAAAGTGCTAGTGAAATTTATAAATTCCTACATAGGGTAAAATCTAAATTTTAAATTATTAATCAATGAATTGAACAATTTAATTAAAATTTGCATAAATAATAATAATTAATTAATTAGAGTAAAGAATGAAGACACGTAAATTTTTAACATAGTTCGGATCTTTCCAATCCTACATCCACTGCCACGCCCCCCCAAAAAAAAAAAAAACAATCCACTAAGAATTAATTGTTTACATAAACTAATAGAATGCGAACTACAAACTCCCTCTATATTGTCGCTACTATATAGAACCTTCTTAGATGGTCTTGTTTTACGAGATCTTCTCATTTTAAATATTGTAGAACTCCCTTCAACAAACTAAATGTTAAGTTCTTCACCCAAAGAGCATACATAATATGGCTGCAATATCTGTAAGAAAACTCTCTGAGCTCTTTTTCACAAACACGTTAAAGTCTACTGCATAAACATGACTTCAATAGAAAAGTCACAATATAAATCTTTTGCCATACACACTTCCTCAATCAATTAGCTTTTATATCTCATCCCACAAAGCATATTATATTTCTCTAATACATTTAGGTAAACTGAAGTTCTCTACGGAAAAGAATCCATACCTTACAAAGATTTCTTGTTTCAATAATTCCCATTTTTATAAGACTTCTTCACTAAGTTGCCATATAATGCCAATAAGAGTCCTAACAATCTCACTTTTTGGTATTGTTTGGAAAAACACAACCAAGGTGGCTATTAACAATTCGATGACTTACACTAGAACATGCAAAAATAAAAATTTGAAACAAGAATCATAATGAAAAGCAAACAAACCAATAAACTTTTATGAGTAAGCAAAATACTCCCCTTAACTGTATAATCTCCTATTGTGCTCAATAAATCAATGCCACACATAACACAAAACCATGTTAGCAAAACAAAATAATTTTTCAAAATTGTCATCTTCCTATCTTCCTTCCTTCAGAATACTATACTACTAAAAAAAAAAAATAGTTAGCAAGATAAGAGAACTAAACAAGAAAACTAATATAGATGACACGAATGACGGAGAGGCACAAAAGGACTAGATGATCTATTCTTTGCATAACGGAATAAAGTAGCTAGAAGTAGGTATATCCAATGGAGAAATAAGTGGAGGCGACAAGACAGCAAAAATAGGTCTAGTAGCTCTATCACCTGCTGCACAATGGTCTCTAAACTCGTAATACGCTATAGCATTGTGTGTTGTAGCTGTAAGATCATAGCTTAGCTGTCAACAAGATGTTGTAATTGGTTACCTATAAAAACTTACCAGTCTAAGCCTCTGTAAGCTATATCTTTTTGTTGAGATGTCTAAGGTGGTTGGGCTTGCTGCGTTTGATCTCTAGATGATGGGCCAGAAGGTCGAGGCTCTATTATCTTCCATAGTCCTAAAAACTTCAAAACTACTGACGAGTTCTCTGATTTAGCTCAAATGATATGTTGATCCATCAACAAACTATAGATTAATGAAGGAAATGATAATATATTCTTAGTAACTCTATTACTTGCATGTGAGAAAATAACAAAAAATATATGACATTCTATATTAAATGGACGATCGAGTCTAATGTAGCCAGCAAATGTCTCAACTCTTTAGAAACTGTGGTATAATGTAAAGTGGGTAACCAATTTGAGATAGCAACTGAATGCAAGGTAGCATACTGAGTACATGGTGAGGAAGCTCGTAAACTTGTATCTACTGGCCAGATGATATTGATTCCAACTAATGTGGAAGCAACTTCTTTAAGAGTCAATGTTTGGATAGATCCTATATTATGCTTTATTTACTTCCTTACTGCCAAAGTATTGATTTATAGATGCAAGGGAGAAAACAAACATCTTATTATGCATATATATCCAATAATACCAGTATGAACCAACAGTGTTCACATCCATAAATAAATTGGCATAAAACTAATACATAATTGTAGGAATGAATTGGCCAACTTGTGAAACACTAATTGTAAGATTCTTCTTCTTTAGTATGTCAACTACTTCACAACTTTGAAATTGGTTTAATTTAACAAGCCTTTCATACACAAACTTCCTCTCATTCCTTATTGCACATGATGCTTGATTAGATTGCCTAAAAAAATAATATGAGAATAATACAGAAACCTGTTTTGACTTGTCTTATGCAATTGCTTTAGTCTTTCTCGTAGGTGAGTTTGTTGATGTTCAACAACTTAGGTTGGAGTCTAAGACGAAGCATCGACCAAGTCTAATTCAGAGTCACAAACAACTTCTGTTATCACATCAAAAAATGGTTGAAACGTTGAATGTAATAGTCCAACCCACAAGAGATATTGTCCGCTTTAGGCACACAGTTCGTCACAGTTTTGTTTTCGGGCTTTGCAACCCAAAACGTGTCTATTGGGGTTGAAGCTTACTATCTTATATACCTGGCATCTCTCATGTGCTTTGCTGATGTGGGATTTGCCTAGGGTGTCACATACACCCCTCTTTAGCGACTCAACACCCTCTCTAAGATTTGCCCCACCAGCGATATAATAGCTCTTTGCTGATGTGGGATTTGCCTAGGGTGTCACATGGCTCTGATACCAATTATAATAGCCCAGCCCACCAGCGATATTGTCCACTTTGGGCACATAACCCATTATGATTTTGTTTTTGGGCTTGGCAACCCGAAACGCGTCTCTTGAAGGTTAGAGTTTACTATCTTATATACCCAGCATCTCTCCCGTGCTTTTCCGATGTAGGATTTGCCTAGGGTGTCACAAACACCACCTCTCTCTCTCTTAGGGACTCAACGTTCTCGCTGAGGTTTACCCCACCATCGCTCAAGAGGACACGCAGAGTGGCTCTCATACCAATTGTAATAGCCTAACCCCCAAGAGATGCGTTTTGGACTATAAAGCCCGAAAACAAAACTGTGACAATATCTCTGGTGGGCTGGACTGTTACAATTGGTATCAAAGCCACTTCGCGTGTGCTCTTAAGCAATGGTGGGGCAAACCTTAGTGAGGACGCTGAGTCCCTAAGAGGAGTGTATGTGACACCATCGGCAAAGCACGGGAGAGATGCTGGGTATATAAGATAGTAAACTTCAACCCCTAAGAGATGCGTTTTGGGTTACAAAGCCTAAAATAAAATCGTGACAGGCTGTATACCCAAAGCGGACAGTATCTTTGGTGGGCTGGGCTGCTATAAATAGTATTAGAGCCTCTTCGCGTGTCCTGTTGAGCGATGGTAGGGTAAACCTCAGTGAAGACGTTGAGTCATTAAGAGGGGGTGTATATAGCACCCTAGGCAAATCTCACATTGACAAAGCACGAGAGAGATGTTAGGTATATAAGATAGTAAGCTCCAACCCCCAAGAGACGCGTTTTGGGTTGCAAAGCCCGAAAACAAAACCGTGACGAGCTGTATGCCTAAAGCAAACAATGTTTGTTGTAGGCTGGGTTGTTACAATTGGTATTAGAGCCACTCTGCATGTCCTCTTGAGCGATGGTGGGGCAAACCTCAGCGAGGACACTGAGTCCCTTAAAGAATTGTATGTGACACTCTAGGCAAATCCTACATTAGTAAAGCATGGAAGAGATGCTAGGTATATAAGATAGTAAGCTTCAACCCTCAACCCCCAATAGATGTGTTTTGTGTTGCAAAACCCGGAAATAAAATCATGACAGGCTGTGTGCCTAAAGCGGACAATATCTGTTGTGGACTGGGCTGTTACATTGAAAGAAATACAAAGGTTCGCTTATATCATGGTGTTGGAAGAGTAGGCATAGATTGTGATGACCAAGTAGGAAACAAGTTCATCTTTGGGTGAGAGGTATCTACATCGATAGTTAGAGGTTTGAGTGATGAAGAAGTAAGAGGATTATTCATTGTCCTTACCACATTGCAAATTGGAACTTACAACAGAAGAAGAGAAGAGAAAAAAAATTAGTTAGGGCAAGAAAAAAAAGCAAAGAAGATAAAGAAAGACAAAGTTGGGAGACTGATTTGATTTTAACTCTGATATAATTTTATAAAGTGATTAATATCAATTAACCCCTTATTTGTATAATTTTAATCAACTCTTTAACAAGGCAAACTATACTAAAGACCTCAAGTTTGACTAAACCAAGTTGTTTAAAAGACGAGAATAGGGTAGGTTCGGGGCAGGGATTTCCAACCCCAAACCTGCCCCATTTAAAGCAAGTTCATCCCCGAACCTGCCCCTCCCTGTTTTTTTTAAAATACGGTCGGAGTCAACCTATCCCCATTTTTAACCCACCTAACTGGTCTTAACCCGTTCTTATTTGATCTCGTTTAACCAATTCTATTTCTTAATATTAATTTAATTTTATCCATTTTAATCAAATACAACCTATTAAAATCACCGTTAATTTTTTATTTATCGATAAATTAATATTTATAAATCTTATGAATAATTTTTTTCAAATAGATGCATTAAAAAATATTTCATATTTTTCATATTTTAATTCACTCATATTTTTTTTTCTTTCTTCAATCACTTTTTAATTCCTTATTTTTTGAATTTAATTAAAAATATACAAGTTGTTTAGGAAATTTACCTAAGCTCGGTACTCGAAGCACCTACCATACCACACTACAGGGTTAAGAACATTGCTTCGCATACCTAGATACATTACCTGATAATACTTGAGGAAAGATATGTCGATCAGGGTCTTTAGGGATATAGTCGGGCAATATGTGTCATCCAGGTCAAGTAACATAAATAACCCGACCTCTTGCAAGATAAGTGATGAGTTTCAACTAAACATTATCCCTGGCAACTACCCACCACTTCACTTCCTATCATGGACAAAAATGGCCAGAAAATTTGGCAAAGGAGTTCATTTTCATGTCTATAAATATCAGCGATTTGAACAAGGTACCGACACAAAAAACTAAGGTAAAACTCTGCTCAATTACTATTTCGTTTTCTCTTTTTAAGTTTACTGACTTAAGCATTAGAGAACACATGCCAGGGAAGCTGATTTTTTCTCTAACAGTGGCATTACAGGTGAAGAACGATACCCAAAAGAATTAAAGATAAAGAATTTCTTGTTTGAAGCTAATCTAAAGAAATTTTTGGCATCAACAGCTTACGTTGTCTGTGGGAAGTTGAACAAGAAGCCAATTTCCAAGTTTTAGAAGTTGAGCCCAGGACGGCAGCTAAGGATAAGCATCATCCAAGTAGGCCATGAATGGTGGTGAGAGGCCTCCAGCAGGTCGAAGTGGACGATCCTCATCAACAGGAAGAGGAACATTTAGAAATTTTGCTTCGTAAAATCAAACTCGAGGACCAATTAGGATCAGCAACCACCCAACCAGGCAACAATGCAATTGGATGCTAGAGAGGTTAATTGGTTGCAAAGGGAATTGGAAGATAGTCGTCGCTTGCACGCTGAGAAGGACAAAAAAATGGTTAGGTTAAAAGACACAACCATGACCCTGCGAAGGGAATTAGATCAGCTTAAGCAGTTCCTTAGGCATAATCCCAAAAGGTTGCGAGTAAGTGGAACTCCAATTCGGGTGGAGCAGAAAGAAAGTAGCGCATCGGGACTTATGCGTGTTAGGGAAAGTAGTTTTCATTCCCAAAGGAACGAATCCAAGAGGAGGTTAGGAATCCATAATGTTCCTGAGGATGAACCCTCACGCAGAAGGAAATACACCACGTCATAGAAAATGAAGAAATGACTGTAGAGTCTCAACCCAAATGCTCTAATAATGATTGATGATGGACCAACTGTCAGGCCATCAGCTGGCCAATGGTTTTGGGAGAACAATTTCAAGCGTGCACCCGAGCAAAGTGTGCATTCATATGCATGCGCTTATACCTTAACTCAGAAGAGGCAAAAGGAAAGGAAAGCCTTTGCACACACAAAAATACCCGAGAGGGAGCAAGATAAAAGATCGAAGAAGATTCAAAGGGAAAAAACGTGTCCAGCAAGCGGCGAATAGGCAAGAAGTAGAAGAATGCCTCAAGAAGTTGGTAGAGGAGTTTAAAGCATAAAGAAGACATGACCAGTTAGGAGATTATTCTACAACAAAGATAGGTTTAGGGTCTCTATTTATCAAGAAGATTTAGGATCTGACTCTTTCTAAGAAGTTTAAGATGCCACAAATCACTCCTTATGTAGGAAAGATTGACCCGATCATGATGTACATTCAAGGTTTAACTGAACCCTAGATGTGTCACCCTCTTCCCTTTACTCTAGAAGGGCAAGCCAGGAAATGATATAGAAGTTTTAAAGCTTGGTACGATTGAAAGTTTCACTTAATTATGTGAAGTATTTACCAACTAATTCAGGGGGTCAGTCCCTACGTACAAGAACATGAGTTTCTTATTGATGTTAAAACAAGGTCGGGGAAAAAGTTTGCGAAGCTTCATTAGGAGGTATCATGATGAAGTCATGGAGTTATGAGCTTATAGCCACCCTTTGGCACTGGAAGGGCTAAGAAAGGGGCTGCGAATAGATAGAGCTTAGTATGCCATTTATAGGAATAACATACAGACCTATGAGCAAGCTCACAAAAAGATATTTGATGAGATTCAAATAAAATATCAGGTTCTTTTTAGACAAAAGGAGGGGAGGATAAGTAACTATCACGACAAGCCAAGCACCTTACGGACAAAGGATAAGAAAATGAAGAGTTTTTTTATATAAGGTCAGGAAGTTAAGGGAATAGGACTATTAGAAGTCACGGGCCGACATGGATAGGTGTACAAAGTTCGAGTTGAAAAATAAAGATTCAATTTATGATAAAATTACCTTTAACCAGAAACACTTGATGTTTGGGAAATTTCTTAAGCTCGGTATGCGAAGCACCTAACATACCACATTATAGGGTCGAGAACATTGCTTTGCACACCTAGATACATTACCTAATAATACCTGAAGAAAGATATCCCTGATCATATGCAGATTAGGGTCCTTAGGGATATGGTCGGGGAACATGCATCGTCTAGGTCAAGTAATATAAATAACCCGACCTCTTGCAAGATAAATGGTAGGGTTTCAACTAAACGTTATCCCTGGTAACCACCCACCACTCCACATTCCATCATGGGTGAAAATGGTAGAAAGATCTGGCAAAGTAGTTAATTTTCATGTCTATAAATCTCAGCGATTTGAACAACAAGGCACGAACACAAAAAACTAAGTCAAAACTCTACTCAATTATTATTTCGTTTTCTCCTTTTAAGTTTACTACTTAAGCATTAGAGAACACACGCCGTGGATGCCAGCTTTTTCTCTGACAGTGATATTGCAGGTGAAAAACGATACCCAAAGGAATTGAAGATCAAGAATTTTTTGTTTGAAGCCAATCTAAAGAAATTTTTGGCATCAACACAAGCAAATAGAATCAATACAAAAACAACTAATTTTTACATTGATAATATTAAAATATATAAATTAAAATTCAAACTTAGCAAAATTACAACAAAATCAACTCTAAGTTATAAAAATCAACAATCCAAACTTTATAATATTTCTTCAATTTTTCATAACAAAAAAAAAAACACCCATAAGTTTTAGTTCCATAACTTTTTAACATTTCAACACAAAACTTTCCACAATTTCTTCAACGTTTTTCATCTTTCAGCTTGCATTTTTGGTATCATAAACATAATGAGAATTATTCCACAATGCTGTCATAATTTTTAAAACCATAAATATAATGCTTATTAAATAATCAACTATCATGTCAAAGAAATAGTAATAATAATAATAAGAAGAAGAATGAACATACAAAAATAATGATCAAAGTAGAAAAAAGGACTTATTGATACAAATAATGAATAAAGTCATAATATCCAAAAAAGAAATAGCATTTGCATTAACAAATTTAATGAAACATATCTTAGGAAATTTAATCCTTTTTAATTCATTGAAGAACCATATTAACTGGATTGAATTGAAATCAATGAAAATAAAAGATCATATAATTTAATATATAGTAATGTCTCAATTCCAAAAACTTATATAATAAACAACTCACTTAACTTTACAATATTATGTACATCAACTTTGCATTGCATGTTGGTAAATAATTAATTAATGCATTATTTCTCTTCAGTTTTGCCTTCTAACTTTTAAAGGAAGTGAATTGTGGTGAAAATTATTTGTTTTTGAATATTTTATTGGGCTTACGTGGTGATTGCTAGCATGAGTATTTTTAGTATTGCTATGTAGAAGGAGATGCATCAGCTGAGGCAGCTTAATTTTCACCAGCCAAAAAGAATAATATAGATAACTCTAACAATATCAACCAGTCGCAACTTAAATAAAATAATATGATTGCTTTAAATCAACACTCCTATTTTAGAATAAGAAATACCAAACAATCAAATTAATGTTTCTACTGCTGTAGTTTTCAAGCTCTCAAAATTAATTAATTGCTCTGATCCTTAATAAAAATAATATATATATCAAAAGAGAAGTATGCATCAAGAGTCAACATACTACAAGAAAAGCAACCAAAAAAAAAGGCAACCAACGCCTTTTTTTTTTTACAGAACATCAACAAATAACAAGTAAAAAACCTTGGATATTCCGACAACAGCAACCAACCCAGTGGCTACTATTTTTGTTACAAAGCAACACAAGGAGAAGCCTTGTAGCAGCAACACAATAGCATTAACACAACCCAAAAGTAGCAAACAACTTATGTGAACAACAAGAAATAGTAGATAACAACAAGAAGATAACATAACAACATCAAATTAACAATAGAAACCAGCAGCAATTTGTTAAAAACAGTAGCCAAAACAAAGCATCAACCATAACCCACCAGCACAGTAAAAACTTCATCATCTAAAGGCAGACTACATTTAAATTAAAATTTTCTTAATTACTGATTATAAGCAAGAAGATCTTAATATATTTAATCATTTTAATCATCAATTTCATGTTGATATATATACATATATGGTAAATGAACATATTAGCTAGGATAATAAGAATTATTGGAGAAACGATTACCTTATCAATTGCGTTTTGGTCTGGTGTGGGAGGTGTTGTGTTTTGAAGAGTATTAGAGGTGGATATAGTTTGTAAAAATTAGAAATGCAAAATAGAAATAGGATTTTTTTTTTATATATATATGGGGTAAACTAGATGAGACAATGCAAAATGTATAATCCTCGAACCCACCTTAATTTGTAAACGGATTGATCTTTTAGATCCCAAACCCAACCCAATTTTTAAATAGATTGAAATTTTAAGCCCCATACCCATTACAAATAAAGTAGAATGGGACGAAACAGGTGGGGTTCGAAAAAAATTTTGATCCCTAAGTCGTTTCCACCAGTTTACTACTATAAAATATGATTTAACCCTTATACAAAAATATTATGATATATAAAACATAAATTGTACTAAAGCCCAAAGTCAATTAAAATATCTTTAAAAATAGTACCCACTGGGTTTGAATTTAATAATACTATTGTGGTCTTAAAATTTCACACGCATTTTCATTCACACCACAAGTACCAGTTATCAGAAATTATACCTTGAACACAACTAATGCAAAACCATGCAAAACACTCAATATGAAGATTAAGAAATCACATTAAATCCCAAATATGGACAGATGTTTCGGTTTAGTAAAAAAAAAAACAATTTAATTAATATCTACATGATATTCAAAGTCTTTATTTAGTCCATTATACATAAATACTCGATATTTAACGCTTTAATATCTTTGTATCATAAGATAGGATAAACAAAATAATGAACTCTGTATGTGTGAAAAAGATTAACTCAATGTTATTACTCAAATTTAATTAGTCTCTATTATCTTACTAAAAGTCAGACTAAACTAGTCAAACCAACCTTATTATCTTAATCTCAAATATTTCACTTGTCTTGCATGAATATGTGTGTGAAGTGATTAACAGTACATATTTGTGTCTTGCTACTGCTTTCTTTTTTTCTTTAATTTTTCTATATTCAAAATGAGTAGCTTTCATGCTATCATTGAGGCAGCTCTCTTCTCATGGGAGATTGTCCTCTACATATTAGTTATACATAGGCCTAGATTACTCATGGGTAGCTTCACACACAAATATAGGTAGCTTTTTCTAATTATAAGGCATGCTAATTTTGAGAGATAAGAATCAAGGCAAAAATCGTCATGGTTCAAACTACTATTCCCAAAATTATATTGATCTCAAAAACCAGATTAAAAACATGAGTTAATCAAGTATGTGCAAAAGAAAATTCAAGATCATCTGCTCTACATAATGGTACAAAGTATTTCAAGCTTAAAAAATGGTATTCACAAATGAAATAAAGACCTATTCAAATTCATACAAACATAAATACCATGATATACACATAAGCACAAATCAAGTATGATTTATATGACACACTCACCAAGTACTTTTCTTAAAGAGGGAAATCTGATTGCATCAGAAGGCTTGGTGAAAATGTTTGCTACTTGTTTCTCAGTATCAGTATGTTCCAATGTGATATTCTTATTCTCAACTAAGTCTCTGATAAAGTGATGTCTAATATTAATATGCATAGTCCTAAAATGTTGTACAAGATTCTTTGATATATTTATTGCACTAGAATTATCACAATAAATAGTTAAGAGATCTTGTACAATACTAGTCCTCGGGCTTTTGTTTCATCTAAAGCAATTGAGCGTAATAACTTCCTACAGCAATATTCAGCCTCAATAGTAAACAAAGAAATTGAATTTTTTTTCTTGATGTGCCATAACACCAAATTGTATCCAGGAAAGAAACAACCGCCATTTCTACTCTTGCAATCATCTGCATTACTTGCCCAATTAGCATCACTAAAACCAACAAGATTCGAGTTAGTATCCTTAAAATACGAAATACTATATTCACTAGTCTCATTAACAAAGCAAATAATTCTTCTAATCATAGGTAAATGTGACTTATTCGAATTTGCTTGGTATCTTGCACATATTTACACACTAAAGCTAATGTCTGATTCTACTGGTTGTCAAATACATCAAACTTCTTATCATACTCTTGTATAAACTAGGATCAACACTCGTACCACTCTCATTTTTTGACAATTTCACATTCATCCCCATAGGTGTTCTCATGTGTTTGGCGGTTTATAGACCGAACATTTTTACTAGGTTTTTAGTGTACTTACTTTTAGAGATAAAAATTCCACCCTCAAGCTATTTAATTTGTAAACCTAGGAAACAAGTTAGTTCATCTACTAGGCTTAACTCAAACTCGCTCTTGATTTGATCAATGAGTTCTTAAAATTTAATTTCAGAAGTAGAACCAAAAACAATATCATCCACATAAATTTAAGCAATAGTATTACTAGAAGAAAAAGTCTTAATGAACAATATTTTATCTACTCCACCTCTTTTATATCCTTTCTCACCCAAGAAACTAGTCAAATGCCATACAACGACTTTTTTAGTTTAAAAACATGATCAAGATATGATAGATCTAAATATCCAAGAAATACACACTTATCACTTTTTAAATCAAATTTTCCTTGTTGATCTCTATCATTCAAAATGTAGCACTTACTTCAAAAAATATGAAAGTAGCTCAAGTTAAGCTTCTTATCTTTGCCAATTTCATGAGTTTTACCTGTGCCAAGGCATAAATATACACGATAAATCATATAACATGTTATATGAGCAACTTCTACCCATAATCTTTTTGCCAACTTTGAGTTTAACATAACTCGTGCCATTTCTTACAAAGTTTGATGTTTCCTTTTTACAATATCATTTTGTTATGATGTTTTAGAAGTTGAAAATTCATGTGCAATGCATTATTTATTGTAGAAATTAGCATAAATAGTATTTTAAAATCTTTTCCATGATCACTTTTAATTCTAACTATTTTGCGAATGTTACAATCCTTTCTATTAGCTAATTTCACATATAATTTTCTAAATACATCAAATGTATTAGATTTTTCTTTAACAAAATCTACCCATGTATATCGAGAAAAGTCATCTACGTACACAAAGATGTATTTCTTACCTCTTATGCTTTCTACCTAAATAGGACCCATGAAATCTATATGGACCAATTGCAAAACCTTGGAAATGGATGTGTGACACATAACTTTATATTGATATTTGAGTTATTTTGCTAGTTGACATGGTCCGTACACACTAATTGCTTTTTCTTGAGTTTTGGAATGCTATGAAGTGCACTTGTATTCACTGCCTTTGTCAGATTTTTATAATTCAAGTGTCCAAGCTTTTGGCACTATAGTTCTATGTCATCATGATCTGTTTTCTGACATGTGAGTGGGTGTGTCAAAACATAACAATTATTAGAGGATCTTGTCCCTTGCAAAACACAATTACCAAACTTGTCAAAGACTTCACATTTTCCTTTTGTATATTGAGATTTCAATCACAAATTTTACTAATACTAATCAAGTTTTCCTCAAATTTTTCATATGCAAAATATTTTTAAAATTTTTCACATCCCTTTGTTCTATCTCATGATCCAATCATGTGCCTCAAACATCCGCTATCAAAATACCACGCGTTAGTTACACTTCTAATTTGTAATTTTTCTTTACCCATATTTGTCTAATTCTTAAATAAATCTTAGGCCTTGATTTTTTTTATGTTTAGGAAAATTCAGAAATCTAAAGCATTTAAGAAGAATATAATCTTTTTTATTATAAAAATGACAAGTAGAAACAACCCTATAAGTCTTACCTTTTGAACTATGAGGATATATGTCTGAAATATTACCTTTAAATAGATTTGACTAAATAGGTTCAATATGTGATGCATTTACGAAGACAGTATTGGCATTCAAAGATTTTTTTCATTTTAGAAGCCAAGTCCTTCATGATTATAAATATGCTTACCTATTGTCAAAATATGGTTTAATTTAGACGTACCAGATTTAAGCATCTTTAGAGATTTCTAAGTGTACTCCAGCTCACATTATAGCTCATTTATTTTTCTACCCTTCTCAGTAGTATTCAATTTAAGGTTGCTCATAACTCTCATGGATTCAAATCTTTCACTCATGAAACAATTCATTTGATTTTGCAAGGCTTTTTTTATATTACATACTTTTAACCATTTCTTAAGCATTAATTCATAATAAGCATATATCTTACCTAAATCTAACTCACTACCAGCAAACCTTACCTTAGAGTTTGTCTCAAAATGACTGAGAGTAATATCAGTCATTTTTTTAGATTTGTTGCAACAAAAATTGATGGCTTTTATTGTAACAAAATCAAATTCTTGTAAGTTTTTAGAATTTGTCGTAGTATTAGACATAATGAAATTACTTACAGTGTCAGATGTTTCCTTTTCTGATTCATCATCACTCTATGTTATTTTCATTGATTTTGACTTCTTTTTAAGTGTGTTGTTACATTTTGGTTGTATGTGTTCAAATCCTTCGTATTCTCTGCAATGAATTTCCCTATTCTTGTTAGCTTCAAGCGATTTTGAGAACAACTTACCTCTTATGGGTACTTTCTAATTTGTCTTTGATTTACACCCTATTCTTTTTAGAATCTTATTGAAATTCTTGATCAAAATTGCAAGAGTGTCAGATTCTTGAAAATCAAAACCTTTTTCATTTTCATTGCTTTAGAGCTTCGGTGATTTGAAGTGCAAAACTTTTTTCCTTCTTATGATCTTTCAGATTCATCAAAGTCCTTAATGATCCCATTAGCTTTTTTATTTTCAGTTTGTTGATATCTTTACCTTCTTTAATTGCTGTAACTTATGCTTGAAACCTTTGAGGAAGTGATCGTAAAATCTTTCTCACAAGCTTCGTCTCTGAGTATTTTTTTTGCCTAAGGCATAAGGTTCATTAGCAATATCATTCAACTTAGAGGAACAATCAATAAGTGATTCATTTCACGCATTCTCAAATCTTCAAATCTGGTAGTAAGCATTTAAATCTTAAATCATTTCACAATCGATGTTCCTTCGTGAGTAACTTGCAAAATGTCTAATGCTTTGTTTGCGGATTCATATGTAGAGATCAATTTAAATCGATTTAGATTAACCGCATTAAAATAGCATTAAGAGCTTTAAAATTGAAGTTAGTCATGAAATCTTCCAAATTTGTCCATGTCTTTTCCAGTTTTGGCACAATGTTGCCTATACCATCAGTCATGTATGGAGGCCTCCGACCAACTAATACTACCCGCCAAGCCTTTTCATCTATTGATTTGAAAAATGCTCTCATCTTAGCTTTTCAATAGGAGTAATTGGTTCCATCCAGTAAGAGTAGCCGTGAAACTGATCCTCCTTCTCTTTAGAAATCCATATGTACATAAATACAAATCAAACACCAAGATCTCACCAAAAATAGAGTTAGTAACCCGCCCTGATACTAATTGATAAAATAGAGTGAAATCCAAATTTCAAATACCAATCAATTAATTTAACATTTTAATTAAAATTTGCATAAATAATAATAATTAAGTAATAAGAGTAAAAAATGAAAACACACAAAAAATTTAACATGGTTCAGATCTTCCCAATCTTACATCCATAAGACCATGCCGTGAGAAAAATAATCCATAATTATTTATAGACACTAGTAGCCTTATACAAACCATCAACTTGCTCTATATTATTGCTACTATGTCGAACCTTCTTCGATGGCCTTGTTTTACAAGATCTCCTCACTTTAGAAGTTGTTGAACTTCCTTTAACAAACTAAATGTTAAGTTCTTTTTCCAAAGAACATACAAAATATAGCTTTAATATCTACAAGAAAACTCTTTGAGCTCATTTTCACGAACACGTTAAAGTCTACTGCATAAACACGACTTCAATGGAAAAGTAACACGATATAATCTTTTGCCATACATATTTCTTCTATCAATTAGCTTTTATTTCTCCTCTCACAAAGGACTAATCCCACAAAAATATTATATTTCCTTAACACATTTAGGTAAATCGTAATTCTCTATGGAAAAGAATCCTTACCTTACAACAATTTATTATTTCCACAAATTCCTACTTTTATAGGACTTCTTTACCGAGTTGCTATATAATGCCAATAAAAGTCCTAACATAAATTATTCAAAAACAAATTAATTAAGCTAACAATTTATAAAAGGGCAGATAAAATAAAATGCAATGGAGATTTATTCGGATTGATTAAAATCTTCACATGTGAAAATTTTTATTGTTTTTTTATTAATAAAACATTAATAGGATATCATATTTATCTTATAATTTGTCATTTTTGTTTTTCACTGATAAAATTATTGGATTTGGTATAGGCCTAATTGGGCACCCATGATAGGTTGACCTAGTTGGCCTAATTATAATGAGATAATATTTTTTTTATGAAATAAATATTATTGTATTAAACAAAATAATTAGATTAATGATCAAAGATAATTAATGAATTATTGTAGATAAATAGGGAGTTAAAAGATAAAACTTATCTTAAATGATAAAATATTTATCTTTAAATAAAACATAAAATCTTAAGTTAGATCATAATTATAATTGTATAATTCTAATCCCAATCAAAGGAAGTTTTCCTCGACTCCCTAACACTATAAATAGGGTGCTTATTCATCCTATCATGTACTTGTTGAGTAGTCTAAAACTCGGATACATAGAGAGCAAAGAGAGAGTAAAATCATATTGGGTTCTTACATTGTGAAGCAAGTGAACTTTCCCGTGTGTGATTTTTCATCACCCCAAAATGGTAGAACAACCTGTTTGAATATCCAAATTAGAAAGGTACCTTTCCGTGTTCTATTTTATTTTTTCAAACATTGGTATTAGAGCTATGTAAGGTTATTTTCTGTTTTTATATATTATGGAATTGTTTGTTTATTACGAAATTTCATGTATAATATAAATGTCGTTAAAAATCACGTTCAATATGTATGATTTGTTTTGTAGTGCACTGTTTAGTATATGATTTTTGGTTGTTTTTTATATGAATTGAAAAACAAAATAACAATACGTACATGATTCAAGTGTTTTAGTTGAATTAAAACTCAAAGTATTTTAGTTAAATTAAAATTCAAAGATGAATATTATAGGCTGCTAAAAAACATGATCAAATTGACATTAGTTTGTCTTTTAGTTAAAAGCAAACTTGCATATTTGTTTTGTGTTCAGTTTTCATATTTGCATGATCTTAATATCATTGGAAAGAGATTTTCGTAAGCTTTCCTGATGATATCATATTTAACTATATTTGGATTAGTATAGAGAGAGACTTGTTAAAAGATTGAGTCATATTTTAAAGAATAATACTAAAATTAAATATTTTTCTTTATAAAATATTAAGGATAGAATGCTCCTTCGGCATGTGAGCTCTAGCTTCGATGACAAAATAGATTGCATAGATAGAATAAGAATTAAATTTTGAGTCTACTAGAATCGAACCGTGTAGTTCTCTTTGGTCTGATTTTTACTTTTTAATCTTGCTTCGATTAAAAAAATAAAAACCTAAAAATTTAT
Source organism: Melia azedarach (assembly GCA_028052125.1). Classification (NCBI taxonomy): domain Eukaryota; kingdom Viridiplantae; phylum Streptophyta; class Magnoliopsida; order Sapindales; family Meliaceae; genus Melia; species Melia azedarach. Next base: position 7,158,672 of record CM051396.1, on the reverse strand, counting down.
GTTCGGTATAATTTTGAGCAAAACCCAAACTGAACCAGATCGTGCCCTTTCCTAAATTATGAGGTGGTGATAACTGATGAATAATGATTAATAATTATTAATTTACTCTCAATAGAAAAGAGCTTAATTATCATATATAAAAGAAGAAGAAAAAATTATTAAGTAACAAAAAATCGTGTGAAGGAAGAGTAACGATGATGAATCCACTACATAAAGAGTGATAAATAATAATTAATAATTATTAATTTACTCTAAACAGAAAATGCATAAAAACATAAAGGGATAATGTGTTTTATCCTTAGTTTTTGGGAAAAGAAAAATATTTATGAATTTTTAGTAGAGGTGGCTAAACGGATAGGCCAGCCCGAGCACAACATGGCCCATCCTGTGAATAGTACCGACAAAGCCCGACACGACACGACATTGTTCATGGGCTGGGTGAGAAAAAAAGTCTGTGAGTTGTGTTGTGAACAGTATTCGTGTCATGATAGGCTAAAAAAAATATGTAGATTACGACTCACTATTCATTATGAACAGTAGTATTGTATAACCCAAGTGGGCTGTATTCTGACAGGCTAGGCCTACACGATATAAACAGTAATCATGTCGTGGATTGGGCTGGGTTTATACATTTTATTGTACGTACTGTGTCTACTCATTCTAAAAGCCTGCGTGAGCTTATTTTTCATGGGTTATGCCGACCCGATACGATCTATTTGCCACCTCTAATTTTTAGTCAAATTTAAATACCTCTGACTTGAAAGATCGAGACACCTTTGATTTTTAAAAAAATATTAAAAAATTACTTTAATCACTATTTTGGATGCATGCTATTATTGCACATTATCACAAAAATAAAAGAGCTAAATTATTTATCAAATATATAAGAAGAAGAAAAAATGTCGTGTGGAGCAATTTGATGCATACATGCTATGATTGTACCTAGACAGCCTTGATATTAATAATCACTTTTTGTCAAGAAAAATTGGTAGATACCCTTAAAATATACTCCTTAATATTTTAAAACTAACATATACCTTTTAAATTATTCACAAATAATAAATATTTTTTAAAATTTTTATACGTTCATAAAAAATAATTATTTTATTTTTATATATTTAGAAGATATATCAATTGATCATTTTAATTCAGTTATTAATATATAATAATTAATATACTTTTATGATTTATTTTTTAATAATTAAGTATTCAATAATTTTTATAATTAATTTTTAAATTATTATTAATATTTTAAATAATTCTATTATTGTTATATTAATTTATAACACAATCAATTAAAATAAATTCCAAATAAATATTTGGATTATATGTATTATATTTTCAGAATATTTTTATAATTTATATATAACACTATTAATGTATATAACTTATATAATTTACAATCAAATGTTTCAAAAAATTATAAAAATATTAATGATAATTTAAAGATTAATTATAAAAAATAATGAAGACATAATTATTAAAAAATAAATCATAAAGTTATATTAGTTATTATATATTAATAATTGGGTTAAAATGGTTAGTTAATATATCTTTTAAATATATAAGAGTAAATAGTTATTTTACATGAATACATATTAACTTCAAGAATATTTTTGTTGTTTGCCAAAAATTTAGGGAGTATCTACCGTTTTTGAAATATTAAGGAGGCTATTTGCCATAACTCAATACCCTTTTATCAATCTCTCTTCTTTCACATGCGCATGGAACGCTAGCGATTGAAATTCCCTCTTTATTGTTTTAAATTTTTATTTGGGAAAATTCTCATCCTCTTGTTATTTAACATAATACTATGATATTCCCTATTGTTTTGAATTCTCTTCCAATTTATTACTTGACATAGTTAAGTATAATAACATAGAGTCTTTAAAATTTAACTTATTAGACTAATTAGTCTTTATAGTTTCAAAAATATTCAAAAAAATCTTCAATTTTTTTGAAAAAAAAAAATGACTATATCCTTAGGATATAATAGAAGTTAGCTAAAATAATTATTTTTAACTTTTAACTGAAAATAAATATTAAAAATAATAATATATATTATTTTATAGCATATTGATAATTTAATATTTATTAATATATTATAATTAAAATATAAGTTTATTTATTTTATTTATTTATTATATATAATCATAAGTATTGTACTATAACATAATTATAAAATTTGATAATATATTAACAATTCAATATTGCATAGGTATTAAAAAATAAATACAATAAATCATACATTTAATATTTTATTTATTTATTTTATCTAACTACTATTAATTTTTTTAGCTAACTACCATTAAATAAAATTATAATTATTATTTTTTAATAAATCTAAGTCTTTATGGATATTTTTTAAATTACCGGCCAGAACTAATAAGATTAATAGACCAAATTTGAAAGACTCATATGTCATTAACTCTTTTATCAAAATTTGAAACAATAATGAGTTCCATAATTTGAAAAGAATGATATTATAAATAGAAAAACAAGCTCTACCACTAAAAAAATACTTCAAACTAAAATAATTTTATGAAAATATAGAATATATAAAAATATGATATAATATTATTATATCAATTTATATAAATAGATTTGTATATGCAATAGTAATGATCTATTTTTTTTAATATATTATTCTTCATATGTGTTAGTCAATATAAATAATATTTTTTATATTAAATATAAAAAATATTTTTAAATTGTTCTTTGAATAAAAATTTTATCTAAATTTTGAATTTTTTTAAATATGATAAATTTATCTAAATATTAAATAAAATTGAATGATTAATTTTAAAAATTTTAAAAAAATTTTAATACATAAAATATTTATTTATTTTAAAAATTATAAAAATTAATCATTCAATTAATAAATATTACGTTAAAAAATTAAATTTTAAAAAGATTTATATTTAAAAAATAATTTATAAATTTATATTTAATGTATTATAAAACGACGTGATTTTGTTTTAAAATACTGTTTCAGTTTGATTTAAATTTTTAATGTTAGAACTGAAACCAAGTCGAAAAATTTTATTTTTTAAAACTTTTTCGCCAAAAAAATAAATAAGTTCACGGTTTTTCGTTTTAAAAATTTAACACATTAAACAAAGCAAAAGGAAGTTACAGGAAGTGCTTTTGAGAGATGCTTTATCATTATTTTCTTCAACATAAATTATGAACCTTGAAAACAGTTCCTTTTATTTCTTTGCTGCTTGAACTAAATTGGCCACTTCAAATGCACGCCAAATCCACTTCTTCCTTTTTTTTTTTTTTAAACAAACAGAACATAGACTTTCATTGCATACAAACAGATATTACAAAATGCAGATTTTCACCTATAGCAACAAATATGCTAGAGAGATTAATTACAGCAATCAAACAGTTGAATTTAAGATCTTCTAAAAAATAAAGAGAGTATAAAATAACATCTTCTCATTTAGTGTTTTTTGATAACAAAAACCAGAGAATAAATTGTATAACACATACAATACAGTTTAAGCTAGAGCTTTTATGAAGGATTTTTCATAACTCCATTATGCTACTTTTCTTTTTCTAAGTTGATCTTTCTAGTTGGTATTGCAATAAATCTCCTGCAATATATATGTTATAGTAAAAAAACTCCTAAATCTGAAACATAAACTCATGAAATTTATCTATAAAGTTCTTTAATCTTATAGATTTCAAGGAAAATACTACTATAACTATATACATAAACAAAAAACTACAAAATCACTGCAGATCTAAATTTGGATAGAAATCAACTATCAGTAAATAGATATAATCCATTATATGATATACTATCATAAATCTAAATTTAGGTAGAAATCTGTTATTATTACTAAAAATAAAATAAAACATAAAGAAAAGAGAAGAAAATCTCATCGGAGATGGAGAATATCTCCAACTCCAGTAAGAAGAGGAAGAAACAGTTTGATCAAAATGCATGCCAAATCCACTTCTGATGTTTTTAATGTTCTTAGTTTGTGATTAGATAGAGATTTTGATCAATTAGGTTGCATTTAATTTTAAAAAATAAAAAAAAATTAAATTGTTTTCTTTATTTAATTTTAGAAGACATTTTTTCATAAAATTAGTTTTCTTTTTAAAATATAAAAAGCGGTATTTAAACTATCTTCATTTACTCTATTTTTTTTAAAAAAATAACTTATTTAATTTTTAATAATAATTAAAAACACAATATTTATTAATAGAACACTAATTTATCAAAATGATACTAGTAATAATATAATACTATAATATTGTTGATTAAATAATGTAGATAAATAAACAATTTATTAAAATAGAAAACATGTTTAAACTGTTACTTGTTTACTAAAATAGCTTTGATAATTTATAATAGTTTTAATTTTTATTAAATTAAGAACTGATTTAATAATATAATGTTAATACTATAGTATCAAACTTGCTTAAATTTTTAATATTTTTAATAATTAATTAATATATTATTAATAAATATTAAATAGTATAATAATATAGTATCATATTCTGTTATAATATTTTAATTATTTTTAAGTTTTAAATATCTATTGCAATTAATCATAAAATACTAATATTAATTAATTAATTAATTTAGCATGGCTTTAGTTAATTAATTTTATCAAAAGTATGATACCTTTCAAATAGAAATAAGAAAAAAGAAAAAAGAAAAAAAGAGTGACATTCCAATTCCATCAATCAATCTCTAATTATTAATTATAATAGAAAAATAAAGTTCGTTTTATTTTTTAAAAGGATAGTGTTATCATAACATTTCTTTTACCATTTGTAAAGAAATTAAAAGGTGACAATTAACGTTGTTATCAGATATGAAATAAAAGTATAACATCTTTTAAGATAATTTCAATATAATTTATTTAATAATTATTTTAAGAATTAAAAATTCAAATCTGATATAATTATTAAAAAAATTAAATAGAATATCATCGTGTCACTCTTTCAATATTTTTCTATATATTTTAATCTAAAATATTTATTATACTAATTAAATAAATTAATAAATTTTATTTTAAATAAAAATCGACATTTTTAAATATAAAATATATATACTTTTAAAATATAAAAAATATGAATTAAAAAAATTTAAGTATATATAAGATCGTGTTATATAAATACTCGAAATCATATATCATAAGTAGTTTTATTTAAAAAATTTAAATATGTACAAGATACAATCATTAATAGTATCATACTTCTACAACTCATTTATTAATGGACTCATTTTTTCTAATCCTAAATTTATTTACTCACATTAAATTAGTATAGAATAAAAATATGGGGTGACTCAAATTGTCATCCTTAATCATGTTATTTGGCTAAATGACAAAAATTTCGTTTTCCAATTGGATTAAGTGAAATCAATAGTAGTATGCAATACAAATTTTGCTAGCTAGTGATGACATCCTCCCTTTTGAATTTTATAAGGCAATATATACACAAATCAATCACTTAATTATATATATCATCACCTCAAACATAAACATGTCCAAGACTTTGGAAAATTAACACATACCTCCTCTGAGTTTGGTCTTTTAACATTTAAAGAGAATGTTTAGGAAAACAAATACTTGCCTCCCTCAAGCCATCCACCTCCGCTAACTTACTGTTAGATTGACGGGCATTACAATAAAAACATCACATTTATAGATCTGACGATCAAGAAAGAAATGAAGATACGAAGAATGAGTAGATAATCCTTCCCCAACCACCCACAACAACAAGAGGTTGTAGAAGACCTCTTTCTCCTCTACGAAGCCCTCATCGTCAACTCCTCTTCTTCTCCCTTCCGCCGATCGATTCTCCCATCTCCACCTGGCTAATCGGCCCTCATATGCCTTATATGACTGTTATCGCTTCTTCGCCTATTCTTTCTCTTCTGGGTCCTACAAACGCCTTTCTTCTGAAAATCTCTCCTTCTCTCATGAGCCCAACCACAATGATGATTACACCAACTCTCTCTCTGGGTTCTCCAATGTTCTTGTTAAAAATATTATATAAAATTAACTATTTATTCTATTGATCTTTGAACATATTATGTAACTAACAATTATTAATATAACTATAAATTAATAAAAGAAAACATATTAAGAAAAATCTGGCCTCAAAAAAAGAGTCACGCGTTGCGTTGTCCTAAAGTCGAAAAGTTCTTCCCTTGTGCGGGTATTGACGAATCTCTTTAATTTCAAGATAAAACCCTAGCTCACAGCCACTCTTCTTTGATGAGCACAATCACCAAGAAGAAAATACCAAGTTTTTTAGAGTCGTAATTGCAAAAAAGATAGTGTATGCAATATTAAAGAGTAAAATAGATATCAATTGTATGTAATGCACAAAGAGGTAACACCCATTATATAGTAGTGTTTAGTCTTAGGCATTAAAATAAGAATTAAAGACTAATTTAAAATTACAAAATTTGTAACTCATAACACCTTAAATTTCCATAACTATTGATTTAAAATTTAAAAAAGAAATCACAACCTCCATGGAGTTTATTAGGAGAATTAAACTTTGTAACTCCAAATATTATTACAAATTTTAATAAATAAATATTATAAAGTTTTAAAGCTTTATCTCCAACAATCCCCTACAAGGTTTAAAAACTTTAAAATACATATATACATATATTTGCAACATTTTTATTATGCATTCGATGTAAGTGCTTTTCGAGATTGAACTTACACTTAGTGTTGCAACATTCATTTGAGGCACTAGAGTGAACTATGTCTTGAACTTAGCTGCTTTGACCAAACTTTAATTACCACACACATAATAACGACAAAGACTTGGTGTTAACGGGTTAGTGTTATTAATGGCTATGCGCTCACATCTTGATTCTCATGAGAGTTTTAGAGAACAACTCAATTCTCACGGTCGCGGCCTCACGATGACTCTCACTTAAGTAAATCCTCCAAAAGTATATGTGACCTATACCTTGCAAGAGTATGCTTGCCTTGGATTCATTCAAGGTAAACACCTTTCCTTAATATCACAAACTAGCACTTTGCCATAGGGATGGGTAGAATCATATCTGCTCTAAGATATGTTCATAGTGCTAAAAAGTCATGCAGTATGGATTGTTCCAACCCATTGAACCTCCTTCATGGGATCTCCAATCACGGAGGTTGGGTTACCTCCCTAGATGACTTCCCTTGTGAGCTTAGGCCCATCCCCCTCGACAATTTTAAGATAGCTTTCTTCGAAAGCCTTTTTGTTAATTGATCAGCTATATTCAACTCTGATTTTACAAAATCTAAAGTAATAATAGCATCCTCAATAAGGATTTTCACCGATTTATATCTCACTCTAATATGCCTATTTATGCTATCAAGGTTATCCAAATGTAATTGAAGGATATAGTGATGCAAATTGGATAACATATACCATAGATGTAAAGTCTACCACTGGTTATATATTTCTTCTTGGAGGAGCAGCTGTTTCATAGGGATCTAAGAAACAAACTATAATCTCTAGAAGCACTATGGAATATGAGCTTATAGGTTTAGATACTACTTGTAAAGAAGCTGAATGGATTAAAGGTCTTTTGTTTGAAATGCCTATTGTAGGTAAAAACTTATCTTCTATTCCAATACATTGTGATTGTAAGGCTGTTATAGATTCAGTAAAGCAAACTCTTATTGATCCTTTAAGATATTTGAATATCCTTTCTAAAGCACTCCAATGTTCATTACTCGGATTATGAGTATATCTACTAAGTCTTCCTACAGCATATGAAATATCAAGCCTAGTTTTATTTACTATGTATAATAAAGATCCTATTATCTGATAATACCTTAATTGAGACACTGGTTCTCCTTGAATTTTCTTTAATTTTATACTAGGATCATAAGGCATAGAAACTGAAGTACTATGAAAGTATCCAAATTTCTTTATCGTTTTCTCTATTCGAACTACTTTGATCTAAAGTAATATCTCGAGTTGTTTTACAAATTCCCATTCCTAGAATCACATGAGCTTCACCTAAATCTTTCATATCAAAATTCATCGACAAATATGACTTAATATCATTTATTATCTTCAAATTTGACCAAAATATCAAGATATCATCTACATATAAACTTAATAAAACATGTGCTCCATCAATCTCTTTGTAATATAAACATTTATCGAATTCATTAGCTCTAAAACCATATTCTAAAATTACTCTATCAAACTTCTCATGCCATTGTTTTAAAGCTTGCTTAAGACCATAAAGAGATTTTACTAGCTTACAAAATTTATGTTCTTGTCCCTTTACTACAAAACCTTCAGGTTGTCTCGTATATATCTCCTCTTTTAAGTCTCTATTTAAAAAGGTAGTCTTCACATCCATTTGATGAATAACTAAGTTATGGATTGATGTAATACTAGAAATAGGTGAATAAGTATCAACTGTAGTCTATTCTTTTTTTCTGGGTAAACTCTTTAGCAACTAACCTAGCTTTATACTTATCTATTGTATCATTGGGTTTCAATTTTTTCTTGAAAACCCATTTACAATCTATAACCTTATTACTAAGAGGAAGATCAGCTAACACTCAAGTATTGTTTTGAACAATAGACTCAAATTCACTATTTATGGCTTCTTTCCAAAAATGTGCATCTATAGAAACTATAACTTCTTTATAAGTTATAAGATCTCCTTCAACTAGAAAAGTATAAAAATCTTCTCCAAAATTCTTAATCTTTCTGGGTCTTTTACTTCTTCTAAGTTCCTCTGAAGAATCAACATAAGAACTACTAGGTTTTTCATAAGTCATTGGCTTCTCGATTTTGTTCCTAAAGGAAAATATATCTTCAAAGTAAGTAGCTTCTCTAGATTCTATCACTGTATTATTGGATTTCCCATTAAGCTCAAAATTTATGACTAAAAATCTATTGGCATTGCTATTCTTAGCATAACCAATAAACACCCCTACACTTTAAAAATATTAAGATTAGGAACTCTACCTTTCCAAACCTCATAAGGTATTTTCTCTTGATCTTCTATAGAAACCCTATTCAATATAAAGCATACAGATAACATTACTTCCCCCAACAAGTTATCTGGTAAACTAAAACTTAATGGCATTGAGTTTACGATATCTAGCAAGGTTTTATTCTTCTTTTCAACAACACCATTGGATTGTGGTGAGTATAGTGGTGTTAACTCGTGTATAATTCCATTTTCTTAACAAAAAGTAGTAAAGTCATTAAGAATATATTCTCCACCTCTATCGGATCTAAGTCTCTTTATCTTCTTCTCTAATTGATTTTTTTACCTCATTTTTATATACTTTGAACTTATCAAATACCTCATCCTTAGTTTTTATCAAGAACACATAACAATATTTCGAACAATCATCAATAAAAGTCACAAAATACTTATTACCTCCTATACTAGGTGGTCTATTATAATCACAAACATCACTATAAACAAGTTCTAAAATTTGAGTATTTCTATCAATAGACTTATAAGGCTTCTTAGATTGTTTGGCAAATTTCACATTTTTGTTTGAAATCAATTTGAGCCTTAGGAACTAAACCGAAATCCATCATTCTTTTAAGCTTTTTCAAATTTATGTGACCAAGCCTTCCATGCCAAATACTAGTAGATAATTCAATGCTAAAAACTGTAGAAATTTTATTAAAATTTGAAACATTATTCAACTTAAATAAACCATCACAAACATAACCTTTACCCACAAATACATTATTTTTGGAGATAATTACCCTATTAGACTCAAGTACATTCTTATATCCTTGTTGAACTAAGGAAGATCCGCTAATAAGGTTCCTTCTTACTTCGGGTACATGCCTCACTCCTTTAAGAGCTAAAATTTTTCCAAAGGTCATCTTTAAATCAATATCTCCAACTCCAAGCACTTGTGCAATAGAATTATTCCCTAAAGTTACACTTCCTCTACTTGAGTGCTGATAATTTTTAAAAAACCCTCGGTCAAAACAAACATGTACATTCGCACTTGGATCTAACCACCATTCATTATTCTCATAAGTAAAATTCACACTTAAGAAATTAGAATCATACCTAATGGCAAGTTTACTAGAAACTTCTTTCTCCTCTAGCACATGAACAAGATTCTTTTGCCCTTTATGAAATTGCTTAGGCTTAGTCTTGAAAGCCTTGGTCTTTTTGTAAAAACAATCCCTAGCCAAGTGGTTGGTCTTTCCACAAACATAGCACAACCTATCTCCTTTGCCTTTAGAATTCTTAAAGTTATTAGGGTGAGAAATATTAGAGTGTTGACCACTCTTAATCTTAAAATCCTTTTTCTTAGGTTTATAACCATATCCCTTCTTGTTTTTGAAATTTTTAGAACTTTCAACAATATTCACCTTAGAATTCTCATTTTCATTTATGTCACTTAGTATATTTTTTTCTTCTATCCTAAGAGAATTTATCACTTGTATCGTGGTAAGATTTCTTTGTTTATGCTTAAGGGATTTGGCAAAATTAGACCAACTAGATAGTAACTTTTCTATCAAACAAGATACTTTAAAACTTTCACTAAGTTTTGTATCATTTTTTTCAACTTTCCTCAAAAGTTCTTGGAATTCATGAATTTGATCAGTAATAGTTTTAAAATCTACTATCTTATAATTATTAAAATTAGACACATAAAATCTACCAATACTAGTGTCCTCTATCCCATAGGCTTGCTCAAGAGCATTCCCTAAATCTAAGGCATTTGCGGTAGATTAGTATACATCATATAAGTAATCACTCAAGACACTCAAAATTCTATTATGGCAATGATAATCTATATCCTCTTTTAAAAGTTCAGTATTTGAACCAGAGACTTGACAGATTCTTTTATTATTGGGTTCAATGGCCGAGATTAATCCTAGAATACTGAGCCAATATTTCAATTGTCTTTGTCATCTCCTAAAGTTTTGTCCACTAAATTTTTCTAGCTTAACACTATTTGCTTCCTCGGATTTATTCATTTTATTAAAGAATTCTAAAAGCAAAGAATATAAGAAGTCTATACAATGACAAATAATTTATTAAGAAATTAACTAGAAACAATTATTAAATAAAATTTGAAGAATTAAAACGCTACTTTTAGAATTTATACTTACAATGATAAACGATTTTAGTTTTATTAAATTAAAAGACGTTTAAGAATTTATAAAGGAGAAAATACTAAGATAATTTTAAGTACAAATTATTTGAAATTTGTAACCGAAAATAATAAAATTAATGTTATAATTTTAACAAGTTAAAAATTATAGTTGAACTTAAAGTCTTAAAAATTATTAAAAGAATACGGTGTTAAAAATAAAATAAAGTAATTTCGAACGTTTTAGTTGAAATATATAAATTTAGAACGTTTTTAAAATTTTGAACAAACTAAAACAAATTAAAATTTAAATAAAATAAAATTCTAGAAATAGATTATTTTTAATGTGTAAGAAAACTATCAAATTCAAAAAATTTGATAAAATTATAAATTATAATAAATCAATGAAAATGTTATTTTTTTTAAGGAGAATGCCAATTAAAAAATAAATTAATAAACGAAAACCTTATAACAATATCACCTAATAGAAAATGAACTCAATCAACAACAATAGAATTTATATATCACTTAATCAACAAATAAGGATGAGCAAATAATAAATTTTACCTAGTATGCAATATTATAACTTTCACTTTAACCATATATAACAAACAAAGATTTACAATATTTTTTTTAAGTTTTTTGTTTCGACTTTAGATTGTTGAAAATATTATATTAAATTAACTATTTACTCTATTGATCTTTGAACATATTATGTAACTAACAATTATTAATATAACTATAAATTAATATAAGAAAACATATTAAGAAAAACCTAGCCTCAAAAAGAGAGTCACGCGTTGCGTTGTCCTAAAGTCGAAAAGTTCTTCCCTTGTACGGGTATTGATGGATCTCTTCAACTCCAAGATAAAACCCTAACTCACAATCACCCTTCTTTGATGAGCACAATCACCAAGAAGAAAATACTAAGTCTTTGAGAGTCGTAGTTGCAAGAAAGATAGTGTATGCAATATTAGAAAGTAAAATAGATATCAATTGTATGTAATGCACAAAGATGTAACATTCTTTATATAGTAGTGTTTAATCTTAGGCATTAAAATAAGAATTAAAGGCTAATTTAAATTACAAAATTTGTAACTCATAATACCTTAAATCATAATACCTTAAATCATAATACCTTAAATTTCTATAACCATTAATTTAAAATTTAAAAAAGAAATCATAACCTCCATGGAGTTTATTAGGAGAATTAAACTTTGTAACTCTAAATATTATTACAAAATTTAATAAATAAATATTATAAAGTTTTAAAGCTTTATTTCCAACACTTCTTTCGCCTCCGCCTTAAGAAACCAAACTCTTTCTCTACACTGTGTTTCTGATCCCTACTGCCTATCCATCACACCTGTTGTTGAGGGACCTCCACTTTCCCTGCCGTCGAATCCAGAGTTGGAGTGCCCGTGAACTCCATTGTCGAATGTTATTGATTTGGCTAACTTGCCACCACAACCACCTACTTTGAGGAGGTCCGTGTGGGATCCAGGCCATCCCCAGCCAAAATGTTTTCTAATTCGTGTGGAAGCCCTAAAGCAGAGGCTTCTTTCTCTTCTTTTGCTATATAGTTATCAAGATTCATGCTTTATCATGTGATTTTATACTTTTTGATTATGTAAGTAGATAAACATTACTGTTTTGAAAGCTTCTGTTTGTATTTTTTCAGTTTAAAGTTCTTATGATTAGGTTTCTTACGTTCTGAATTTCAGAACTTCTTGGGTCATTCTTTATAATGTAATCTTGATTATAGTTTTTGGTGCCTAATTATAGTTTTATAGTCGTGCGACAGTGTAAAAGTTCTTGGATCAAATGTCACTTTTCTTAATTTCTTGGGTTATTGTGATCTTCAATATTCTGGTTTTTGGAGTCTAATTATAGTTCTGTATTCTTGTTTGATTTTGTGAGTAAACCATCTTTGATGATTTCGTTATTGTACCGATTACATCTAAAAGCTTGATTTTTGGCCATATATATGTTGTGTTATGTGCTTGGGATGCTATTCTTGTTTGGCTTTGTGACTGAAGCATGTTTGATGGTTTGTTATTTTATCGAATATATGTACAAGCTTGAATTTTAGCTATAGATTTTAGAATGCTGAATAAGCTCTAGTGTATGGATGCATGTACAATATAAGTTGAGATATTACTTTGCTATATGTCAGTTTGGAGTTATGCGTATGAAACTTAATGAGCACTGAATGGATGATTTTTTTATTTTTTTTTTTTGGTTGTTGCTTATGTAGGGCAGTTTAGACAAATTTGACAAATTTGACAAATTTGACAAAGAAGAGCACAAACCAATCTTTGTGTTGATATCCCGCAAAATGGTGCCATAAATAATGTGCATACAAAGAAAGTGGATGGATTGTTACTGTACTGAGTAAGGTTGTGCCTTTGTTTTGTGCTTAGTGTTGCAAGGAAATTGCAACTTTCAATTTTATTTTTGACTCTGCAAATGGCGCATTGCATAGCAACGACTGTAACTGATTGTCTCTTCCATTTTTTTACTCATAATCTTATAACCTGTAACCTGGGATTTGCATAATGTGGCCCCCACAGTAGCCATAAAACCAACTGCAATATAAACAAAATGGATTAGAAGACAAACTTTTTCTTATTAAAAAATAATAGTCGAAGGAGAATTAAGTCTTTTTATTAAAATAGGATGGAGATGAATGGCATTAGAAGAGGTAAGTGTTTCTTTGTCCAAACAATCTCTCTAGCTATTAAGAAATCAAATCTGTGCTAATTGCCCCTGAGACTTTTTCTTTTTGTTTTATTTTCTATTATTTTAATTTCTTTTATATAAACCGATTGGTGTTCATTCTTTCAATGAATCGATAAGCCTTAAATTAATTTTCAGTATACTAATACATTTCATCGTCACACTAATCTACAAATAGAGGTGATTAATCGTATATTAAGAAATTACTGCATTATGTTTATGGGAAGGAAGCCTAAGAAATAGGATGTAATGTTATCTCAAGTAGAATTTGCTTATAATATTATAATGAATCATTTGATTGAAAACTCATTTTCAGGTGCTTTATTTACTACTACCTTGTCATGCATTAGACCTAGTGATTTTACCAACATTACCAACGGTCATCAAGGCTACAGAAAATAAGGTGGAGAAGGTATAGAAAATGCATTGGGAGTTTCATGCTAACTTGGAAGTTGCCGATAGGAAATACAAGCAAGATGTAAATCAACATCGATAATTAAATGTGTTTCAAGAGGCCAATTTTGTAATGGCTTATTTGTGAAAAAATCAGTTTCTTAAGATTCGTGGTAAATTGCATAACATAAAGTATGGACAATTTTGAGTTTCAAGGAAGATTTTATGTGTTACAGATGCCAAATGATTGAAATATTTCAAATACTTTTAATATAACAAACTTATATGAAAATCATAAAAATGAAGTGTTGTAACCAGAGAATTCGAGGGCAAATTTTTTCCTAGTGGTGGGGACTTGATGTGAGACAATTTTGTAATTTTATTAGTATAAGAAGAATTGTATTTTGTCAATTTAATGTTATTTAATTCTTGTGGCACAATTTTGTAATTTTATTAGTATAGGAAGAATTGTATTTTGTCAGTTTAATATATTATTTAATTCTTGTTAGGTAAGAATTCTTTTCCTTATTTGAGTTAGCTTAAGACATTAGGTTTTCTCTATTTTATATAGAAAGCTTATACTGCTTAATTATCTTTTCAATAAAAATTTCTATTACTCATTGGAAACTTTTGAAACTTTAGTTTCAACTTATCTTCATGTGTTATATCTTGTCATAACATGTTTGGAATTGTTGTTGAAAATAATAAAAATAGTTTTAAACTACCAAACATTATTAATGTATTTTTTTTAAAAATTTCCCTTTACTTTCAAAAATTGGGAAGAACTCACTTTTTAAATAGAGTTTCTAACAAAAATTTTTAATTGTTTAGCTGTCATAAACTCTATTTTCAATAAATAACGTAAATATTAAAAATAAACTAAATATATTTTAAATAATTTTATCTTTTAACAAATTTATAAAATTTTATTGTCATAATTCCAAATTTTGGATCTCTTCCCACAGACAAAAAAGAAGGGTTAATTTTTTAATTCCTAAAAGTTGTCCTCCAATTGCAACTAAATGACATTAAAAATTTGAAAAAAAAATTTAATATTAAAAAAAGTTTTTTTAATTAATAAAAATGCCAAATCAAGCAAGCAGTTCATGGTTGAAAGCGATTAATATCCTGTATTAAATATGTCTTATTATTAGAGATAAGAATGTTGTTAGAAGTAATCTACTACTAGTCTATACATTATTCAGTCAAAAGTTATTTGAGAGTTATTTTCTTTTGATTAATTAATATAAAAAAAATGCCCATTACAACATGTTAATTGTACAATAAATGTTGAAGTAAATGTATTAAATACATCATTGGTACAACTAATTATTTTTATGTGATATATTTTGAATCTTATTCACTTATATATTTTAACAATAATACAATTATTAAATTAAAAATAAATTTATAAAACCTTATTTGTGATCAAAAGTGACAATTAGGTTGTCATTTGGTATGAAATATATTTTAAACTAATTTGAATCTAATTTATTTAATAATTGCGTCAAAAATTAAAAACTCAAATTTAATACAATTATTAAACAGATTAAGTGCAGTATTATCATATCACTCATTTAATATATTTTTCTATATATTTTATTATGTATTCTAAAATATTTATAATGCTAATTAATTAAATATTGATAAATTTTTATTCTAAATAAAATTGAACGCCTATTAAAATATGAAAAATATACATAAATATTTTTAAAATATAAAAATATAAAATAAATCTATTTAATTATAAATAAGTTCGCGTTATATGAATACTCCAAATCATATCATAAATAGATTTACTTCAAAAATTTTAAATTCCTAAAATTGTTAATTGTATCATACTTCTATAACTCATTTATTAGTTCACTCATTTTTCCTGAACCTAAATTTATTTACTCACATTAAATTAGTATAGAATAATAATATGGTGACTCAAATTATCTTCCTTAATAATGTTATTTGGGGTAAATTAAAAACATTTCAGTTTCCAATTGGGTGAACTGAAAACGATAGTAGTAATCAATACAAATTTTGCTAGCTAATGATGAAAAGTCTCCCTTTTGAATTTCACAAGGCAATATAATAGTCGCCATACAAATCAATCACTTAATTATACATATCATCACCTCAAACGTAAACATGTCTAAGACTTTTCCTTATTGCTTTACTTTTTATTATTTTAATTTCTTTTATATAAACCCATTGGCATTCATCCTTCAAGGAATCCATAAGCCTTGATTAATTTTCAGTCTCCAATTCGATCTCCATAGCTATGGCGAAACCACATATCCTCCTCGTAACATTTCCAGCGCAAGGTCACATAAACCCTGCTCTTCAATTTGCTAAGAGGCTTATTACCAATGGCGTCTCTGTGACCTACGCCACAAGTAAGTTCGCCGTCCGCCGCATAAATACGACGTCAGTACCCGATGGCTTGTCTTTCGCTGCCTTTTCTGATGGCTATGACGACGGCTTTAAGCCGGGCGACGATATTCACCACTACATGGCTGAGCTTAAACGTCTTGGCTCGGAGACTCTATCTGAGTTTATTGTCAACAGTGTTAATGAAGGCAAGAAGTTTACATGCATCGTTTACTCTATACTCTTAACCTGGGTGGGAAAGGTGGCTGCTGCTGCCGAAATTCCTAGTATACTTCTTTGGAATCAGTCTGCAACCCTTTTTGATATTTACTACTATTACTTCAATGGCTATGGAGATTTTATCAGAAAAAACGTGCATGACCCCTCCTTTTTGGTTAAGCTACCGGGATTGCCGGAGCTAGCAAGCCATGATCTTCCCTCGTTTTTTATTCCTTCCAATCAATATAAATTTTCTCTGCCGTTACTTGAAGAGCAAATGGAGATTCTTGATGAACAAACCAAACCGAAAGTACTTGTCAACACCTTTGATGCATTAGAACCAGAGGCCTTGAAAGCTATTGACAAGTATAATTTGGTTGGAATTGGACCCTTGATTCCATCTGCGTTTTTAGATGGGAAAGATCTATCCGATACTTCCTTCGGAGTACGATTAGTACCTAAATAAAAGTTATGAATTTGAGTCAAGCAATTGGACCCTTGATTCAACTCTCATGTTTGTCCACTTTCTAATTGGGCTTCGGTCACTAAAAGCTCAATCCAGATATCGTGACATATTATATAGAGGCTCCATCCACACAACTTTTTTTTTTTTAATATTTACACAACTTTTTTTAAACAAACACAACATAAATTTTTATTTCATAAAAATAATATTACAATATAAAAATTTACACCCAACTCAACATATATACTAAAGAGATTAATTACAATAATCAACCAGTCAGATTTGAAGTTTACTAAAAAATAAGGAGAATGTAAAATAACATCTCGTCATTTGGTATTTTTTTCAATAATATGAATAAGAGGATAAAGTATAAACTACAAATAAAATATTTTAAACCGAAGCTTTTCTAATTTATTACATAATAAATTTTTCTCTATGAGAGACTGTTTTTTTTTTTTTTAGAGTTTTCACATAAATTCTTATATTTTGTGATTGTAATAATTCTCATTTATCTTTGATATTTTTATAAAGAAAGATTTTGAGTACATATATTACTATTTATCTATACTTACTGTTTATATATACTAAATACTTTTTATATGAATAGTGACTAATTGAAAATGATGATATTTATCCGAATTTTTTCCTACAAGAATAAAATAGTACTAGTAGAGTTAATTTTTATATGGAGTTAATTAGTGCTTCCTAAAAGAAGTTCTACTAGGATTAATTTGAATGATAGTAAGAAAAAAAAATTCACGAAATATTAAATACTTATCTTCTACTATACTCAAATCAAAATAATTTAGTTGTGTCAAGTGTACCTCAGAGTATTTGAGATATTGTTACGTTAAAGAAAATTTTATATAAGATAATTAGGGTAATATTATTATTTAAAGAAAATATATAAAATATATTTTTTAAAATTTATTATTATTAATATTTTTAATTAATTTCAAAACAAATTATATGTAGTATAATTATATTTCAACTCTCACTCAGGTGAGCTATAAAAATATATATATGTGTGTGTATATATATATATACCTATTTTATTTTTAAAAAAAATTAGGTCATTTCTTCATAGAACCACAAAACAAACACATAAAAACGTATAGGTAGCTTGTTGTCCACTTATTTATGAATGCATGCTTCCTGTGTACTAAATTGATGTGTGGGTAAATATTTACAATACATTAGCGTATCAGCACATAGTCACTTAGCTACTGGTGATAATGATATCGAGGGTGTATATGAAAATACTCTCTCATTTGATGTGTGGGTAAATATTTCTGTATGTCAAGATAGCAATTGCTCTATGTATGCGCAAATATTTGGTGTGAGCACTAGAAAGGAGAAAAAATTGAAAGAAGAAAAAGATGTACCTCGATCAACTAGTGAGAACAAAATAGGAAAGATCAAAATTGATGCTTTCTAGGCAAAAGGCTCTGAAGGAAAGAAACGAGAAAAGTGATTAAAATGATGGCGGCAGATTTTAAGAATTAGTTTGAAAGTGTTGGGGAGAAAAACACTCATATTTTTTTAGCACTATTCTAATCGTTTTTTTATAAATATTAAAATAACTAATATTTTATGTGAAAAAAATTTAAATATTATTTTAATTAGTATGTACACTTTATATTACTATATATAAATACAGTTAAAAAATAATATTCAAATATATTAATTCGTACTTATATTGTTTTAATTTAATATTGACATAACACTAATAATTAGCAACCTTGCTCACCAAGTAGATTGACATCAAGGGACCAAGAACAATAATCAAAGCATTGTTAAAAATATGCATTCTTTCAAAACCAAACATTTATTATTTATTATTATTCGAATTTAGAATGATTTTTAAAACGTCGAACTTGCTCAAATTACTTGAGTTATGGCTAAAAGACCAAAATATGGGTACAATTCAAAAGTATAGTTATAAACATATAATGAATTCATATCATATTTATCCAACATATATCAATTTTTATTTACAATTCTTAAAATATTTTATTAAGAAATTTAGAAAAAAGCAATCCCCATACTCATGCTAAGAAACGGTCAATAAAATATATATATATATATTTGGACTTGAAGAAAAGAAACCTTTAAAAAACTATAACCAAGTGATCCAGTGTCGACCAATAACTTAATCCATTGAAGTGAACTCAGGCCCAATGTAGTTACATACAGGATAATCGTCAACTTTTCGTAGTTAATTTTGACAATTTTCATCACACTCCCAAAATTTTTTAAAGTTATCATATTAACTCCAAATGTTAACTATAAATCTACAACTATGTTTTAAACATTTTATTTTGGTTAATTGTATTTGACCATATGAAAAAGACAACATAATCCCTAAAAAACCTAAAATTAATTTTTTTCTTCTTTCTCTCTTCTTTTTTCTTTTCTTTCCTTCTTCCATCATCTCTTCATCTCTCTTCCTTTAATGTGTGTGCAAGCTGCTGCAGGCAACCTTTGATATTTGCTCGAAGCAGTCTTCCATGACTGATACAAGTAGCCTCAAATGGTTGCTTTAGACAACCTTCCATGATGCTAAGAATTAACAAAGAGAAGAGAATAAAAAAGGAACAAAATGTAGAGAAGGAAAAAAAGTTATTTTTTATTAATTTCGATTTATAAAATTACAATTTTATCATTTTAGCTAGGGGTGTTCAAAATCTAATCCAATTTACTTAATCCGATTTGATCCAATCCACTTTTAATGAATTTTATAGATTAATGGATTGGATTGGATTTAAAAATTTAAAATCTGCTCATCATAGATTAGATTGTGGATTCATAATATCAGTCCACCAGAATCCAATCCGATTCACTAAAATAGTATAATAATATTATTTTTATTATATTAAATTATAAAATATTTATTTTAAATTTAATAATTTTTATTTTATAACAAATAACCCCTAATTAATTAAGGATCTAATTGTTAAATATATGCAATATTTATAAAATATATTATTTTTAATATTTTAAGGACTTATATGATAATAATCAAAATAAATTACCCTAATCTAAGCCTCCTAAATCAAAGTTCTTCGAGTTTTTCTTTTCTCTACCCAGAATGCCGCTACCTTCATCTTCAAAGCTCTAGAATCAAATTTTGGATTCTTAAGATCTTGTATAATTGGTCACAATTGAAATTTTAATCATATAACTCCACTTTCTATCTATTAAATAAATTTTTGATTAATATGAATTTTTCTTTAATTTTTAATATATTATAATTTTTCTATTATTATTGTATGTAATTGAAGTACAATTGCACATCTACATAATTTTTTATATTATTAAATTTATTTAATTTGTACAAATAATTTTCTTCAATATAACCAGAGATTATTGATTTTCTACTTATTATGAATGTTGTCATTAGAAACGAAAATTAACATGGAGCATCTTCTTCCATTTGTGGTGATCTCTGCCACGTGTTTCAAAATTTTTTATGGAAGCTCAATGTTGTAGAACCGAAGATAAACATGTAGTAGGAAGGATTGAGATTTTTTAGAATTAGCATTTGCTATAGAAATATTTTAGAGATTTTTATTAGTGTAGACCTTAATTTTTTTATATAGTGTTATTTTCTTTTTGATAATTATTGTAATTTTTATATTATTCAATTTACATAATTTTGTTTTGAAATTTATTAATGTTTAAGTTGTACAATTTATTTATTTTTTATATTATTAATTAATTGAATTATTTTTTATTTCATATTGTAGATGACCTCTCGATTTGATAAAGAAAAAAAATCCAATTTCTTCAAGGTACGCCTAACGATGATACTACTATATCTTTTACAAAAAGAAAAGAAATTGTTCTTCAAATGCTTGGATTCATTTTAAAATTATAAGTTCATATCCATCTAAGGAAAAATGTTTATATTATGGTGTGGAATATGTTTGTGGCTCAAAAAAAGGAACATCTAATTTATTGGCTCATATAAGAGAAAGATGTACAAAATATCCGAGTCGAGAGGATAAAAAGTAAAAAACTTTATGTTTTCAACCAATAAAGATCGGGGAGGGGGTAGGCAAACTTGTTGCAACAAATTATAGTATTGAAGCTTATAGAGAAGCAGTTGCTAAGTTTATTATAAAAGATTAGATGTCATTTAAAGTTGTAGAGGGTGAAGAATTTAAAGATATGTTGAAAGTTTTTGAAAATAGATTTAATGTACTTTCTCGAATAACTGTTGCACGTGATGCTTTGCAATTTTATAAAAAAGAAAAACAAGATTTGAGAAATTTTTTGTTAAAAGTGGTCAAAGAGTTTGCCTTACCACAGACACATGAACTTCAGTTAAAAATTTAAATTATATGTGTCTCACTGCACATTACATTGATGATAATTGAAGATTGCAAAAGAAAATATTGAATTTTTGTCAAATTGTTGATCACAGAGGTGAAACAATTGGTAAACAAATTTAGACATGTTTATTAGATTGAGGCATTGAGAGAGTTTTTACCATAACTATTGATAATGCAATTTCGAATAATGTAGTTGTTTCATATTTAGCAAAAATTATGGCTAATTGGAATGAAGCAATTTTAGGGAATCAATTTATGCATGTGAGGTATAGTGCACATATATTGAATCTTGTTGTTACAGAAGGGCTGAAAGATTATAATGAGTCAATTGCTAAGATTCGTGATATTGTCAAATTTATTAAAGCTTCACCATCTAGGCTACAAAAGTTCAAGACATATATTGAGCGAGAAAAAATTTCTTCAAAAACATTTGTGTGCTTAGATGTTTCTACTAGATGGAATTTAACTTATTTAATGTTAGAATTTGTAAAAAAGTTTCAAAAGGTGTTTGAACGGTTAGAAACTCATGATGGACAATTTACTCGTGAGTTTTGTATTGGTGAAAATAAAAGAGCTCCAACTTCTTTGGATTAGGGAATATGCTCGTTACTTCATTAAGTTTTTGAAAATTTTTTATAATGCCATTTTAGAATTTTTAGGTTCTTTGTAAGTGACATCTAATTCATTTTTATATCAATTAAGTTTGATTTATACTCAATTACAAGCTTGGAGTAAAAGTAAGGACGTATTTTTGAAAATAATAGCCCAAAATATGAACAGAAAGTACAATAAATATTGGGAAAATTATAAGAAGATCAATGCATTCTTGTTTATTTCTGTGTTGCTTGATCCTTACCACAAGGAATGACTTTTGAAGTATTATTTTTCTATATTGTTTGGTGAAGATAAAGCTAATGAGTTGATTGTTGAAGTGAGAAATACTTTGAATAGCTTGTATGATCATTACAAATTGCTTTACTCTGATCATGTGTTAATAATGGATAAGGTGCATGATAGACATGAGATAGAAATTGATATTGATGAGATTGATGCTAAGAAGTTATTTGAAAGTGGCTATAAGAAACTTGTAAAAAAGTTTGATGGTGAAGAATGCAAAATTGAAGTGGATCGTTATTTAATGGAGCCATTTGAGGATGCAGAAAATAGAGATTTTGATATACTTAATTGGTGGAAAACTAATTCTTGAAAATATAGCATCTTGTCACGTATTGCTCGAGATATTTTGGCAATACCTATTTCCACTGTGGCATCTGAATCAACATTTAGCATCAGAGGTCGTATTCTTGATCCATTTCAAAGTTCATTATCTACAAGGACAATAGAGGCACTCATTTGCACACAAAATTAGTTGCTTTTAACACCAATAAATCTTCGTGAAACAATGGATGAGGTTGAACATATTGAGTCAGGTATATACTAAATAGAACAAATTATATACAATTATTATTAAGCTTTTTTTCTTAAATCTTTTTTTCTAAATTAGCTCTTTTTATTTCTTACAAAAATTTTAGGTGATGAGAAACTACATTCGATGATGCTTAATACTTTAGAATATGATTATAAGTAACTTTATCTATTTATTTTTCTATTAGACATATTAATTATTTATATATTCATTTTGTTGCTTATTTTAGAATGGATATTATATATATTTGATTGGAAGTTTAAATAAATCAATATATTATTTTAATGAGTTTTTTTAAAAAATACAATCAATATTAATATCAAATATTATTTTTTTAATTTATTTGGATCAGATTTAAAAATTTTTAAACAAATTGGATTGGATTGGATTGGATTTTGTCGAATGATGAATCAGATTGGATTGAAAATTTTCAATCCACCATTATCGAATGATGGATCAGATTGGATTGAAAATTTTCAATCCATCGAATGATGGATTGGATTTTATCGAATGATGGATCAGATTGGATTGAAAATTTTCAATCCACCAAATGATAGATTGGATATGAATTTAGTTAAATCCGTTCAATCCAATCCGCCGAACACCCCTAATTTTAGCTGTTTAAGATAATAATTGGAATTAAGTTTGAAAATAGCACGATAACTTTCAAAAATTTTAGAAATATAATAAAAATTATCAAAGAATCAATTAAAGATTACCCTTAAAATTGATTAAATTTTATAATAAATAATTTAAAATAGTAGAAGAAACTAATATAAATTTTTTTATTATACAAGAACCAACAACATTTGCTCATTTCCTTAGATTGATTGATTATAGTGTTTAATACAAAATAATCGAAAATATAAAAAGACGACAAAAATAAAATAAGGAAAGACAAAACTACTAATTTTTGCTAATGTTATGAAAAAAATAGAACCATTATAAAATATTTTCACACCATATACAAAAAAAAAATTATAGTTTTGATAACTTGTATACTTCCACAAAATCCTATACAAGTTGAATCATATATAATAATATTATGGTAATATATTTTACATTTTACGGGAATAAAAAGAAAATATGACAATAACTATCATATAAGCTACCAGGTTATTTCTTGTATGACAATTTTTATTTGCTAAAAATAAGAATTTTTTTTTTAAAATGGCCACTTTTTTGTATGAATTTATCAAATTGATTCCCTTCATAAATTTTATACTAAATTAGTCTAAAATTATAAATTGAACAAAAATAATAAAATATTATCCTCACCTAGTCATTATTCAAAAAAATTTATCTTCTTTAACAAATTTATCAAATAAAGACAAAAATTATATGAAAAATTTGTTGAATAAAACTAAAACATTTCTCATTCTAAAAAATTAGATCTTTTCGAACTTTGATTCTTTTACTTGAGAGAAAAGTGCAAGACTCTTAAATTTGAATTTCACTTAATAGAAAAAAATGCAAGATTTTTAAATTTGAATTTTAGAAAAAATGTAAGATTTTTTAAACATGAATTTTTAAAAAAAAAAATTCCTGGGAAGAAAAGAAGCACAGAATTGAAGCAGCTTTTCAAAATCTGACCTCCAGGATTTCATTCAACTCAACCAGTTGTTAACAGCAAATC
The DNA here is from genome assembly GCA_028052125.1 of Melia azedarach. Taxonomy (NCBI): domain Eukaryota; kingdom Viridiplantae; phylum Streptophyta; class Magnoliopsida; order Sapindales; family Meliaceae; genus Melia; species Melia azedarach. The sequence goes on along the minus strand of CM051396.1, from coordinate 7,134,005 downwards.
AATTTCCTCTCGACTTCGTCGTGATCCTCGACACTCCTTACTGCTGCTTCGTTCCCAGTCGTCGTCGAGAATTTCACGTTCATATCCATAGCTTCGTGGATAATAACGACGTTGAAGCGAAAATTATGGTTGCGGGAACGGCGTTGACCGGCGCAAACGGAATCTATTAGCTAGTACACAACAACCGGTGGAGTTGAAGGAATTCTCGGAACTCAAATTGATTATATTTTATTAGTTGACTGAATCAATTACACTACTTTTCTTTTTTTTCTTTTATATTCTCCTCGACGGAAATATATATTTTATTGGTTGTATAATTATAAAAATAAAGGAGAAAATTAAATTTTAGAATATAGTATTTACACCATACAATTTTAAAAAATAAAAATATTATCGCAACAATTTTTGTATAAATAAATATTTATTTAAAAATTTAAATATACAATTTATTTATGATAGGATTATTTATTTAATTAATCATGTCTTAAATAAATTTTTGTGTTAAGAGAATCAAATACGAATACGATTCGATTATTATTCGTTTTTAAATTTTTTAAATTCAAATCTATTTGATGACATTGAACTTGTATCGAATAATTGATTTTTTTTTGTTAAGAAGACGATTGATTTGTAATTACGATACCCAAAACTAGCTATAAAAACTTTTTTTATTAATATGTAATTATGATACCCAAATCTTGCTATAAAAACTTTTTTTTTTTTAATAAAAACAAAGAGATCAATGTTGGCTTCACCACTCTCATTTTAGAGAGTTGCTTTCTCACATGCCACGCTGTTCTGTAAGGTAACTTTTTGAGGATCAAATGACCACCACAAAACACTATTTGATCCTCAAAGAGTGTCTTATATTCTTTGGTCTCATTTGGGATGGGTTTGTTCTCAGCTCTAGGGTCTTTTAAGCTCTAGTCTAATTTACACTAGTTTTCTAAGCTTTAGTTTCTCTCATGTGATAGCTCCAAACTTTCTGGCCCATAAAAAGTCGAATTCATAAATGATGACATATTCGAGGCTGCATCGACACAACTTAATCCGTGATAAATACAAGCCACAAAGCGAAAAGTTTTAAATTATTTAATATATAGACGAATCGGCTGACTTCATACAATTTCAAATCTCATTTATATATTATTATATTTAAGTATTTTCAGTAATTCATATATATATATATATAGATGAATGAGAATCACTTTTTAACTTTGCACTCCATTATTAAATTTAGATACTTTTAATAATAATAGAAATTAAAATTAATATATCATAATTGATGTATATATAAAATGGATTATTAATGATTTAAAATATTTAAATATAATAAATTACAGATAATATAAAAGATTATTTAAAACTAAGAAACAGTCAATCCATCACTATATATATTAAAAAATTGTGTAGTGCTTCAGTTTATATAATTATTTTCTCTTCATCAATGGTTAATTTTACTTTTAATGTTCTATATAGTTGTTGTATGTAATCACGATATAGATTTATCACTTATTCAACAAATTATGGACTAAAGATAGGGATGGCAAAAATCTTCCAAACCATGGTCCACGTCCCGCTTTGCCTCGTTCGGATTGAGTTTGGGTCTTGAAAATCTAATTCATTTAAAATTAGGATAGATTCGGAATTCAAAAACTCAACTAATTTAAAAAACATGACGGAAATGAGAACTATAAGTTTCACCTCGTCCCGCTTCATTTATAAAAAAATATTGTAGTAAGTATACTGTAGTTTACTATATCAAACCTAAAAATTTGAGTTATGTTATTGTAATATGCCCAAAATTTGAATTATATTGTAGCCCATAAATTATAATCTAAATTGTTAGTAAGGTCATATGATGCAAAATTTGGATATTATAGCTTAGTGACTGTAGTAATATTGTAGCTTGTCAAACGTGCATAAATGAAATCGGATTGCGGACTGTGATACCCGAAATTGATTAGTATATATGTATTTATAAATCAGAAAGTAAATACATTTATTAGAAATGAATTACCTAATTATGGGTAAATAAGTTCTTAATTTTAAAAAAATTGAATTTTAGGGTAATATAAATTTTATTGTGGGTGAAAAGTATAATAAAATTAATTGAATAGTTAATTTGTTATTAAGAAATCAAATTCCTTATGTTTTTGTCGGTTGAAGGATTAAATTGAAATAAAATAATAATAAAATAATGCAATTGAATGAAATGAGGCCGTGGTTATATATATATATAAAGAATTCTGCTTTCATCAATTTGAAAGCTTCGGCAGAAAGCAAAAACAAAAGAAGAAAGAAAAAGAAAGAAAGAAAAAAAAAAGGTTTGTTTTAAATTTGTATTTTGGATGATTAGTCTTCTGTTTTAAGAATTATAAATGATTTCATATAATTTAATTGTAGAAATATAATTATTAGTATATATATATATATATATATATATATATATATGCAGATGTTTACGTACATAGAATTTTAGATAACTAAGTTTGAATTATTAAATAATTACGTGTTATTATTGTTAAATTGATACTAGGGAGTGATTAAGAGGGGAACAAACAGTCAGCAGAAGTGTAGAAATAATCGTTTAATATTTAGGTAGGTATTTATATGTATTTTGGAGATTTTAGTTTTAAAACTGAAAAGTATGGTGTTTTATTACATTAAATGTTTTGATAAATATTTATAAAATTCTTAAATTATTACGTGTTGATCCAATTGATTGTTTTTCGAATCGGATTTGAATGATAATTTTTATATGAATGTCATATTTATAAATACAGTGAGAAAATTGTGTCAGCACGTGTTGTAATTTTATAAATGAATTATTTATATGGATATGTTGTGAAATAAATGGAAAAATGAAAACGTGATGGCCATGGTTGTTGTTAGATATGGCACCGGTGTTTGGGGCGACGGTCCCTCAAAATAATGCCCGTAAAGTACGTTGGGGCGACGGTCCCTCAGAATAATGCCCGTAAAGTACGTTGGGGCGACGGTTCCTCGGAATAATGCCCGTAAAGTACGCAAGAGTAAAAATTAGTGGAAATTGTTTTAAATGATGGAATGAATGCGTTTTTGTTATTTTTGTGAATACTGTGATTGAAATGTTGTTTTGGGTTTCATTAAGCTTACTGTTTGAAGTTGAAGGGTGTTTTATATATGTACAAATTTGTTTATTGTAAAGTTCTCAAAACTACCTTTATGTATAAATATCTACTGGGCATTAGCTCACCCCTACTTTCAGGTTCCTAGGCAATGCTGGAGATGTTGTATATAGAAGACAAGGATACTCCAGAACAAGAGTTTTACCATTTTAAAAACTACATGTAATTATAGATGTAGGAGCTTGTAGTGTGTGGCTTGATGCACTTTTCTATGTTTGTATTTAAATTTTAGAAATTCTAAAATTAGTTATGTTTTTTTTAGATAATGAAATGAAACAGTTAGTGTTGAATATTATTGGGAGTGTTTAGAATAAAATCTTAAAGTTACAGGTGTATATATTTTGGCATACAATTATCATAGAGGAAATTCTGCCAAAATATCTTTATAGAATTAAGGATGCTCCAAATTGAATTAAGAATAATAACTTTTCTAGAAAAATGATTGTGTTTTGAAAGTTTAAAATTTTTCGTAGTACCCTAGTTCCGCGCCACTTTCGTAATGCCGAAATCGGGGTGTTACACGGACAAATTGAGTAAGTTAGAAATAAAGATGAGTTGGCCCTACCCCATTTTTCAAGACAGGAGAAAAACGAGTTCGATGACAAACTCACCTCAAACGAGCGAGTTTGAGGATGACAAATCCCACCCCTAACCTGCCACAATGTTATCCCTAACTAAAGATTAATGTACAACAGAGATAAAAATAATAATAATAAAATATTATAAAGTTGACTGTTTTATGAAATTTGTGTTTTATGTAATATGATATATTTATGAGTTTACCTATAATTAATCACTATTTTATAACATAAATAATAAATATTGTTATAGTTATTATTTTGTAATATAAAATTTAAAATTTACGCTAAATTTTAAATTTTTGAACTTAAAATATACAACATGAAAATTGAAATACGTAATAATTCTAATCTATGTATATAATTATTATACATGTAAGAAATTATTTATCTTATTATTTTTATCATTAATAAAATATGATTTACACCATCGCGTCTTTCTTAGAATTTGTTAATTTTTAGGTTATACATTTTACAATTAGGGGATAAATTATAACAAAATAATTTTATTTTATATCAATTTAAATTTATTTTTAATAATTATTTAAGAATAATTTTATTATTATTGCTTCATAATAATTTTAAATTTAAATTATTATATAGAATATTAATAATTATAAAATTATTTTAAATATAATTTTTTATTATAAAAAATAATTTTAATTACTATAAAAATATATATTTTTTAAAAAGATTATTTATTAAGTATTGGAATATGTATCATCAAAATGCGTTTGGTGCAGTGGTTAAATTTTTAGTATTCTAAATTGTTATTGCATGTAATCATAATATAAAATTTAGCACTTATTCAACATATTATGAATTAAGGATTCATAGTTTAATTTATCACTTATTCACCTAACTAAAAGAATGATTTAGCTAGCTAGCATTAATTCTAATTAATTGTCTGTCTTGGTTAGATAACGGCTTTGACAATAAATGCTTGAAAGTGGGTGGTTAACAACCTTCTGTCCCTTTTTTTGTCTTGCTTTGGAAATCATTTGCTGAACGAAAATTCCGTAAAGATAAAAAAAAAAAGGCAATAAATAGTACTATAGTTTTCGTTAGTTTATGAGAACTCAGCTGAGCTACTTGACTCAGACTTATTATATATGTTTGAAAATTCTCTCTTTCTATTTGTTTTGGAAACTGAAATAATTAAATTATTTCGCAGTCATAAATTATTTTCTTAAGAGGTAATATTTTCTCTTATAAATATTCATGTATTTAAAAATATAAATGTGTCTAAATTTAACATAAAAATAACTATTTTATGCAAATCACTACTATATATTTATAAGATGGATCAACGGCGTTGTAAATTTATATATATTTTTATATTATTTGATGATCGTTAGATCTACACACCTCTACCGGTTAAAATTAAAAATTTGATATAGATAATTAATGTATAACTAATATATATTATAATTAATATTTATTTTATATTTAATCTTAATAATTAAAAGTGTGTAGATCCAACGGTTTATAAAATAGTGTAAAAATATATGTAAATTTATAAAGTTGTTGATCCATTTTTTATATATATATATATATATATGTATGTATGTATATATATATATGTATATATGTATGTATGTATATATGTATGTATGTGTATATATATATATATACATACAAATGCACTTATGAAATATACAAATTTATATAAAAGGGTTAATTTAATTGCTAGAAATTATTATGAGAATATCATAACATAAAAATTGAAATATGTAATAATTTCAATATATATATAATTATTACACATGTGATAAATTATTTGTTTTATTACTTTTATCTCTTAGAATTTGATAATTTTTGGGTTATATATATTTTGAAACTAGGGGATGGAATAGACCAAAGGTAGCAATTATATATCTTCCTGCCTTTCTGCCTGCAGTCATCATCAGTTCTTTTGGGTTTCGTTCTTCCACATGGGTGGTCCAATGAACACATATTACATTGCTTCATCAAATTAAACCTCTAGTTGTATACTCCAAAATAAGCAATACTTTTTTCACATGGCTCTACAGTCTACATTATTGTTTTTCATATCCCCAATATATATGAGATTATCAAGGAATTGGCTACCTATATTGGATGAATTATTAAGTTAGTTTCTTTCTGCATTGTAAAATTTAAAATTTGATGTGTAAAAGTTAAAACTCTAAGGTAAAATTTAAAATTTACAAGTGTTTTGAAACTCTAAATTTAAAATATGTAATGTAAAATTTGAAATATAAAAAATAAAATTTGAAAAAAAATAAAGGTATCAATACTTTTTTGGTTGTTAAAAAACTAATATTACAATATTAAAATTGTTAGAATTCTATTGAAAATTATATATTCACTATTATGTGTATACTCCGAATATTTAATAAACAAATATTTTGATATTATATTATAAGTAATTAATATAAAATATTTAAAACAAAATAAAATTATTTTAGATAACTTAATCTTTTTAAAAAGTTAAAAAGTTTTACTATTTAAAACAAAAAATTAAGCCTGTTTTAATAGAAGAAAAGGTTTTTTTTTTAATTTTTAAACCTTTTTTTAATATTAATCAAACAACATTAAAAAAATAAAAAAATATTTTACATTAAAAAAATTATTTTTCTAATAAAAAATCAAATAAAATGAGTACTAACGAATTATATAGCAAACATTAATGTATTATAACATATTATAGGACTACTATCTTTACATGGAGCGATATCTACCCATATATAAGATCTTACGAGAGTTTGTCACCAATGCTTGGGTAGCTATGTATTAATACATAACTAATATTAAAATATTGTAACTAATGCTTAAATTAATTATTATTTTGTACTTTTTTTTATAAACAAAAAGAGATTAATTATTTAGTTGGTATGCAAAAAATTAATTAATGCTAAACCCCATATAGCCTTTTCGTTTGATATTCGAGAGGAAGCAATTCTCAAAGAGATTATTCCAAAGCATGCATGCAACATGCTATTTATAATACGTTGTTATATGTGTTTGTCTCGTCGCATTTCTTTCAATAAACAATTTTTTATTTGTTTGAGTTCCATTAGATGCATGAAACGAGGCTTGAATTAACAGATAAAATCTAAGATGAAATAGGTATATTACGTTATTAATGAAATTATACTATATATATATATTAATGAAATTATACTACATATATATATATCTTTATTTTAAATTAACTAATTATATTACTAATTATAACAATAAAATTTTGAAAATACATTTAAATTTTTAATAAAACAATAATTTAAATAGTATGAGATACAATTTACGCTATTAAGTTATCTTTTGAAAAAAAAATAAGGGTAAAATTTTGCATGTCCTAAAAATTAAAAAAAAATTATTATACCATTCAAAACTTATTTTTTAAAAAAATTATTAGTATTACTTACTTTTGAAAGTACGAAGTAATTAATTATTGGGTATTGTGAGAATAGTAAAATTTTATGTTGTTAGAACTCGTGAATACTAAACTCTTATTTTTATTGTTAAAAGAGTCAAATATATGGTAAATCAATTAAGTTATCATTTATGGTACACTTTATGAATAAATATAACACTATATATTTGATAAATATTTGTTAAAAAGTTGTAATCCATTTGTTATAGAAAATACTATAATATGTCATTAATAGTTGTGTAATGTATAATACAAGTAAATAAAAATGAGAAAAATATGTGAGATAAAAAATTCATTTTTCACTTAAAATTTTTTGCCCTCCCCAGTTAAATTTATTAAAAAATTAAAATTAAAATGAAATTTGGTGGGGGCCTATCTGATTGAAACGGGTATTCTGCTTTCAATGTCTAGAAAAAAGATAAGTTTTATTTGATGTGATCGGCTATAGCAACGCTTATCTACCTTTCATGCTCATCCCATGTTTATGATAATTTTTTCTTTAAAAAAAGTTCAACTTTTTTATTATAACTTTTAGATTTTATTTTTTTATTTTTTTATAAATTATAAAAAAATATAAAAATATAAGAAAAATTAATTATAACTAAAAAAATTTTGAAAAGTGAAGAAATTTATAGAATATGCATATGGTCTACCACTTTTATCAATTAACTTTTCATAAGAGTGATTGGTACTAGTATTCTTTAAATAAAGGGTAAATATTTGATTCTTTCTCATATTGAAATTGATTTTTTTTCTTAAAATAATAAATATAAATTTTAACACTTAATCATGATTGTATATCAAATTGATAGGAATTCTTGGTAGGCTTCATCTTTCTTTTCCAACAATCAGTGACAAGAATTTTCATCAAATGTAATCAATTCTACACGAAGATTCTTTGACTTGATCAATTGACAAAATCCAAATCTAGCTACGAAATCCTGCAACCTCATCAACAAAAGCCTTGAGATTCTTATCCGAAGACCCACCTTGCTTGGCTGCTTCCAATGCCAAATCCTTCCATTTTTTGACATTTCTTCTCAACTCTTCCCTTTTCTCTCCTTCCCCCATCACCAACTCTAAACACCTCTTAATCTCTTCACTCTCTACAATTCCTTTCTCATTGGCTTTCACTCGCACACCAGTTCTGGATATATCTTCAATGATTTTTGCGTTTGTTCCTTGATCTGTCCACTGAGGAAACGCCACTACTGGTACCCCTGAAACCAGGCTTTCCAAGGTTGAATTCCACCCGCAATGAGTTATGAAACATCCTAGTGATGCGTGAGACAGGACTTGCACTTGAGAGCACCAGGGGACTATCATTCCCTTCTCGTTAAGCTCTTTTCTATAGTTGATCAGTTCATCTTCTTCCTTCTCCTTATCCTTCTGTTTCTCTTTTTCTCTTATCACCCATAAGAATGGATGCCCGCTGTCTAGTAACCCTTTTGCAATTTCCTCCATTTGTTGCTTTGCCAAGACGCATAAGCTTCCGAACGATACGTAGATAACCGATGACTTGGGCTTTGAGTTCAGCCATTCTATGTAGTCCTCGGAACTCTTAAAAAGATCGCATCCGAAGGAAGTATCCGAGGGGTCTTTTCCATCCAAAAACGCCGATGGAATCAATGGTCCTACGGCAATCATATTGAACTTATCAATGGCTGTTAAGGTCTCAGGCTCTAATGCATTGAACGTGTTGACAAGAATTCTCGGGTTGCCTTCTTCAACAAGTCTCTCCATTTGTTCTTTAAAACTTCCAAGTATAGTAGAGTAGGTGTTCGGAGTTTCAGGGAGAAAGAAAGAGGGAAGATCACGGCGGCTAAGTGGTGGTAGCCCTGGTAACTCTATCAAGCACGAAGCTTCATTAACCTTCTCTTTGATATAATCGTCAAACCCGTAGAAGTAATAATAATAGGTATCGAAAACCAGAGCCGGTTGAAGCCAAAGAAGGGCGGAAGGAAGGTGCAAATCACGCGCCAATTCCCCCACCCAAGCCAGAAGGAGAGTGTAAACCAAGCAAGTAAACGGTCGACCCTCATTTTCACTAGTCCTGAGGAGCTCAGCTAAGGTTTCGGAGCCACGACGCTTGACCGTAGACATGTAGTCTCCAGTATCATCTTTATTAGAATCAAATCCGTCGTCGTAACCGTCAGAGAAGGCAGCGAACGACAAGCCGTCTGGAGTAGGGCTTTTGGTCATGCGGCGGTGAGCAGAGACACAGGTAGCAAACGTGACGCGTGCTCCTGCGCGTACAAGACTCTTTCCGAACTGAAGCGCAGGGTTCAAGTGGCCCTGAGCGGGAAAACTTACGACCAGAAAATGGGGCTGCGTCATCGGATTGATCGGCGGAGCACGGTGGCTTGGGAAATAGGTGAGATTTTCCAGCCTTACAGTTTGCTTGCATATAGCATTAGATTACAGGGAAAGAGTTTAAATAAAGGATGGAGAAGAGAAAGATGACGTTTGAGGTGACGATTTAGGGAGATTTCATATTTGCAGAGAGGTTTGTCGCTTCTTCTTCGTGGGGGTATTGAGTAGACAGAACATGGTGAGATGGAAGTTACTTGTCTGTACGTAAAGGTGATTTTGCCCGCAAGGAATTGACGACAGCTGATTTGGATTACACGATTTCATAGATCTATCTAACTTCAGCCCTTAACTAGTAGGCAAGTTTGTTTTGTTATCCTCCAACATTAATTTCCTTGAAAAAGAGTGATTATATATATATACACCTCCCCGCGCGCACATAAACTAAGATATTTTTTTCTTATGAAATTTTAATAAATACCTCCTTAAAATTTGAAATTTTAATATTTAAATATAAAATTTAAAAAAATATATATTTATTCTTTTTAAATAATTAGTTAATTATTTATTTTTATTTAAATAATTATAATACTCTTATTTATTTTAAAGTAAAATTTATAAAATTTAATTTTAATTTATTTGATGTTTAAAAAATTAAAATAATTAAAATTTTAATTAACGATAATTTTAATTTATATTTATTTAAAATTAGTAATTTACTCATATTAATATTTTTTTCAAATTTCTATTGTTGATTAGTTTTATTAAAATTTTTGTGCAACTCAAAAGGCTAAATTTATTTTACGAGTTATAAAATTGATGTTGAAGCGTAAATTTAATGTGAATATGGATGATATAAATCTTATATTAAATATTATTTGTAGGAATAGTCAAGTTGATAAGATTATGGAGTTATTTGATAAAAAATTAAAATAAATATAGTTAATACTGGAGAATTTGAAAAAAAATATGAGTAAAAAAATGCGGTTTGTATATTAGAGTTTGAAATTTGGATAATTTGACACATAAATAAAAACTAATTAAATTATTATTAATTAAATTTAAGTTGAATAAATATTAAATAAATATAAATTAAAATTATCAGCTTAAATTATCATTAGTTAAATTCTTAATTTTTATAAATATTAAATAAATATAAACTAAAATTATCTAATTAAATTTTGAATTTTAAATAAATATCAATTAAAATTATTGTTAATTAAATTTTTAGTTATTTTAATAATTTTAAACATTAAATAGATTAAAATTAAATTTCTTAAATTTTATTTTAAAATAAATAAATTTATTATAGTCATTTAAGTAAAAATAGATGATCAACTAATAGTCCAGGGAAGATAAGTATATTTTTGCTCAAATTTTCTATTTAAGTATTAAAATCTCAAATTTCAAAAGAAGTAAAGGTTAAAACTTATTTTTTCTATTAAAACTTTATATATTTTACATATTATAAGTATAATTTATTAATATTTTTACTGACTTTCAACTCTTATTTATTATAGTGATTAGACTTGAGGCATGATGGTCATAATCGCGTGAGTTTGATTCCTATCTCTAACTTGACGGTATGAATTTTACCCTCATGTGACTAATTCTCAAAATTTGATGAGCAGATTATGCTATACCCTACCTTTAACTTTACTTTTTAATAAATTCTTAATTATAATATCAATAAATCTGTATGGTAGATTTTTTATTGTAATATCAGTAAATTTGTATACCCAAGACTGTAATATTAAAAAAATTATTTATTATAATATTGAGATATTGTAATAGATCTTAACTTTTGGGAAAAAAAGTAAATACTCCCTAAGTTTTTAGAGAGTATTAAATACTCCCTTAACTTTTGAGAAAATAAAAAGATACCTCCGTATATTTTAAGAAGATACCCCTAGATCTAAGGTTCTATTAGTTTGACATATTAGAATATTATTATTTTAATACCTAAATTTCACTAAATTAATAAAACTGGATATATTTTGCTCATTATTAGCCATCTAGCCCTTATTTCTAATATCTATGAGGCTAAAATGTTAAACATAAAAAAAAATTTATTTGATTATTTTAAAAAATTTAGAAATAAAAATATTATTTATTCAAAAGTTATATTACTTTTATTGACACAATAATAAATTTAATTCACTTATTATAATTTATTATTCTCCTTTATCGTAAAATAGTTATGCAGATTTACCCAATTTATTTAGATATTCTTATACACATATTCTCCTGACTTTTGAAAAATATTAAATTCATTATTCAAGTTAAAATACTAAAAATAAGTAGAAAAAATATAAATAATTATTTGACAAAAAAAATTGGATTAAGTATATTTATAGTATATTGAGAAAAAAATTTAAATAAAATAAAATTAATAAATTATAATATATGAATTAAATTTAGTGTTGTGTAAATACTAAAAAACTCATATCTTAATTTGTAATAAATACTAAAAAAGTTAGAAAAAAAGAAAGAAAGTTAGTAGCATTATAGTATATAATTTTATCTAAATTAATTGTTAATATTTTAATTTGAATAAATAATATTTTTATTTCTAACATTTTTTTAAATAATAAAATAAAATTGTTAAGTTTAATATTTTAATTCTAAATATATTAAAAATAATGATTGAATTGCCAATAATAAACAAAGTATATTTAATTTTATTAATTTAGTGACGTTTAGGTGTTAAAATGATAATATTTTAATCGGTTAAACTAATGAAAATCTAAGTTCATAGGGGTATCTTCCTATTTTCTGAGAAGTTGAAAGAATATCTAACACTCTCTAAAACGTTTGGTCTATATTTGCTCTTTTCATAAAAGTTAAAGGGGTATATTATAATATTTCTATAATATTTGTAATGTTAAATTATATTTCACTTTAATACTCTAATTTATTAGTACTCTACTAACTTTTAATTTTCACTTACCACAAATCTTTTTTAATTCTAAATTAAATAACTTTTTTATTTTTTCAACAAATTAATAACAGTTTTATATTGATAAAAAGATAATAATGGATGAACAAATAGTTGATAATTAATTAATAAATAAGTTTTCTACACAATATGAAATTTTAGAAAACTTTTAATTATAATTAATAATATTTTGAAGAAAAACATTGGTTAATTAATTTTTATCCTAATAATTAATAAAAAAAATTGAGACAATTAAGGATATTATAAAAATTTTTGTTTTTATTATTTTAATGAAGTAAATAAATAAATAAAAGGCTTTATAAGGATTTTGGAGAGGTAACAATAACATCACTCTTCCTTAAAAGTTTATATATTTTAATTTTCATTACTAGCCTTAATTTTTTTATAGGATTGTTATTAGCTATCTAATTTTTGTTATAATGTTGAAATATTACCATATGAAAAAAAGATTTATTAATCCTTAAAATTTGATCTGATTATTTTGATAGCTTTTCAAAATACATATATTAAGATATTAATTTATTTAAAACGAGGTTGTCCATTAAGATAGTTCAAATAGTATGAAATATATTTGACATTATCAAATTATTTTGAGTTCGAATACTAATAAAAAATAAAAAAATTAGTATTTTGTGAGTGAGATTTCTCACTTTTAATTAAAATTTTTATTTTAAAAAAAGAGAATTATATTAATTTATTTGTTAGCTACTACTTTGTCAATTCTTCTTTATTTAGAATGAGAATTATATTCTTATATATTAAGACGTCAATTTTGAATTGTATAAAGGTATCATTTATATGGAATAAAATAATAAGGACAAGACAATACTTCTTTATATTGAATACAACAATTGACTTGGACCCACCAATGTGGCCTTCGTTACTTCATATTCCTACTCATAGCCAACCACTTAAACTAGATTTCACTCTCTCAAGTGAATATTTGATTTGTTTGACCAAAATTAACCATAAATTGGGTATTTTGTTAGCAATAATCAAGCTATTAAAGTAAGAACGCATTAAAATTATTTTTTCTTTTTGTTGACCTAATAACTTTATTTTAATAGTAGACATATTTTGTCATTAATATATGACATAATTTTATCCACCATTGAACTCCTAAATTTTCATAAGATATAAAAAAATTAATATTTATTTTTGGATATTTTGAAATTTCATTTAATGGGGTTTGTAACTGTGTCAACTATGAATTAATTATCGATTTGCATTTATTCTGGTGATGGCCTAATTTTATGGATCTCAATTGTTGAGATGATAGTTCGGTTTTTGAAGATTATTAGAGAATTCTAAAATACACAAAAAATAATATTTCTGTTGAGTAAACTCTTACTGTAAATATGACTTTTTAAATAATATTAATATGTTAATATTTTTCTTGTTTTCTTGGGTACGATTAAAGTAGTTCTGTTGTCAAGATTTCTGTAAATCTCAATTAAAGAATAAATAAAGAACATGTATCTATGTAAATATGTTTATGTTAAAGCTCATTTGTAAAAATTTTCATATAAATTTTGTTGAAATTATAAGGATAAGTGCCTTTTCACGAGTCCATTTTATATTCAAAGGTAAAATTGATAATGCACAAAAATGAATTCAATCAACACTTTATCTCTTTTTTTACACTTATAGATAATATTTTTTTCTTCTATCTGACGTCTAAATATAATCGAAATATAAATTTAACTAAAATTTGAATATGACTTTTTTTTTTTACCTTAAGTGTCTAAATATAAATATTAAATTGTTTATTTTTATAAAATTAAAAAATTTTAAACTGATATGTTAATATATATATATGGTCTAAAATTTCTATTAAATTATTTTTATAAAAATAAAAAAATTTAAACTAATATGTTGATATATATATATATATGGTCTAAAAATTCTAAAACTAAATGTTATTTTGTTGATATATATAAATATTACATAATAAACTAAATGTATTATTGATAAATAAAATAGTTAATTTATTTAGACATTTGATTTTTAAACTTTAAGTTAAAATTTTTAATTTAATTACATTCAAATATAAGTTAAAACAAACACCCTTTAAATATTTAAATAATTTTATTCGCATTTCATATCAAAAGACAAATAGACCTATAATCTTACCACATCAAAATAATAAACCCCAACAAGTCACTATTTATTCGCTTAAACCACAAAGCACAAGAGTTGAAAACCCTCATTTCAACTAAGCAACAACAATTTTAATTTTTAATTGTCACGAGCTTGTCCTAATACCGCATTTCTTATATATACAGTTTGAGTTTAATTTCCTAACATAAACTCTTCACAGTTAATCAAAAGCAAAATTCTAAAACTCTTTTCTTGAAAAAAATAATAATTTGTCTTTTTGGAGAAATTTTAAATAAGTCGGTTGACAAAATCTTATCTCATTTCAAACGATTTTTAGCTAACGAGTGATGATAGTTACTTGGACTAAAAGCATCGATGATAGCTTAAGAGTGAGCGACTCAACCAAGGAGATGACAAATAGACGAGGTGGCTTAGGTAGTTGCTGTTGGAAAAAAATATTTTAAAATTATTATTTAATTTTATAAGTTATATTTTATAAATTGTTATTATTGTATGGTAGTTACAATATTTAATTTATACCATTAATCCTATCAATTATTTAGATTTAATATATGAGTTACAAAAATATATTAATGAGTTTTAATATTTTCTTTAAATTTTAAAATATTTTATTAGTATATAAAGAGAATTTTGTATGCATTTTCATGTACTAAATAAAAAGAAAAAAGAGAAGAGAAAAATATTTGTCTATATGTTTTAACAAAAGTTATATTAGCAATTGTAACACCGAAGACTTGATGTTTATCTTCCGATGGTCGTGTTGGTCAAGAAAATTATTTGCAAGCATTGGGTTGAATCTTGAAACCATAACGAACTGTCACTACCCACACGAGAGAAAGACTCTTTGGTTTTAGGACAACACTTTTTAGCATGCCTTACTATACTCAGGGCAGAATTTCTTTACACTTTTTATTTTAATTTATTAATTATTTATTTTAATGCTTTTATTATAATTTATATTTACAATTGAGATTGTGATATTATATATTTAATAGAATATTAACAAATATACCCAACAGTCTAAAACCAAAGAGTCCTAAATAGCTTATTAGTAAATTATGTTTCTAAAATTAATGTTTTGTGTTGTTTGCATATGCGTTTAATGTAAATTTTGTGTTTAACACAAATTATATTTTAATTGGATATATATAAATTGTATGGTATGCATTGCATGAGTTTATATAATATTATTATTATAATTTTGTTAAAATACTTGGAACCATTTTGGTCATTTTACAGATCAGTCAATATGTGTTGTAAAATTACATTAAAAATCTATGTGACTATTAAAATTCTATTTATCCTAAATTAGCATTTGTTGTTTTTATTTATACTAGGAAAGTAATTGTTTGAAATTCCTTTGTACTCATTGTCATAAGCCAATAGTCATTTTTATAGAAAGATGATGAAATTATATAAACTGCATGCATAGGGTTCAGATCTCATAAATAGTTACATATATATATATATATATATATATATATGTTTCATAAAAAGAAAGAGATACTAACTGAAAATTTTATATTTTTCATTCACAATATCTAAAAACATTTAAGACATTTGAGAAATCGAAATCTTAAAGTATTTCTCAAATGTGATGGTTTCTCATAATATTTTTTTTGGAGATTATTATTCTATGAATAATAATAATTTAGTAAAAAAATACATATGAGAAATAGTAATTTCAAAATATTTCTCAAATGTGGGGATTTGTCATAATATTTTCTTTGGATAATAATAATTAAGTAATAAAAATACACACATATATATAAATAAAATTTAATGTTTTTGCACATATTATATATATATATATAGATATATAGATATATATATTTCTACTCTAACAATTATTACTTGAGAAATTTAACTATGTTAAGTACGAGAAGCTAATGAGTAAAGTATTGAAGGTGCAAGTTACAAATTGAAGTTGGTGAAGAGTTTTGTAAACATATAACTTATAAATAAAAAATTGATCAATTTTATAAAAGACCTTTTGTGAAAAGTCATATATAAATGTCGAAGGGATGAGTTAAATCCATAAGGAAGTCACCTAGGAAAGTAACCAAACCTCTGTGATTAGAGACCCCATGAATGAGATTCAATAGGTAGAAACAATTCATACTGCGTGACTTGTCTAGCACTATACTTTTATGGACATATCCTAGAAGAGGTATGCTTCCGTTCATCCCTATGGCATAGTGCTGTAATATGTGATGTTAGGAATTGTGGTTTTTACTCTTAATGAGTTCAAAACAAGTAAATTCTTATGAGATATAGGTCACATATACTTTTGGAGAACTCATCTAAATGAAAGTCGTCGAGGGGCCGCGACCATGAGAATTGGGTTATTCTCTAAAAGCTCTTACTAGAATCAAGATAAAGCGCATGGCCATTAATAGCGCTAACCCGTATATCCAAGTCTTCGTTACTATTATGTATGTTATAGTTGAAATTTGATCAAAGGATCGAAGTTCAAGACTTAGTTCACTCAGGTTTCTCAAATGAATACTTTAGCACTAAGTGTAGGCTCAAGTCCAAAAGACACCTATGCCTAGAGGTGGCAATTCAAATAAACGAATCGAATTTGGGCCGATACGAATACGATTCGTTTAATATTCGTTTGACACGAATACGATTCGTTTATCATTCGTATCAATTTTTTTAAATCCAAATACGATCCATTTATTTAGATATGATTTGTTTAAGACACAATTATTCGTTTAGACAATATTATTCATTTTAGATTCTATTATTCGCTTATGATACAAATACGATTCGTTTAAGACACGAATTCGATTTGTTTAAGACACAATTAATTTATAACAAAAATAAAAAAAATAAACTAATTTATTATTTTCAACTAAACAACATCCATTTAAATTTTTAAGTAAAATCACACAAATTCTAATTCTCTTAAATTACAAATAATAATATAAATAATATATTTTATCATCCACAAACAATGAACAAGTTATATCATAAATTCAATTTTCATTCTTTCAAATAATAAAAACAACATAAATAACAACTAAAAACTAAATAACAAAAATTCAATTCTCTCAAATAACAAAATCAACATAATAACAAATCAACAACAACTAAAAATTAAACAACATAAATTCAATTCTATTCAATTCTCCTAAATAACATAAATAATAAATCAACAACTAAATAAACTAAACAATATAAATTTAGTTCAATTCAATTATCCTAAATAACAAAAATAATATAAACAACAAATCAACCCCAATTAAATAACATAAATTCAATTTAATTAAATTCTCCTAAATAACAAAAATAACATAACAACAATAACTAAAACCAAAAAATACAAACTCAAATATCAAATTTTCTTAAGCAACGATTAAGAATTATTAGAAATTGTACTACTTTCTGAAAATGAAGTACTCGAGATATTCAAGTTTAATATCTTTGCAGTGAGATCATTTAATTGGTAACGTATATTTTCTATAACAATAACAAAAACAAATTATAAATATCATCACTTATAAGCAAAAGAAAGAAAATTTAAATCAATTATATAAAAAATTTATTACCACTCTATCCATACAACTAATCTCTTGTACAAAGCAATGCCTCTATTGTATCCGGCTTAAGTGCACTTCGAAATTGATCAAGCACTCTACCACCAACGTTAAAAGTGGATTAAGATACAATAGTAGATATAGGAATGCTTAAGACATCAGGAGTCATGTAAGCAAGGTTAGGATAACGAAATTCATTTCCTTTCCAAAAATCTAAAATATCTAAATTTCCATTTCTATCTACTTGCGGCTCATCCAAATAAAGCTCCAATTGAGTCTTTTGATTTGAATTATTATAATTCATACTTTCAAAATCATCAAACTCCTATATTAAATATAATTATATTAGAATTATATACAAGTCATAAGAAAATATTAAATTTTTGGAAATATTATAAATAATTATAAATTTTACCTTCAATATGTCCATGGTCTTATTAAATGTAAGATCATCACAAGCCATATTTGAACCGACATGTCGAGCTTGCGTAAAAATCATAGATGTGGTTGTGGAAGATGATTCAAACGAACTAACCATGTATTCATTGAACAAAGAAAATAGTTTATCTCGAACATGCTTAATTTGTGTTGAATCTTGACCATAAACCTTCTTGTATGCAAACTCAACAAAAGATATCTTGTATCGAGGATCTAAGATAAGAGCAATTGCTAATATGGTAGAAACATCCGACCAATACTTCAAAAACTTAACCATCATTTTTTCTGCCATATGTCTCATATAGTTATCCTCACCTTCCATCAATTGTTTCAAAGTTACATAAACAGCAAACACTTTCGAAAAATACAAATTTGAAGTAGGGTACTTTGTGCCAGAAAAGATGCAAGTAATCTCGTAAAAAACATATAAGAATTTGCTAATTTTTTCTACTTTCTCCCACTCATCTTCAGAAGGACAATGTTTGTAATTAGAGTCACTTAATTATAAGTGACAAAAAGCATTCTTGTAATACAAAGCACTTTCAAGCATAAGAAAAGTATAATTCCATCTTTTAGGAACATCTTGCCTTAATCCTTTCTTACTATCTAGAGACACTTGTCTAACAAACTACAAAAGTTTTTGTTTTCTCATCTATGAACCTTTGAGATATTTCACACTCTCACGAACATTTTCCACTTACCCCTTAATTTCTATTAATTCTTCTTACACTATCAAATTAATAATATGTGCACAATAATGAACATGAAAAAAATCTCCATCAGACAATAATGCTCTCCTTATTTTTAATTGACCTTTAAACATTTGAACACAAACATCATTATTTGAAGCACTGTCTAAAGTCAATGAAAATACTTTTTTCTCACCCCAATCACATAACAATGATAATATCTTATCAGCTAAACATATTCAAGTGTATAGAGATAACATATTGCAAAAATTTAGCACTTTTTTTCTGTAGATTCCATTCTTTATCAATAAAATGTGTCGTCAAACACAAATACCATCTGTAGTAATAGAAATCCATAAATCATAAGTTAAAAGATATTTTACCAGGGACATCTTCCAACATGCAAATGATTTTTTCCTTTCCACTTTTATACATATTTAACACATCTGATTTTGCAGTGTTTCTAGTTATTGTTGGCATCCATTCTTCCAAATATTTATGAACATTTATAATACCCTCATACTCAATAAATTGAAAAAGCAAATCATGCTTCACCAAAGCAGAACACAATAATTGACGATATACATTAGGATCAAATTTTGGATCAC
Organism: Melia azedarach; assembly: GCA_028052125.1. Lineage (NCBI taxonomy): Eukaryota > Viridiplantae > Streptophyta > Magnoliopsida > Sapindales > Meliaceae > Melia > Melia azedarach. Next base: position 7,114,169 of record CM051396.1, on the reverse strand, counting down.
AAACTGGCACAGACCCTGAAGCATGATCAATAAGCATTTGTCTAAGATCACGTGGCATCGACAATTTAGGACAAGTAATCATGTGTTTTTTCATATTACTTGTACCACTCGTTCTTGGACAAATGTAAACAATACCACACTTTTTGCACTTTGTTCTTTGTTTTCCATCTGGAAATTGATCGATTGGCAATTTCTCAAATAATGTCCAAACCTCTTAAGTAAGCTTTTGTTTGCGTTTTCCAGTATGTTCTGAGCAACTTTATCAATATCATCATGCAACTAAATAATATGGTCTATGTCATCGTTTTCAATACTCGCAGAAGTATCAACCATATTAGTCTTAGTTGAATCCATATTTTTTCTACATAATTCTTATTTCTTATAAATTATAATGAAAAATAAAATAAAATAAGTGAATGCCACTGAATTATATGAGCTTAAATATGGCCATGATTTATCATTATTTCTATAAAGATAATAAATCTAAGGATAGAAGTTATGTTTGCAACAAAAATATGGAAAAAGTGGAAGCACAAAGATCTAAATAATAGCTTTTCAAATCACAACCTACCAAGTATAATTAATGGCTCATCATAACATTACAATGTTTGTTAGTGGAAGAAGGTGCAATTTCAAATCAAGCACAACTTGTATAAAAAATTAATAAACTGATAACATAAACATCGGACGTGAATTTACCATGCTTAACCTATATCATACAATGGAATGCATCGTTGTTAGCAGAAAAATGTTGTGATATAATCACATAAATTAATCATATCTTTACTTGTTGTCTTAGAAAATTGATTTATTACAGGCTCAAGTAAGAAACTGGCAGCAACGTTTTAACAGAAACTTGTGAAAAATTTGAAACATCTAAACTACGGTTAACTAAATTTTATTTTTCAAGTCAAGAAGCATGAGATTTTTCACTTATTATTATAACTATGTCTGTGTGCATGTGTATATCCAAAAGAGACTGATAATTTATATTTTCTACAATAAATTTATTTATGTACAAATCTAAAAAAATATATAAATATATTTATGAAACCTAAAAAATAAAAAAATTTCTTAGACAAGAGCAGCAATAAAGAAGATTTCGTAACTTGACCAGTGCTTTAGAGTTTACAATTAAAGGATAGAATATGGGTTTTAGAAGCTTAGAGTGGCAACTGCAACTCCAAATCAGGTAAGAAATGTGAAGATTCCAAATCGACCATAAAGATGACAATTAGGTTTTATTTAGTTATTTTCAATAAGACCCTCTAAACAATAAAAATAAAATATTTTATAAAATATTATATATATGCAATAATTAGGTACTTATATTAGGGTTTATTTGTTATAAATAAATTTATATTATATATTTATTTAATTTTTAAAATATATTCGTTTAATACACGATTATTCATTTATTCGTGTAAGACACGATTATTCCTTTATTCATTTAAAACACAATTATTTGTTTAATTAATCGTGTCTTAAACGAATAATTATATCTTATATGTCAAACACAGATATAACACAAATAATAATTGTGTTGACAAGAATACGATATGATTATTAATCGTATCAAGTTTTTCAAATTCAAATCCGTTTAATGACATCAAATTCGTATCGAATAATCGTGTCGTGTCCCAAATTGCCACCCCTACCTATACCTATTGCATAATAGAAGATTGCTAATACATATTTTATTATCATTTTTTTCTTCTTAATATATAACTAAATTTTCATATTTCATTTTCAAAGGTTTTAAAATATTTTTGTAGGGGATTGTTGGAGAAAATGTTTTAAAACAATTATTTAATTTTATAAGGTATATTTTATAAATTGTTATTATTGTATGGTGGTTACAATATTTAATTTACACCATTAATCCTATCAATTATTTAGATTTAATATATGAGTTATAAAAAGATAGTAATGTGTTTTAATATTTTCTTTAAATCTTAAAATATTTTATTAGTATACAAAGAGTATTTTGTATGCATTTTGATGTACTAAACAAAAAGAAAAAATAGAAGAGAAAAATATACATCTATATGTTTTAATAAAAGTTATATTCGCAATTGTAACACCGAAGACTCGACGTTTATCTTCTGATGGTCGTGTTCATCGAGGAGATTGGCTGTAAATATTAGATTAAATCTTGGAAGTATAGAGAATTGTTACTACCCATACGAGGGAATGACTCTTTAGTTTGGGACAACGCTTTTTAGCGTACCTCACTATACTTAGACCGGAATGTCTTTACCCTTTTTATTTTAATTTATTATTTATTTATTTGAATGCTTTTGTTATAATTTATAGTTATAATTAAGATTGTGAAATTTATATTGTGTAATAGAATATTAACAAATATACCCAACAGTTGCTACTACTAGTGAGGGTGCTATAAATGCAAATGGAAATGAAACATATTCTATTGATGACTTATCAACCTAATACCTAGTCAAAGTGGATCAAGTTAAGTGATGGTATTAATTTTAATTCATTTTCCAAATTATCCCATTAGCTTAGGATGTTTATTTCATTATCTTCTACATTATTATCAATTACACCTTACAGCCTAGTGTAAAATAAGTTGATTTACTTTGAGCCATATAATTTTGCATGCTTAACTTTAGTATTCAAACTTATTATAGCTTTGTGGTTTAAATAGTGCAAGATTAATGGTTCTACGAGTTTGTTAAAGTGTAGTTAAGTTGGTATCTAAGGTGTAGGAGTTGTTAAGTTAGTTATGCTATGTAATATAATTTAACAACCTGAAATACATAATATATAGGTTGGTTATTGATATAGCTTAGAGAGCATGAATCTTGACTTGTAGAGGAAGTTAAAGTGTGTGTCATAGTTTGTTTTGAAGCTTGTAAACTATTCTTAATCATCGTTGAATAAGATTAAACTTTGCTGGTGTTCTTCTTTGTTGATGTAAACCCCAAAGGCTAAACCACATAAATCATCTTCTTCATTGTTCGTTTTGTAGATTGTTTTATTCTTGTTATTTTTTAACTCTTTTAATCTTCCACATATTTGATTAATTTTACAAGAGAGTTTTTGGGATCTTTAGGGTGTGTTAGAGTAAAAACACAATAATTAGTATCTGAGCATTCATAAATCCACGACTTCATCAAAGTTTGACATCAAGAAGCTTGCGGCAGAATATGATTTCAATCTTTGGAGAATTAAGACACGAGCTTTGTTGGTGCATCAAATACTTGAAGATGCCTTAGAACCATAAAGTATACCTGCAACTATGAGAGAGAAGAATCAAAGAGGCTTGCTACGATCCAATAAGGTTTTCTTGGATCTTGAGAATATAGAGATTAAGGTAGAAGATAAAAATCAAGTTTTGATGTTACTACGATCCTTGCCTAATTCTTATGAACATTTTGTGGACATTTTATTGTATGGTCAAGATAGTTTATGTCATATCCCTATTTCTAAGAAATTTCTATATCCTTTATAATATAGCATATGCTAAATATTATAAATACTCTCATTCAAATTTAACACCAAATACTTCATTTTATTGTTCAATAAAAACACAATCAGTTCTAGGATTTTTATTATACAAATATTAAACAGAAAAAATACAACAAAACTATACAACATAAACTCTATAGTTTTCACAAAGCATCCAAATAACAAAAAACCTCTTTCTAGAGAATTAGGTGTCTCCTACTTATCCTGTCTCTAGCATTGCATATAACCTAAAAAGTAGGGGTGAGCTAATGCCCAATAGATATTTATATCCAAAGGAAATTTTTACACAAACTATATTTTAATTTTTTAAAAAATATAATATCTTGAAAATATTCTAAAAATAACGTTCATAACTAGTAATAACACATTTATTCATTTATTATCAACATTTTCTTCTAATTTTCAACAATAAATCAAATATCAAAATAATATTTCAAAATTGAACCTCTTTGAAAACAACGTAAATCTATTTATTTATTTTATTTTGTCCAATTTTAATTTATTTATTTCACGCGTAGTTCTAGGACATTATTCCCAAAAACAGTCGCCCATAACTAGCCATACGTGCTTTTGGGGCATTATTCTCAGGAACCGTCATCCATAACCAAATGTGTTTTAGGGACACTATTCCCATAGACTGTTACCTAGATTTCATCTTTACAGACTTTCACCGTGGGATTGAAATCACATTCAAAGTCACCAATGCTATCATCAACTATGGCCATCACCTTTCATTTGCCAAGTTATTTTAAATTCATGTTTATATTTATAACAACACTTAAAAATTCTCGAAAAAATAATATAGTCATCAAATCACCTATTTACAAAAATATAACACGTATTTCACACTTTTTCATTATATTTATAAAAATATTATTCTTAAAAATATTTTTAACTTAAAAAATTTATTAAATAATTAACAAATAATAGTTTACAAATTTGTTCTCTAAATAATCAACTAACCTTTAAATACAACAAAATACCAATTTCTTAAATATTTACTTAATCATTTAAATCAAAATAATATTACTTCATAATTAATTTAACTCATGAATAAACAAACACTAAGTTATACATTTACTTAATCTTCAAATCAAATAAATATCAAAATTTCATAAAATGCATTTAATTTCAATTTCTTTATCATAACGCACCAAATCTGATATAATTTCACTAAATTCATAAATCAATTTCATAAATTTTCCCCAAAAATAATTTATAACAAAAACATCCACTTTTTAGTTTTAAAACAGAAATTAACCAATTGCATATAAATACCTACCTAGATACTATATCTCAGTTTCTAAACTTCTGTTGATTTTTCTGCTTCTTCTAAATTCTTCCCTAAATAAATTTAACAATAGTAATAATTAATCATTCAATAATAATAAATAAAGATTTAAATTTAATTATTTAAAAGAAATATTATATATATATATATCTATATTATGAAAATCTAATTATTATTCATTATAAAGTACTAACCAGTATAGGATTTTTTTTCTTTCTTTCCTTATTTCTTTCTTCTTCTTCTTCTCCTCCTCGGCCTACTTCTTCTTTGTTCAAAGAAGAAAGAAACAAAAGTATATATATATATATATATATATATATATATATATATATATTGTTAAAAATATTATATAAAATTAACTATTTACTCTATTGATCTTTGAATATATTATGTAACTAACAATTATCAATATAATTATAAATTAATATAAGAAAAAATATTTAAAAACCTTGCCTCAGAAAGGGAGTCACCCATTGTGTTATCTTAAAGTCAAAAAGTCCTTCCCTTATGCGGGTATTAATGGATCTCTTCAACTTCAAGATAAAACCCTAGCTCGCAGTCACTCTTCTTTGATGAGCACAATCACTAAGAAGAAAATACCAAGTCTTTGAGAGTTATAGTTGCAAGAAAGATAGTGTATGCAATATTAAAGAGTAAAATAGATATCAATTGTATGTAATGCACAAAAAGGTAACAATCTTTATATAATAGTATTTAGTCTTAGGCATTATAATAAGAATTAAAGGCTAATTTAAAATTTCAAAATTTGTAACTCATAACACCTTAAATCTCCATAACTATTGATTTAAAATTTAAAAAAAAAATTATAACCTCCATGGAGTTTATTAGGAGAATTAAACTTTATAACTCCAAATATTATTGCAAAATTTAATAAATAAATATTATAAAGTTTTAAAAGCTTTATCTCCAACATATATAACCTATTTTCTTTTATTTTATTATTCTTTTTATCCTTCCTTTCCTTAAAACATTCCATTGCCTTCTCTATGTCTCCCTTTCTTTTCAACCGAATTAGACAAAATCAAAATCCAAATTTCTTTTATTCTTTATCAATTAAACCCTTCTTCTATTTTCTTTTCCTACTTTTCATCACAATAATATTCATATTTCCAAATAATTCTATTCTTATTTACAATATAACATACTCACCCTAATCAAATAATTTTTTCAAATATATATATATATATATATATATATATATATATATCCACATGCGAGTATCCCTAATAATATTAAAAATCTGAGTATTACAGTTTATGTATGCAAGATGTCAAGACAACTTTCAGTTGAAAGGAGTTGGATAAAATTAAAGGAAGAATATCAAATTTTGGAGAAGGATTAATTGTTAGAGGAAGATATGAGAAGAAAGAAATTAAATGGAAGAAACACAACAAATTGAAGTCTAAGAACAAGAAGCTGAAATGTTTCTTTTGTTGTAAAGAGGGTCAATTTAAAAGAAATTGTCCCAAAAGGAAGAACAAAGCCAAATGAGACTCAGAAAAGAAATGAGTTGTTACTGTAGCTTCAGAGGATGGATACGAAACTGGATATAAAAGTGAAAACCTAGTGATTGCTTTAAATAATAAAAAAAAAAAGAATAAGTTCTTGAATCAGGTAGTTCTTTTTGACATAAGTCTTAATAAAGCTTTCTTCATTGATTATTAACATATTGATAGGGGAAGGGTTTTACTGGAAAATACCATCTTATGTAAAGTTATTGGTATTAGCTCTATCTTTATCAAGACGTATGATGATATGATTAGGAAATTACATAAAGTTAGAATGTGTTAGAGCTCAAAAGAAATATGATTTATCTCGACATGTCAAATAATTCTGATTTTAGCTTTAAGGCAGAATCTAGTGTGATTAAATTTCAAAAGGGCTCTAGAGTTGTAATGAAAAGAACTATAAGAAATGACTTGCACATATTACAAGAATTTACTATTATGAAGCAACAGTAACTCATGAATATTTTAAGGATAAAACAAAACTTTGCCACTTTAGGTCAAGACACATTAGTGAAAAAGGTTTGAAAAAGCTTGAAAATAAAAGATTGTTGGATAGTGATAAAATGAGTTATCTAAAATTCTGTGAAAATTGCATTTTAGGGAAACCATGTAGAATCAAGTTTAATAAGGTTGTTCATAACAAAAAAGAAATACTAGACTATATACATTCTAATGTGAGGACCTCCTCAAATTTCATCTCTTAGTGGTACAAGATATTTTCTTATCTTGATATATGATTATTCTAGAAAGGTATAGGTTATGTTCTAAAGCAAAAGGATCAAGTTCTTGAATGCTTTATGAATTGGAAAATACTTGTTGAAACTAAACTAAGAGAAGGGTAAACTATTTAGAACGAACAATAGTTTGAAGTTTTGTAACAGCATGTTTAATAACTTTTGTAAAAGGAATGGTATAGCAAGACATAAAAGAGTAAGGTTTACACCTCAATAGAAAGGCCTTACAGAAAGGATGAATAAAACTTTAATGAATAAGGTTACATGTATACTAAGCAATATAGACTTACCTAAAATATTTTAGGCAGAAGCTATTGTTACAGCCTCATACTTAGTGAATAGAAGTCTCTTATTAGCTATAGATTTCCAAATACCTAAGGAGAAGTAGTCAAGTGTTCCACCAAATCTAGAAAATCTTAGTATTTCTAGCTCACTAGCCAATGCACATGTCAAGCAAGGCAAATTAAAAGCTAAAGCTATCAAAGGTATCTTTAATGGATATCCCAAAAGTGCTAAGTGTTATAAATTAGTGCTTAGATGGTAGGCCAATGAAGTGTATAGTTAGTCGGGATGTGGTGTTCAATGAGAATGTTATGATGAGTTCTAAATAAAAAAATATAACATGTAGCTGAAACTGAATAAAAAAACATAGGAAAGTTTTAATTGAGATAGAGCATATTACAAAGCAAAGAAAATATATTAAAGTGTAAGATTAAAGTGATTCAAAAAAAGTTAGATAGGGTACTCTGGCCAACGAAGTTTATAAAATTATAAGTTAACAAGAGATAACAAACAGAATAGCATGTGCACTAACTATTGCAAAGAAGATGCTAAAGAAGAACAAAAAACATTCAAAGAAGCTTTAAAAAGTAATGACAAGTTGTCATGGCTGTAAGCTATACAAGATGAGATAGATTCCTTATATAAAAATCAAACATAAACTATAACTTAGAAACCTAAAAGTAAGAGGCTAGTTGGATGTAAATGGATCTTCAAGAGAAAAGAATGGATTTTAGATGTTGAACCAACAAGGTACAAAGCAAGATTAATAGTAAAGGGGTTTACACAGAAGGAAAAAGAGGATTATGTTGAGGTGTTCTCATAATTGTAATTCACCTTAATTAGGATTCTTCTTTCCATATCTATTATTAACCTTGAACTATAACAAATAGATGTTAAAACAACCTTCTTATATGAAAAACTTCAAAAAGAGATATTTATGGCATAACTTAAAGGTTTCTTAGAGTCTAGAAAAGAGATCTAATTTGCTTGCTAAATAAATCTCTTTATGGCTTAAAACAATCTCCTATACAATGGTAAAGAAGCAATTTTGATAGTTAGGTCTACTTTAAGTAATTAAATAAAGGTGGAATAATATACTTGTTGCTATATATTGATGACATATTCATTGAATGAAAAATTCATGAAAAATTAATGAACAAATTCATAAGCTCAAGGATAATCTGAGCTTTTGAGTTTAAAATGAAGGATTTAGGGAATGCTAAGAAAATTTTATGCATGGAGATAATTAGAGATAGAAGTGCTAAAACTCTTTTTTGTTAATTCAAGAGAAATATGTCAAAATAGTGGTTAACATATTTGGAATGGTCAAGTCAAAATCTGTCTAAACTCCTTTGCTACAAGTTTTAAATTATTACGTGCACAATCACTTAAATCAAAAGATGAAGAGCAGAAGTGGAAACTCATGTATAGGCAATGGTATGTTTTACACTTAATTTAGCACGACCTATTAGTTTTATTAACATATTTATAGAAAATCTAGGAAAAGAACACTAGCAGACAGTTAAATGGATTTTAAGGTACTTGAAAGGTACTTTGAATTAGAGGTGGCAAAACAGGCGGGCCAGCCCGAGCATGGCACTGCTAAGCCCGTGAATAGTATCAACATGACTCGACACTGTTCACGGGCTAGGCCGAGAAAAAAAGCCCATAGGCCGTGCTGTGCCGAGCCGTGAACAGTGTTGGTGCAGTGATAGGCCAAAAAAAAAATACATAGATTATTATTTAGCCCATGAACAATAAATATATAGTCACTATTCACTATAAACAGTATATTATTCATTATGAACAGTGACACTGTACAAACCTAGTGGGCTGCATTTTAACGAGTCGGGCCGACACGATATAAACAATAATCGTGCCGTAAGTCAGGCTTATATATTTTACTGTACATATCATGCCAACCTAGCCCAAAAGCCTATTGAGCTAATTTTTCATGGGCCGTGCTAGGCTGGTACGGCCCATTTACCACCTCTACTTTAAATCATAGTTTATGGTATGTGAATCAAGTCAAAGCAATAGAGATGTGTTAAGGTTTGATGGTGTTTATTATGCAAGGAATTGGTCTTAATAGTTGTATCAACGATAAAAAAAGAAAATTTTAATTTTCAATTATCCTTCAGAATGTTTTCTTTTCTCTTTTAGTGGTGTCTGTTGGGCCCACGGCATGAAAATGCATTTAAACATAACTCATGAAACATATTGAGAATATATACTGAGAACTTCATGCTCTAAATTTCTAACTTATATTCAAAATTTCAAGTTTTAATTCAGAAATTTCTATCCATAACTTCATGTTCTAATTCATAAATTAATATTTTATAGTTTCATATTCTCCTTTAGTATCTTATATTTACAATTTCAAATTCTAACATTGTTATCTAGAACTTTAAATCGTAATATTAATATTTGTTAGATAAAATTTTTTATCCTTATAGTCACTACATGGAACTTCAGGTCTTTGTTTATATGAAACTTCAAGTCCTTATAGTCGTTATATGGAACTAAGTCCTTGTAATTTTTATATAAAACTTATATGAATATTCATAATTATATAGATGATATTTTATAAATCTATAACTACAAGTTCTAGTATAATAATTTTTAGTTTAGAACTACGATTTCATTTCAGAACTTTTAAGTCCTAACTAATTAGGTTACCTTTAAAATTTCAGGTTCTAATAACCTCTTTGTTTTACAAGCCTCAAGTTACAATAATATTTAACAATATTGATAGTAAAGTAACTCAAAAATAAAACTAAAATTGTAATTAAAATTAATATCCATACTTAATAAATATACTAACAAAAGTAAAAATATATAATATATTATATTTATTTTTTGTTGTAGAATATTTAACTTACTGGCAACAACAAAGCACAATTATAAGAATAATAGAATATTTAATTAAAATATAAATTAATTGTTGAAATATAAAAAATATTTGGACTACACACAATTTTATGGAAATAAAAATCTTAAAAAAAAAAAGCACTCATGCAATTTTTTATTGAGTCAGTGGTGAGTCAACATGCGTGCATGTGTAGTGTACTTGCACGCACGTGTATTATTATTATGAGTGCCATTATGTGTTTGTGTGTGTTATTATAAGTGTTATCATGTGTGTCACTATAATAAATTTACAGAAGCAATGAAAATTATAAAAGCTTTCAAAAATTGTTGAAAGCTTGCACTTACACCCCTAAATATTTAAGGCTGTATTCATATAAAGTTTTGAGTAGTCCAATTATTTTTTTATATTTTAACAGTTTATTTACAAGAATAACAATATTATTATTATTATTATTACATATTTTATTTATTCTTAAAAGTAAAAGATATTATAATTAATTTATTAAATTTTAAAAGTATAACAATTATTTTTTTTCGTATTAAAGGATATAAATTAACTCATGAATTTTTATTTAAATAAAAATATAAGTTAACCGATTGAGATATTTTTAAATATTTTTTAGTTTATTAGATTTAAACAGTATAATCATCTCACCACTCCCATACAATAAAATCTGGCTGTGCGGCCCGAATGTACAAACTGGGCCCAGACCGCAAAAAGCCTGGTCCAGCTGGGGTTGGCGAGCTTGAGCCGGGTCGGAGCATTGTAAAGCTTAGCCCAGGCCGAACCATTTCACATCCTACGAGTAATATTATAATCAGTACAATAATACGCTTTGTTATTTTTCAATAAAGCCATCAGGTTTCCCGCCAAACATAGAGCACTTACCCGCCAAAATAAAATTGATCTCTATGCATTTTTCTCCTCTTTCCCGCCAAATCTAACTCCCTCGCTCTCTCTCCCCTGTCTCTCCCAGTAGTGAATCCACCATGGCCGGAGAACAAAAGCTCGGCCCCAAGAAACGTAAGAGACAATCATTTACAACCAATCATGGATTGGTCGGAATCTTCACTCGCAGCAAATCCCAGATCTACGTTCATCGCAACCGCTCCGGCCGAGCGCGCTTGGATTCTCTTCCCCGACATTTAAATATTTCTCAGCCCCTACCCGAGAAGCGAAGAAGAGTTTTGGCCCGAGATTCTTCCGATGCCGACGACTTGTCTTGCATATTAATTAAAGATCTACGGACAAGACGGGTTTTCTCGAATGGGTTTGTGTTGGGTGGAGAAAATGAAGAGGAAAAGGGATCTGAGAAAGGAATCGGGATTTCGGAAAATCGGTCTTCTTGCAAGTCTCTATTTGACAGAGACGTTGTTGATACAAATGTGAGTGAAGATGCAGATAATAATGAGAAACTTGATTTGGGTTTAGGTTCTAAAGATGTGAATCTGGACCCTAGCTTGTTGCAGAAGAAGACAAAAGGGGATGAAGAGTTCGATGTTTCAAACGGGGTTGTAGGTTTGGATGAAGAAACTTTACAATCAACACCCCCAGATGTTGAAGTTCTTACTGATACCAAAGAGGATGAAAATGGAGACCAGAAAGTGGAATTTATTAGGGAGAAGCAATCAAATGAAAACATTAACAAAAGAAACAGCAATAGTTCTAGAATCAAATCGGTAAGAACTTCACATCCTGAAGAATTTGGTATTGTTAATCTATTTGATTTATTTTATTGCTGGTTGTAAATCTCTTATTAAATAATTGTATGGTTATTATTGGTTTGACGTATTACAATGTGATTTGTTTTGGATTTCTTAAGTAGTTTCTTTGTCCATGTCTTCAGGTTAAGCTTTTCAAAGCACCCGGTTCATTCAGCTATAGAAGATTGCTTCCCTATCTGGTGGATATTTCTGAAGATAAATCTTGTAACTTCTATGCTCCTCTTGAGTCTGCATTTCCTTTTCTATTTTTGAAGATTTTGAATGAACTAAATATATTTGACTAAAAGGTTTGGAAAACTAGGAAGCTAAACTTTAATTTCTTTCACATAGTCCTTACAGGTGGTCCAAAAATGGGTCAGTTTCAGAAATTGGACAAGGGTCGGGAAGAAAAGCCATACTCAGCTTCTCAGAGTGTAGACATCTTGATAAATAAATCTATGAGGGAGAATTGTGCTGCTGAAAGTGATGATGTTGATCATGTTAATAAACCAAAATCAACATCCATTGAGTGCATTAAGGAATCCCCAAAGAAAGCTTCCACGGATGGGGATTTCTCTCACACATCGATTTCAATGGTTGAAGAGTGGTCAAAGCCAATTATGGATTGGGGAATTGAGAGATTCAACATCAAGAGTTCTAGCCAAGAACTGAATTTGGGTATGAATAATATAGTTAGTGCTATTTCTGATGATATAAAATCCATGAATAATGGAGAAACTGCAAAAATTGATGTTTATAAGTCTTCTGATCCTGAAATTATGAGCAATTTTAGCTGCATTGTGTCTGGCGAAGATAGTGAGGATGGTCAGTGTTTTGAAGATACAACGCAGTCAAAATCTGAAAGGTTATATGAGTCTAATGAAGGGGGTCCTTCTGAAGTTAATAATCTAAATCATACAAATGCAGACTTGCCTAACAGAGAACAGACTGAGAATTTAAGTGATGCTGAGCAAAGAAATGATGGTGGTGGTGAGATTCTAGACCACATCGACAACTCAAATAAAGAATATGTCCAAATGACACCGCCAGATGGTGACATTATTGGTAAGCTGGAAGTAGCTGAAACTGGTGGTAATAGTGGGATATGTATGCATAATGCTGGTAATTTTCTTGGGAAGCCATTGAATGGAAGTACCTACAGAAACAATAACTCCATTGATGACAAAACAATTTACTCCAGTCCTATGAGGAAACAGGTGAGATACTCCAAACTTTCAAATTTTCAGTTCTCATAGCTCTTAGGAGAAAAAAAGTATTTTCCTTAATTTACTCCAGTCCTATGGGTCAGTTTGCCAATGTGATTTTGTTATGATGATGAAAATGGGAAGAAAATATCATGAGTTATGACCTATGCTAAGCTAAACTTCTTATATTGACAGGTTCTGAATAGATGCTCAAGATTGAAGTTATTCAAAGCTCCAGGTTCATTGGGTTATAGAAGGATGCTTCCCTTTTTGATGGATGCTGTAAAAGATAATTCCAGTAAGTCCTGTTTTCATTTCCTATGATTTCCATTGATCAATGGGTCCTGATTGTGTTAATCTGGTTCTCTATGCCTGGAAGATAATATTTCCTGTAATTATTTCTCTTAGGTGCTTCTGGAAAAGGCCATCTTTTGATACTTGAGAAAAGTTTTGAAGCAAACCCAATTTCACCATCCCTGGTTTCTAATTGTCAAGAGATGCCCGTTGAAAACTCTAATGGCAATGACTGTCATGCTGAGCATCAAACTGGTGGTCATAGTGCACTGTCTATTGCCGTAGAAACAGCTAAATCGAATAATCAAGAATACGGTAATGAATCTCCAAACACACCTCATCCACAGCAGGAGCGAGATGCTCGTTTTGAACAGGATATATCAGATACAGCTAGAAAGTTGGAGGCTGGCCCTGAAGTTATGGATACAGTTCATGGATGTAATCTGCCAGGCACATCGTTATGTTCTCTTTCCAGTTCCAGATCTTTTCTAAGAGAAGATGCTCAACAGGCATTGCAGGAATCATCCCTAAACCTTGAAGAGGATTGCAATAAGTCAGTTACAGGAGTTACTAATGATGCAAAGCAAACTGAAACTGAAAGCTTGGTTCAGGACTCATCCCACCAAGCAAGCTCTTTATGCTTGAATATTCCTGCTACTGTTTCTAATCAGGGGATTCTTCGAAGAACTCCTCGAGGATGCAGAGGCCTCTGTACTTGTTTGAACTGTTCATCCTTTCGTCTGCATGCAGAGAAGGCATTTGATTTCTCAAGGAATCAAATGCAAGATTCTGAAGAAGTTGTTTTAGATTTAATTAAGGAACTGTCATATTTACGGAACACGTTGGAGAAATCTACTTGCAGTCCTGATGGTCATGCTCTTGTCTGCGCTAGTCAGGTCAGCCGAGAAACCCTATAATGAAATGTTCCAACTTTTATTATCTTTTGGTCCATTAACAAAATGAACCTTGTTCTCCTTTTGAAATGCTTCAAAGCTTAAGTTAACATTTTCGCTGCTCTAAATGAAAAGTCATGGATAGTTAGAAACCTGACTGAATGAAATTGTATAAATCATCCATAAATTTTCTGTAACTTCTAATCTTTTCTTACATTTACTATGTATTCTCTATATCTTTTAGATGACCAATCTATTGGTTTTTGATGGATCTTTACCTCTTGAATACTGGCTTATCAAAACTGTTGGTTGTTATTGTATTTTGTTTACTTGGCTTTTGAGGAGTAGGCTTGGGTTGTTATTATCTGAATTTCATTCATCAAGGCTGATGATGGATAATGTACCCATCAAGTTGATGCGTTTTTCTGAATTTGCTCAATGGTCGTTACCCTTCTTAGGTTTTATCTTATACTTAGAATAATCTGTCACTTGCCCTCTATCTGACTAAGCATTTGGGCATATTCTAATGTTTCCTTAGAACAATCAATTATTTTCATTTAGGACCAGAAATTGTTAGCAAGCATGTTGGCAGTATTGATTATCAATTGTTGTAGTGTAGCTTCTCTGCTGTTCATCCACTTATTACAATTTCAGATTTGAAAACAGTAATTGACTTCTGAGCTTCGTTTGTTTTGAATTAAAGGTGAAAGAGGCTTGCATCAGAACACGTGAAGCAGAAGAACTGGCACAAAGCCGCCTTAGCCAAATGAATTTTGATCTCAACATTCACTGCAGAGTCACTGTTAGTTTAGCTTAACTTTTAAGTTATTCTAGTTTTTAAGATGTTCATTTTTAACATTTTCCCCATTGGGCTTAAATTATTTAGCATTTTTCAAAACATATAACTAACAGAATACATATTGTTTCCTGCAGTGTGCTGAGCGACCAAGGGTGACATTTGCCAATTATGTCGAAGAAAAAATTATTACAAATTCAGAATTTCCAAGCACATATCGCTTAATTGAGGCAGAGAAAGAAGAAAAATTGTGTTAATGGAAAGAGAGTTACCATATTCAAGGAGTTTGTCATTATTTCAGATAATGAGTTTGCAAAAAAGAAATTTGCTTATATTGTTTACACTTTCTTGCTTCTGTTGATGTTATTGAATTGGCTGCATGAGATGTCTTGAGTCATGAGCTTTACCAACAGAAGAGGATTACATCTATTGTATTGTTCTAGTGAAAGGGGAAAATTAACGCATACGCATATATATACGTACATAACACTGTTTATCTTCAGGATACAGAAAAGCAAGCATTATGATTCTTGGAACATCAGATTAACCTACTGCTAAAATGAGAAACTCAGATTTTACCTACATTTATCTCTGGAATATTGTAACTGCCTCAGGTTGTGTTCTTTTATCAGGATCATGTAAATGGTAAAGGAAAACCCTTTTAAGTTTTGAACAATCCAAGTTATTTTTTGACACCACAAACCTGTTGCTGTACTCTTTTTTTTATTTGCCATTTTCAGGGTAAATCCACTGTTTTACTAAGAGAGCTCAGCGGTTGAAATGTGGAACACAGCAAATTTTATTATCTGCAATAGTAAGTACAGAATTTACAACCTCTCACAAATACCGGTAGTACACAACAAACAGAGAAACAAGAACTAAAGAATTTGATTTATTTAACCCCAAACCAAAATCAATCAAGCTGAGTGAAACTTGAATACAGAGAAAGCAGTTCAAGAATGTTCAACCCAGAACCCCAAATTTGTCCACAGGAGTCCTTCAACGATGTCTGCACTCAGAAGGAGTACCTTGAGGGAATCGTTTCAAGTCTGTGCAGTAATTGTAGATCATGAAATATTTCTGAACCCATCTCAGTCTTCTTCTGCTAAAAGCATCAAGTTCATCGTTAGCCTGCCAGGCAGCATCAGAGATGGAGCTAGCCGATTTAGGACCGCAAGAACTGCAGGGAACAGCATTGAAGTTACGGTAGTAAGCAGTGAATGGTGCCTTGGCCCAATCAGTTTTAACCAAACCACCTCTCGTAGCCCAGTCATCAGCATTCCAAAGACTGGAGTATATCCTCATGGGCTGGTATTTAGGGAAAGGAACACCAAGGTGTTCAGAATTTTTGAACACTCTGATAGGAGTATTATCCACCAAGAAGCTGAAAATACAGCAGCAAATGATTAACCAATGGGATTATATAAATAAAATCAGCACTTTGATTTAGAGAGAAATCGTTTTTAGGTCTTACATGATCTGCTGGGGTTTCCAGATGATGGAGTAAGTGTGGAAGTTCCTGGTGGGATCGAACCATAGATAGAATTGTTGCTCCCTGTTGCCTTTGCCTTGAGTGAAAACATTTGTGTGCAGAATATAAGGCTGCCCGCTTACGTTTCCCAGGAACTCAAAATCTATCTCATCATGGGTTGGCCCTTGAGAAGACAGCTGCATAAACACAACACCACGAAATATTTAATTTACAAATCGAGTCACCTTATAACACAGTCGTTATATTATATAGTCGGACTCTTTTGAAACCTTAAAAGAGAACCGACTATATTATAACTCTACGCATGTAATTATTTAGTGTACAAATCATAAAACTCATCCTATTCTCATGGGTATGTGTATGTACGATACACAACACTCAATATTGTTGTGGCTTAGGTATGTAGTGTGAACTGTGGTGACCGTGCTCACATGACATTCTCCTGAAAGCTAGAATTGACAGAATATGGAGCAAAATTCTGTGTTGGACCCACAAGACTTTTTTTATTTTTTTATTTTTCAATGGGTCAAAAGAAAACAAGAATGGGCATGGGTGCTTGTGAATGCACAGTTGCAATCGCTAGCATGCATCAACTTTCATGCACAGACTGGCTGAGGATCAACACCAACCAAAACAAGAGAAAGAAATATACAAGTGGTAGATAAATATAATAGAATAGAATAGAATATAGTTTTGATATTGGAATGGTGTGGAGACATACATAGTAGGCAGTAACAGTGCCAGCAGAGTCACCAGCAACAAGTTTAAGCTGCATATCAATTCTCCCAAACAAGTACTCTCTCTTAGACTGAAACCCAGAGCCAGAAACCTTGTCTAGAGACAGAGAAAGAAGTTGGCCACCATTGAAAATCTTAGCTCTTTGACCACCCCATGTTAAATCAAAGTTCTGATAGAAGTTACCAGCTGCTGAGGCAACAACCATCAGAAAACTCACCAGTATCAACCCAACCCCATTACAAGAAAACCCCATTTCTTGATTAGCTGTTGTTTGTGTAAAGAAGAACAAAAAAGGTGTTTGAGAATGTAGAGACAATTTGAAAGGGGTTTTGAAGTGAAGTGTATTTATAGGAAGAGAGATGGAGATCATGAAGAGAAAAAATAAATGGGAATGAAGAGTATGGGGTGGGCAACGCGTGACTGAGTAAGGTAGCCAAAGCTGGTGCCAGCTTAGCACATCATCAAAGCTGGAGGCTTTTGTTTGGGCATGCCTATGCCTATCTACTATCACTCAATTTCTCTTTTCTCTCCTTTTTTTTAAATTATTTTTTAAAAATATTATATATTACACGTAAAATCTACTAATAATAATGTATGATTATACATTATATTTATTAAAAATAAAAATTTAAATAAATATTATTAAAATTTATATAAGAGTTTTAAATTTTAGTGAATGTCTCACCTGAATTTAAAGAGTAGAGATTCTTAATCACATAGATTATGACTTGTTTGGCTTGCATTGTTATGTTGTGAACATTGAAATTTTATATTATTATTTTTTAATTTTTAATGATGATTAATGGACCATAATTAATAATTATATAGTACGTGTTGACTCTAACATATCTATGCACCGAAATCCATTGTCCAATAGATGGAGGTTTTCTAACATGTAATTTACAAGAGAAGCTTCATAATATAAAAACTGCTGATATTTTCAATTTTTTTAAATCATTAATCTAAAACTAATTTTCTTATTTTCAAAATTCGAAAATTTAAAACATGGGTAAAATTACAGTGCATAAGAATACAAAATATATTTTCTAATTTTTTCAATCTTTTAATTATAATTTTTAATTTTTTTACAATTTTTAATTTACAAATTACATATAAAAAATATAACAAAAAATTCATAATTATAACTAAAAAGCTAAAAAAATTCAAAAATTAAAAGAATATTCCTTACATTGTTATGAAACATAACAAATATAACATAAAATATGAATATTTAGTTATGAGAACCACTTAATTTTATACAATTTCTTATATTATTTATAAATTATTATATCTATTTATCTTTAATTATTAAAATTAAATTTAATATGTTATTAATGCATAATATATATATATATATATATCAGAATTAACGTACATATGAGATATAATTTTAACTTTAAAATTATATAAATTTAATAATTTATAAGTAATATAAAAAAAATATAAAATTAAAGTGTAATTGACTTTTTTTAATTATAATAATTTAAAAAAAATTTATTAATAATATTTAGAATTAATGTTAAAAAAAAAAAAAAGGGCAGCGGCGTTGAAGCTACAGAGTATTGTTGTGATAGTGACGTTATTAATGGGGTACAATTTCAAATGCCCAATATGATTGCCTAGAAGGAAGGAAAGAGGTGGATGCCAACTGGAAAATAAATAAATAAATATACAAAGGAATGGTAGGATTAAGTGTATGTGAATGGCGAGCAGGACCACCAATTATGTCTTATCTGTCCACTAGAATCATGCCGCGTGAGGGTAGTCATTGTCTTCCTATCACATCACATAATTTTGAAAAATTCTTTTTATAATTTTTCTTTTTAAAGTCGTATTATTAAATGTCGCGTTGGAGTTAAATGGAATCACGAGATCAGCAACACCCGCGAGCAGTATTTGTTGTAATTGACCGTTGCATTCCATTGGCTTTCGCTTCTTCTTTTTTTGAATAATTCACAAGTCTTATTCTTTTGATTTTTGAGATCAAATTCACAAGTCTTAGCCCTAGTTGTCGTTTTCTTTATTGAATTTTTTTTAACTATTCACATTGTAAGTTAGGGTTATAAGATTTTTACCATATGGTTATATATGGTAAAATTGGAGAAGGGAGAAGGAGGCTAATATTGGAGAATTAAGAGTTAGAATGTTTAACTAATACTTTAAATATAATTAATGGTAAATTAATATTTATACAAAATTTTATGTGACAAACATATATAAACCTAACTTATAGGTCTATATTATAAATAATATAATATATATTTTTAAAAAAATTGTGAATTCGGATAAACCCTTCATATCTTACTATTATCCGACCTCTTATCTCTTGAACTGTAAAGATATCTGTTTACATACTAATTAAGATTCTTCGAGAAACTTATACAATTATTATTATAGTTCTACCTCTCAAATTAAAAAGATATTTACTCACATATTAATTTGTTGATTGAATTAGTGTACCAAATTATTTAATTAACTAAAATTTATATAATATGACATTTTTTTTATATTCTACATAAAAGTGGGGGTGATGATGTTAATTATGTTTATTCTCCATATGTTTATACATTAATTGGCAATCTTAATTTCAAATCAACTTTTTAGATTATATTCAATTCAAGATTTACCTTTAAATAATCACTGCATGCCCTAATACATTATGTGCTACGAATATAATTGATTTTCAAAGTGGAATCAATCAAATGGGTTCTTGGTGTACCCAATTCTAAAAGTATGTTGCATTATTATTATTATACATATATATAGCTAGCTCTTGGATTACATTATTTATAAAATTCACTTTATGCTAATCATTATTCTTCACAAATCATTATTAACTCCCATTATTACAAGTAAATATTACAATATTAATTAAATAATAAGTGTTCATCTTATTTTCTACACCAATCATATTATAATGTATATTTTTTTTATTATTATTGTGAAAAAGCAACTTTAAAAATAATGTCACACACTAATATGATTAAATCAAGATTATGATATAATAAAATCCTACCAATTATGAAAAGATAACAAATACAAAGATATAAATATAATAAATAAGATCTGAAAAAATAAATATTAAATATGAATTGGCCAATTGGATTAGGATTAATCTGTTTCTGATTCCTAATATTATTGCGAGATAGTGTTGTCTGTTGGGAGCTTAACTTGTACGATTCTGTTTTTTAAAATCACTTAAAATGTTTCATACTATTTGAGAATATTTTCATATAATATATCAATAATAATAATTTTTTAATCAAATGATACAATACTTCCAAACCCCACCTTCCGAAAATGCAATTTTTAGAAAATTTTAAAAAATATAATAACAAAGTCTCTAAAAAACACTTTTAATTTCACTTAAATAATTTATCAAATATTATTTATTTTTTTAATATTTATTATTATTTAATTTATATAATTTAATAAATACAACTTAATTCTGACATTTAAGAAGTTTGTGTTGGTTACAGGTTCATGCATGAACGCATGGTAGTTGTCAATTTGCATTGAATGAATGAGCTCCTACTCTCGTATTTTAAATTTTAGACAAAAATAGATAGGTCCCTAGGTTTTATTGAAATAAAAATTATAAGCATGCTTTAGTAAATTGAACAAATAGGTCCCCTAAATGGGAACATTAATGTCCCTACCAAATACCTAGTACTTAGAACTTATCTTTTGCAAATGATTAAAATATGTTTTTATCTATTATGTTATTAAAATATAAGAATTTACACATTAATATTTTAATTTATATTTATATTTTTTAAAATATTGAATAAGAATGGCCAAGCAAAGCATAAATAATTTTTATTTAGATTTATATATCACAATTTTATTTAAAATTTTGTGAGTAAATATTTTAAAAATAAATTAATTAATAACTCTTAATTTTATATTGTAGTATTTCTTATCCTGTTTATAAATTAATACATGTGTAAGATATCATTTCAATTATTTAAAGTGTTTAAATTTAAAGATTTATAAATAATATAAAAAATATATAAAATTAAAATATTATTATCTTTCTTTTCAAATAAAATATGTTTAATAATACTGATTTTTAATATAACTTACTTTTTATATTAATAATTAATGTTTAATATTTCTATTTCAAAATAATTATAACTTAGAAAATCAAAACATGTAAATATTAAACTATTCGAAATACTCTCCTTCTAGAAAGTAAAAGAAAGCTAGCTAGCTAGCTAGGTACAATATTAGAATTAATTACATTGATTAATTAATTAATTAATGACCCATCATATGATAGATATTAATTTAAAGGTATTGTATTTGTTGTATTATAAATTTGAGGTAGGGCTTAGGAGAGCTTGTATTGTAAATAAGAACTATGATTAATAATAATAAGTTTAATTAAGCTTAATTATTAATTAATTATAAATTTAATAATATCAACACATACATAAAGCAAAGCGCGGCGGTGTCGTTTGTTTGTTTGCTTTTGAAATTTAAGTATGTTTACATCACTGTGTGAGATTCTTTTAGAATAATTAATGTGATGTCGTTTCAAACGTTCGGTTGGATGGTAATGGAAATCACTTTTCATGAATAGATTTTTTCGTTGAATAATGTGAGAGATTGATGGGATATTTTGTTTCATGCTAGTAGAATTTTAATTCACGCCCCTTGGTTCTTTATTAGTAGTATTTATCGGCAGATTTCTCTCTAAATAATTTTATTATTTATTATTGATTAATGTCCATTTAATTTGATTTTTGTATTAGTTAAAAGAGTATTTTTTAATATTATAACCCATTTTCAATTTTTATGATATTTTTTTGTTGATAGTAGAGAAAGATTTTTTAAAATTAAAAAAATCAATTTTTTTAATACAAAAATCTCAAGTTTTAGTTTTTTATTTTAACAATAGAGTTTTTTTTTTACTTTTTTTAAAAAAATTAAATTTTCAAAAAAAAATTTACATTATTTTTTAAAATACAACCTTAAAAATTTATTTATTAAACTAATAATATAATTTTTTAAAAAATTATTCGTAACAATCAAATAACATAAAATTTTATTAAAAACTACACTTATAAAAATTTCACTCATAAAAAGTTATATTAAACAGACTATTAGTATTTTAAGTTATTAAAATTTTAAATCAGTTAAAAATAATATGATCTGATATGATGGTAGTAAGTTACGTCTTATATTATTTAAAATGAAATTTTGAAATAAAAATTAAAAAACATGAAATTATTTTATTTATTAAAAATGTTGAAAACAACCGAAAATTAAAAAAAAATAGACATATATATCACATTCCTAATCCACTATAGCCTTACCCACAATATTATTTGTGGGGTAGGTCTCAATTACTATTACAATTATAGAAACAAATCACATTGATTGGATTAAATTAAAAGTTCTTCCTTTTGTAATATAGCCTAATGATTTCAACACCACTATATGTTAAATGACATGATTAATATCCTTTCATTAGTGATAAAAGAAGAAACATCTTGGTAATTACTAAAGTGTTTATTTGTTTGGTTATATTCACCTAATCTAACCCACCCCAATAATTCAATTAGGTTTCCCTAATTTGATTAATTTATCACACACATATATTAGACTCATAAATTTTATATAATTTTTTATATTATTTATACAACTATTAGATTTAACTATTTTTTACAATTGATATTATATTTTATTTATACATTAAATTTATGAACTTTCAATGATTTACATTAAATTCAATGTATGTTATTAACGTATGTATAAGATATCTCAACCATTAAAAATATTTATATTTAATATTTTTACAAATGGTATAAAAAATTGTGTAAAATTTAGAAATTGTTGATCTTATTTATATTGTAAGTATGTTTATAGATGATAAATCAACAGCCACTTAACTTTATATAATTTTTATAGACTATTAAATTTAGATGCTCTTAATGGTTAAAATTAAATTTAACACACGTAATTAATACATAATAAATACACAATAAATAATGTACAATTGAGATGTAATCTTAACAGTTAAAGTGTCTAAATCTGATTATTTATAAATAATGTAAAAAAAATGTAAAGTGACAGCGTTATTGATCCTTCCTTGCATATATAAAATAAATAAAATTAATACAATAATTGATCATAGTACATTTAATTAAACTGATATTACAATATTCAAACTTGTTATTTCTCATTATTTAAGATGTTAATTTTAATCTACTTCAAATTTTAATTATTTAAGATGCTATTATTAATATATGGATGATGTAACAATACAAGTCAATTTTTATATCATGAAAATTTTGAAATATAAGTTAAGAAGCATGGCATTACTCATAGGATAAACACTTTAATTTTTAAAATTTATATTTGCATTTTCTTTTTCGAATGGCATTCAATTAAATTAGACAACAATTAAATTTAAAATTGGCATTATGAAATCAAATTCATGTTATTGCTATAAACATAATCACAACAACTAGATATGGTGTACACATGATTTGTTAGTGAAATTGGAATTAGAAAATTAATAAGGCAAAGATTGTATTACACTAAAAATTTACTTAAAGAATTATAACTAAACAAATGGTTAGTATTTTAAGTTATTAAAATTTTAAATCAATTAAAAATAATATATGACCTAACGTGGTAGTAATAAGTCACATCTTATATTATGTAAAATAAAAATTTTAAAATAAAATTTAAAAAATGTGGAATTATTTTATTTATTAAAAATGTTGAAAACAACAACAGAAAATTTTAAAACTAAATAGAGATATATATCACATTCCTAATCCACTATAGCCTTACCCACAATATGGGTGGGTCTCAATTACTATTACAATTATAGAAACAAATTACATTGATTGGAGATTTAATTAAATATTCCTTGCTTTTGTAATATAACCTAATGATTTCAACAACACTATATGTTAAATGACATGACTAATATCCTTTCATTAGTGGCTAATGGAAACATCTTGGTAATTACTAAAGTGTTTCTTTGTTTGATTATATTCACCTAATCCAACCCAACTCAATAATTCAACTAGGTATCCCTAATATATATATATATATATATATATATATATATAAAAGATCATTTATTCTTAAATTTTATATAATTTTTGTACTATTTATAAAATTATTAGATTTAACTATTTTTAACTGTTGAGATTATATTTTATATGTATATTAAATTTATGAACTTTCAATAATTCATATTAAATTTAAGGTATGTAATTAATGTACATATAAGATATAATATAAACTTTTGACAATAGCTACGTATAATAGTTTACAAATAATATAAAAATTGTGTAAAATTCAAGAATTATTGATCCTGTATATATTTATGTAAGTATATATATAGGAGACAGATCAGTAACTTTTTAATTTTACATAATTTTTATACTGTTTGTAAATTGTTAAATTTAGACATTAAAAATTTAGATATTTCTAACTATTAAAATTAAATTTAACACATAATAAATATAGTATAATTAATATATATGTGAAATATATTCCTAATAACTAAAAATATTTAAATCTAACTATTTTTAAATTATTAAAAAAAAAGTAGAAAGTGAATGAGTTATTGATTTTTTTTCATATATATAAAATAAATAACATTAATACGGTACTGATTCTAGTGCATACAATAAAACTGATATTATAATATTCAAACTTATTATTTTTAATTATTTAATATATTAATTTTAATCTACTTCAATTTTAATTATTTAGGATATTAATTAATATGTGGTTAATGTAATATTGACAAGTCAATTTTCTTGTCATTAAAATTCGAAATCTAAGTTAAGAAGCATGGCATTACTCATCGGATAAAAACTTCAATTTTTAAAATTAATTTAAGTTTTTTAAACAATAAAAATAAAATTTATATTTGTATTTTCTTTTTTCAATAAGATGGTATTCAATTTATCAAAAATATAAAAAAATTCTAATTAAATTATACAATAATAAATTTTAAATTGGCATTATGAAAACAAATTAATGTTATTGCTATAAAACATAATCACAAGATTCACAACAACTAGATTGTGAATCTTGTGATTATGATTATAAATAGACAAAACCGACATCATGATTTCATTTCACACTTTAGCTAAGATGCCATTAATTGCCAATCGTTCATAATCACATTATATAATCATATTTATAAACTAATAATAATAATATAATATATATGAACAATACAAACCCAAACTAACCCTAATATATATTATTGCATGCCCAATTAATTTTATATTATTATAATAATTTTAAGATAATCCATTGTTGATATTCATCTAACAACCCAAAAAAAAAAAAAAACTTTTCTATTCACTAAATGATTTTGACTACTACATTCAATAATTATAACAAAAATAAGAGTTGGAAATTTTCAAATTTTACTTTTACTATCACAATTATTGTTTTAAATCCAAAAAAAGAAAAAACTCTTATATGATAATAATAATAATAATGTACATGTACATATTGAACTCAATCTCATTAATCATAAAATATTATGTTATATATAGGTTGATAAAAATTTAAATTGGGGTCGAGTTTAAAAATACTCTGCCCAAATTTGATTAAATTTTATTTAAACCAAGCTTGCATTCTATGTTATTTAGGTTAGTTTTGATTCGATTAAGATGTTTTAGAAGTTTGAAAGTTAGGGTTGATAAAATCTAGGCTTAATCTAGAATATATTAAACTCGACTTAAAATTTCAAACTTTATTCGAATCAAAACATACCCCAAGTTTTTTTACCTACTTCTTCTATTTTTAATACCCCGCTCTTAGTTTTTTAAAAGTAATTTACTAGTAAATATTTATTCTCCTTCTTAAATAAAGAGATGTTTAATTTTTCATATTAATTTTAAGGTAGTGTTCTTTAAATAAGATAAATTTTGTACAAAGGAGGTATAAATTTTCGCTAATGGCACCAAATTTACACATATCTCCATTCCAAATTCATAATAGATTTTCAATCTAATATAAATAAATTATATATATATATATATATATAATTTGTAATCATAAGTCAAAAATTTAGAAATCATAGCCGAAGAATAAAAAATTATAACAAAAGATTAGACAGAGTGAAAGAAATGTATGGTACGTATGAATATCGAGTAGCCTTGGCCCATCATTTCCTACATATATTAAAGCAAAAATTGGACCATTAAGAAAGAATATGACATAAAGCAACCTAATTAGCAATTAATTAAATCATGTCTTGAAAAAGTGAAAGCCTCCTTCCTCGTAAAATTAAATTATTGGTTGGTCATTCAAGTGTCTTAGGCCCACTACTCCAACCATATTATTCTCCTCAATAATAATATTTTTTGAAAAGAATCTTTGCTTTTACAAGATTTTTATTACAAAAGTCTTGTTGTAGTACTATGTTTGAATAATTGTCGCTAGGTAATTGAAAAAACTATTACTTTTATCAAGTGAAATTTACCCATTTTTGATATTATAATTATTTTATCGTAATTTTATTTGAAGAATAATATTAGGTTTTATAAATTGTATTTTAATTTTAATCCTATGTGTATTAGTTAGATAGTAAGATGGAATAATTAATATATTATTAAAAATTGTAAAATTTATTATCTACCATAATAAAAATTACATTACCTATTGAGATATAACTTAAAATAATTATTTAAATATAGATATAATTTAGAATAATTATTCAAATACCAAGTTTTATTCGAATAATTATTGTCTTTTCGACGTGAATTCATTATTCTTTTCAATTATTATTGTGCCTATTAATCAAATCAATTTCAATAATAGAGACATTGAAATTCAATTCAATCCGATTAATCCGCTTAATCTTATTCAATCTAAATTTGTTTTTTAATCAACTTGATGATTAGTGAACCTGATTTGATTGAAAATTTTGAAATTCACTCATGAACTATGAATATAGATTGTCAATTTTCTAAAATTCAATCCAATCAATAAAAGATAATATTTTAAATTAAAAATTATTTTATTGTATATAAAATTATGTCTATAAAATATAAAAAAATATATAAATTATACATCACACACTCAACTGAACTATTTCTCTCACCCTCTCTTTTTCTCCTTCAATTTCATTGTTTGATTTATTCTCTAAATCATCAATATTTTTTATTTACAATATATTTATCCTTATTGAAATAAAACTTGCTAACAATATTTTGTGAAAATTTCTAAGATTTTATAATTTGTCTTCAATTTTTCTTAGATTTATAGTGATATATAATTATTTGCAAATTAAATAAACCATTTACTATTTTTCCAATTATATTCATAAACATAATTAATTTTAAAATTATATATTTTTAATTTGTTTGAATTGAATCGAATCAAATTGATTTGAAAATTTTTTAGTGGATGCAATCATATCCAATCCGCTAGACAGGATTAGGTTTAAAAAAATTCCAATCATATCCAATCATAATATATAAAGTAATATTACTTCTAAAATAATAACCGCAAGAACAAATTTATATTCGTATTACAATTACATGTTAAGAGATCTATCTGGAATTCAGATAGGGTATATGATAACTCTGCTCAAATGTCCGTGCTTCGTTGTTGAAGAAAATAACATATTTTACATACTGATATTGTACAAGTAATGAAACGTGCAAGAGAATTTCGTACTCTTTTAACTTTGGTAATGTCTTTGTCTGCATGATAATTGATATGGCACTACAATAAGATTCTAATTTGCCTGAAACATGTTATCTAAATGGACAATCATCATCACCTGCTAAACCTTTGCAGTTATCTATTGTTGGGTATTCTCTGTTGAAACATCGAAACCAGGAGGGACGAAAACCACATCATTCCATGCTGAGGTACTACCCTCCTGCAAAATACCGTTCTAAATATTTACGCACAATTCCTTGCCCGGAAGACAGAAGAACTGCCAATTTGGGATAATAACTTCTAGTTCAAAGAGGGTTCTTACCTTCATCCCCTTAATTATATCTTCAAAAACGGCGACCTAAAAAACGAAATGAAAATATATTTAGAGGGTGAAGCTTCATAGACACGAAGACAGCAGAAACTGTACCTGAATATCACCCGATTTAAACGCAGGATTTAACTTATTCTGTTGACTAGATGCTCTTTTCAGTGATTTTTCTAAATCCTCCTGGAAAAATCCCACAGATTACAAAGAAATTTCAACTGTAATGCCTGGAATAAGTGGAACAATATTGCATATCAACGCGGCCATCTCAATTACCAACCTTTCTAAAGAAGACTGGACGATAGCTTTTGCCTTTGCTTCTCAGCACCAAACTCCTTGACTAAAATTCAAATGTTGAAACAGTTATGATGTTAGCTTCAAAATTTTATGCAAGAAGTTTTGAACAAAAGGTACAGTACAGATGTCAATGCAAAGACTATAGACTAGAGAATTTTCCAACTTTAAAGCATCATCACATCCATTTCTCAAATAGAGAATTCTCTCTTATTTTGTCGATAAGTTTGTAGGCTTTCTGCATAATTTCATGTCAATAATTGTTAGTTCTTTCCAATATCCTGACAATTTCCCACAATTTATTTGTTGTCATAATAACCCATAGAACCTGCATTGATTCTTCTTAAGATCTTTAATTTCTTATTTTACTTGAGTGTCTTAGGTATATTGCAAGTTCCTTACTCACTGATCAACAACCATGCAGTATAACAATGAAAACTGTGGCAAAAATGAACTCTTTGAAGTCAGACAGGGTAAGCAAAGAACCTGAAACACTGGAACTCCACAGAAAGCATCATCAGATGAACCAACTTTCTCCCGCTCCTGAAGGAAAAGGTTAAAAGAAAACCATAATTAGCCCATATATATACTTCAAACTTTTAAAATAACAAACGATGAGATTATCAGGTAATATAAGATCTTTAGAATCAATACACAAGAAATCCTTTCCAACCGAGGCACATGAACATACTAGTAAAAAACTATGTCCACAAGAAAACATCCTTACAGTAGTATGATGCAATAACATGAATAAATTTGATTGAGTTCTTTTTTTTATTTGCATGTTATTTTTTAATATTGTTTTACTTTTCTGGTTTCTCATGGAATCAACATTCACAAAAAAAAGTAGATAAGCTAAACTGGATTCACAATCACAGAGTGAAGTTATATCTATCAGCTTTGAAAGATGACTTTATTTTGATGCAGTAAAACCATTATATAAGTCATATATTGTCCAAGTAATTACTTCATATCAATCACTTGATTTCCTCCTCATCACAGCATTCTATCTAGAGAGGATTCAAGCACTTATTTATTAATTCATACTCTTACACTGCAAATTGGAACCTGTTCACAAAGATACCTTTACAATGAATCATAATCTTAGCCACATTTTGCTAATAATACTTATGCAAGACATAATTATTATTAAGTTATTTTAAGACGTTATTTATTTTTGCCTACTTAGTTTTCTTGTTCGAATCATATTTGTATGTTATTTAAATCTTTGTTTCTAGTTAGGTGGGATTCCTTTTTCTATTTGTGTAAACTTAACAATGTATGCATGTATTATAAACAGGAAGGCATTGTTACATGTTTTCATCATCTCTTATCAATCAAGCTTTATTTTTTATGAGCTTATTCAGTAGTGGATTCAACCTCTTGTAACTTTGAAATTTTAACCTTTTCATGTTTCCACTTGGTCAATTCTCGACCAAACAATGAAGAGCAACACTTCAAACTGAGGCAGAAGAAATTGCTTCAACTGAAATTATGCAAAGAATCATCAAGAACATGGCTTAGCACCATTTTAGAGGTTGATTCACTTTACAACCTCAAAGATCAAGTAGAATAGGTATTTATATTTTTTTTTTTGCACGACAATAAAATCGAATAAAGAGGTTTTGTAATCAAGTCTGGCTATTTCATTTGATGTGAAACATTCATGAATTGAATAAATGCTGCAAGAAAAGCATCTAATCTTTTAGAAATGAATTCACGTTCATAGACAAGTTAAAGAAATTCTTTAGGTATGTAGAAACTATTAACTCGGAGAACAAGAAGTTACTAAGTCAACCTCCAACAGCTGTTGAAGATTTCTTTGTATTTCACCATTCAGTAAACAACTGGAAAGATTCCGCTTAGCCCCTCCCCCCAAGAAACATAATTATATAAAAAGAGAGAGAGGGGAGGAGATTACTCACCAATTATTTGATATTCTTTTATGCAATGAATTAAGAGAATCCAGAACAATGTGAGACACAGAGGAAGAAATAAAGTAAACAACTGAAGGCAATAAAGCAACCACAATAGAACAATGACAATTATCAATGATCATCAAATTACAGTGTACTCAATTTGACATATCACAGTGTAATATATTCTTGTAATATTATATGCAAACTAACACCATTATAAACGCTTTTCCCTAACAGAATTAGAGTGACTGGATAACTGAATGTTGGGACTCAGGTCCACTTTTTGCAATGGTGAACCATCAAAAGTATCTTCTTCCAGTGCTAACAATCAGCAAAGATAAAAAAAAAGGGCAGTTTAACTATCCCTCGTTATATTTTGTAGCACAGTTTAAACCCTCTATGAGTATTTGGACTATTTAAATGTCCATAGAAAGATCATCAAAATGCTTTCCTAGCCAATCAGCAAAGTAGCCAGTTGATGCATATGAAACAGCTCAAGCTCTATAACATCACCAACATTCCAGAACAAGCAAGTACAGAAGAACTACATGAGCTTTCAATTGTATCACAATTGAAAATATTGAAATAACTCTTATTCCATCCAACCTTACAACAATAACTAACTGTGCACTACAGTACCTTGGCCAAGAAAAATATTAAATTTATTCTTCCATGCTAAAAATTCATTGCTAATGCACAAACTTCAAGATGGCAATAGCCCTTCGAAGGGTACGGCATCAAATTTCACATGCAGACATCCAAAATCTTTAATTTTGAAACTATAAGAATTAAAATGTTGAAGATGGAACTTCTCCTACAACAAAGCAAAGCTCAGGGAAACGTCACAAGGATGTATAGCTTTGCGATCTCCTATAACATTAATGCAACCATCCATGTGAGTATTCTCCCTAACATTGAAGAGCGAAAGCCATTGGCAATTACACACAACCAAAGTTCTGTATTTCTTAACTTCGGGAGGGTTTGGGAAAATTGAGTTTCGAATCCATAACTTGTGGAAATGAACTTAAAAACTTCACAATGATCACCAAAACCAAGCAATTAACGCCAGATCACAAAAAAAAGTCAAATTCCACAAACTTATCAGTTGTTGACAAGATGAAAATGATAGATGGACAGAATCTATTCATGACAACACACCTTAAGCGCATTCTTGATTTGATCAGACTCCGGTATTAACCTAAACGCCACTCCCTTAACCTTCAGTTGAAAAACCTTCATAATCCCACAAACACATTCACTCAAAATCAATATAAAACGACAACAAAAAAATAAAAGGCAAATTGAGAAATGAACATACAGTTGAACATATAACCTTGTTCAAAGCAACAGGAACAACTCTAGAGCCTTCTTTTCCCATTGCAGGGTCCATACCCCTCATCTGTTCGAGAAGTGTCTCAGCATCCTCCTTCTTGAAACACAACAGCCCAAGAGACTTTCCAGACGCAACGCCCGAAACCAACACAAATTGCTCGTTAGAATTGCTCAAAGCGTAAACGGGAACCCCTGCCAATCTCTCTTCAATTGCCTCAGTCGACATGGCGGAACCTAGTTGGCGAGTTAAATTCATCTGGGTCCCGCTGTTACTGCCAATCCGTGCCCAAACTGGGTTCTTGTCAGAGGGAAAAGGGAATGAACCGGAGCGCAAAAACCCGGGTTCTAGCGCTTGTTTTGCACGGTCTTGAAGCGACGATAGAGAGGTTTGAAAATGAGAGAGGTGTTGGAGGAAGCCAGAACACTGAGTTTTGAAATTGCTGAAGGCTTGTTGAACGTTCAGCTGTGGGGGTTGTTTGGTTGGTGGGAAAATCTTTAGAGAGTCGTTGTTCATTTTTTTTTTTCCCGAGAAATTGGGTGTTCTTACTCGATCCCGAAGAAAGAAAAGAAAGAGTGTTGGGAAAGTGAAGAGTGGGGTTTTTGGATGTTTTGGGAAAGCAGAGGAGGGTTTTGGGACTGCTCGGTATCGGTTTACCCGCAACTGATAATAGTGGTCGGTGAACCGGAGAACCGAAGCGGACGAACAGACGCCTCAAACCGATTAATTTCGGTTCGAACCTATTAAATTTGGTTCGGAGCGGTTCAGTTAAAATGATTTTATTATTTTTTAAAAAAAGGTCAAGAGTAGGGTAAACACCCAAATCATTTTTATTAAAATCCATCCTTACCTCTTTAAGATATTATTCCAAAAATTTAGATACAAGATAAACCAATTAGTATTCTTAATCATTAATGTTAAATTTAGATGATTTAATTTAGTCGAAACTAAAAAAAATTAAAATTTACTATTAAATTCACTATTTAATATCCTATTGGATAGACATTCGTAGAGACATATTATGAGACTAAGTTTAAATTCTAAGAGAAAAGTTTGAAAGAGAAAGAATAAGATACTCATATCTTAAATTAAGCAACCAAATATTTATTTTATTACAGCTTAAACCTAAGAAATAATCTTAGTTTATATTTTAAATATATATACATAATTCAAAATAATTTAAATATTACAAAAAACATTTCACAAATAATTTAAAATATTTTCAACGATTTGCATAAATAATTTAAAATCTTACAAAAATTTAGATAAATAATTTAAAATCTAATGTTTAAAATATTTTTAGTTATTTAATTTCTCATTTTGTTCTTATGTAAAGTTAAATTTTAAGACTATTTTATTTTTTGTAAGAAAAAATAAATAGTGAACTAATGATACATGATAAGTATGTATAGATTTCCTCAAACCTTTTATATATGTGTAAATTTCTTAAAAAGTAGAGAATGCATGTGTTAATTTCTCTTTTAGTCATATTATTATATTCTACATATATTTATTTGGGAAAAATTCTCATTATTCTTTCGAGGTTTAAGCTAACTACCCAACTCCCCCCTAACGTTTGAGAACTACCTCTTACTCCCTGTCTTCATTTTTCTTCTAATTTTATCCTGACATAAACCAATTTAAACTATTAAATATAAACCATTACATTGAATCATATTTGAACTGTCAAATTGAACCATTCTCTTAAAATTTAAATATATATATATATGATAATTTATAATTTTTTAGTTTAAAATAATTTAAATTTAATAACCAAAATTAAGTATGTATAATTTATATTATTAAATAATTGTTAAATAATAACAATTACATGTAAAAGTTAAATATATGTTTTGAAATTTAATATTTAAAAAAAAGTATATTTATAATTAAATTGATATTATAAGATATTAAAAATTAAATAATAATAATTATATGTAAAAATTATGAACTTTTTTGAAACTTTAAAAAATTAATTTTTAAAAATAAATTGTTTATGTTAAATTTATTTATTAAAAATAATTCAAATTTAATAATTGTAATTATTCTATATAATTAAATTAATAACTTATTTTAAATACACTTTAATCATTAAGTTAGGAATAATTTTAACTTTAAAATATTTTTTTAATAAATTATTTTTAATTATATTTTAGAAATTATAAAAAATTATTTCTAAATTAAAATTATATTAAGAAAGTTAATTATTAAAAATTATTATTTAATTATTATTAAATTTATTATTTAATTATAATTATTATTTAATTATAATAATTAAAAATTATAATTATCAGAAAATTATTAAAAATTTATAATTAAAATTAATTTGAATGTTTAAAAAATGTATTTAATTTTTACTATAATGGTTATTTAATTTTTAATTCTTACAATAAATTTAATTATAAATATAATTATTTTTAAAAAACTTTTTTTAAAATTTCAAAAAATATATTTACATTTTACATATAATTCTTATTATTTAACAATTAGTTAATAATATAAATTATAT
Source organism: Melia azedarach (assembly GCA_028052125.1). NCBI lineage: Eukaryota > Viridiplantae > Streptophyta > Magnoliopsida > Sapindales > Meliaceae > Melia > Melia azedarach. The sequence goes on along the minus strand of CM051396.1, from coordinate 7,079,809 downwards.
ACATAATTTTAATATTAAATTTAAATTATTTTAAACTTTAAAATTATAAATTATTATATATATTTAAAATTTAAGAGAATGGTTCAATTTGGCGGTTCAAATATAGCTCAATATGATGGTTCACATTTGGTTCGGTTGGATGGTTTAAATTGGTTTATGTAAGGGTAAAATTGAAAGAAAAATGAAAGTAGGAGAGCAAGAGGCATTTCTCAAACATTAGGGGAATTGAGTAATTAGCTTAAACCTTGAGGGGGTTATAAAAATTTGCCCATTTTTTTGTTCAAAAGTATGAAAGTTGCATTCTAGTTATGAATAGAAACTACACATTATACTATTAACTTCTTATAAACTAGGAACAAAATTAAAGAAATACAAACAATAATAAAGCTGAATTATCCTAACTATTTTATATTAAAGTAATATTTATTTTTTTATTTAAAAAATAAATATAAATAAAAGGAATATTGTGTTTTATCCCTTTATTTTTTAGAAAAAATGATATACTTCCTTAGTATTTGAGAAAAATAACATTTCCCCTAGATTTTAGAGAAGTCTAAGAGACCCCCCTATAATTATTATTTACATCTTAATTTGACTATTTTATTCCTCTACTATTAAAAATATCTAAATAATTATATTATCTTTATTTTATAATAATTAATATAACATTATTTTCATATTTAAATTTAAAAGTTATAATAATATTTTAACTTTTAATTTTTTTTCTTTTAAATTTATTATCAAATTTATATAATATTTAATTATATATAATTTAATCTAATTAATATATTTGTTTTTTTACCTTATATAATTAAATATAACTATTAAGTTATTTATTTTTATGAAAAATAAAAAAATTTAAAATTGATATGTTGACATATATATCTTAAAAAGTTTAAAACTGTTGTGAAACTATTAGTTCAAAAGTATAACAAGTAAAACTTATAGGCTCAAATATAATTTCTGCTAATATAAAAGAGAAAAGGAGGCAAAGAGAAACTATGAATTTTTCGGTACATTTCATTAAGAGAAAAGGGCTATTTGTAGTTGTGAAATGAAGGCTCTTTCTAATATTTTACAATAAGATCTATTTGATATTTTTTATGATAATACTAGATATGTGGAATCCATATTGACTTGTATAATCACAACACCGTGGAATCCATATTGACTTTCATAATCACAATACTCTTCCTTGGATTTCACTATTCTATCACTTATGTGAAAGTGATGTTGAATATGTTTAATGTTGCTTCGTTAAAAACCTTGCCAGTAAAATTTAGTGAGATAAAATCTGGTCGAAGGAAAAAAATAGTACAACGCATATATTTCTAGAATAGCTGCAGAAATTCTTTACTCAGGATTTTGCTCCCCTAATAAGAAGCTCTCTTTAATAAGAACTCCCCCTTAACAAAACGCATATCAATTAGATAGTTTGTGAAGTCGACACATGCCAACAATATAAATCAGCTTTTCAAAAGTTGATATAGGCAATTCTTTGGTAAGAAGGTTAGTAAAATTCTCATTTAAGCGTATCTGCTTGACATCTATCTGGTTGCTTTCCTGGAGCTCATGAGTATAGAAGAAGTTTGGTGATATATGTTTTGTTCTGTCCACTTTGATATATTCTCCTCTAACTTGTGCAATATAAACAACATTATCTTCATATATTATAGTTGGAGTACACATAATAGAAGATAAATTGCATGTACTCTAAATATGATGAATGACGCAATGTAACCATATGCATTCCCTGCTTGCTTCATGTAATGTTACAATTTCAGAATGATTAGAGGTGGTGGCAACTAGAGTGTTTCGTGAATCGCCAAGAGATTGTCGTACCATTATATGTGAAAATATAATCAGTTTGTGATTGGGCTTTATGCGGATCAGAAAGATAACCAGCATCTGCATAATCAATAAGCCCTGGAGTTTTTGTTGGTACATTAGAATAAAACAACCCCAAATCTGTTGTTCCATGAAGGTAACGAAAAATATGTTTGATGTCATTCTAATGTCGATAAGTAGGTGCAAAACTAAATCTAGCAAGTCGATTGACAAAGAATGTTATGTTCGGTCTAGTACATTGTGCCATATACAATAATACCCGATTGCATTCAGATATGGTACTTTTGGACTAAGTATCTCATCATCATATTTTTTTGGGCAAAATATATCTTTCTTAGGATTGAGAGATCGAACAACCATGGGAGTACTTAAGTGATGAACTTTATCTATATTGAAACGTTTTAGAATATTCTCAACATAAGCAGATTGATGGATAAAAATGCCGTTAAACTTGTGCTCGATCTGCAGGCCGAGACAATGCTTTGTTTTTCCCATATCTTTCATCTCAAATTCTTTCTTAAAGTATTCAGCAGTTTTTAGGAGCTTTTTAGGAGTTCTAATTAAATTCATGCCATCAACATAAACTGTTGTAATGGCGAATCCTGATTCTGTTTGCTTTATGAATACACATGGACATATAAGATTATTAACATATCCTTTTTTGATCAAATATTCGCTTAAGCGATTATACCACATGCATCCAGATTGTTTCAAGCCATATAAGAATTGTTGTAGCTTAATTGAATATAAGTTACGATCCTTTAATTTAAATATTTTAGGCATTTTGAATCCTTCAGAGATTTTCATATAAATATATGCGTCAAATGACCTATATAAGTATGTTCTCAACACATCCATAAGATGTATATCAAGTTTTCAAAAACTGCCAAACTTTTCAAGAATTGAAACGTAATAACATCCATCACAAGAGAATACATTTCATCAAAATCAATTTCAAGTCTCTGAGAAAAACCTTGAGCGACTATTCACACTTTGTATTTGATAATTTCATTGTACTCATTACGTTTCCTTATAAATACCCATTTGTATCCAACGGGCTTGACATCTTCAGGTGTCAGGATCAAAGGTCTAAATACTTCACGTTTGGCAAGAGAAATCAATTCTGCTTGAATTGCTTCTTTCCATTGAGGCTAATCGTGCCTTTGTCTACATTCATTTATAGTTTATAGATTATAATCATCTTTCATAATTTCAGTAGTTACTGCAAATAAAAATACGTTGTCGACAACGATTTTATTACGATCCCACAATACATGTGTATATGCATAATTTGTACACTTTTTCTCATTTTGAGATTTTTGTGCCACTTCAAGGCTAATGCTTATTCAGGAGTTTGTGTCACTGCTACAACTTGTGCTTCTTCAAGGGTTAATGTTTCTTCAGGAGCTTGTGTCACTTCAGGGACATGTGCCTCTTCAGGGGCTATTGTTGCTTAAGGGATATATGTCTTTTCAAAGACTATCAGCTCTTCTGGAGCTAATGATTTAGAAATTATATATCCATTAATTGCTCGAGCATTATTTTCAATAAGATCCTGATTTTTCAATCTTTTTTCTGCGGAACAGTATTTTTTGAACCAATTGGTCTACCACGTTTCTGGCGTGTAATAGATGATTAATTAGCTACCTTTTGATCAGATTGTTCTTCAGGAACAATTACTTGGGATGGTGTATTAGCAGCTAGTGTATATGATTTAGTCACTCTTATAGTATCATTAAATGCATCTGGCAATTGATTTACTATTTGTTGAAGTTGCACTATCTTTCGCACTTCATTTTCACATTAATTAGTAAGAGGATCAAAATGAGATAAAATAGGTATTTTCCAACAAATTGTATGCCTTACTTTATAAGGCATTTTTTTTCTCCTAACGGTGGAAAAACTGTCTCATTAATGTGACAATCCGCAAACCGTGTAGTAAATAAATCACCTGTTAAGGGCTCAAAATACCTACACAACATAGTAAAATGGGATATATTAGGTGGATAACCAAATACAAGTTACAGTGGGGAATATTAATGATATGCAGTAGGTCTAAGCTGAATTAAAGTTGCAGCATGTAAAATAGTATGACCCATACAGAAATTGGTAATTAAGTACGTAACAGTACAATTCTAGCAATTATCTGAAGTCTTTTAATGAGTTATTTGACCAATCCATTTTGAGTATGAACATGTGGAACTGGATACTCTACTTTAATCCTCACTGATGTGCAATAGTCATCAAATATTTTAGAAATAAACTCACCAGCATTATCCAGACGTATATTCTCGATTGGATGATTAGGGAAATGTGCCCTTAACTTTATAATCTGTGCAAGCGATCTAGCAAATGCAATATTACGTGTAGATAACAAACATACATGTAACTATCGAGCAGATGCATCAATTAAGACCATAAAATAACGAAATGGTCCACTAGATGGGTGAATCAACATTCAAATGTCTCTTTGAATTATTTATAAGAATGATGGAGATTCAAAACCAAATTTAGAAGGGGATAGTTTAACTACCAATTTTTCTTGTAAGCAAGTAGTACACATATTCTCATTAGACAAAAGAATCTTCTAGTTCTTTAATGGATGTTCATGAGAATTCTCAACAATTCTACGCATCATTGTGATCCTAGGGTGGCCAAGACGATCATGTCATAACATAAACATTTTTGGATTAATGAACTTTTAGTTCATTGTTGCAGAGCTTTCAATTGTATTTATAGTCGTATAATACAATCCAAATGATAATGCTCGAAGCTTTTCCAACATACATTTCTTGCCTGAGACGTCAAAAGTAATACAAAGATATTCGGTATTATTCTCATTTAAAGTCTTAATATGATATCCATTTCTACGGATATCTTTAAAACTAAGCAGATTTCTGTTGGATCTGCTTAAATACAAGGTATTTTATATATATAATTTAATCCCACTTGCTAACAGGATTAAGGCTCTTCCAGAGCCTTTAATCAAATCTGCAAGACCTAATATGGTATTTACTTTTCCTTGAATCATTTTTAATTTTGAGAAGGATAGTATGCGTAGTTGCACTATCAACTAGACATACATTCCCAATTTTTGAAAGAAATAATTTATTAATTTTCATATCCTTTCACAAACAGAAATACATTCTAAATTAGAAGAAATACAAACACACAAAAAGTACAAAATAATAAGATAAGGAATAGGGGATTAAAGCATCTAAATTCTAATTGGTATGAATATTTCCATCACCAATTAAATGCTCTATATTTTCATGTTCAAAGAAATCATAGACATCAAAATCCATGGAATTTAATTCATTAACAAAATTAGTCTCTACATTCTTTCCCTTATTTTTTATGGGTTCACGGCATACACGTGACCAATGACCTTTACGTCCACATCTCCTGCAAGTATCATTATTCTTGCGAGATTGTGATTCTGTATTATGCTTTTTATAAATATTCCACTTCCAGTGGTTATGTTTCTTTTGATTATTTCACCATCCAGAAAACTTGTGACCACCACGAGGGCGATAGCCATACCCATTTCTGTTCCCTTTACCACGTCCATTTTTGTTGTATATATTTTCATTCGCTTCAGGGAATAGTATTGATCCAATTGGACGTGATTAATGATTTTTCATCAAAAGTTCATTATTTTGCTCAACAATTAGAAGACATAAAATCAATTCAAAATATTTATTAAAGTGTTGTTGACGATATTGTTGCTGTAAAATCATATTAGATGCATGGAATATAGAGAAAGTTTTCTCTAACATATCATGCTTAGTAATTTCTTCACCATACAATTTCAGCTGTGAAGTGATTCTAAATAGATCGGAGTTGTATTCAGCAACAGTTTTATAATCTTGCAGTCTCAAATTCATCCATTCATGTCTTGCCTTTGGGAGAAAAATGTCTCTTTAGTGATCATATCTTTCTTTCAAATTTTTCCACATAACTAATGGATCCTCAACCGTTAAATATTGAGCTTTTAAGCTTTGGTGCAAATGATGGCGGAGGAAAATCAGGGCTTTTGTTTTATTCTGCAAGGATGATTGGTTTGCTTCTTTGATTGTATTTTCCAAGCCCATTACTTGAAGATGCATTTTTGCATCCAAAACCCATGATAAATAATTGTTTCTTGATACATCAAGAACAGAGATTTGCAAATATGTGAGATTAGCCATTTAAAATGATCTATTTATATTTAAAAGAAAATAATATGATATTAGTATTAAAATTAAATAGAAACTATGCATAAAACTTCAGGTTTATGCAAATTATATTTTGTATATTTAGAATTTCACCCTTTATTCATCATTTGTTTTGCAATCTTCAGGTTGCGATAATATGTAATAATATTAATAATAACATAACTCAAGAGTAAATGTTGAAATTATAACTAAAATCAGTACTAAATATGTTAACATAAAAATATAATATACTATCCTTATTTTCTGTTGTGGAAGATTTAATTAATGACAACCACAGAGTATACTCATAAAGACAATATTACAAATAATAATATAATATACTATCCTTATTTTCTGTTGTTAAAGTTTCATCATAGTGACAATCACAGAGCATACTTATAAAGATAGTTATGTAATAACAAATATAATAGAAACAATATAATATAAAAGTATTTAATTAACAAAATAAAATAAAGAGTGAAATAAATATTTTTCGTAACTCAATTAATAACTCGTGCTGATAACGTATTGTGAAACTATTAACTTAAAAGTATAATAGGTAAAACTTATGGGCTCAAGATATAATTTTTGCTCATATAAGGATGCAATTATAAAAGATAAAAAGAGTCAGAGAAAATGAGGGAGAGAGAGACTATCAATTTTTCGATACATTTCATTAAGAGGAGAGGGCTATTTATAGTTGTGAAATGAGAGCTCTTTCTAATATTTTATAATAGAATCTATTTGATATTTTTCATGATAATGCTAGATACGTGGAATCCATATTGACCTTTATAATCACAACACCGTGGAATCCATATTGACTTTCATAGTCACAACAAAAACTGATATGTTAAATTGTTGATATATATAAATATTAAATAATAAATTAAGGGTATTATTGACAAATAAAATATTTAATTTATTTAAACATCTAGTTATTCAGATTAAGTTAAAACTTTTACTTAATTATATTAAGATATTTTTAACAAATATTCAGATATAATTTAAAAAATAAACTATTCTTAAACATTTGAATAATTATATTCAGATTTTGGTCAGAAAAATAAACAAACTCCAAATTAAATTACAATTAGCTCCTTAATTTTAGAAATCTTCATGAGAGATTTTCTGAAATATTTTTAAATGATTCTTAACTGGAGTAAGTACTTAAGGGATATATATTGATAATGTTTGAACTAATATGACGCTTTTACCAAATTTGAGAGAAACATATAATTTGATATTGGGTTAAGTTTAAGGGTATTGAGGAATACCTTATCTACTAAATATGTAAATTTTTAACAATTATAAAATACAATGTGATAGTTTTATATTATATCATATATGCATAAGAAGTGAAAAAATATATATAATAGTACCAAAAGTAAATTATATAGGCAAATATAATTATATGACATCAATTATTATCTTAGTTGAATACAATAAAATTATATACTGTTATAAATGAATTAAAAGAAAGAGAGGCGTAAGATTTTTTTTTTCCTTTTTTATTAAGTAAAATATGGAATACATATTTATAATTTAAAGTCGATGTTTTAATGATAAACAACTTGAAAAATTAATTTGCCACCACATCTATTTTTTCGATCATATATTTTAAATTTTTTAAAATTTATGCATTTTACTTAGTATTCTAATTCTAATTAAATGATAGTTTTCTTTATCTTCCTAATACTATAAATAAACTGTTTTTACGTCTTATTTGACATAAGTTCATAAGTTCATAAGTTCAAAAGTACAAAAACATAAGAGAGAGTATACAAAACACAAAGAAGGTTATTGTATTATGAAGTGAATGACCTATTCGTGTTTTATAATCGTTGAGTATAAAAAAGGTATGCTTTCACTTTCAAAAGGGATATTCCTACTACCCCTAACTTTTAGAGAAATGATAGATCCCTCCTTAAATTTTAGGCTGTGTTAAATACCTCCGTAACTTTTTAGGAAATAGGAATATATCCCCCTTCACCTAACTTCACTTGGTTTGACATGCAAAAGTCTTATCATTTTAGTTGCTAATCCTTGATAAAATAACAATATGGGATATAGTTTTTTCCCAATCAACAATTTAATTCCTTCTATTTATACCATATTGGAAATTAAAGTATTAAACTCAAAAAAAGTTGTTTTATTTTATTTTGAAAAATATTAGAAATAAAAATATAATTATTTAAATTAAAATACTAAAATGAATTTGGATAAATTGATACATTGATACGCCCCTAATTTTTTTATTTCCTATTATTAATACTAATTTAATCTGTAATAAGTATAAACATTTTTAGATAAAATATGCATAACATTTTATTTAATATATTTTTGAAAAGTATATTATTTTTGTTTTATTTTCTTAAGAAAATAAAGCACATAATTAATATAAATAAAAGAAAATATAAATACATATTATATTTATTTCAAATAAAAATAATTAATTTCTCTTATAAATTCTTTAATCAAAATTGAATTAAATAATTAAAGAAGAATAAAAAAATATATCTAATTATCAATTCTCTTCAATTCAACCAAAAGCGAAAATTAGCATAATAAAATTCATAATTAGACATACTTTTGTATTCTTATTTAATTGTTTAATTTAATTTTAATTAAAAAATTTATAATCATTAGATGCTACATAATTATCAAGAAAGAAAAAAAAAAGATAGGAGCATTTTAATATATTATTTTGTTCAAATTCATTTTAGTATTTTAGTTTAAGTAATAATATTTTTTTAATTTTTTTTAAATGATAAAATAAAATAAACTTTCTTAATTTTAACATTTTAATCCTGACAAATTGGAAAGAATATCCATATTTTTAGGAATCGACCAATAAGTCCTCTAAGTTGGCTTATTTGAATTAGGAAAAAATTGCTGATACCTCCTCAACTTTAGTCTAATTATCCAACACCATCTATTATTTAAAAAATATTCTATTATATTTTACCGTACTTAAGTTAATAACAAAAATAAGTTTTTACAAATACTAAGGGTGGTTACAGTCTGGTTTGATTTGGGTTTCTCCAGAACCAATTTGGACCTAAAATTTCAAATTTTTATATTTTTAAGACTAGACTAGATCGAATACAAAAGAAGAACTAGATCGCCTAGTTTTAATTTGGTGCAATCCGATTTTTAGTTTTTAATATAATATTTTTTATTCATATTTATATGTTCTTTTGTTTTTCAACTTTAACCATTAAAATCACATCATTTAACTTGTACTAATAAAATGACACTGTTTTTCATTAAAAAAAATAAAAATTTCAATCCAATCCAAATTTTTGGGTCAATATTAAAACGGACTAAAAATTTTGAATTTTTGAATATTAACACTAAATTGAATCAAATTATATATAAATTTATACCGAACTCATTAGTTTCTATCCGATCCATTCTGATATTTTGAGTTTCTATTTTTTTTGTCTAATCCTAAATACTCTTGAAAAGCTTCTTGAGGGAACAAAGTGGTCCCACATAATAAGATCTAGGCCTCAATATTATAAAAATAAAAATTAAAAAATATTAATAAAAAATTAAATAAAATATTAAGGTTTAATTTTCTATTAATACCATTTTTTTATAATTTAGTATTAATAAAATAAAATTTAATACTAATAGATCCTCCAAATCCTCCTTTCATTTTTGTTTTTATTTATCAATAAATTCAGTAAATGTATTTAAACAAAACACTGCAAGCTCAACTATATAACAATTATTTTACCCAAAATCTAAAATTAATCTAACAAAAATTCTCAAAATCTAACTAAATTATTTTTTTAAAAATCTAATTCTCCTTTCTTTTCTACCAATATCTAATTCTTTCACCAAGAGAACACCATCCAAATCAAAAACTTTCGAAACTCACCTTATCATTCTCACGACAGACAACATATTTGGTTGCAAATTTGGTTACAATAGGGAATAAAGAATAGATTTGGTCAATGAACAAAGAAAAATTAGTAGACGGCAAGAGAATAGAGAGAGAAATTGGTTGACGACAATTGTGGCAACAAAGAAGAAGGTGAGAAACTAATTTGGCAAGGGAGGGAGGTTCGATTGGAAATGAAGGTGGGGAGGAGCGGCTAGGAGTTAATTTTGGGTTTCCAAATGGATATGAATTGTATCTATATGTTTTAATATTAAATTATATTTTAGTATTAATCAAATAATATATTTATTATTTAAAAAATTATAAAAAATAAATTTTATTTAATTTTTATTAATATATTTTTTTATTTTTTATTTTTATAATATTAAAGATAAATTTATTCTTAAAAAATTATTTTGATCGTTAGGTAAATTAACGATTAAATGTAACGAGATTGTAATATCCAAAATTTTGATTAATGTAGTTATATATAATTTTTAGATAATGAGATTTTATTAGGAGTAAAAGGAATAAAATGAAAAATTAAGGGGGTTTAGTGATATTGAGAAGTCAATTACAATTTCACTTTCTATGTTAAAGTCGATGAGAGAAAAAAAAATTAAAATTGTATTACGAAGTTAATTAATGAGGAATTGGATATGTGTAGGGTTTGGATGAAAGGCTCAACCAAATGGAGTTTGTTGATTTGCTAATTAACATGAGTTGGCAAGGTAATTATGAAAAATGAATAACATGGAGGAAATTGATTGGAGGATTATTAATGAGCAAACATGTGGTCTTAAATTTTTTACTTAAGGTGGTGCATGCATGTATATATACAAAAATTGAATTGTTGTATTAACTCCTTTAGATAGTGAATTAGAAAACCGAGAGAAGAAAGAAGGAAAAAAAAAAGAGAGAAGAAGAAAGAAGAAAAAGAAAAGGAAAACAAGGATTTGGTTAATATTTTTTATGATTAATTTTACATTTTAAGTTTAATAGACCGTTTGCATAAATATATATACACTTAGATAATTAAATTTGAAGTATTATTAGTTATTATTCTTGGATCATTACTTATTATTATTTGTTAAATTAATATTAGAAGGTGATTGGAAGAAGGAGGAGAAATTAACAAGAATATAAGATTGTCACGTGTTTATCAGGTAAGTATTTATATACATTTGGAAGATTTTGATTTTAAAACTGAAAAATATGGTGTTTTATTATATTTAATATTTTCGATAAATATTTATGAAATTTTTGAATTATTGCGTGTTGATTAAATTGATTATTTTCGAATTAAATTAAATGGTAATTTTTATATGAATGGTATATTTACAAATATAGTGAGAAAATTATATTAATGTGTGTTGTAATTTTACAAATGGATGATTTGATAAATGAAAACGTGATGGCTATGATTGTGATGTGATGCGACCTCGGTGTTTGGGGCAACGGTCCCTCGGAATAATGCCTGTAAAGTACGTTAGCCAATTTTTGAGACGACAGTCTTTTGAAATAATGTCCGTAAAGTATACAAGAATAAAATTAGTGGGAATTATATTTTTTATGGTGGAATAAATATATTTTTGTCATTTTGGTGAATATTAAAATTGAAATATTATTTTGATGATCTTTGTTCGAAATCGAAAAGTGTTGTACATATGCAAATTGTTTATTGCAAAAATTTTAAAAGTTGCCTTTGAACATAAATATCTACTGGGCATTAGCTCACCCCTACTTTTCAGGTTTAGACACTGTTGAAGATTTTGTATGTAGAAGAGAAAAAATACTCCAGGATAAGAATTTACTACTCTTAGAACTATGTGTATATATACGAGAGTTCGTAAAGTGTGAGTTTTTTTTATTTTCTGTGTTTGTATATAAATTTTAGAAACTTAGAATTGGTTATGTTTGTTAGGTAATGAAATGATGTAGTTGGTGTTGGATTATATTGGAAATACTTAGAATGAAATTTTAAAGTTTGTGAGTTTATATATATTTGTTAGTGAGTAAATTCAGCCAAAATATTTTATAAAATTAGGAATATTACAGACTAAATTTAGAGCATTAATTTTTTTTAAAAAAAAAATTATTTTAGAAGTTTGAATATTTTTCATAACACTCTAATTTGACACCATTTTTATAATGTCATATTCAGGATGTTACAGAGATATTTTTTAAAAAATAAAAGGAATTGAACAACTAAACCAAATCAAATAGAATACATCGTTCATTTAAAAGAGAACGATGTATTCTTTAAATTTATTCAGAGTCAAAATAGGAACGTCTATTTATTTTCTTAAATAAATGGATGGGTGCAATATAGATTTTAGAAAATGATCTAAAATAAAAAGATTGCACGTATTATTAAATGTAATAGTGATGGATTGATGTAGCACAACTACAAACATATGAACTTAACAGATACCCTTCGATTACGTTGCAGTGGTCGGTCTATAGTGAGTATGTAATATTGACGCCGTGATGAGAGGAGAATTTCCTCTTCAGACGAAGTGTATTTGTTTTTATATTTGTCGTCTACATCGTATCACATGTCTGTCGTATTGGGCGGGTCAAAGCGACGTGTGGTCCATAAAACGACATTGAATTGAAATTAAATAGAGCTGCTATTACGCCACTCGTGGGGAACCTATCTCTGTCACGGTGGATTGTGATTGGATAAAGTTATCGAAAGGCAACTAACCGTTTGTCCAGTGTTAGGTGACTTTTCAATATCAGTGGAGATACTTACGTCACAGACGCATGACTGAAATTCCACAAACATCAAATATAATATAATAGACAAACCCAAGAAGTTCAAGAAAAATACATATAATGAAAATTTTAACTTTATCGTCCCTCATCGTTGAAGAAACAACAAATCAGAACATATTTTTCTCAATTTTAACAATTTAGTCCACAATCAATCTGTGTTTCATTGCCCTCTTTACCTATTGGGACTAAATGTAACCATTGGAAAATTATATATTGATTTGTTATTTTATAACGTTTAGGAATAGAAATGTGTTACCTATAATGATTATTCAACAAAAATATTATATATGTTTTTATTTGTTAGTTATTTTTTTAATTAAAAATATTTAAATAAATAATATTTATAATATTTTTTTTATTAAAATTATTTTCTTTAGGTTTGTTATATGTTTACTGGTATTTCATTCTCTTTATAAATAAAAATTAAATAATTTTCTTTTTACATTTTGCTTAATAAAAAATCTAGGCAAATGAATTGTTTTCTTGAAGCCATAGAATTATAGTTGGGAGTAGACTTTTAGTTGGGGTATTTGGTTACAATAAAAAATAAGACGATTTTATGTTGTGTGTAATGGAAAATCAGTCCCATTTGTTATATTTATTCATATAATAAAGTTGGAGAACTAGGTAGGCTTTTTAATTTATTTTTTTAAAATAATAATTTTATAAATATTTTATTAAATATTTAAATGTTAGGTTACATATATACTATTTTATAATATTTATATTCAATTTTTTTACTATAATTAAAATATGGTTTTAATGATTGATTAACTCTTTGTTAAATACAAATTGAAACTTTTAGTATACTACTAAAAGCATTTCTAATTTTTTAAATAATTAATTATTAAATATTAACTAATTTAAAAATTGCTTTACAAAAATATGGTATATAACAAAAATTCTATTTTAAAGATAATATTTTAAAATTTTTATTTTTTTAAGAACAAAAACATATCTGAATTTTTTTGTTTAAAACAATTTTCTAAAATAAAACATAATAAAAACGTGTTTATTATTACTTTTGAAAATGAGTAAATCAATTATTTTCATAATAAAATTATAATTAATTTAAAATTATTAAATAATATTATAAATATATATTTTTAATTAAAATTTATTTTTTATTTTTTAAAATAAATTTAGGATTATTTTAACTTTATCCTTTAATTTATTGATAATCTTTGGATATAACTTAAATTTTAAAAAAATTATTTGCAATACCCTCATTAATGGTAATTGTTGTTATCTTTGATAGAAAATGTTAAAATAACATATTTACCTTTATAGCAGTTATCCATATACGTATAAAGAAGATATTATCCCTATTTAGTAAAAGACAAATATAACTATAAGTTAAGAATATAATAAAATAATACAAGAAAAAAGCAAGCAAAATAAGAAAAATTGGAAAAAAATTAATTAAATAAGACTGAATAAATCTATAATTTTATCCATTATGATTATTTGATTAAATTATATATAAGTAGTAGTTTGGGCATAATATCTTTTGTAGACTATGTATTAAAATGAATGATTAGATTATTATATTTAAATTTAATTTAATATTTCCCTTTTTCTTACCCAAAATAAAATTTTTGTTTTATGAACTCAAACCCTATAAATTTAAAAACTAAAAAAAATCAAATTGCAGATTTTCAAAATTGAATTAGAAAATTTCTAAAATCAAATTAGGGTTTTATAAAATAAGTTAGAGTTTCCATTTATCAAATTAAATTAGGATTTTCTAAAATAAATTAAGATTTCTAATTACTCAAAATCAAATTAGGATTTCTATTAACCAAATGAATTAGAAATTTTCAAAATAAGTTAAGATTTCCAATTGCTTATAATCAAATAAAGATTTTTGAGATAAATTAAAATTTTTAATTACTCAATCAAATTAAGGTTTTCATTGCCCAAAATAAATGAAGGTTTATATTTTAATAACACCCAAAATCAAATTAAAGTTTCATTACCCAAAATCAAATTAGGGTTTGAATTTCTATAGCATCAAAATAAATTAGGGTTTCAATTTTAACAAATTCACAATTATATAAATTAAACCAACAAACATTCAATTTACAAAAATCAATCTTTTAAATTAGATTGTAAAGTTTGCTATGCAAAAGTTGCTACACATGTTGCAATGTTATGATAATGGTAGTTGATTGCGAAAATTACGAGATGGATTTCTTAGTCGACAAAAAGTAGAAGAGAAAAAGTCGAAAAGAGATTAAAGAGAAAAAAAGGAAAAAAAGTCGAAAAGAGATAAAAGAGAAAAAAAAAAAAGGAAGAAAATTATGTGTCATGTTTGCTGCTTTGCCAAAGCTTCTTCGCACTCAATTTATAGATTCCATTTATCTCATAATCCATGAAAAGAATGCATTGCAAATGGGTGAGAGACAAAAGAAAATAAAAAAATAAAAGTACTTTACTTTTTATATAATAAAAAAGTACAATTACAAAATTACTCTTAAATCAATTTTTATTTTATTAACACTCCTTAAATTACTATTTTGCTCCTAATTGTAAAGGAAATTGACATATACCCCTTGATATTTGGGAAAAAAAATATCCCTTAATGTTTGGTTAAATAAATAGATACCCTTTAAATTACTATGCAATCATAAAAAGAATGACTAATTTACACTTAAATATTTAGAAGATATATTAATTGATTATTTTAACTTAATTATTAATATATAATAACTAATATACCCTTATAATTTTTTTTGATAATTATATATTCAAATATTTTTGATAATTAGACTCTAAAATATTATTAATATTTTAAATACTCTTATATATTTGAATATATAATTATAAAAAAAATCAAAGGGTT
Source organism: Melia azedarach (assembly GCA_028052125.1). Classification (NCBI taxonomy): domain Eukaryota; kingdom Viridiplantae; phylum Streptophyta; class Magnoliopsida; order Sapindales; family Meliaceae; genus Melia; species Melia azedarach. Next base: position 7,064,247 of record CM051396.1, on the reverse strand, counting down.
AAAATTATTTAAAATATTAATAATAATTTAGAAAATAATTATAAAAATATTTGAATATATAATTATGAAAAAATAAATCATAAGGGTATATTGGTATTATGTATTAATAACGACGTTAAAATGGTCAATTAATATACTTTATAAATATATAAGAGTAAAATAGTTATTTATTTATGATTGTATAGTAATTTTGGAGAGTGTCGGTCTATTTGGTCAAGTGAGGAGCTATCTATTTTTTTCTAAACATAAAAGAATATCTGTTTATTACTCTAAATACCAGGAAGTATTTGTTAATCTTCTTAACTTTAAAATATATTGTTAATAAGGGTACCGTTGATGATGTTTAAAACATGTAGATTATATTTAAAGATTATTGATAAATTAGGGGGTAAATTTGAAAATAATCCTTTTAGACATGCAATACTTTTTTTATTTTTTACAGCGCTCTGCAGCTGACTTAAAATAAAAGGCCAAAAAGGTGCACAGAGAGGCTAATTATAACGTGCGCACATGGAGTAGTGGGTACAGGATAAGCCCTTCGGAATGTTCCGTACAAGCCTACAACTCAAAGACTCCCTCGGTAGACCCCACCTTGGAAGGAAAGAAAAGTCGCGACTGTCTCTTATTGTCACGGCTTTTACTTCACAGTTCACTCTCTCTCTCTCTCTCTCTCTCTCTCTCTCTCTCTCTCTCTGTAGTCTTCGTAGACTTAACTAAAACCCTTGCTTTCAGTTCTTCCCCTTTCTTTAATTTCCATATTCTCTTCCACCATCACCCTGCCTGCTACGCTACGCCGTCGTTCTGTCTGGAAAATGGATAAGGATAACCAGGATCACAAGAAATTGCAAGCAACAACAGGTTAGGTTATGAAATAACTTGTTTTTGGGAATGTTTTCTTGTTGTTTGCAGTTTTCTGGATTCTATTGCGTGATCTCTTCGTTATTTGTTGGTAAATTTTGAATTGAGGAGATGAATTATTTGACAGGGAGCCATGAGAGTCATGGAGTTCACTTGTGTCGCCAATGTGGATGGCCGTTTCCGAATTCACATCCAAGTGCAAAGCAAAGGCGTGCTCATAAAAAAGTATGTGGAACCCTTGAGGGTTACAAATTGCCCGACTCTGCTTCTGAGGATCATACTGTCACTGTTTCTGATTGTAATAATTTCTCTGATGATGATCGCGAAACCCCTAGTGAGTGCTCCTTTCTTTTAGTTTGTTCTATCTAAGAAGCTTAAAATGGGGGTTGATTTTTATATGACTGAGTTGTTGGTAAGTTGTTTGATTTTTGGGGTTCTATTTGTTGAATTAATATGGTAACGTGTTTATGTCGGTGAATTTTTGCCTGTCAAAGGTCCAAAACCTAAAGAGAAAAGTGATAAAGGGAAGAATAGTGTTGGACTTGGTGAAAGATCAAATAGATCGGAAGATGAAGTGTTTGCGGATGCTGCAACGGAATTCCCTGAAAGTGGTTTTGGTCCTGCGACTGTAGAACGTCCAAATGATGCTAGAGTAGCAGCAATGGATGTTGAAAAGAGTGAGAAGGATTTAACTGTGTTCTACTCTTTTAAGGATAATGCATCTTGTGGTAAGATTTTAATGGGGATATGCAATTTAAAATTATTGATATCTGCTGCATGTGGCATTATTTAAATTAATATTTTAGTAAATTTTCTTGATTTCCGAGGTTCAATAATTTTGTAATGAGTTATAGTTGATCACATTGTAAGTGTTGCCTTGCATGAATCAAAGAAATATCTCACCTTTACAGACGGTAATTGTGATTAGAGAGGTTCATAATCTTATATGCTGACAATTGTCGCTTTAATGTTATTCCTGATTAAGATAATTTTACTACTTAAATCAAGCAGGTTGTGATGATTTATAGCAGCTGTTTCTGTTTTCTGATGTATAGATGTATTTTGCTTTAAATTCTTTTGTGTAATTGGTAGGATTCGCCATCATTAGCTGGTTCTTATGCATTTTTTCCCCTCAAAATATGGAGAAGATGAAAGGCTGATTTTCATTTTCTTTTTATTATTGCATTTCTATTTGTGGGTGTGCTAGTAAAAGGGTATTTTTATTTTTATTTTTACATTGCTTTAAAAGAAAAATCCTTTTGTGATTTTAAATATGTATTTATTCTTAGATTTAGGCTTGAGGATTGTTTTGTGTATTGAATGGGAACTGTTTTTATTTTTATTTATTTATTTTTTTCTCTCTTTGACATTGCTTATTTATGTTTTATAGTATGTATGGACATATTTCTGTGTGTTTGTAGGTATGTTGTTCCTATGAATTTATGAATGCAGTTATTTATGTTTGTTGTATCTATGAGCGTATGAATCCGTGTAATTATGTTGTACCTATGAGTGTATGAATCCGTGTAATTATGTTGTACCTATGAGCATATGAACCTTGTAATTATGTTTTACTGAGGAATCCATGAATGCATGTAGGTAACTAGTGTATTTAATACTCCTATTTAACCAAACAGAAGTTAGTTTGCAGTAAAAAATTTATAGCTTTGCTTTCTCTTTCCCTGGATTTAAAATATTATATAAAGATTATACCTTTAGTTTTTGGAGTTCAAACCAATCCAAATATTTTATTTTGCTTTTTGTATGTTACTTGAAACATGCTATGATGCTGAATTATGTCAAGATGGCTTGCTACCTGGTGTTCCCTTGCAATCATTTTCTATCAGCATGAACTACAAGAAACTGGAAATTCTATCTGATTGTAGCCATGAGATTTACAGTCAGTAGTTACAAAATAGCCTAGGAAGATTAGGCTGTCAGTAAGGAAGCTGCAGTTATTCAAATTTGCATATAATTTTTGCTCCTGTAATATGAAAACCATGTGAAGATGCTGCAATTATTTGGGTCAGCGGGGTGGCGGGGGACAGGAAAAATGATGTTCCCTTGCAATCGGTATTATTTTGTAACAACTACTGATTGTAAATCTCATGGCTACAATTAGATACAATTTCCAGTTTCTTGTAGTTCATGGAGTCAACTCACCTCTGGTCAGAGTTTATAATTTATATTGTTTAGAGACAAATATTTTTTAGCCACAATTATATTTTTTGTAATCTAAGTTCCAATCTGCTGCAAAGGTAGACTCTCGAATTCATTTTAAGTTTGATTGGGCTCCCAAACCTATAAACTAAATTTAACTAGGCTTTTAGTTCTTTCCTCGTTCACACCCCATCCACATGTATCAATAGTGTAGAAGACCATAATTACAGAGAAATCCTATTTGATTATCAATAAGATAGGAAATCTAGAAGTAAATGAAAACATCCAAATAGGAAACAAATTAAAGTAAAGCAAATTTGTGCAAAGAAATCCTATTTGATTATCAATAAGATAGGAAATCTAGAAGTAAATGAAAACATCCAAATAGGAAACAAATTAAAGTAAAGCAATTTTGTGATTTTATATTGCACCATCACCCTAAAATCTAGTTTTTTACTGAGGTTTAACTAGTAATTTTGTTTTTCTTTGTTGCATCAAAAAGTACCTTGACAAAGTTTGTAAGGCAACATTTCCCACAGAAACTCATTTAAATTCTTCTAGATACAACGCTTTGAATCTTGTCAGTGGAAGATACTAGAACTAATGTGTCAATCAGATCTTTTACTAACTTAGTCGTACAAGCATAATTAAACAGATTTTAAATTAATTAACTTCTGGCATCTCTACTCTAGGTCTATTTTAATTGGTATGTGACATAGGGTATTGCATCAAAATCTTGCAAAGAATCAGCCTTACACACTCTAATACTGGCAACATTGTTCTCAATTCTCATGTTGATTTTCATCCTCCAACAAATACTACTATGCAAACTAACTTTCTATCTAACTAATACTGATTTTCATCCTCTCAAGGTCACTTTATTTCATGCCAACGGATACAGTACTATTACATTAATAGGCTACTACTGAATAATAAATTATATCTGGATTATCCGTTTAGATCGTTTTAGGTTAATGGTTTTTATGGTGGTCTGATAAACTTTGTTGATGGGTCAGTCCTTCAGTTAATTATTTTCAAGAGTAGTTGGCTCCTAAACCTAGGAAATTTTTTGTTCCTATGGCAAGCTATTTAACAGCTTTAGTTACATATGTAATGTTAAAAACCCATGCGAAACAGAAATCCTGGTCCCAAATCAACCAAATATTCAAATAAAAATAAGGTAAGAAATAAAAACACTCAAGATATGGAAGAGTTAAATAAGCATTCCTTAAAGTAGTTTCCTAATATATTACATTGATACATCATTGGATTCATGCAGTCTATTTCAGGCTTAATATGAAACATTAGTTTTCTTTCATGAAGTTTTACAAATTACTTTTTTAAGATAAATTACAAAATGCTGTTATTGGCACATTAAAATGATGTAACTTTATAGGGTGATGTTACCCCAACAGCGTTAGTTATCTTTTTGTTCATTAACGTGTTCTGTTTCAGTGTGATTCTTTTCATAATTTTATTTATTGTTGTAGATATCATTGAAGCGTCAAATCGTTCAAATGATAGCAATCGGGTGAAAAATCCTGAGGTTCCTGAAAATGCAACTGTTTTGTCAGAGAGTAACCTGGATTCCCAAGTTAACGTTTCAAGCTCTACCAAAGAATGTGCTGTGACTGAACCATCAAATAATTTAATGGAAAGCAATCAACTGCAAAATCCTGAGGTTCATGAAAATGCAACGTCAGAGGGTAATTTGGATTCCCTAGTTAATGTCTCAAGCTCTATTGTGGAACCTGAAACACCAATGCATGTTTCACAAGAGAATAAGATGATGAATGCTGCTGATTCTGTGAGAGATGGCTTGATGACACATGCTGGACAAGAAACTGATGGAAGGGGAAATAATGAAATCAATTCAGAAAGTAAAATAGTTCCTTTCTCACACAGTGAATGTCGGGGCCAAACATCCAAGGCAGAATTCGGGTTTCAAGAAATAGCGGAAGTAACTTCTGATCCTCTGTCAGCTGCTGAAGTTGTTCCATCAAAGGAGGAAAATTGTGCTGAGATGGTTTTTCAGACATCCTCAAGTGATCCAATTCCTAGAATTGGATCTGTTGAACTTTTAGATGCTAGTGCTACTGGCCAACAAAAGGTGAGTGCAGAACAAGTACTAGACTCTAGCGCTGTCAATTTGATGGGGGGTTATAGCGGAAAGGAAGAAGAGAATGAAAATGTATACGAGCTTTCTGTGCCAGCTGATATCCCTCTGGTAGCCAATGCTGAGACTATGCTTGAAGATTTTAAAGATCACAAGGGAGTGAAGTTACGTCAGCATGTGGCCTTAAATTCTGCTAAAATAATTAAAGATAAGAAAGATGATTCTGAGGTTTCTGTTTCTATGGAGGATCATGATAGTTTACAGACAAGACAATTTAGTGAAGTCGGTAAGGTATCTGCTTCAGATATGCATGTTGTGGAAGATGACATTGTTAATCATAATAGAAAGCATGTGGTTGGAAATCCTTCCACTGAAGGGGAGAGTGATCAGTCTCAGATCAAGCTCACTAACAATGATGGATCAAATGAATTTGGAGACCCTACAGCAGCTGTAACAGTTGAGGTGGAGCAAAGCAATCCTCTTAGCTCTATAGAAAATCAACAACGATCTGATGTATTTGATACTTCATCACATGTTTGTGTTCAGGAAACTGCTACGATGATCTTGCATGATGTGAATCTAGCGGTTGCTTCTTCAGATACCAATGTCATTGGCCTGGATGAAGCTGGAAATCATGAGAATTTGGCAACTGAAATGTATGATGCTGGAAAGGAGGAGAAAGAAAGGGTTAAAGAGGAAGATTATGCCGAAAACACAATAACATCTTCTGACTCAGCTACTAAACTTCCTGAATTTCGAGTCAATCAAGCAATCAGTGTAAGTCAAAGTGATGATGCTGGTGATCATGAGAAAGGTAAAATTGAAAAATGTGTTGCAGTGGGAGTTGAAAGTAAGGAGGAAACTTCAGAGGAAAAACTTTTATTGGACACAAAAACAGCTTTTGAATCTGATGGCAGTCTTCATGAATCTCAAGCTATTGATAAGAATACAATGGATGTCTCTTTGATGAAATTACCTGAAACCAGATTGACAGACATCAAAGAAGATTCAGGACCTTCAGGTATTCCTGAAAATTCAAAGCAACTTGAAGTTAAAGGCAATGATGAGGCACAGGGAGAGTTTAATGCTGAACATGGCAGAAACATCGACTCATTGGAGAGAACTTCAGAAGACCATGCAACCAAAGCTCCTTCGCTTTTACCGTCAGATGCTGAATCTTCAATACAGGTTTCTTTTGCTGTTAATGATAATCATGCTAGAGAGAACAGTACAGGACATTCTGGCATTGATCAGGCTTCACAAGGAGAAAACAATAATAGTAACTTTGTTAAAACTCAGTTTGGTGCACCCTCAATTGATGCTTCAGTTGACACATTAAGCCAAACTGATAGTCTGGAAGGCAACTGGGGTTCTGTTTCAGGTGCAATTTCATCTCTCTCAATGAAAATCTGGCTTTTGGTCGAATTCTTAACTGAATATTTCAATCAAATTTATTTTCCTGTCTAACCACCCTACTCTCTGCATATGACTTCTGGAAGGATGATTGATTGACTCAACAATAGAATATCTTACTTTGTTTAGAATGAGTTGAAATGATATGATGTAATATCATAAAATGCTATATTTGCACAGAGCGCTAATCTCTTCTGGAAGTCTCTATTTTGTTGAAATCTGGACCTGCAACTCTTCAGAAAAGTCAAAAAATTGTCCAAATCTTGATATAAGGAATTGCATAATCACTGCATTGGAATTCACAAAATTTTTGTACTCTACCAACTTTTTACATCAAGACTTCATGGTCCAGATTTTAAGAAAATGGTGACATCCGCGCCTGATAATTTTCATATATATGCATGTATTTGTGTTGCTAATCCTGTGAAGGGTCTCTAACCTATATGGTCTATATTTGGTAATTGTTTTAATGTGCCAGCTTTAATGTTAATAATTTTGCTGATGAGGTCCATAGGGTATTAACATGGTGGATCAGTAAACATTTAAGGAATCTCTACTTAGCTTGTTTATGCAACGACTCCTCTTGAAATTTGCCATACTTTGTCTGTAAAGAGACAAAGAGAATTACTGTGATTACTAGCCAAAGAACACTGCATTGGTTTCTGAAATTTGCTCTTATGGCTTTTTTTTCATCATGTAACAGTGCTTTCAACCCAATCAGATACACCAGCTTTTGTTGATACTGAGGCTTTAGCATCTGCAGAAGCAGAGAAATCAAACTTGAAGAAAGTAGAGTGTGCAACTGAGAGACAACAATCTGAAAGATCTGATATTTTTGAGCCACCATCTTTCATGACATTGGTTGAACCTGTAGGTGGGAGTGATAAGAAAGCTGCCGCTTCTAATATTGATACATTACAGAACCTAGAGCGGAAAACAGCTCCTTCACAAGCCGGTTGGTTTCCTTCTCTTACTAATGTTGTGAACGAGTCACCAGGGAGAAAGAAGAATGAAGAGATCATCAACAAGGTAGCAAACTGGAGTACTGGAAAGCACCACACTCCTCTGAAGAATCTTTTGGGAGAGGACAGCCTCGAAACCAAGCCAAAGTCACCAAACCTAAGGGAGAATAAAGCTCTTGTACTTCAAAAAGACGAAAAAGGGACAAAAGAAAATAATGCAAAAGTCACAACAGTGAGCTCAATACTAGGTCCTGAAGTGCCCAACACTGAATCTGCCAAGGGAGAGACAGGGAAAGAACTGAATTCTCCGGCAAAGTATCCAGCAGACATCAAAAGGGAGAAGAGGAAAGTTAAGGGGAGACCTTACTGGGTACAATTTGTCTGCTGCTCATCTGTAAACTAGGATTTTAAATGCTTTAGTCATATTCATCTAGAGACAACGAAGAATTGGGGGCGACCTTTCACTGCACTATTTTTATGTGCTCTTGATTTCTGGTCAATGTTTCCAGAACTTCCCTCTGTTGAATTAGGTGTAGTTTAGTAGCTAAAAGTAGACTTGTATATACTTATACTGGTTGTTCATCTGCAGTTTTATTGTTAAATCTTGTGGTTGTGGTGGCCTTGTTATTGGATCTATTTGTGTTGCAGTGGTGATAGTTTACAGTCTGGTTCAGATTTATTGAATGTTTGACATAATTTTGTTTGTTGAGAGATGAGGTGATTGTGTTGCTTTTTCTTTTGAAGAGAGATTTTATATTTAAAAACTGAATTAATGTGTTTAGACAACCATCTTTTAAGCCTAATAACAGCAGTGTAAATTCTTTATATAAAATCATTATATAACAAAAAATGGGAAAGGTAAATGTCTTTTTAATTTTACATAATTTATTATATAATTTGTATATTATTAAATTTATATTATATTATTTACAAATTATTAAATTAATAATTTTTATATTTAAGAATTTAAAATTTATTCGTCATAATTAATATACACATGAAATATAAGAAAAAATATTCATTACCCCCTTAAGATTTGAACTAATTACCCAAATTTCCTCTAACATTTGAGAAATGTTCCTTACCTCCTGTCTCTGTTTTTCTTCCAATTTTATCCTTACATAAACTAATTTGAACTACCAAATCGAACCAAATCTGAACCATCACATTGAATCATATTTAAACCGTCAAACTGAACCATTCTCTTAAAATTTAAATATATATAATAATTTATAATTTTAAAGTTTAAAATAATTTAAATTTAATATTAAAATTATGTATATAATTTATATTATTAACTAATTGTTAAATAATAAGAATTATATGTCAAAAGTAAATATATTTTTTGAAATTTTAAAAATGTTTTTTAAAAATAATTATATTTATAATTAAATTTATATTGTAAGAATTTAAAAATTAAATAATAATTATATGTAAAAGTTAAATACATTTTTTTAAACTTTCAAATTAATTTTTTAATTATAAATTTTTAATAATTTTTTGATAATTATAATTTTTTAAATATTATAATTAAATAATAATTTTTAATAATTATAATTGAATAATAATTTTAATAATTAATTTTTTAATTATAATTTTAATTTGAAAATAATTTTTTATAATTTCTAAAATTATAATTAAAAATGATTAAAGCGTATTTAAAATAAATTATTAATTTAATTATATAAAATAATTATAATTATTAAATTTGAATTATTTCTAATAAATAAATTTAACTATAAACAATTTATTTTTAAAAAATTAATTTTTAAAGTTTCAAAAAAGTTCATAATTTTTACATATAATAATAATTATTATTATTTAATATCTTATAATATCAATTTAATTGTAAATATACTTATTTTTTAAAAAAAATAATAAATTTCAAAAAATATATTTAACTTTTACATGTAATTGTTATTATTTAACAATTATTTAATAATATAAATTATACATACTTAATTTTGATTATTAAATCTAAATTATTTTAAATTAAAAAATTATAAATTTATATATATATATATTTAAAATTTAAGAGAATGGTTTAATTTAGTGGTTCAAATATGATTCAATGTGATGGTTAAGTTCAGTTCGATTTAGTGGTTTAAATTAGTTTATTTAAAGGTAAAATTAGAAGAAAAATGAAGGTAGGGAGTAAGAGGTATTTCTCAAACGTTAAAGGGAATTTGGATAGTTAGCTTAAATGTTGAGGGGATAATAGGAATTTGTCCGAAATATAATTTTAATTATTAAAAATAATTAGATTTAATAATTTATAAAATGATATAATTAGATTTAATAATTAAAACTGGTTAACTTTAATAATTTATAATTAATATAAAAATTATAATATATAATATAGTTTAAAAAACCTGTGATTTGTCCCAACACAAATTTAATATATTATATTATTATTATTCATGATACTTGAATGTACATTGTAATGACAAAAATTGTGTACGACGACCTGAGCTTTGTGATATGAGATGCAACCTTGTGTTTTATACTTGGTTGTTCAAAAGTAATGGGATGGAATTGTCATATTTTCTAACATATGGAGGCCTAAAATGTTATTCTCCCTTGAATTATTAGTGAGAGAGTTTCGTTAAAAATTGCAATTTTGCTCAAATTCCCGGCTAGTGTGAAGACGACGACCAAACACTTGAACAACAGACAAGACATGGAAGGGAAGAGCAGAAGATAACAACACAACACAACACAACACAAACCGAGTTTGCTACTTGTAATGGAATGGAGAGTGTAATAACATCCTTTCATAATAATATCCATTACAAATTTAAACTGAGCAGCAGCTGCATATTCAACAGAAGCAACAGCAACAGCAAAAACAATGTCTTCTTCTCAAAAACCCTAATTAGAAAACCCATTACATGTTCTTCTTTGTCATCAGCTTTAGCACTTGATAATAATGATTCAACAATACACACAACCCTTCTGGTAGAGAGTTACCATGAACACCAATCACTCAATGCTTTGATTCAGAGGCTCAAGAAGAAAGACTCCTGCCCTTTGCAAATTCTTCAACATGATGAAGATTGGTCCAAGGATCACTTCTGGCTTGTCATCAATTTCCTCAAAAATTCCTCTAGGTCCAATCAAATTCTCCAGGTACTCTCTCTCTTTCTCACTCTCCCTCTCTAATTTTCTGTAAAAGGGATTGCAAATATGCAAAACCCAAATTGCAAATTCTGAAATTTTGGATATTTGGACAGGTGTTTGATATGTGGAAGAACATAGAGGAATCAAGAATTAATGAATTCAACTATCAAAAGATTGTTGAGATGTTAGCTGAAGAGGGTTTGATGGAAGAAGCTGTACTCGCACTTAAAGACATGAAGGGTTATGGTCTTAGACCTTCTTCAGAAATCTATAATTTGATCATTCATGGTTTTTCCAGAATTGGGAAGTTTAATGATGCTTGGTTTTTTCTTAATGAGATGAAGGAAATGAATTTGGTTCCGCAAACTGATACCTATGATGGTCTAATTCAAAATTACGGGAAGTATAAAATGTATGATGAGATTTATATGTGTTTGAAGAAGATGAAATCAGACGGATGTTCTCTTGATCAAATTACTTATAATTTGATTATTCAAGAGTTTGCACGTGGTGGTTTGCTCAAAAGAATGGAAGGAGTATATAGAAGTATGCTTTCGAAAAAAATGCATTTGCAGTCGTCTACTTTGTTTGCATTGCTTGAGGTTTATTTGAAGTTTGGGATGATAGAGAAGATGGAGAAGTTTTATAAAAGGTTATTGAACTCAGGAACTCCTTTAAAGGAGGACTTGATTAGGAGATTGGCCGAGGTTTATATTGAGAACTACATGTATTCAAGACTAGATGATTTGGGAGATGATATTGCTTCAAGAAGGGGTAGGACCAAGCTCGTGTGGTGTCTGCGCCTCCTTTCTCATGCCTGTCTTTTGAGTCGAAGAGGCATGGATTTAGTTGTGCAGGAGATGGAAGATGCAAAGGTTTCATGGAATGTAACAACTGCAAACATTATTTTGCTAGGTTATTTGAAGATGAAAGATTTCAAGCACTTGAGAATCTTACTCTCTGAACTGCCAACACGTCGTGTGAAACCAGATATTGTCACCGTTGGAATACTGTATGATGCAATTAGGATTGGCTTTGATGGAACTGGGGCTCTTGTAATGTGGAGAAGGAATGGCTTCCTTTATGAATCAGTAAACATGAACACCGATCCTCTGGTTCTTACCGTCTATGGGAAGGGGCACTTCCTTCAAGACTGTGGAGAGGTATACACATCCCTTGATCCAAATGCTAGAGAAAATAAGAGGTGGACGTATCAGAACCTCATTGATTTAGTAATGAAGCACAATTGACAGCAGCGTTGATGGCACTAAAAGATGTAGAATTGTGTAGAATTGATGCTGTAGGAACCTGCAAGTTACCCTTTTTGGATAGGAATCTTCATAGGTCTTCCCATGATGCACCCAAATGGATGTGTTTCGATATTGTATTATTTTGTAACTTTATGAAGTGGGCCTTATAATGAGCATCTTAATTGCTTGATGGCATTGTGCTATAATGCTGTTCAATACAAGGAAATCTGCTGGCACTTCCTGTAAACGGTGTTGTCAAGAGCAGAGAATTAAATGTTTAAGTTCATTCAAAAGTTGTCGGGTGCATCGTTGTGCTGGTTGGAGCGATAAAACTAACTGGAAGTATACAAGTAACAATTCAAGTCAATGGTTGAGTAAGTCGATGAGTCTTTTATTATAATTTATTTGCAAATGCATTATAAATTTTCCTGTTCTTGGCAATTACCACATGACAAATATTATCTTATGAATCCAAATGCTAAGATTGATAATAGTTTTTTCAGTGATTGACATGTTTATATGTTTATTGAGCTATATAAACGTACTTGAACAGACATATTTATGTACGTATGTTTGTTTGTATTATGTATGTATCGAGTACATTTGCATAAACCTACTATGTTTTTGACTACCTAGAGACTTCTTTCTCCATGTACAAGTCGGGATTTGAAGTGCCACAAATAATCATTCACGGATTGTAGAGCAAATAATGAACTAAAATTAAATTCTTAGCTATGATCCTCTACTGTTAAAAGTCCTGAAGAACATTTCTATTTCTTCTAACAATCCATTTTGTCCATTTTTCAATCCCCCGGAATCCTTATCTATTGAAGACTCAGATGACATTAAGTGAATAAGATACTCACGTACTTCTCCCAAATCATCCAGTGCGGTAAACATCTGCGCCACTTGCTCATCTTTGCGGTCATCTTGAGTACTATTTGTATACACGTATTTTCTGCAAGCCTGCAATACCGAATGAAGCATCAGTGTTATTGTGTCTTACAAATAAGACATGGCGACAAGAACTGGAAAGATTCTCATATGAAAACCAAGTAGACAAGGCTATAACAAGCTGTTTCAATTCCATATCTTAATCTATGTGAAACTCCTTGGGATTTTTAGTAGCTTAAGAGAGGAACAGAAGCACAGAGAACTGAAAATTGTTACCTGGAGCACATGACTGAAACTGTTGATGTGCTCAGCCTTCAAGAACCCAGAATTTAGTAATTCTCGAAATAGAAGTACCACTTCAGTGCTCAGATTACTAGGGCCAAGGTTTTCAATTATACCGGATATGCAGGGAGCATCAAACACAGTATTCATCCACCCAGGAATTTTGTTATGTTTCAGCAATGCGACGGCAATGTGAATAGCAGGCTTGTGATGATTAAAGAAAGATTTTGATGCTAAACGTGGAACAGCCAAAGACATTGCCATCTCTTCTACAATCAGCCTACACCAATAATTCTTCGCAATAATTCTACTTTCCTGCAAATCCAGCTTTTCCCATCCTAATACCATTGATAAGCAGAGTCCACAGTTCATTGCCACTCTAATGTCACTATAGAAAACAAGGCCTTCTAGCACAGCCATTAAGGACATTAAGAAACCCATGGAGCATTCCAGCTCTTCATGTTCTCCCTTTTCCTGGTCTGACAATGTGGAAAACAAATCTAGCAGGCAGTATGAAGAGACAAGCTTGACTAAAGGAGACCCAAAATGCATGAGCCTGCAGATGTCATGGCAGCGGATGTTGATCATGGAAAGAGATTGTTTCGTGTTAAATGAATGGAGAAAATTCTGGCAGTCCAAAGCCCCTGGTAAAATGGTGTGCAAACTATAGGCAACAAAGAAGTTAGATTTAGAAGTTGAAATCGTACAGGTGTATTCAACTGAAGCACTTACCTTCTTATGGAGAAGTAGTTCAGTAAAAGCACAAATATTAGATATTCTCCTGTGCTTGTTCCCTCATCATAATCAGTCAAAGATGGTCCCTTCAAGCAAGCAGCGTCGATGGTGCTATTGATGGTAGAGACCAATGATGTATTTAAAACTATGGCTTTTGAAGCTTCTACAAGTGCATTGTTGGTCGAGTGGTGCAAAATTAAGGAAAAAATGCTAGTTACAATCAGACTTTCATGATTCCAGCTATACTCGGCAACCGTGGTGGTCAAGTACTCAATTAACTACGAAAGAAGCAATAAAGGTTCAGTAAGTTCCGTGGATTGATCAGCATATTCAAAGAGACAGCTAAGACAATCACCTTCTTAGTTACCGTAAACCACGCTTCCTCATCAGAAACAGAAAGTACTTCAGGATGCACTAAGCGTAAAATGTTAAATATCAAAATTGAGACGGCTGTGAATATGTCCGAGGAAGAGAAATAGGTCGAACTGTTACAAAGAGCACTAATTGCATTTCCTATGCCATGTGAACATAATTGATCTGAAGCAGCAGGAAATATGTTAGTGACTGTTGCAATGAAATTCATTACTGATACAATATCATGTACTTCGCCTTCTTCCTCTATCAGCTGTATCAGTAAGCATACCAAAAGTGAAGCTCCATAGTTATCTCCCATTGCCACTAACTCTGCAATCACTTTTTCATTTACAGTCTCATTACTTCTCCCATGGACATTATCTATTGCAAGTGAACTATTGCTTCTGCAGAATTTCAGGATTTGGTAAGATAGTGGCTTGCTGATTTTCTCTTGTTGGAACAACCATTTCAGAGATAACGAATGAATCATTGCAGAAGGCAAATCCCATTCATTTTCAGTCAATAGATGGAACAGTAGTCTCTCGGCTTCTGGACTGTAGGGGATTTGGCAGCTCATTTTGGCAGAACTCCTATACAAACCATACAGATTTACCAGCCATATCATAATTGATGAATCAGCTGCGCCACATTGGAAATTGCTACCATTGACAAGAATATATTGTTCCAGTGAAGCTAAAACCAACTTCTCATCTGCAAGACTGAACTAAAATATCTCAAGGACTTGGGGAAAGATGGGCAATAAAATAAACCTACAAGAGCAATAGGAAACAAGATCTCAATTACCTGTCATCATATAAAGCAGCGGTGTGTAAAATTAGCAAAACTGCAGATTGACAAGAACACAATTCAAAATTATGGGAGCTCTTCTGCCCAAGGAGAAAAAGCATATCAACAGGATCAGATGGAATGTGTATAGCAGCATCTCTAATAGGTTTCCCAGTATCATTTCCGAAAAGAACATCCACTAGTGAACTAAGCATCAGATATGCTCTCCATTTTATCTCTTCTGCAGGAAATAATCCTAGAAATCCGGATGACAAACTGATCCAAGAAGATGAAACCAGGATCTTTGCGAATGCAGTGGCTTGAATATCAGAAACCTGAATGCAGTATAGAATGAAAAGTTTCCAGAACCCCTGAAACAATTTCCTCATTTATGTCATTAATGACCATTACAAACCAAGGTAATAAATGTGATACACAGACATCCAGAATTGAATTTCGGAGCTCCATGCTAGAGTTTTTGTTGGTGGAGAGCTCCTCATAACTGTATGCATATACCTCTTTAAGCAGATACAAGGAATGCAAAAGTTGACTAGGATCTTTCTCAGAGATACTTAAACAAGCCAAAACTGCATGTTTTGATGCCTGTTGAATTGATGGCGCGAGATTTGCGGTCCTATGAAAAGACGGCGATTTCAGAAGAGATAAAAAGATGGAGCAGGCTGTTACGAATGTCTCTGGAAGCATGCCCATCTCTCCATCAGTATGCCTTTTAAGCATCCTTGTCAAAACAAGAATTAATTCCTCAACATGAGAAGTTGATACTATTCCAGGAAAATCAGAAATGCAGTTCCATATCAGCTTCAGTGTCTGACTTTGAACAGGGTGGAAAGGAACTTCAGCTACATAGTTCAGTACTGGAATCAAAGTTGTAAATCCAACAACCAGCCTCTGTCTGAAGGCTTGCTCAGCTGTTGAAAGAAGATTAAGCACCTTAAGGCAAGTGTTGACTGTTGGATCCTTGCATTCTGCACAAAATGTAGAAGGTGATCAGCCCCAAACTACACTTTCCTGAAGTTTTTCAGAGTAATTATACCGACCTGACAATCTTAGGATTTCAAATACATAATCTGCAATGTTTTCTTCCACCAAAACTTGGATCTCTTTGCCTGAAGTGCCTTCCCATGACAAATAATGTAAAACCAAATTTAGCGTGCTTATCTGGACTTGGCTGTCTGATGAAAGCAGTGGGCCTTTGATGGCCTCAGCAAACAAAAGAGTCAGAGAAGGCCGATCTGTTCCATCGTCTTTTCTTTGCATGAAGTCATCTGTCTCATCAACGCTCATGCTGCTTACGCCGTTTGTATATGCACTTACAAAACACCCTTTCTGTGCTAGAATTGACAAAAGCGCTGGCATATGTAACTAAAACTGTTTAGTTGTGGAATACAACAACGATGCTATAATGGTGATGATGGATGCATCTAGATGGGCATGCATGCTACAGTGACCGCTATATATCTCCTATGGTTGAATCAAAATAAAGGTAGGAGCTCAATGAATGGTTTTTTAAACACCTAGTCATCGACCGACCTACATCAATATTTAGCTTTTGGAATGTGTGATACTGACCAGAGGAAGTTACAAGAAGCTTCATCTTCCTAATCAAGTCACGAAATCCACACTAAAAAATTTGTAAATGATGATTATTACTGCCCACTGGGCATCTAACTAAAATGATGGTTTAATCTCGTTACCCATTCAATAAAGTCTCACAAAAAGATAACTTGAAGATGCGTATAGAACTGCAATAAGAGAATAAATATATATCTGAAAGAACTTGACAGACCTACACAGTTCAAGCGAACATCATCTATTTGGGTCTTCATCAAGGCCTCCAATGAAAGATACAAAAGCTTAGGACAGAAAGCAAAAAGAATATCTGTGCCATCACCGTCCATAGACATGCATTGGAGAGCAGATACTTTATACAGAACAAAAAGAATCTCCCCACGAATTTCCTCACTGCAATTAGAGCAACAAATAGAACTAAGGTTATAACACAGTAGACTCATGGCAATGGAAGATTTTTCTCTTTCCAGGTTGCTCTCTTTCTTACCTCGGCAATTCAAGACCTGTAACAAGATTGGAAACGAGAGCATCTTTGTCCTTAATGTAGACTAAGGGATCATTTCTCTGACAGTTTAAGAGAACCCCAAAGCAGTGAAGCTACAAATAGAAAAAAGACCAATAAAAAGAAGGGTATTATCAAACCTGTGAAATCCTCAAGCACAATGAGGAATTAGCAAATGTATAAAAATATCTTCCAGGAAAAACGTACACATAAAAAGCTTATATAATCTTCGTCAAGATCGAAACAACAATTCAAATAAGAGTTAAAGCAGTTCAACTTTTGCTCTCATTCAAACGAAAAGAATTATTGCCGTCTAACAATCATCTTGAGATCTGCAATCTAAAACAGAGTTCCTACGATCAAATTATAAAATCTTCTCAAAATAACAATCAATTACACCAAATTCCTTTCAATAATTCTCCATCAACATACTAGAACAAATCAAACAAACCTAGACCTTCCTTCAGTTCTCATTTTCTCTATTGTTTTACAAACCTACAATAACCCAGTCTAATAGAATCAACTAAGCTTGATAAAATTAGAAACAATCAATCACACGAGATGAGATGAGATGAGATGCCGACCATATACAGCTGCTTGCGGCTCCAGGCCAAGGCGCCGGAGGAAAGCTGATGAGCAACGCGTGAGACAAACTCGGCGAAAATCTCGGCATCACCGGAGGCACAGAGATGCGCAACTAAATCGGTAAGTTGCGACGCTATCGGGGGATCGTCGAAGGAGGAGAGAGCGGAGAGGAGAGGAGAGACGAGAAAGTGCGCGTGAGAGGACGAGATAGAGTGAGGGGGAAGAGAGAGAGCCGAGGAGAGCTGAGAGAGCGCGTAGGAGACGTGGATCGTCGGAGCGCGTGGAGTGGTGATGAGATTGGAGAGACAGAGAAGGCAAACGGAACCGCCGAGGGAAAGAGCTGAACTGTGGCCTTTTGAACACCCTTCGAATTCGAGTTCGTCGGCTTCTTCTGATTGGTTCTGGTACATTTTGTATTTGGTTATGGTATCGTATCAGTATCAGTATCAGTATCAGTGAGAGAGAGAGAGATGACTCTCGCGTTATGAAGAATTTGATTTGAATTTTGGCGGGGATGGGTTTTGAAGCAAGGGAATAGGATTACGTCCCTGCCGGGTTTGGGTTAATGCATGGACGGAATAGGGGTTTGCTTATGCTATCCTAGAATTAGATTCTACCGGAGCAGGTTTAATTCGACGATTTCCGTCGAGTTAGATTACATTAGTATATTTTAATATTTAAATTTAAATAATTTTATTTCAACTTTATTTTTTTAAAACATTATTAAAAAAAAAAAGAGTATTACATGTTTCTAGTTAAAACCTTCATTGTCCCATTGTTTTCTATTTTCTTGAGTCCTTTTTTTTTTTCAAAATGATCATATTTACTTTTAAATAATATAATATCATAATTATTATTTACAATAATTTCATAAATATATTACATTTTATAATACCCATATCTTATTAATTAAGATAAGATACAGATAAATATTCGTAAAAATAGTATATAATACTATTTTTATGGTAAGCAGCATCACATTTCTCCCTTAAGGTTTGAGTTTGTATTACTTAGAAAGAAAAAATAGAGATTATATCACTTACCTCCTTTATAATTATATTTAACTATTAGTTGACCGTTAAGTGTAAGGATAAATACGTAAAATATTATTATTTGATATTTGTTATTTTGTTTAAAGAATAAAATTTCACTTTCTTAAATCCTTAATGAAAGAAAAGTTGAAAAGAATTTATTTTTTCTCAATTTTTTAATTAATTTTATTAATTATATGTATCTTCGTATTTCATTTAAAAAATACTTATTAAAAAAAATTATACTTCAAATTAAATTTTTAATTTTCGTATATTTTATTTTATTTTATAATTATTTTATTTATTTTGTATAATTGAATTAATTAACACACATAAAAATCAAAAATAAATATTAAAAAAATATATTTTAATAAAAAATAAATAATTAAAGACATTTTAGTGAATTTATCATTTAAATTAATTGACTAACACTATAGAGGAAGTATATGATATAATTTCTATTCTTTCTCTCTAAGTGATACAAACTCAAATTTGAGGGAAGGAATGTGATAATATCACTTTAATCAAATCACATTGCTAAAATAAATGTAACATTTTTTTTTTAATTTTTGGGTTTAAATTTAAAATGGTAACACAACACATTCCAACCTGATGAGCAACAGTCCGTACCCGACGGTTCCCTAACTCTCAAATCTCAAGGCTAGAAACAAATTCCTCCCAAAGTTCGTAATATTGATCTCTATTTAGGTGAACAAAATGTTATGAATGAATCGTTATAATAATATGATGTAAGAGTTTTAAGATTCATGTGAGTCTTCGATGCCGATCTTGCTCTCTTTGTAATTATCATTCTTTATAGTAATAGTTGAATTCGACACGTGTTAATTTTGTGAAAAAAATTATATGTTCAAGAAATTAAAACACTATCAAAAATCATTACCATGTTATTTTAACACATTTTTTGTTATTTTAATTAATTTAATTATGATTGAAAAGAATCAACACATCATCTTAATATATTTTTTATTATTTTAATTAATTTAATTATAATTAAAAAAAATTTGATTGTTATTACCATATTTATATAACTAATTTTAATATTCTATCATACAACAATAATAAAATAATTATAAATATAAACTAAATAATAAAATTATTTTAATTTGATTTATATACATAACATATTAATTTCAAAACATTATAAATTTAATTTTTTTAAAGTTTACTATTTTTGTTAAGATATGAATATATCCTATAAATACCATTTGAATTATAGATATTAAATATATGAATATTAAATAAAATATAAGGATAAAAATAAGCTATGAATATAAATTTTTTTACAAAATGCGAATATGATTATTCATATTCTCTCTCTTGCCATCCCTAACCAAGAGATACGCAGTACAAATATTGTGGTGAAAGAAGCAGAAAATAAATAAATAAAAGCATGCTATCATAATATAAAGTCTATTAATATTTCATATTCTAATTCTTGCTTCATCAAAACAAAGTACAGAAAATGGGTTTTGAACATGAATCTTATAATTTGGTATAATAAGAAAAATAGAGAGAATTAATTATGAAAGCTATTATAGGGTCTAAAACAAAACAGCTTTGACTCACTGCACTTTCTTAACCCCATCGAGTATATATAATAACTTTTAACAAAAAAAGAAAATCAGATTACACAAAACACATCTGACCTGGCTGGATACACAAGTAAAAAAGAAAAAAAAAAAAATCTGTCAAAATATCTTCCTCACTAAAACTACTGCTGAAGCAGAGATGTCTCTAAATTTGCAATTCCCTTTCTTTCCAAGATCTCTCAACTAAACTAGCCTTTTGTGACCCTTCATTATTCTTTCAGAGAAGCACAAACCTCCCGGCGACCCCCCCCAAAGAATTCATATAAGCTATACTAATATTTCAAATTATGTTGGGGTCCAACCTCCCGTCTTGAAAATTAATGGAAAGAAAGGAGAAGAGACGAATGTAGCATCAGGATAAAAGAGGAGATACATAACTCACACTAGGGGGATTTCCCCTTACCGAAACAACCACATTAACTACTTTTCGGGTGGTCTCAGGATTGGACAGCCAGCCTTTGAAGATGCTCAATGAACACTTGAAGGCTCACATCATCTGTAAAGATTACATCTGAACCAGCAGCAATGTCGTTTGTATTGTTGTATGTAGCTGATGGGTTCAACTTCGCCAATAAGAACCTTGCCTGCTCAACAGTCATTAAACAATAAAACCACAGTAAGTTTCACAGGACAAAAGTACATACAATTTCCAGAAATATCGGTTCAGTTAACAGGTTCATGATGTCAAACATATAATTGAATATTTGAATTTAAAGTTTACTCCATACTACAAGGAAAAAGAAAAGGTTTGACACCAAATCTTGAAATCCTTCTAATGAAACGTAAAAGAGCTTTTGCCCATCTATTATGATGCCGCGTTAATCATGTAGATGAAGAACTACAAAAGAGCTTTTGGCTAAACTAAACATACATACACTGAATCCTTCACCATGCTGATGAGGGTAAACTTTTAGAAAGACAAGGACAGATCCTCATACCATATGGGGAAGTGCTACGATTTTCTTTATTATCATTTTTTTCTTTTTGGTTAAATGTAATTTATAGAAATTTATCATAGATTGATCTCATTTGTGTAGCTACTAGTTAGGCCATTTCATAGTTGTATAAGATTTGGTGAACACTTATAACTAAACTTCAACCTTACTCAGAAGTGAGACATGCTCCACAAGGAACAAAGTCACCGGTCAAATTAGCACACAGTATAAGCAAACATGACCTAGTAAAATTCCTCTAACAATTAAGAGTTAATGTCAGGAAGCAGATTGTGCGACACAAACCCTTGCACAATTAAAGTACCATATCCTATTATCTATTTTGCTACGATAACATGCTAACCAAAATAACGATCAGCTACTCTGTTTTTGTATGTGCAACTAAGGCATCTACACTTTGATGAGAACGCTATCAGTTACTCTTATTTAGATAATACAATACTACAAATACATTGTACAGTAGCTTTCAGGAACTCTAATTTCGACAATGATCCCACAGATAGCTTTACAAAATATCTATTTACTCATTAGCTTAATTTAAATTATCAACAGATTCCTTGTTTCATTATAGTTTTAAAAAACAGAACCAATTTTTTTTTTCCTTAACAAAGAAAAAGAAAGTTTCAACTTTGATATAGAGCATAAAAAATTATGGTTAACATATACAGACCTGGGATCCATGCTGATCGCAAACCACCAATCTAGGAACAGGAAAACGATCCCGGATGATCAGTTGAGAATCATCATGAGGAGCTTGTAAAAGTTGTGCAAATGCCTGTAACATAACATGAGATTAGAGAAAAATAAAACGAGTCATGAAGATAGTGCTTAAGCCCACCAATGATCATTTGAAATCTCAACAGAAGTCCAATAAAGTCACCCAAAGATCAAAAGTTGATTCCCTAAATAAAATGCGTAATAATATTTTCATCTAATGTTAAAATTTCAACCACATAAAAGCCAATTTTGATGTTGCAGTACAATGGGCTTCAACGATCTTTAATTTCAGTAACAACCATATCTATATTGTGGGTGAAAATAAGATAGCTACAGTTTTATGTAATCCCATATCAAACCAACCTGTGAATAATTTACCACAAGTTGACCTTAATTCATACAAGGTTGAAACTCCCATTCAAATGCAATAAACATCTCTTCGTATTATGAGCTTAAGGAGAAAGGCCAATGTCTTCACTTAAGAAGACAAACATAAAATTTCAAAATTTTCACATTTAACAATTTGATTCTAAAACAAAGTTATTCAAGAGTCAATAATATCTAAATGTTCCTTCATCTTGCACTCTGGTAAAAGCCCAGTATCTGCTCAGCAATATCAGATGACAATACTCATGGTGATGGCTTAATCAAACAATAATCAACAAAAATGATTCATTTGGGATATGGTTAGAGCTCAACATTGGCTAGCAATGTGTCTACCATAACAAGACTAGGGAAATGTCGGCAGAACAACAAAATGATAAATAGGAAATTGGTGACGGCTCAATCAAACAATGATAGACAAAAATGCTTCATTTGGTATAGGTTAGAGCTCAACATTGGCCAGCAATTCCTCTACTATGACAAGATTTGGGAAAAGTTGGCAGAACAAAGAAATGATTTGCAAACACCTGGCTGAAGGCAAGGGGTAAAAGAATGGTAATACGCAAGAGATGCCTAAATGATACCAAAGAACTAATTATCCAGACAAAGTAGTTTTGTTCATGCGTCCTCAATGTCAATCCCTCTAGAGATAGAAGCATGTCTAAGTAACACGAGAGTGATATCATAATATAGCAAAAACACTTTAACATGACCTGCATCTCTTATAAGAAATATGGAGCCAATGCTTTTAAATGCAACATTCATCTAAACCTAAGCTCCAGGTCAAGATAGCGTGGAGATGTGTGAATACCTGGTGTTCAGGTTGATTTTGGTAACCCATGTTACGCCATTGTGCAATTGTCATTCCATGGAAAATGACAACACTGAAATATGAATCCAGCAAGAGGATGCGGTCAGCTGCAATGGAAGCCACATCCAACAATGCCGGTTGGGGCAGTGAATTGAATGAATATGATATTAGTGATGGTTGAATCATGACAGCAGCATTGGTAATATTTTCCCGGTTTAACAACATGCGAAAGTATGCAGTCTCATCTGGACTGTTATTAAAAACCTGTTCCTCAAAAGAGAGACAAATTAGGCATGCAATATTACATAAAATTAATTAACTAAAAAAGTAGAAACAAGAAAATAGTTACAAATCAAATTACCTGTACAAATTGTGATCGCCGCAGATTGAACATAAATTGAGGGAACAACGAAAAGCTTGGGTTTAATGTGAAGGACGCTGGATCATCCTTACGATAGTCGCCAAATTTGGTACAGAGACGAATGAGTGACCTATCCAACCACCGAGTGGCATCAAACCCCTCCTGCTCAAAACAAAATCATTATTAGGCGGGACAACCTAGTTAGGGCAACGGAACAAGTTAAGATTAAATAGAGTTTTGGCGCTTTTATAGTTTTTGTCAAGCTTTCTGTGTTTAAATTCTGAGTTAAGCTATAGTAACAGTGTGTCCCTTTTTGTGTGGACATCATCTTGTCCCCTCTGATCACATCCTTTTGATTTTAATGCATCTTACTTCATTTCTTAGCCAAAAAAGAAAACAACCAGTAATTATATACAGCAGAAACAGGTTCTGTTTTTCATTTATTATTAAATGCAATGAAAATGCTATCGTTAAAACTTGTGCACCTATATATCAAAATATTAATCCAAAAAATATGCAAAAAAGTAAATAATTTGATAAAATAGCATAAGATTGGAATTATGGTTAATATTTAATGATAAAAGAGACTTTCATCAGATGAAGCTTCAAGCTCCAAGTAGAGCATCTTTATAATTGGACACAAAATATGATGCATGTCACTTTCTTTTCTTTTTTTTTTTTTTTTTTTCTCATTTTTGATGCCCAGAAATTCCTCAAACTTTCTGTGTACACTGAGTTCTAAACCCAGGGACTACTACCGGATATGGGATATAAATATCATCCTAGGTAGCTTTACTCCATGGCTTTTTTGAAACCTTGATCTCTTGGTTGAATCCAAGGGTCCTTTACTACTTAAACCTACATATTTCATGTTGTCACCATCATATTTATCAGTTCCAATTATAAATGGGTCACTCCAGAATTAAAATATGATGCATAATGCAGGTCACTGTCATGCAAAAGCTATAAAGAAGGAAAAAGGGAAATAAAAAAACACGTTTAGATAAAATTTAAATGAACAGCCACAAGAGAAGCTTGAATATATACCTCCATCTCCATTTTCAAGGATGTTAACCTTGCCATTACCACAGCAGCAGTCTCTTGATCAAAACCTTGTACTAATTCCTGCAAAACAACTTTTCCCCATCAGTATGAACAGTTGCTTTGGAATTTCTAGGAAGATTCTTAAGCATTAAACTGGATTGATGAGCAGTGTCTTAGGTCCACACTCCCTTTCTCAATAGTTAGTTTGCATAAAAGTTGCATGCACAAGATGAGTCATAAGATTTATTAAAATCCCAACATCCATATATAGTTAAGAAAAATTAAAAAAAAAAAAGAGAAGTTCCCAACTTAGCCAAAAAGGCAAATAAAATGACTAAAAACTATTGAGAAGTAAATCAATATATAATGAAGCTTCCAAGAATGGCATACATATTTATGTATGTATATGGGAAACGAGATCCAAGCACACAAAATAACGCGACACTGAATCTAAAAGAGGGAAAAGCATACCCAAAGAACTACGCTTCATTAACCTATGAATATTAAAATATATGTGCAATTATTAACATATTATTACAAACAACTAACCCCAATCATATTAAAAAAATTGAAAACAAAAAAAAAACTGAACTAACCTCTGAGCTAACTGCGCTATCTACCCATTGTCTTGTTACAGTTGTAACTCGGAGCATAGATTTGCCCTCGGGGTTTTGGTAACTGCAATAGAGTATCAATATACAATAACATCACAAACAAATTCACCAATGAAATGTTGAGATTAGGGGGGAAAATAACACTTTTAGTAAATCTGCATACCTCGTAAGAAACTGTAAATACAATTGTGGATTTATAGTTCCAGGAGTATTTGACCTCTCACTAGAAGAAAGATCAAAAAATACCGTCAAGCAAGTGCTCTTGTCAAGGCCACACATTTTCCAAGAAGTAGTATTCCCCTCTCCCACAACAGTATCAGCAACACTAGGTCCTTTCTGCAAGAATTGCAATAATCAGCATAAAATATCATACACAGAAAGTTCAACTCGGCCTTAAGTAGTGGACAGGGACAAAAACAAAGAAAATTTGTAAATTATCACAGTAAAAAAAATAATGCTCTCTTTATTGTTGAATACGGCCTGACCTTCTCCAAAGATGTGCAAGGTCCAATAATCCCCTGAACTTTGATGTCCTTTGAGCAAATAATGTCAAGTGCGCCACTGGAAAGGGAACAAAGAATAAGTCTCAAAAACATTATAGAAAATATTGACAGAATAAAGCCAAATGAGATAAAGGACATTTTTATTGGGACAAGCATGTAATAACGTATGTATAGCATATATAGCAAAAAGAAGTCAAGAAAAGAAAACAACAGAGGCTACAACTGAAGCTGAGAGAAAGCAAACACAAGTAGCAACCTCAGGCAACATTCCTAGTTCATTGCAGAGAAGTTTAATTAATTTATAGGCAATTAACTGAACAGAAATCACGCAATTAATGCAGCAACATGTGTCATAATTAATCTTTAGCATGACCCAGCTGCCAGCTGCATCTGTCTATGAACATATTAAACAAGAACGCTTATGCTTCTACTCAGGCATCAGCCCTCTTGGAATTCTAAGCCAGCAGCTAAAGTATCCTTAGATTTACTGCCCTTTATTAAAGAGCATCGCACTTATCACTCTACTCTTCCTCTTTCTTTTCCCAATAATCTTATTCATGTTTCCTACTAAGAAAAACTAAGGCAGAAAATTGTCTCCTCACAAGTGAACAGAAAATCTGAAAGCTTAAGAATTGAAACAAAAGGATCAGAGCCCCAAAACAGCTGGCATTGCCTGGTAAAAGAGGTTCTTATAGCCAGCACAAAAATTCACTGAGTATAGGGTCAAAATTAACATTATGGCATTCATAGACAAACAGAAGAAATTAACAACAAATAAACAAACACAAGAAACATCAGTATTCCAAAAAGAGCTTACTTAAAACAGAGGCCCAGAGACTGTTCTCCATCTTCAAATACACGCTTGAAAGAGTCTTTAAACACAGAATGACCAAAGCTTTCTGCTAGAACAACAAGGCCGCCAGTTTTTTCCACTACAACTTTCATTTCTGCAACCCCAACCTAAAAGATTACAGTGCATGAGTCACACAAGTAAAATCTTCAAAGCAGAAAAACTATGACTACTGATTAAACTGTTAGCATGTTTTACAAATAGTTATTACTACTCACCAATAAGGGAGTAGAAGGAAATAACAATTAAAATAAGTAATATCTCTATAAAACATATTTCTAGTCTGTCAACAAGCATACAAGAACTTAATGCAACACAGAGCACACAAGAAAAAATGGAAAGCTTCATATTGTTGAAGAAAATATGTGGTAAACATTCAAGATTAATTATCATTCAAGCTAGGAAAGCAAATACCCATATGACAAAAACAAATCATGGTATTTCTTGTAATCCAAAACAAAGATCACATACGCTTCATGCATCTGCTGTTAGCAAGTAAACAAGTGATCTTTACTAAGATCAACAACCAAACAACCGCTTCAAAGCAGATACAAACAGGTCCCTCATCACTACCCTCACAGAACTAAGCAAGCAGCAAAACTCTTTGAAGCCCATTAATTACTAAAACAAGAAAAGAACCAGAGAGAAATTAACAGAAAGAAGGATCTCAGGACTTTCAACTATGAGAATCAATAAAATAGAACCACCAAAACATTATTCTCCTCAACTCTTTCAAATATCTCATGTTCCTAGAGTAACCATTTTCGCATACATCTTCTTTAAGAAGTTTAAAACAATTCAGAATTTCTCAGAAAGTTGGATGGTTCCTTATCTGCTTGAACTCATCTTTATTTCATCTACATGACTAAATAGATGATAGGTTATGCCAATACTGGTCAATCAAGCAGAGTTAACAGATGATACACTTTTACTATCCAGAGGAAGCGAGTCATATTACAACAAGATAACCATTTATTTAAGGTATACTGTTGACTGCAGAAAGGAAAAATCAAATGTAACAATGCAAGTTCTTAGAAACACAAACCAATAATCCATTAGTTTAATATTAAATTTATGAAGCACCCAACAAAATTGGATGCAAAGAGCATAAAAGACACAGAAATACACACCTGATCAAGCGCAGAAGCAAAAAGGTCTAAGACATGACCTTGACCGACCAACTGCTTAGCAAGATTTTCATAAAATTTGACTGCTTTCTTGAAATATGGAGCAGCATCCTTGTCAAGATCTTTATGTGAGCGCACAGGTTCTGATAAATCTTTTGATATAATCTGCAAATGTCTAACTAAGTTAGCAACTTTATTATTGTCAGGAATTTACTTTAGTGAAAAATTAGTGCAATAGATAGCACTGCCAATACAAAGTATAAGAGCATAGAGACACGAGAGGAGGTTGTAAAACAGGTAATGGCATATGACATCATATAAACTCACAAATAACTTGAACATTCAATATAGAAGACAAACTGTTTAATAAGATTGAACAAAATGGCAATTTAGGCCCCATTCGGTACTATTTTATAAAACTGTTTCTGAAAAGCTGTTAGAAAATGCAAATGAAAAATTGCACTCTGTAATATTATATATGACTTGGAAATGTCTGACAGCATATTTTAAAAACAATTATTTGAAACAAAAGCCTTTTATCATTTTTCTAATTATTTGCTGTGTGGTGCCAATTAACTGTAAACCCAAAAAAAATTGGAAAAGAAGTAGAAGCAATATCATTGCTGTTGAATAAAAAAAAGAATCTGATTATGTGGCGGATAGCAGCAGAAATTGTAACAGAGATCTGAAGATAAGGGTTGCAAAGCAAGTTGTTGGCAAAAGGGAAAAGAAATTAACTTCTCTTTTACAGATTCCTCTAGAAACAGGAAGATGCCATTTTATTGTTTTCCTAATTTAACATTGCGCATTGAAAAACATAGTTTTGCATTTCCCAAATCTTGTTTTGAGATCCATCAAGAAATGAGGTTTTAGTTCACTTTCAGATATGAAAAATGGATGGCGAACAGACCTGTAACATTTCACTCATTCCACAACTTTGCAGAATCAATATTAACTCAGAGAAATCATGCAATGTTAATTAATCCTAACAATTTAAATAAGCTGAAACTTCATTATCTATTACTTAAAAGCAGTAAGAATGAAGGCATAACCTAGATCTAGATGAACCAAATTGGGGGCATTCAAAGGTGAAAACAAAAATCGAGATTTTTAATTGATATTCCTTATAATAAACTATCTTGAAACATATTTCTAGCAATGACAAAATGCAAGAATCTTGAAATTGCTAAACTGTAGTAAATAGATAACATAACTGTCTTCAAATCGTTTAAGAGTGTATAAAATTAAACACTGATTAATGCAATTGAAAGTATTAATGTGCTACTTGACGCTTGGAAATGATCATGAGCGGAAATAAATTGACAAAACACCAAAAACAAGAAATTCACATCAAAGTCAACAGTAGTCCACCTTCTTATGAGCAAAATTTCAGATGTACTACAAATACAATTAGTTAAAGTCAAAGCTATGATTGAAGTTTAAAGAATCATAAAAGGAAGCTCCCAACTAGTATTTTATCTGCTTCAACGCCAGAGTTTAGTTTCATATCAGAGAGCAATTCTAGATTCATAGAAAGTAAAATAAACATTCCCAGGACAGCAACTTATGATTAGAACTCACTGAACCATGAAAATTAAGAGAGAGAACCAAAAGATGGTTTACCGTGCCAGGTCCCTCAGTACATGGACCACCAACCAAAGCAATGATTCTTGCCCCAGTTCCAGGCAAACAAGCTCCAAGCAAACCCGAGGCAACACTAAGAGCAACGCCAGTGCATCGAGACGGACGGGTCCGCGGTGCAACCGGCCACTGATCCGGTTGCAACTCATCCAACATCTACATTTGACCAAAATGAATTAACAAAACGAAATATCAGAACAAGTCATAAACAATTCAAAGCACATAAACATATTTACAAAAAAGGAAAAGCACAGACCGAATTGAGCGTGTATTCACATTCAGAAGCTGGAAGCAAGAAGCGAGAGACACCAGAATTGGGAAAGGCATTAGCCACAGCAGATTTCTGATAGCCGCCGGCAGCTCTCCTTCCAGAAGAACCAAGTCCTAACTGCTCCAAAACCTGTTCCTTGGAAATCTCTTTATTGCCCCTGAAAACATACACTTTAGACATATCCGAGAATCCCAATTCGTGCACGTGCGCTTGCGTTCCAAACGTCACCAACCCAACCATAGCATTATCCGGCAACAACCCGATCGCCCGCTTCAACGCCGATCTCACATAGCCCAATTCCTCCTCGATCATACACGTGTCCATCACGAACACGAAGACGGGAGACAATTGGGGATCCGGATTAGGATTACCCGGATTCTGCATATTGTGCGGGAGCGTGTACTGCACGGTCGTAAACTGCGGGTAGAGTTCACAGGGGAGATTCGTTTCAGAAATTGCAGCATAATGAGGCGGAAAGTGATTCCGCTGGTAACAGAACGGACAGATCCAGATCTTGGCGGTGAAATCAACGCGAGCGAAGGCGTTGAGAGCTGCCGTACAGGTCTTGCAACGGAGCGGCGCGTAAGGGAGGGTAGGGATATCAGGATGAGAACGGATCGGGGAAATAGAGGCGGCGAGTGGGATCACGCACTTGGAGGCTTCAACTTTGGTTCGCGGCCACACATTCCAGGTCATGCGGACTCCGTCGATTCCTTCAGGATCGGTGTTCGCCATCTCCGACATGATTGATTAACGGTAGGGATAGGGAAACGAAATCGGAAGTGAAGGGGAAATTGAATTGAGAAACGCTGGCGTTTAGGAAGAGAAGGCGAGGCGACCCCAGTAGAAAAGGGAGAGAAGGGGGTCACCGAAGGGAGAGAAGGAGGAGAAATAAATTTAGGATGAGTCAAAAATAATCTGTGGTAAAAATATAATCAATGGATACAAACCAACGCTACTACGGACGATGCTAAATGAATTTGCTTCTGAATGAATTTATTTATCTTTTTACCTTGATTTATTTATTATGTTGTGTATTGTTACGTATTTATACGTTATCTTATTACTATTATAATATTATATTTTGTCTGCGGTAAAAATAAATTTACGGATGTACATATAGAACATGTGACTATTATAGTATTACTATATTAAGATAATAACATTTGTGTTCATAAATTTTAATAAAATAACAAATTAAGATATATTTTTTTAATTTTAACAATTTAGTCCATCCATTTTGTATTTATCAAAACGTGAGAATATCTATAGAAATGGTAAAATTTCTCGAACTCATGGGTCCCTGTCCCACCCCTTTGCATGAATTTGAGCTTAAAAATCTAACTTATTTAAAAATTAAGACAAGTTCAAAATTTAAAAACTCAAATTATTTGAAAAATAGAACAAGCTCGAGAATTATAAGTTCCATCCCGTCATGTCCCATCCCATTTATCCCAAAAATATTGCAGCAAGTATACTGTATTATGCTATAATTTATTGTATCAGGCCCAAATTTTGAGGCATGTTATGTTGTTAGTCTATAAATTACAATTCATATTATAATAAGGTCATATGATGCAATACTTAGGTATTTTAACCTGGCTATTGTAGCATCATTGTAACTTGGTCAACTAAGGTCAAATGAGATTGGGTTAGCCCCAATTCTGTTTCTTTTAAAATAAAAAAGATCAAGTTTGGGGATAAACTTGCCCCAAATGGGGAGGGTATGAGGATGACAAACCTTGCTTGGAGCCTGTCCCATTACCATCCCTAAATGTGAGGGACTAAAATATTAAAATATGAAAAATTATAACCTAATATGTAAGTTCATTACATTTCATGGGTAAAAATGATTGATGAAATAAGATAAAGGATAAAAATTATTAACAAAAAATTGTCTAATTTATAATCGCATTTTTATTCATAACTATATAATCCTTCATTAATGTAAAATTTTGGTAATTAATTATTAAATTTATTCCTTTTAGTAATAATAACATCTATATTGTTCCATATATAAGTATGGAGTAATAACATACCTCTCCTTACCTTTTTTTTAGATTTATAAGTAGGAAATATAGTTTATTCATTTGTATTGAATGAGTTTGTGGCCTTTATTAATTTTAAATGTTAACTTTTTTCCGTCCAGTGTACATAACTTGTTAATAAAAGGTAATTTAATTATTTTATAGATTTCAAGATTTTATTTGATACAAATAATTAAAGTAGGTTCTTATTTTAAAAAATATAGAAAATTTATTTTTTTCAAATAAAGTATATGAAATTTATAGGTATAATATGATATTAATTACTTAGGTTTTCTTTCCCTATTATAAGAAGTCCTTTGAATTCTACACCCTCTACCTCCTCTTTATATTTCTTAGTTTCTCTATCATTTTCTATTTCTCACTTTCTAATTTTTCTTTACCTCAACTCTATCTCTAGCCTCTTTCTCTGATTCACAAATCAATGAAAAAGAGGGAAAAACTTATTCATAAAAGAAGTTTATATGTCCAAATACAAATACTCACTTTTACTCGAGTATGTGTCTAATTTTTTTTTAATGAAGATTCCACCCCATATTTTAGTTTTGCTTCATTATTTATTCAATCTTGGTAATAATAGATTGTGTATGTGATAACTTTTTAATTGTCAAAATATTTTTAGGAATAGCTTTTTCCCTTGTTATTAATACAATTGAGCAAAATTCGGGTTCCAGTTAAGTTTATAAAAGTTACATCCAAACCAAGCTAAATTTATTCAAATTCAAGCTCGACTAAACTTGGATTCTATGTTGTTTGGTTCAAGTTTTAACTTGGTATGGTCTGGGACCAAGCTTTATATCTAAGTTTCTAAAGCCTAGAATTTTGGGTTGACATAAATCTAGGTTTAGGCCTAAGTCTGTAAAAACCAGACTAGGATTAGGATAAATTTATGAAATTTAGGCTAGATTTTATGATGATTGGGTCGGATTAAGGCTGGACTTTTAAATTTTTGTTAGTCTACCAACTAAACTAACCAAAATTTTACCCGAATTGGGCCTGACCCATACTTGGCTTTAAAATAAAAGATGCTTGACATATAGCGTGCGTTTGGTTATACGTATTGGACCGTATTATTTTAAGTGGATTGAATTGTATTAGAATGTATTGTACTGAAATGAATTAAATGAAAACCCATGTTATGTTTGGTACAACATCGTACTGAACTAATTATAATTTAACTTATGTTTGGTGTAATAACATATTGGACTGTATTAAAATTTATATTTTTTAAAAATTAAATTAATATTTACTTAATAATATAAAAAAGCATGTAATCTAAACATATATATTATTGATAAATTTTAGTAATTTGTATTCTATGATTAAAATTTTTACATATATATAAATAAATTTTTTGAAATTATTTAATACTTTTAAAATAAATTAATAAATGGTGGTTAAGCATAATATTCTATTAGAATTTTTTAAATAATAAAATATTTATTATTAAATTATTATATTTTTAATTATTTAATTAATATAATTTTTAAATTAATTTCTTTTGCAATATAACATTTGTTTTTTCAATTTTTCCCAAATATATACTTGATAAAAATAACGTCTAAAGATAGTATCATATTAAAAAAAAGCCTTATTACACATGTCTTCATCCAAACATTTTCATCCAAAATATATAT
Source organism: Melia azedarach (assembly GCA_028052125.1). Taxonomy (NCBI): domain Eukaryota; kingdom Viridiplantae; phylum Streptophyta; class Magnoliopsida; order Sapindales; family Meliaceae; genus Melia; species Melia azedarach. The sequence goes on along the minus strand of CM051396.1, from coordinate 7,031,041 downwards.
TCAACCTAATTATCAAGATATATATATCCAACATATGTCCATCACCAAAAGTTAGTGCTCAAGTGTCAAAGTTTAATTAATTGTAATCATTTAAAAAAAAAACATATTTGCTTTCAAATCACATTCACACCCTATTCTCACGCAAAAGCTTTCTCACAAATGCTAACTTCCGTTCACCTCACAATGACTTGAATGCTAAAATATTATAAGATTTCTGTGGTATAAGGGTTAAGGCCTCAAGTTCATCATCTTCAATAAATCTCATAGCTGCAAGTTCATCAGAAATGTCACTTTTATCTTCTTTATCACCCAACATGTGCTCAGCTATCATATTCATGCTTTGTATGGACTGATTATATGCTTGTTGAAAAACTGTAGCAACCTTTTCAATACTCGCACTGATGCTATCCTGGGATCTTGATCTTTTCCTACTTAATGTATTTGAATGGACTCGAGAAGTATGTTAAAAACCTGAAGGTTGGGTAACTGAAATTGGAGAATAACCACCATTTTCTTCATTATCATCATCAAGATTAATTTCTTCTCGATTGACTTCATTAACCATGTCATTTGGAGTTTCTGCTCCCTATCCAGTTGCACGATCCTTTCCATATATATTAGCTAATCTCATAAAGTGGACATGACTTGTTTCTCCAATTTTTGGCTTCCTTATGAGACTATCAAATAAAAAAAGAAGTTAAAATATATATTTATTAGTTAAAATATATCTATTGGTATTCCACAATAAGAAAACTATAAACACTAACCTGTATGTATGATTTCCACACTTCATCACTATCAACCTCCACATATTTCTTCACATCATTCCATCCAAAACCACTAGTATTCAACATATCAAATATCACAGCATATTGTTTCTTTTATTTTCTCATTTTGGAGTCAATGTGTGGAAAAGCCATTAAACCACAATCTGGTAACATTTCTGTTAATCTCTTTTCAATTTGAGAAAATGTACCTGGTTTAAAGGTACCATTATCAGCGCGACCACCTCCAGCAACTATCTTATCCAATATAGTCAACAATGCTTCTTCTTCATCTATGGTCCATACTCGTCTACTTCCTTTTGTCTTCTTTATTTGAGTGGATTAGGTTGGGTTGTATCTCTTTTGTTCATTCCTGAAAAACATATTTTAATTAAATTGTTAAAATATTATCTAAATTATTACGCTAAATTAAAAAAATTAAAAATAAACATAATTGATAAATTATTTACTTAAATAGTACAAGTCATATGAATATTATATGTTTAATTTAATTTTATAATTCAAATCAAAAGAAATAGTTTTAAAATTACTAAAACAGGCTTATGACACAACGCAATTATAAAAAAAATTCAAAGTTTATACAGAAACTTTTAAATTATAAACAATCAAAGAAAAGTACAAATAAATTTTGAAGCAAAATCTATTGTCCAGGGTTTTCAAGCCACTCATTATACATTTTAGTGGCTAAATCATTCCTCCATTGTGTCCATTGGTCCGAAGCTTCAATAGTGTTTATGTTATCATTGTCTTCTACCTCATCGTTAAGTTCTTCAACTAATTGATCCTCTAATGGATCCACTGACATTTCTCTCTTTATAAGATTATGTAATAAACAACATGCAGTGATAATGCGATATTGGATTTTTATTGGATAAAAAGATAGACTTAGTAGTATAGCCCATCTCATTTTGAGTAAACCAAAACACCATTCAATGACATTTCTTGCAGATGAATGTTTCATATTAAAGAACTCTTCTTTATTTTGAGGTGCACTTCTAGCTCTCCATTATGATAAATGGTATCTTATTCCCCTATATAGTGCAAGAAATCCTTCACAATTTGAATATCCAGCATCAACAAGGTAGTAATAACCTAATTATTTTAAAATTTATGTTAGTACAATATACAATTTGAAAGAATAGTTTAATTTAAATATTGGTAAATTATATTTTACCTGTAGGAACTTTTAATCCAGTGGGCTTACTTAATACATCACGAAGTATCCTAGAATCAGAGGCAGAACTTTCCTATCCAGGCATTACGAAAATGAATTTCATATCTCTTGAACATACCCCTAAAACATTTGTAGCAACCTCACCCTTTCTTGTTCGATATCTTGGCTTATCTTGTTCTGGCACACGCACTTTAATATAAGTTCCATCTAATGCCCCCAAGCAGTTCTACATAATTGTTAAAAGAAAAATCATTAAAAATATTAAACCATTAGTATTCAAAATGCTAAAATAAAGTAAGAAGTGAAATGTACCTTGAAACTTTTCCATCTTCTACCTGTGCAATTTTCTAGGATAGGTTTTGGCGCCCTTAGTAAATAATCTTATAATCGTAGTATTCCATGTAATACCGAGTTGAAATATCTACTAATAGTCTCTCCTGATTGACTAAATCTATTACCAATTGTGCGATTCTTAATATGATGGGCAAGAATGTGTAAGAACATACAAACTTGCTCTTCAATTGTGACTAAACCATCTGCTTTGACTCTTCCGTTCAATCGTAGTAACTCGCATAATCGACCAAATGTCCGTCTATCCATTCTTAGTTGATTAATGCAATTTATATCACTATTACCTATTATGCTGTCTAGGTAATGTAAGCGAGTTTCATGGTTAATGAACGTGCGATTATGAAGGATGTTTTTTTCATTGTACCTTCAAATAAACTCTATTAAGCTTAGAAACATCATCATTGATAAGGACAATAATTGTAGTTGCAAGAAGGTCAAAAACATATATAAAGCAACATTTCTTCCTCTTTCCATATCTAAAAACAATATGTATAATATTAATTTCTAAAGAGAAATGATTATAATTAAAGTTAAAAAAAAGGGGTGAAAATCATTCACCAATTAATATAGATAATAGTTCCTAAAATTGATTAATAATTTAACCAATCCTAGAAAGCAAGAAAAATTTAGTGAGCTAATAAAAAATCCTGAGCATGCCAAAATGAAGAAACTATTAAACAAAAAAATCTATGAAATCAAAATATAGCAAGCAAAATTAATCATTCATTCAGACTTAGAATTTTAGATTAATTCTTCAATTAATGTTTAAATATATCATCTTTCTACCACTCTAGCTGATGGAAAATATATTTAGATTATAAATCCATTATGCTAGCCATAACTTAATAATTACATTTTCAAAATAAAAAGTATAATATAGTAATGCAATAATATATACTAATGTAAAATAATATAATCGCATTGCAAAACCACTATCTTTGTCACTTAATACAACTCTAAACAATATTTTTTAAATAATCTCCAAGTTTAAGCTTAGAGCAATAAGATTAATAAATTAAAATAGGAATACATGGTCAATGAATATATAAATATAATAATCCATACTAATATAAATAATATAATATGATTTTAAGTGAAGAAATTTATGTCTTCTACAAGCAATCAAACATTATCTATTCCTAGGTTATAATAATGCATACTAACATACTAATATAATATGAATTTATTTTAGTCTTCTACAAGCAATCAAACAATATCTATTCCTAGGTTATTATTTCTATGTTAAGCTATTAATTTATGTCCTAATCATCTAAGAATATCAAACATTAATTAAGTATTACTTAACTATTACATATTTTAGTTTATATGCTGCCATCACATTAACAACCCGAATTAAATTAACCTCCACTATCATATATTCTCAAAAGTTTGCATATAATATTGTCTCCATACTAACAGGCCATACTCCATTATCATATAAATGTTTTAATTACCAAATATTATCAAATTTAAGCATAAACATAAAAGATAACAAACATGCCTTGAATATTGATTAAAACAAACTATTTTTATCACCTATGATAATGATATATTACATTAGGCTACCCCAATTGACTAAAATTTCCCATGTTTTTGTTTGGGTGGAAAATGGTGGCAGGGCTTGCTTAATTGGATACACGGAATTGGGATCTAAACCAATAAAAAAAAAGCTACCAAATAAAAAAAGCTGCAAACTATTTTACATGAGGCATTTAAACTAAAATAAATATTAATATACAGAAATCTGGTATCTTCTAATATTATATATTAAAAAGCTTCAGTGTTTTTTTTATTAATTTGGCTGACCTAATCAACCCAAATTTCCTAACCATCAACGAAATTCATAGAACTTATTCCCCACATGTGTTTACCTAATTATTTTTATCTTTTGTTTGCGAAAGGAGTTTCTTTTATATTTTAACTCAATCAAGTATAAACAAATCATCCCAAAGTAATTTAGACCTAACAAAATTTCATAGAATTGAAAAAAGAATAAAGAATAAAGAATAAAAAAATACTACAAAAAAATCACAAACAATTTTTTCAAAACTCAAAAATAAAAATATGAGTGATTTTGTATATTATCTGTAAGAGAAGTGAGCTACCAATGAAGTTGAAGATCAACTATAAAACTTCTTGGATATGATTTGAAAGTGAGAATAATCCTAATTCAATTTTAGGGTTTTTTTTTTGTTAGTTAAATGAGATACGAAGAGACGCAATTTGTTTGTTGAGGCAATAAAAAAAAGAGAAAAAATAATGTAATAGGTAAAATTTAATACAGCCCAGACAAAGACCCCACTTTTGTATGGGTCTTTTTTTTTAATGCCTGTATTAATTTAATATTTATTACAGTCCAGAGAGTGTTGTAATTTACACAAAACACTGGATAACTAAAAAGTTAACAAATCCACTTATTTTATGCAGTATAGTCCTACGTACCAAACATGACCATAATGTATTAAAGGTTGGATTTTGTCTAGACCAAGTTAGGTTCAGATTTTTTTGCCTGCTATAATTATGAATGTTAATAAAAAAAAAAAAGAGAAAGTTGATTTTCATCAAGCGGAAAGAAAACAGTAAGTAGCAATTCCATCAATTAGATACAAATAGGATAAACCTATTATTTGTACACATAAAAATATATCTGAATCCTTAAATGCATTCAAGAGCTAGTATTAAGGACTCTAAATTTTACTTTATCCGAAGCCTAGGTGAGAGAAAATTTATACATACACACATATAATTGGTCATGGTGGCAGCGTTATAATTTGAGCGATTCCAATTCATTTAAGATAATATACCTTACTTGGAAGATTTAATAACTTTAATTGAACAAAAATATGGATTTGTAATTATTATATAATCAATAATCATTGTCCTTTGTGTTATGAAATTGTAGATTAAGAGATTCATCATTATGTTTTTTGTTTGTCAATAATATTTTTTTAACTTTTTGAAATCTTTTTTTATATAGTAAGAGATTTTCTAATTTCTTCTTTTATTGAGATTTATTTAGTCATTAGTAATAACCTCCTTTAAAGTTTAAATTTTTTTACATAGATGATTAAAATTTAAAACTAAACACTTGTCTCGCTTATAAACGGAAAAACACTAACAAGACTTAACAAAATAAAGGGTAAATTATTAATTTGCTATAAAAATCTAAACTTCTTTTTATTGTGTTATTTAACAATCTTTGGGTATTATGCACTTCCTTATATTTATGAATAAAGATTGTATTTTAGTCTCTATTCCTTATTCTCACTTGAAATTAAGCATTATTGACTAAAAAGAAAAAGCTATAAACTTAGCATATATATGCAAATCCCTTTATTAAAGCTAATAAGGATAGCTTATATAGTTTTAAATACAATATTTTGGAACATGGTTTGGTATTAAAAATCTCTATAGTTGATTATATAAAGCTATTTTACTCATTTTGAATTTGTTAAATTTATTTGCATATCATTCACGTTTTAGTAAGGTTGTCAGTACTTATATCTTCTATTTAATTAAAAGACAAGAGTTCAACTCCCCCAAGAATAAAATACACGCCAATTTTCCTTCCAGAAATAGGCGGGGTAGATTTCACCAAATTTGGTATAAATTTTCACAAATAATGTCAGAATCGATCAAGTCTCTCGATAATAGTATGGATATATTATTATGCATATGTGACACTTACCCATTTTTGTCAATAAATGATATTGCATATTTTTTTCTTTTGTCATTGACTTGTATCTTTGCATATTTATGATATATATAGGCTAAAATTATGTTGATTCAAATGTTCTCAATTAAGAAAATTAGTGCTACTTAGTTTATCAAGATTATTGTTACAAATGTCTGCTTCCAGTATTTGTTTTCCACGTTCTTATGAGTATAGTATTTTTTTCCAATTTTGCTTGTTTTGGATAAAAGTAATAATTGATTAGATTGTTAAAGTCGATTCCTTAATATGTTTGCTTGAGTTTTTTATATGTATATTTTCAGTATTCTTAGAAGTATATTGATAAGTTCTTATTTTTGCTTATATTGGATAAAAATTAATCATTAGTTAAGTTGCTAAAATTGATTATATTTGTTTGAGTCTCTTCATTCCTATGTTTTTTAAAGCATATAGTTTAGTTTTTCAATTTATTTATTTTCTTTTATAGATTATGAATATATTTATTATTAAAGTGATTTATTGATGTATTGAAGAAGAGATGTGATATTAAGAACTTGAATCAAATAAATATGGTTTGGAGGAATTATTTGCCAAGTTAAATAACATATGTAAACTAAATTAAAATAAAATATATGGATGAAGTTAGAGTTTGTGTTAAGCTTTTTGAAGATAATGAGAAGAGTATAATAAACAATTAATTCTAGTAGATGATGTTATCAAATTATTTGATTAATTTGATAATGATGGACTCCATATATAAGTTAAGAGAAACTTACCTAGTTCATCTAAATGAAATTTAAGTTGCCACCAAGGCTAAGGCCTTGGTGGTAAAGGACACATTCTCCTTCCTTGAAGGAGTGTGTTCAAACCCTACTAAGTGTAAGGTTACCCACAAAATTATAAATGTCTTACCATATTAAAGTATGGGTCAGATTCTCTTTACTTTGATGATAGATATCGTAAAATATCTATCCTCAACTTGGAAGGAATCCGACCCACACTCTAATATGGTGAGACTTCATATATAGTGAGAGAAACTTTACTTTTTCTCTTTACTTTTATTCAATGTTGTAGTTTTTATATTTTCTTTTACTTTCTCACTCCAATTCCTACCTTTTTTTTTATTTTACTTGTTTTTAGTATTTAATTAAGGTTACACATTTTTTATACTTTTCTATTTTTATAACCTTTCATTTAAGTTTTTTCATTCACAATAATGGAAAATGCTCATTATTTTTAGATATTTGGCCTAATTATTTATTTAGCCCTACTATTTGATAAATATATATCTACTACCTTTGAATTTTAAATGTCTTTGACTTTTACCCGAAATAATTTTAACATGAATCTAATTAGTGATTCGAAATTTTTTTTTAAATTATAAAATAAGTCTACATATAAAGTTTACTAGTTGTGTTTCTATATGTGTGTGAGGATATGTATATATGTGTACGTATGTCTACGTTAAATACATTATTTTTGTAATTTTAATTTAATTTTAAAGTTTCTATAAAACATTAATTTTTAAAAATAAAACGAGCATGTTTGTAATAAAAATTTATTTTATTAACATTGACTTATTATAATTTTTAAAAATAATTATTCTTATTAGTAATAATTTTAAAAATAAAAATAAAAAATATTTTAAATAATTATAAAATTATTTATAAATTGATATTAAAAATTAAACTATTTTTAAATTATTATTAATGATAATAATAATTAATATTAATAATTTTGCTATTATTTATTATTATTGTTGAAACTTGAATTTTTTAAATTATGAATAATTATAAAACACACTATTTAAATTATAAAATTATTTTTATTTTATTTTCTATAATAATATATATTAGATAAGCATAGGCATATTGGATATAAATATGAATTCATTTTCTCTTTAATTCTATTTTTTGAACCTCATAAATTCAAATTAACAAAAAAAATTGATAATTTGAATTTTGTTTAGAAACCGGATTTTTTACATCTTTTTCTAAAACTTCTTTTGCAAATGTACAATCAATTCTTAATAAAAATTGTTTATTAAATAAATCATCTTGATATTTCATAATACAAAGAATAATTGATAAATTTTTTTTAATAGTTGAATAATTCTTTTGAGTATCATTCCATACACTAAAATAAAATTTAACTATTTGTTCATTAGTACTTTCTTCTAATTTTTATTTAAGTATGCCACCATAACTTATATTTGAGACATCAGTTTCTACTATAAGGTTTGCTAAAGGATCTGGAATAATGTGACAATGAAAAACCTTAATCTTTTATTTAAGGGTCTAGACTACTTTAGTATGTTTTTTAGACCAAACCGAATTTTTTTTAGATAATCTATTGTGTAAAGGTTTGCATAATTATATAAGATTTGAAAAAAAAAACAGTAACATAATTTAAAGATTCTAAAAATCTTTGTAGTTGAGTACGATCTTTAATTACATAAAAAAATCTTGAGGCAAATTTCATACTTCCATTAATGGGTTAAATAGTATTCTTGTGGATCTCATGGCCAAGAAATTTAATTTCTTTCTTATAGTATTCTAGAAGTTCACTATCCATTTGAATATGTCATGCTTTAATAGAAATATTTTTCTCACTAAAATCCTTTTCATAAGGTAGGTGGACTATGTGCTTTTTCTTTTTTTAAAAAATATTGGGTAAATCAGACATCTTTAATTAAAGTTGTTTGATATTATTGAATTCGTGATTGAATAATAAGGAAACTTAACTGTTTGGCTATTTTTTCATACATAATTTCTTTTTGTAATGATTGAATATACATATGTTTATGAAAAATAATGCTAATTTGGCTTTCTATGAAATTTTGTTAAAGTAACTGAATGTCTTTTTGAAAAATGAGAGACAAAAACTGAAAAGTAATGTGTTTTTCCAAAATATGAGTATGAATGTCATGACTATTTATAGAAAATAAATATATTTGAGTAAGAAAAGTGTATCTAAAAATATAATTTGTGTGATATTTTTTTACTAAAATAAAGGAATTCTTGAATAATAATTTTGATTACAAATCCTTTTGACAATTTATACCGAATATTTAAACTACTACTATTAGCACTATGAAAATGCTTACTAGTTTTTTTGTAAAATTGAGTTGGAATAATACCTTCTTTGATGTAGTTCTGATCTGCACCAGAGTTAACTAATGCAATTGTTTTGCTTATATGTAAAGAAATACATATGTACTATTTTTGAAAATTAATTTTATTAACAAATTGAATAAATGCAGTATCAAAGTCCTTTTATGGGCTATGGTTGAGATGGAATTTGATTGGAACTAATTTGAGTATTTGGATTGGATGTTATTCCTTTAAATTTTTCTAATTGAGTAACTGTAATGTTAAATGAAGTTGACTAAGTTGTTAATCATTAACGGTTTTCTCTAAGTCTTTAGCTTGCTTCTTTAGAAGTTTCACTTCTTGTTGGAGCTTTCTTGTAGTAACTTGTCTAAATAAGTTTTGAAAAAGATATTTATCTAAAACTTTAGTCAAACTAAAAAGTTCTAGAGTATTAATATGTTGTTCATCTAAAGAATTTCTTGAAGTTTTATTAAGCATTCTTATTTAGTAGAAGAATCTTCTATCTTGTCTATGCTATCTAAAAGGAATTGTTTATCTACTTTAATATTTATTCCTATTATATTGATAGATTTGCAATTATAAATTCCTTCAAAATTGCTATTACTATCAATAGTTTCAAAATCATTGAGATTCTAAGAGTTAAATACTATATGAATTACTTCCTATAGGACTAGTAGATTCTTCATTAACAAGAAGTTGGCTAAGTTTTTCTCTAAGTTCGGGTTCATCTTTGAATATCTCATTATTTTTATTTTTTACCTTATATTACCTAGAAGTTTGACCTAGACGTTTATATGTCTAGAACTATAGTTCAATAGGTTTAACTATTTTATTGGGTTTCTTATGGTAAACTATTTTGAAATTTCTACTGATGGTGCTTTAAGGTTGTTGTGTAATTTTAATAACGCAAGTGTACGTTATCGTTAACAAGTAATAAAATGATAAGTCAAGTATCGTTCCCACGAGGATTGGTTAATTTGTTAATTACCGAAAATAAGTAATCCTAAATTTAATTGAAGACTTCGATTAATAAATTTTGATTAACATGAAATTGCAGAAATTTAAATTAAACTAACTAAACGAAATTATGAATTTCAATTGATTAAAACACTAGGGCAGTAGATTTCACCATAGCTAATTGAACTCAATTTCTTTAATTGTGTTGTTTCAATTTGTTACTAATATTAATAGAAAATTATCCTAATTTATTTGATATTCTTTCTCAAGATATACCAAAAATACTTGCACATACTAATTCACTATATCTCTATGTGAATTGAGATACATGAAAGTTCATTAAGTATAATGATAATTAACTTAATTCTGCATGAATCATGATAGTATATCTCTATCTAACATGTAATTCATTGTGTTCATTACATAATCAAAACACATAAATCACTTCTCAGATCAATATAATTCACAAATCATTCAAATATTGGCTAAATATTCAAAAGCATTAAGCACAATAATGAACACTCAATATAAACAATAAATCATGAACAACACAAATTCTGAAAATTGATGTTCTTAGTTAGGTTACATATTTGCCTTAGTTAAGAGAAATTAGTTCATAGTGAAATTACAATACACCATAATTAAAATGAAAATCATAATGCAAATTGAAGAAAGAGAAAATTAAAGAGTTGAGGAAGAAAAACTCTATGTAGATGAAGGACTTCAGACTTCAACAAGCTTCAAATTGTCTTCCTCTTCCTTTCCCTCTTTCTTTAAGCTTCTAAAATCTTTAAAATGGTAAGGAAAACCTTCACTTTCGTTCTCCTCCTCTTATGGTCGTTCTCCCATTTCAGTTGCCCATTAGTCTTCAAAAACACTCCAAATTCACTCCCCCTTGTTAAGGAAAAGCTGTCTCCCACTTGTCTTCATTCAAACCAAAATTTAGGCCACTAAAACTTGACTTTTTGCTTCCTTCCATGACACGTGGGTTTGTTAATCATTATGTCTAGTTTTCAAATTATTTTGAATTAGTCAAATACGATTCTTGAGTACAAAGATACACTAAAAAATACGAACTATGTTCAGTACAAACGGGTTGTTGTTTTCTTTCCATTTCTTGGGCATTTTGGGCTTTTCTCCTATAAAAATAAAGAACTAAACTCAAAGTAATAACATAAATAAATTAAATAAGAAAACACAAATAATTAAGTAAAATAAATATGAATTAGCATGAAATTAAGAGTGAAAGTATGACAAATTTTGTATAAAAATTAAACACATCAAAGGTTATTATATCCATATTGTTTACAAAATTCTCCTACGATTTACTTAAAAGAAAACTTTTTACTACTCTTCTTGTCTTTTAACTTTTGCTTTTTGATAAAACCAAAAAATTGGCTATAGGTAATGTTGTCCCAAGGGATTGTATTACCACCAGTATATTCTACTAATTTTTTTAGTATCATATTAGCAAAGATCTTGGGTAATCCTAAAATGAATCTTTCTTTCCAAAAAGATGCATTACAATCTGAGTGCTGGAATATATCGGTTGCAAAGACATCCTTATACCATCTAAAATTTCCTAAAATTGGACACCTAAGATTGGTTAAGATTAATTGGAAACTTTATATTTCTTCTACAAGATTGCCTATAAAATGCATTCCTATAGTATGAATAAGGACTTTTACAAAGTTTTCACGCTCTTTTTCATGTTGAAATCGTTCTTCATCTACTACTATATATTTTTCTATATGATTAAGAATATATTGTTGAATACTAAAGGACAGACTATTATCCTACCAATAATAAAGAGATCCTGTAAATCCTACTATTAAGAGTTTACCTATATGATGGTCAGAGTATTTTACTGCTTTATAAGCAATTGATGCCATTCTAATCTCTTGGAGTACATTCATGATTTCATACTCAGATTTAACATCTATGTTCCATTCATGGATAGCATCTCCAATATATTTTTGAGTAGAAAATTTACTACATTCTTCAAATTAAATATTAGACGGAGTAGGTTTAGGATAGTAATTCTTAGTAAAAATAGAAGCTTTACTAGATCGAGCTCTAGTAATTTTACAAGGTAATTTTCTATGATGTTGTTGGTTTCACTAATATAGGACTCGTCTATCATATTGACATTACTAGGTCCTAGAAAGTTGTCAAACCTTTGATTTATCTCGTCTAGTAAATCTATTTTTGAGAAGGGAACGAGTTGGGCTAAATTTTGGAGCTTAAAAAGTGGTTAAGAAATACTAGATGAAAAAGTTTGACTAGGTTTGAGTTGATCTATCATATTTTTTATATAGGTTAAATGATTGGCTATTATATGTAATATTTGAGATTGGTAATTATTCTGTCCATAAATACGTTTGATAGTTGCTAATTAGTTTGGATCACTATTTGGCTTATTATCAACTACTTTAAATGGAGATGTCAGAATAAAGTTTTTTAAGACCTTAATAGTAATTGGCTCAATAGGTGGATATATATTTTAAATAGGTCCATAAGCTTTTATTTCCCATTTATATGATTCAGAAGTTTTTACATTAATATATGGGCTAAGGAATGGATAAGGAGGGTCTGGATTAAACTTATCTAGTTTTATTTCAAATTATTTAAAAATAAAATATTAATCTTGTATTGATTCATTTCCCTATACCAATGACTTCCAATACGAGTTTGATCATCTAAATCAATCGTACTAAGAACAATTATTTCTTATCCCTATTTTTTTGTTATCCAAAATCTCCTCTAAAAAATTCTTTATCTATTTCTTAATGTCATTTTTCTATAACATTGATAGTTTGAAAATAAAAAAAGGGAAAATACTAATTTTATTCTTAATATATTTCGATATTATCACTTATATCCTTATTATTTCAAAATTATACATTTAGTCCCTACCGTTATAACACTAACTTTAAAAATTCAATTTTTGAGTACAAATGACCTTATTATCCCTATGATGTCACCTAATTTTTAAAAAATAAAATAAAATAAATATAAATTCTAAAAAACTCAAACAAATATTAAAAATAAAATTATTGAATAAAAAGTAATTTCAAATTAAAAAAATAAATTCATAATGTAATTTCTTTTTTATTTTTAAACTTTTTATAATAAAATCAAATATAGATAAAGATAATGAAATATAAATAAGTTTATTTCTTTTCATTTTAAAAATTTTTATAATAAGATCAAATAAAAATAAAATAATAAAATTTTATTAAAATAAAAATAATAAAATCTAAATAAATTTATTTCTTTTTAGCTTTTACAATAAAATTAAATAAAAATAAAATAATAAAATCTAAATAAGTTTATTTCTTTTGATTTTTTTAATTTTACAATAAAATTAACTAAAAATAATAAAATATAAATTTTTTGTAAAAAATCATTTATGGATAAGACGTTTTATAAAATTTAATTATGAATATGTTTTTTATAAATTTTTATAATGCAAAAAAATATTGTTTAATAATTATTTGTTAAAATAAAAAGTTAAAAATTAAAATGAAAAATGAAAGCAATTAGAGTTTTAATAAAAAGAAGTTTATTTTTTTATATTTTTTTGGCATTAGTTTAGACCTAATACAAATTTAATTTAACTAAGGACAAATATATCAAATGATAAAATATACTAACATTTAACAATTATGTTATAAGGTAGGAACTAAAAGTGTAATATTAAAATAATAGAGACGAAAGTGGTAATATCAAAATATATTAGAAATAAAATTGATATTTTTTTTATCAGAATATGATAGAGGTTTGAATACTTAATAGAAAATTGAATATCTATATTTTGATTCATTCTAGAAGTACTATAGATTGAAAACAAAGATCTAAAATCTTGAAAATCTAAATAATTAGAGGTCTGTCTAGGTTGTCTAAAAGAATTAATTCTAAGAAGAATTTGACCACTAGAATTTTCTTCTATTTGAGTAACTTCTCTATTGGCTAAATTTCTTGGAATTTGTGGAGTGTTTATATACCACTATAAAGGGATGGATATTTCATTCCACTTATGTAATTTTGGAGTATATGATTGGATTGGAGTATCTTGGTTTTCTGTTTGGATATTCAAAATAAAGGTTTCTCTTTTATCATCTTGGAGTAAACATCTAGGATTGAACTGAGATGTGATTTGTTTAAAATAAATTTGATATAAAAGCATATATCCTTGTATATATGCTTAAAATTTGAGTTCTAGATATGAATATTGAGTATTAGTACATCTAATATGTTATAGATCATGCAAACTAACATGAAAATTTGGAGCACAATTGAAATATATTGCTCTGTTGCATAAATTTGGCTAGACTATTCCTATAAGGGAATCTTGGAATTTGAGTAATGTAATATCTCTTAATAAAACTATTATTGAAGAATATAATCCTTTACGAGCTAAGAGTTTGATAACAAGTTGAATAATCCAAAATGCAAATAATTAAAGCCTTGATCTCTATATTTACTAAGTTCAGATGTATTAACTTTATTTTCTTAATTTCATTTTGAAGAAACAAAATTTCTTCATGCTCTCTAATTGAGTATGCAGTCCTACAATCGAATTTTTATATGTCATAGATAACATGAGGTAAAATATTAGGTAGTCTATTTTTTGCTAAAAAATTTTGTATATTAGTAATTTTACTCATAATTTTCCTAGAGCTGATTGTCCTGGAGGAATCTTTGGATTTAGAACCAAATAGTTTCTTAATTATGATGCCATGGTTATGTAGATGCATGTAAACAATAGAGCTTCAAAAAATTTGAAAACAACTTGGCTCTGATACCAATAACTGCCCACGATCAGAGTAGGGATGAGAGTATAGAAAGTAAATATTTGAAATAAAATTAGGAAAATGTTTGAAAAATAAAGTTTGATGAATTCTAAAATAATGAATAAAACAAAAAAATTGAGTAAATTTTTTTGAAATAACTTAGAAATTTTATTGATGGCTAAAGTTTTACAAAAAATTTTGAGTTTTCAATTCGCCTCCTCAATAAATGGAGTATGAATAAGAATTATCATAGGTTTTACTTTTTCACTGAAATAAGCCTTGTCTTCTCATAATCATTGAATAACTTTGTAGAATAAGAAATCTTGAATAATTGTTATAGGATCCACTGACTTTTACAGCTCAAAAGAATCTTGGCTAAATGGTTCATCAAAAGACTCATCATTTTATTTTGGTGATGATCTTGTGAAGGATTCTTTAATTTTTAATATAGAATTTTTTGAAAATTTTCTAACTTTTAATAAATACATTAGGCTTTTTTTAATATTTAATGTGAAATTTTAAAAAGTTTTCTAATTTTTGGATTATTTTTATTATTTAATGTGAAATTCTAGACAATTTTCTAAATTCTAATAAATACGAATATTTTAAATTTTAATATGAATGAACAAGAGTATTTTTCTTTTAGAAAATCTTATATACATCCTAACGTTTGAAGAAACAGTAGATAGCCTTGAATTTTGGGGAAACAAAAAGATATTTCTATTGATAATTTCTATTAGTTTGATTTGGTAGAATATAAATATTTTAATTCCTAAACTTTAATAAATAACAAAAGAGGATATAATTTTCTCACAAAAAGTAATTTAGCCCCACTATTTAGAGTATATTAGAATTAAAATGTTAAACTTAATTAAAAATATAGAATAATAAATTATAATATGTGAATTAAATAAGTTGTTTTATCAATGAAATATATATTATACATATTCTTTTAAAAAAATTATGATTACTATACACTAAATTATTATCAAGAAAGTGAAAAAAGAGACAGGTTAGGAGCATTTTAATTGATAAATTTGTTAAAATTTATTGTTAACATTTAAATTTAAATAATAAAATAAAATTTTTTAAATTTAATATTTTAATCACTAATAAATAATAAAAATAACGGAACTAAATTATTAATTGTGAGAGAATAATATCCTATTTTATTAATTTACTTAAGTTTAATGATTAAAATAAAAATATTAAATTAATAGGACATCTTTTTATATTTTCAAAATTCTTCGGAAGTATCTAGAACACCCAAAAACAATAAATACTACCAAGCTTTTTATGGCTCCTAATTTTGACAAAAAATTTAAGAGTATTTATTATTTTCTTAGAAGTTAGGAATATATCATAATATCCTTATAATTCTACTTATAGTTTTAATTCTTGAGTTTTAATTCACCATATATTTTTTTAATATTTTATTGATATACATTATTAAGCATATAAAAAATATCTTAAAACTCTTATAAATTTTTAGTGTAAATTTAAAATTATTAAAAATAACGAAGTATTGAATTTTGTACATATAATAAAAAAATCTAAGGATTTTCAAACAAAATTAAAACTATACGAGTTTAATTAAATTATTAAATTCGTGACAGTAATATCGCTCTTTTTATTTTTACGTAATTTTTATTTTTTTAATATACTAAAAGTTTAAGGAGTGGGCCCGCGAGAATATCCACACGTGGGTCGTATATACACGTGTATAGAGCCCATATTAAACGATCAAAACAAATATGCAAAAATCGGGATATACCCCCATCATATTTTGTCAATATTTAATTCATATCCAATATTTTAAAACATAGTCAACTCGACCCCATGTTGCACCTTTAGTTATCACCTTAGTTTTAACAACAGACCATTGTTGGTCAATTAAAATACCATTTTACTCTTATATTTTATAATTTAAATTTTTTTTATAAATAATTGTTAATATAATTTTTTATTTTTTTATTATTTAATAAAATTTGTTAAAAAATATTTATCCATTAATATAAGTCGATGTCAGTGGCTTCATGATGGCCGCTCAAGGTGTCCTAGGTCCTGTGCTTGCTATCTACAATGCATCCTTAGTTACGTGTATGTCGTGTGCAAATAGGTTTTAATTTGTGCGTTGATACATTGACCACATTACCGTCGTGTGTGCGAGTATTTTTAACAGCGTATTGGTAGCGATGTTGTTGTCTGCTTACTCTTTTTTTGCCGTGCCATTATTACTGTACCATCTAAATCTAAATTTAAGATTTTTTATTAATATATTTAAAAGATTAGTTAAAATAAAATAATAAATAATATTAAATATGTATATTTAGAAAATAAAAATGTTTGGGGAGGGTGTGTTTAGTAAAAAGAGAATTAATAGGGTATATTTAAAAAAAAAGAGATTTTACAGTATTTTTACGTAAAAGACGTATTTATCCTTCTTAAATTTAAATTCAACGAAGCATACTGACGGTGTGGGGTTAGGTTGATTGTATTTCAAGATATTGAGACAATTAAAAATTAACAAAATATTCAGGGATAAACTAAATATTAACCCTTCCATGTTTGGTCCTAAAAAACAGCAGAGAGAATTCTGGAAACACTCGTTCTGGAAACTCTTAGACCTCTCTAGACGCCAAAGCTAATCCCCAACAATCTTCTTTAGTCTCCCTGTCACTCAGTTATAAAATCCCCATTGCAGGTACAATGTAGCTCAACAGAAACTCTTAATTGCTCTGAGAATTTGCGAAGAAGGTAGTATAGTTGCGAGCTCTTCTTTTAAGGCTTTCGTTGTTTTGTTTGAGATATGGATGACGATTTCGAGTTTCCAACTACAAGCAACATGGAGGAGGATGTGGACATTCCGGAGGATGATCCCGGGAGCCCACTTCTGAAGGTTGGTGAGGAGAAGGAGATTGGCAAGAATGGGCTTAAGAAGAAGCTGGTTAAGGAAGGTGAAGGGTGGGAGACTCCCGGTTCTGGGGATGAAGTTGAAGGTACGTGCGTACGTTTTGTTCGTTGATTCTTTGGTGGTTGTTATTTGTGTTGTATTGAGTGTTTGTTTTGATGGGTTTCTGGTTCTGGGTTCTTTGCAGTGCATTATACTGGGACTTTGGTTGATGGAACCAAGTTTGATTCTAGCCATGATCGGGGGACACCTTTCAAGTTCAAGCTTGGCCAAGGTAAATTAATATACCCTTGGTAGTAAATTACAAGTTGATTGTATCATTTCTATTTGGACTGAAGCTACTGGAGATTCAGGCATTTGCAGTCTTCGGAGTAGTGGTATAAAATTTTTGCTAATGTTGTTTCATAGGCATAGTTTGATTGAAATATTGTCTCAATAACTTTACTATGTCCGTATGAATTTTAATATTCTATGATTATGGATATGATTGAGCTCTGAAGCTCATTAAAATGTTGAAGATACTCTGTTAATTTTTCATTGGATGAGCTCGGAAATGGATAAATAGCTGAAGATACTTTGTTGATTCTTATGAAAATTTCAAACTGAGTTGATCATTTGGTTACTATTCCATGCTGATCATGTTACGTCAATTTCCGGACGGGCATATGCGTATTTTGGCTGTTCTGTTTGAGTTTTAGCTTCTTACGTGATTCTTGATATCTTAATTGTAGGACACGTGATCAAGGGATGGGATGAAGGTATCAAAACAATGAAGAAGGGTGAGAATGCCATTTTCACAATACCACCTGAGCTAGCTTATGGAGAGTCTGGATCGCCTCCAGCTATTCCTCCAAATGCAACTCTTCAGTTTGATGTGGAGTTATTGTCTTGGATGAGCGTCAAGGATATATGCAAGGATGGAGGAATCTTCAAGAAAATACTCGTGGAAGGAGAGAAATGGGAGAATCCAAAAGACCTGGATGAAGTATTTGGTAATCATCTATCTATTATTTTTTCTTGTTTAATCATTAATCATTTATGGAATGCTTGGAGTCCTCACATTGTTGTTATTGCGCTGCTGCAGTTAAGTATGAAGCTTGTCTGGAAGATGGGTCACTCGTTTCAAAATCTGATGGTGTGGAATTTACTGTTGGAGAGGGTATGTTTGATTCTTAACTTATGGAGGATCTTTAATACGTAATGCAATCTTGAAGGGTAACTAATGTTTTGTTTTCTTTACCTGCAGGATATTTCTGCCCTGCCTTGGCAAAAGCAGTCAAAACCATGAAGAAGGGGGAGAAAGCGCTATTGACTGTGAAATCGCAATGTGAGTTTCATTGCTTTACTCTCTTGCCATTTTTCTGCTTTAATGTAAAGTGTTACTAAAAGTGTTGTTTCATGTAGATGCATTTGGGGAGAACGGCAGGGAAGCATCAGGTGATGAATCTGCAGTGCCTCCAAATGCTACCCTCGAGATAACTCTTGAGCTGGTCTCTTGGAAAACTGTTTCTGACATTACCAAGGACAAGAAAGTCTTGAAAAAGATCTTGAAAGAGGGAGAGGGATACGAAAGACCAAATGATGGTGCAGTGGTTCAAGGTAATTTAACTGAGCGATTACATTTTGACTCATTCTAGCTTGAAAGTATTTGTGCAATTTCAGTTGTGTAACAGTTCCTTCTCTCTGGCAGTGAAATTAATTGGGAAGTTGCATGATGGGACTGTATTTGTGAAGAAGGGTCATGATGAAGAGCCACCATTTGAGTTCAAAATAGATGAAGGTAATGTTGGCTTTACTGCATATTCAGAATGAAGATAAACTTGTTCTGTATTCAACATCTGACTTAAGGTATTTATGTGCAGAACAAGTAATCTATGGACTTGATAGAGCTGTTAAGACTATGAAGAAAGGAGAAATTGCCCTTGTTACTAGTCATCCAGATTATGCATTTGGTTCTTCTGATTCACAGCAAGAATTAGCTATTGTCCCTGCCATCTCAACTTTGCTCTATGAAGTTGAAATGATTTCTTTCGTTAAGGTTAGTGTGGGGTATATACCTTTTACGTTGTCAATATTTTTCTTCACCTGAGGACAATCAGTAATGTTCTAATTATGGGCTGCAGGAGAAAGAATCTTGGGATATGAACACACCTGAGAAAATTGAAGCTGCAGGGAAGAAAAAGGAAGAAGGAAATGCATTGTTCAAGGCTGGTAAATATGAAAGAGCCTCAAAGAGATATGAGAAGGTATATAACACAATTTGTTTGGTGTATACTTCATTAATGCTGTGTTATTTAATTGCTGAATAAAATTGATTTCTTGTGGCAGGCCGTGAAGTACATAGAGTATGACTCTACTTTCAGTGATGAGGAGAAACAACAGGCTAAGGTGCTGAAAGTTACCTGCAATCTGAACAATGCTGCTTGCAAGCTGAAACTTAAAGATTACAGGCAGGCTGAGAAGTTGTGCAGTAAGGTGTTAGAACTAGACAGTAAAAACGTCAAAGCCTTGTATAGGAGGGCACAGGCATATATTCAACTCGTTGATTTGGATTTGGCAGAGCTGGATATCAAAAAGGCTCTTGAAATTGATCCGGATAATAGGTATGCTCTCCAGGACACATGCTGCTGCTACCAAAGTAATATTTTATTATTTATTTATTTTCTCACTATGTAGTGTTACATTGTTGTGGTTGGTATCTGTGAGGATTGATTTAGCCCCTATGATCTAGAACGTAGTTACGTGCATCTCATATTCCATGTGACACTTAGAATGGCACTAGAGGAAACTGCAATCCAGTTAATGAACAAACTAGTGTTTATAGGGCCAGGGGAATTCGATAGAATGGCGCAGATATTGTTGATAATCTCTAAAACTCACATACACTTTTGGGCCTGCTACATAGAGACGATTAAAATTCTGATTGTATCTGATTTACCTGTTATTAGGGATGTGAAACTGGAGTACAAGCTGTTGAAGGAGAAAGTTAGAGAGTACAACAAGAAGGACGCACAATTTTACGGCAACATATTTGCAAAGATGAACAAATTAGAGAAAGCAAAGTCTGTGAGTCAACTAACATTTTACTTCCGATATTGTTTTTATTGAGTCTTCTCAAAGAATGCTTTCTGATCCATTTATATGTGGGTCTGATGTGAAAATGCAGCGAGTGGCAGCAGAGCAGGAGCCAACACCAATGGCCATTGATAGCAAGGCATAAAAACACTGCTCTGTTCAACACATTCATTCCATCAAACATTATGGTCTGTCTGTCTGTTTTCTTCCTTTGTCTTCTCTGTGTCTGTCTGTGTCTATGGTTGCTACTGAAATAGAGTCAAAGGTTGTGATTGCGGTTGTAGTCATCGTGTTGTTGATAAATGGAGTCTGGTAATAACGTATTTGTATAACACATGGAAAGTAAATGAGGTCATGTTTGAGACAGTTTGTATCTTGTATCTAATTCTAATGACTAGTTAATGGAACTTGTTATGTTAAATATCCTCCACGATGTTCGGTAACTAAGATAATTTAAAATTACTGATAATATATATATATATATATATATATATATATATATATCAAAATATTATTTTAAGCGTATAAAAATAGAAAAGAGTAAAAAGTATGAACTTTAAAATTTAAAAAAATAATAATAAATTATATTTAAATATTTTTTAATATAAATTTTAAAAATAAATAGATAATTTAATAAGTTAAATTTATGTTTAATTTAAGTGAAATTTAGGTGCAAACATTTAAACTTCAATTTAGCCAAAATTTGCAGCTATCTTTTGGAGCAAAAAATAAATTTGAGTTAACCCTCTTGGAATGACTAATCAATCTACCACTTATCTTTATTAAATAATATATAAATTTGTACTTAAACCTAATTTATGATGTTGTATTTTTATTTTAGAGTAATTTTATTATTTTCAATGGTGATCTATTTCCTTTAAATTTAGAAAAATTTATACCGTATTAAATATATTATAAAAGATTTATTACAATAAAGATAAACAAAAAAATCATTTAAAATTATAAAAAATAAAAAAATTACAAAAATTGTATTAAAATTATATTACTTTGATTTTCATAGAGTATCATGGAATATATCCGATTTTTATGATATAATGAATCCATAATTTCGAAGAAGAATTTGCAAAACCACATGTAAATCTGATTTGACCTGAAATGAAGGTCTTCTTCCTTTAAGAAAGAAAAATCTCACATTTTAATATTCTACATTATATTACACAACAAATTAATATTGTCAATATATTGGGATTTAATCATAATCTTATTTATTTATTCTTTTATTCAAGAAAATACATGTTTATTAACGCATGAACATTGCATACAAAGAGACACGTACACTCCTCCCCCTAATAAAACCCAAAATTAAAAATTAAAAAAAAAACTCAGATAATTAACTACAACGGCGCCGTTTTTTTAGCCTTCAAAACTTTTACAAAATTAATAACCGGGAAGGTTTAAAATCCAGCAACTCCTTGGAATGAACCCACGGTTTAATCACCACAACGGAGTTAAACATCTCCGGTTCACCTTTCTCCGACGTCGTTTCAACCGTCAAATAATATTTCAACCCGGCAACTACTTGCTTCTTTGCCGCAACCACCTGAGAAAACCTCAGCTTCTCGTTGCAACCACCACCGCCGTCGTCTTGCTGTTGTGTCTGCTTCCGGTTAAACTCTTCCACCGAGAACCTTCCCAGCTCCTGCACTTCCTTGTTCGTCTTCACGTCCTTCACCTCCGATATCCCGCCAACCATACGGCCACGATAGCCGTTGACAGATTCTACACCTACGAAAACAATAAAAAACAACAGAAGGGTGAACCTTAAACCTCCGGGTTTCGCCATTTCCGCTTTGGTCTTGAACAGCTGGTGATGAAATGAAGAAGGGGGACTGGGATTATATATAGCGAGGGTTTGGACACGCAAATCAAGATGGTAATGGGCGAGAACGACGAGCCGCGTATTTGAAAGCAGGGAGGAAAGAGACAAGGAAGGAGGTGTACTAACAGCGTGAGTGTGTGTGTGTGGGGATGGTTGTACGTTAGCGTACAGAGGTCTGAGATGAGACGAGACGAGATGAGGATGACGACGATCGTGATGGTATTGTGGAAGAGAAGATGCTTATCGTCTCGGTTTGTGCTGATGAAGAAGGAAGAAAGGGAGAGAGTGACACGTGCATAGGACGTTGGACATGTACCACGTTGCAGCTTTCATGGTGGCAAACACCCATGCAATGAAATCATTTGCAAGATATTGTAAAATAATCTCATTTTTTTTAAGTAATTTTTTATTTTTTAATCTCGCTCTTAATTGGATGGTAAAAACACACGCAAGAGTATATTTAAATTCTATCGTAGTAGAATAATTTGACAATAATGTGAGATTTTTTATTTTATTTATAATGTGAATATACATTCTTCTTATTATATTTATAATATAAATAAATATTTTTTTTATAATATTTATAATTTAAATAAATATCTCTCAAATTTAAAATTAAATTTTGTACGTAGATAAATTTATAAAATTTTAAAATAATTATCGTATTTAAACTTTAGTGAAATTTAATTTGTTATATATATAGTATTAAAAGGAATCTTGTTTGTTAAAGAAATTTAATTAGTTTTGATATTTTATTTTTAATTAAAATTATTTTGAGGGTTAAATATATCAAATTATTCTTAATTCTTTTAATAAATTTGTGGATTGAATTAATAGAAAGGGTTTAAGTGAGTATCTTTAAAATTTGAAGAATAAAAATGTACAATTAACCATGTATTTTTTTAAATATTTATATATTTTGCATATAGTATAAAGCTATTTAGCAATAATAATTAGTATTATATAAATACTAAATAATTAGCTATGTTATGTAGGTGATGAATCCTGCCTTGGAACAAAACGAAAGTGAAAATAAAGAATAAATTAGGACGAAATTAATTAATTAATTAATTAATTAATAAACTAAATGATAATTAAAGCAGGAAATAATTCAATTGGGTTTTTACTTTTATTTAACCATATTTTGCTCAAAATAAAATAATTATATTATTTATTATAAATTATTATTATTATTATTATTATTATTATTATTTCCGTTGGCGTTGCCTTGTCTTATGACTTAGCTGTTGAGGAGGATAACTGTGGCCAGCTGTAACCTGCTGATGTTAAAAGGGAATATTAATGAATTCTGGTGATCACACAGCGCAGTCGCAACACAGCAGTACTTTTTATAGTACAATACAAGAGTACCGAGTAGTCAAGTAAGCAGCCCATACTCTGTTATTAATTGGCCACAGCTCAGCTCAGCTCAGCTGGGTGGAAGTTTCTAGACAACAGAAGATGTATCAGTCCAACGCAAATATTGCAGAATTTCACGATGAGTACAAAATTAGGGATTTCATTGTATTATTATTGCACCGGGGTTTTTCCACATACCCCCCCTGAGGTTTATAGAAATCCCACTTTACGGAAACTTTTGGAGAAAGGGTCACAAACCTCCCCTACACCCATTCACTTCTGTTAAGCAACAGAAAATTGACCAAAATGCTCTCAGGTTATTGCAAAATAATATTGACTTTGCTAAGATTCAAACCCAGAACCTTAAGAAGGGACACCATGACTTTAAAGTTATGGTGTCCCTTCTTAAGGTTCTGGGTTTGAATCTTAGCAAAGTCAATATTATTTTGCAATAACCTGTTAAAGTTATGGTGTCCTTTCTTAAGGTTCTAGGTTTAAATCTTAATAAAGTCAATATTATTTTGCAATAACCTAGGGCCATTTTGGTCAATTTTTTGTTGCTTAACAGAAGTGAACGGGCGTAGGGGAGGTTTGTGACCCTTTCTCCACCCCAAAAGTTTTTGCAAAATGGGATTTCTATAAATCTCAGGGAAGGTATGTGGAAAAACCCTTTATTGCATCGAATTTGGTTACAATACACGCCTCAATGTTATACTATCCTACAATAATATCACAACATGAAAAAGTCTCTTAACATAATTTAGGAGTGACTTTTATTTTATTTTAAATTAATCGTTAAATTATATTCTTTTTTTTAAAAAAATAATTATTATTTTTGTGGTTAATTTATTAAAATAATTATCTTCGAAAGTTTTGTACTGAACTAATTAAAAATTTCTTTTTTGGAACAAAATTATCCCCTATTAATCATTTCAGCATATTAAAAAACTGATTGTCTTCAACTCCAATTACTTTCACTTAAAAATTTGTGTATTATAGTTAAATATCAGTTATAATAACTCAATTAAATACTATATTCTCTTAAAATAGTGTATAATTTAAAAATAAAAATTTTATAACATTAATTTTCTTAATATTCAAATATTTTCTCAATATTCAAATATATTCTTAATTTTACATCTCAATGTAATAATAATATCCTACACTTCTTTTCAGTTTCCTATCGATATTGCTAGAAATATGGTGATTTGGCTTAATTTGATGTACACTTATAATTTAACAAATTAAACTGAATTTTATAATTTTGAAGAATGAAAAAGGTTGGAATGGAAAAGATTAGAGGAAAGTCAATATTTTGCGTATAATGGCTATCTAGAGGGTCACATTTGTCTAAAAAAGATATCTTGAACTAATTTGGTGTGTAACATTAAAGGGGTTGCTTTTGAAAATAGGTATTTTCAAATACCCCACTTGAGGTATTTGAAATTATCATTGTATGATAACTTTTGAGAGAAGAACCATTTACCTCTTCTAAACCGTCTAACTCTATTAGTTATCCATTATAATTACTAAAAGGCCTTCATATATTACTTTTAGTGAATGAAACAAAGTTGAACACATAATGACAATCATTGATACATTAGTATTGATACCTAAAGTTTGTAATTAGGTAGTCAATTGTAATAATGTTAGTTAACAATTGTAATTACTAAAAGGCATATATTACTTCTAGCTTATGAAACAAAGTTGAACACATATTGACAATAATTGACACATTAGTACTAATACCTAAGGTTTGTAATTAGTTAGTTAATTGGTGATAAGTTTTGTGAAATAGAAAAAACATTAACAAACATATGCTTCCTTTACATAGCAATTTAAAGGCATCATGTTGCCATAACAATGAAGTCCTATTTTGGAGGGCTGATTTGGAAATGCCAAATACCCCATCAAAGTGGTCATAATTCCACCTTACAGCTAAATTACCTTTTCCTTTCCTCAAATATAGCTATAACATCAAATCTCCAAAAGCAAAGAAGAAAACACAATATATAGTTTCAAGAAGTATTCAACAAGATATTGAAGTTTTGGCTTGCCAAATAATAAAATAAAAACATAGATGGTGTCAAATAGTTCAAGGCCAGAGGGATATGCAAAAAGTATTAAAGGTAAGCAATAGAACAAAAATGTAAATAGTAATCTTATAAAGTTTGAGAACAAGTATCGCATGTTCAATAAGAGAATTGCTGTAAAAATTAATGTCCAAAAAAAAAATCCTAGTAAGTATACTATTGTTGCAAGTATGAACAATACAGGTATTTTAGTTTTTGGTACCCTAATGAATCTAACTTTGAAGGTGGATTATGTTTTGATTATATGGAGAGCAATAGTGATCAATGACACGATATGCTAGATAGGATTGATGATCTCAAGCAACAAATTAGTGAGATGAATGCAATGATGAAGGAAAACATAAGAGAGCTGGAACAATAATATCAAGGATGTTTGTAGTGTTGAACTTAGTCTTAAAATAATAACTAGTTTAGAATAAAGCATCATGTTGCCATAACAATGAAGTCATATTTTGGAAGCCTAATATGGAAATGTCAAATACCTCATTAAAGTGGCCATAGTTCCACTTTATAACTTAGTTATCTGCTTTTTCTCTTAAACACAACTATAACGTTAAATCTCTAAAAGTAAAGAAAAAATACAATATATAGTTTCAAGGAGTATTGTAAGAAGATATTGATGTTTTGGTTTTGCCAAACAACAAAATCAACAAAAACAACTGGCCTCATATAGTTTAATCACATAGAGTTATATGTGCAGAAACTATGAAAAGTAAGCAAAAGAAAAAAATTGTAAATAGTAATCTCTCATAAAGTTTGAGAATAAGTATTACATATGCAATAAGAGAGATGTTGTAAGAATCAGTGAATCCCAAGAAAATCCTAGTAAGTACACTATTGTTGTAGGTATGAATAAGTAATTATTTCAGGTTTAAGTACCATATTACATTCTACTAGTACATTGTAATAAATAAGTAAGAATCTTGTATTGGCATTCATTATCTTGATTATGTGGGGAACAATAGTGATCAATGACATGATATGCTAGATATGATTGATGATCTCAAGCAACAAATCAGTAAGATGAATGCAATGATAAAGGAAAACATAAGAGAGCTGGAACAATAATATCAAGGATGTTTATAGTGTTGAACTTAGTCTTAAAAAAATAATTATTTTAGAATAAATGCATTATATTGTCATAACAATGAAGTCATCTTTTGGAAGTCTAATATGAAAATGTCAAATACCTCATTAAAGTGGCCACAATTCCACTTGACAACTTAATTATTTGCTTTTTTCCTAAATACAACTATAACATTAAATCTCTAAAAGTAAAGAAAAAATACAATATATAGTTTAAAGGGGTATTGTAAAAAGATATTGATATTTTAGCTTTGCCAAACAACAAAATTAACAAAAATAGCTGGCCTCATATAGTTTAAGCATATAGAGATATATGTACATATACTATGAAAAGCAAGTAATAGAGAAAAAATGTAAATAGTAATCTGTCGTAAAATTTGAGAATAAGTATTACATGTGCAATAAGAAAGATGTTGTAAGAATCAGTAAGTCCCAAGCAAATCCTAGTAAGTATACTATTGTTGCAGGTATGAATATGTAATTATTTCAAGTTCTAGTACCATATTACATTCTACTAGTACACTGTAATAAATAAGTAGGAATATTGTATTGGCATTCATTATCAATTGATGGATTATAAAATATAATCTATAGCACATGCATAACATATATGTATTGTAGTTATCAAGAATGTTCTATGATGTGATAACATGAAATGCAGATTTAGACATTTATTATAACTACCATAATGCTAAAAATAGAACATACAGTTCTTGCACAAATAACACAAATCTAACCACTACTAATAAATAAGTTTCAAATGAATATACACAATTTTGGTAAGTTTCAAATGTCTTTTATAATATTAACCATTAGTAAAAATTAATAATAACATAGGTGTAAATAAAGTTTCACCAGCAAATAAACTAATAGAATCATTGACATTAATGAAATATTAACATAGTTACAAACTTCAGAAGATGTTGCACTATCTGATTTACAACATGCAACAAATGTGGTATCATCTTACTTAATCAGAAAAAGTTCTAGAATTTGTATGGTTAGCTCCTAGTTGGTGTAGCTTGGTCATCAAGTCTCATTGATTGTATAGTTATATCTACAAGTCAACTCTCAAGGTTATCTAAGTTGCCTAACATTGTCCAAAATGTTACTTCAAGTCAATAACTAACCTTGTTAAGCCATTTTAGTTGTGAAACATAGTTACATACAGGTTAAATGCCATTACCTAACTGTATATCATTGTGATTGGATCATTGAGTGCTTTGAGTAACATTTACTTGTGAACTAGAGTTTATAGTAGCACTGACATCACATATGCAACATGACACAATGAAAGATTACAATGTAAGCCACTTTAAACAATTAAAAGTTACTTGGTTTACAACACATATTGTGTAATATTTTGAATTCTAGAATTAATGGAAATATATAAATATAGATATATTTTGGTTATATCATTCGAGAATAGAAAATTTTGAGAATTTGCATGATGAATATCTATAATTTTGGAGAAATTATTTGATTAGGATGAATATGCTTATATTTCATAAATAATAAAATTATTAGATAATATTAAAGTTACTATAGGTGAAAAGTAAAAAAAGAAGAGTTAAAAGTTTTAATTAATAAAGAAAATCCAAATTCATTTTTTTATTGTAGTTTGTACGTATAAAAAAGATATAGAAGAGACAAAAAATAAAAGAAAAAGAAGTGAGACAAAGTAAAAAGGGGCGAGACAAAAGAAAAAGAAGGGAGACAAAAAAGACATGTTAAAAATTAGTAAATAGATTTTTTTTAATGAAATATTTTTCTTTAGGGTGGGCAAAATTGGGTTCGGTTTGATTTTTATAAAAATTAAGCCAGATCTAAAATATATGAATTATGAAACTAGTTCGACTTGGGTCCAAGTTATGTTTCGGGTTGCACTTCAGTTCTAAGTTTTGATTTTAACTTTTGAATTTTTTGAATATTTTCATATGAGTCTCTAAATTATATAATAATTATGAAAATAAATAATATTTAAAAAATTATAATATTTATTCAAATTTTTATGTAAATCTATTAATGATTATAAAATTATTATTTATTTATAATTTGTTTATATATTAAGGGGATATATAAAATTTTACAATCAATTTCGATTCGAATTTGATTTTTAATCGAATCCAATCTGAATCGATTGGTTCAAAATTGAATAAAATCGAACTTATGTTTAGAATTAAACCAAACCGAATAGAACAGTTTGATTTAGTTCTGTTAGACATGTTTACCCAACCTTATTTTTCTTTTTACATACTTACGATAGCAAAGCAAAGAGAATGAACGAAATGAAAATTTGAAGAGAAAGAAAATGAGAGAAGTAAAGAAAGAAGGAGAAGAAAAAGAAGAAAAAAAAAAAGGAAAAAAATTTTCATGGTTAGATTATTTATTATGATTTTAGAAATTTTATTTTAAAATTTAATTTTTGAATTTCATTTGATAATAGTATTATTTGCGTGAATAGTATATTTTATTAAAGGATTAAGTTTTGATTATTAGTTATTATTGTTAAATAGTTATTACGCGATGATTTGGAGAAAAAAGAAACATCTAGAGAAAAATAGGTTTTATTATATAATATTCACCTCAATATGATCTAGTTCATTTATAATAATCTTGGGCTATTTGCATTCGGCTGGAATAGATGAATATATGGGGTGTATGTCCTCATGTCAACATTTGCTCTTATTTCTCATCAATACACTTGATTGCATGCACATATAAAAGCTCTAAAATTTGCCACTCCCTACAGTCAATATCCTTAACACTTAAATTAACTATATGACTATGCCATTTGTCAATAAGGATCCCATATAAC
This sequence comes from Melia azedarach, assembly GCA_028052125.1. NCBI lineage: Eukaryota > Viridiplantae > Streptophyta > Magnoliopsida > Sapindales > Meliaceae > Melia > Melia azedarach. The sequence goes on along the minus strand of CM051396.1, from coordinate 7,001,010 downwards.
TCTCATATCTCTGGCTTTCTCTTTAAGCTTCTTAGTTCTCTTTTTAATGACTGGTAGTAGATTTTTATTCTATTTTTGGTAGTCAAAATGTATCATAAATAAAACTGATTAGATGTAGTAGTAAAAAATAACCAACATCAATAAAAACACATAATAACTCACCTATCATAAATAAGCTTTATTATCTTCTTTTTATTATCCTCTAACAAATTGAGCACTAGTAACCTTTGAATTTGTTAATTTAATAATTAAAATTCTCAGTCATACTGTTTATAACATAAGTTGTCATCACTCTAAGTATGAAGAAATGTTCACACTAGTGAGGTAAATGGATATCAGTGAGCTATTTGTGAATTGCATTATTGATGTTTTTTATTCCATTATGTACTGTCAAAACTTTAAATTTTTTCCAGATCAACAAATTGCTTAAAAGAGTTTTTTCAATGACGTGTTTAGAATTTTTGTCTAACATTTGTATAGATGTGCTTGCGACAAAACCTTATATCAACACCAGGAAAATGTTTCTCTAATGCAAGTAAAACACCTTTTGTCCATATGTTATAAAACAATATCTTGAGCCCTATTCACCCCAAATTGGTCATATAGCTTTTCAAGAAAATAACCTTATGACTGTTGATTTTCACTTTCCACAATACTAACAACAAAAGGATAAATTCCATAATTACTATCTATTGCAACAATAGCCAATAAAACTTACTTAAATAGCCCTATAAGATGACAACTATCTAATATTATGAAAGGTTTACAATCCTTAAAGAAACATTTCCTTTGAGCATCAAAACTTATAAAGAATCTCTTACATATAGGGTTCATATCACCAAGTCCACATGTTATATGCAAGTCAACTATGGAACCAAGATTTATTTGGTTAATGGCTAATGCATACCTCTCAAGCTTGTTGTAGGAGGCCTTATGATCTACTCCGAGAATGTCTAATGCCTTCGTTCTGATCCTATATGGTGCACACATGATTCTATAGTTCCTCTGTAATTCATTTGCAATAGCTTCGATGTCAAAGTCTAGATTGGTCTTGAATGGGTAAACGAATAGGTAAACATATAGATTGAGTTAGCTTCATAATTGTCAAAAATTCTACCATGAGTATAGGTTGGATTGAAAGTCATGATCTGGAAATATAATCTATCCTATATTAGACTAGTATCTATCTTCCAACCACAATTAATTGATACATATTTACAGGTCACCCTCGACTTCTCATATTTCAACTTTTTCAATTTGAAACCATTCTTGACTTCATAAACCTTCAGCACCTTTATGAAATCATAGATTGTGTAAAAATGTATCCAACCTTTAGCTCTATATTGCCATTTGTATCTAAACAGTACTCAAGCTCTTACTGTTCATTTCATATCGGATGGTTAAAGCATTTTCGTCATCCTTGTCACACCTAAATTTTGCCATAACATGAGTAATTTGAAATAAAACTCGCATCCTAAAATATTCAATCAATCTCAACATTACAAATTATAAATTCTTCAAAATATAATGCCAAATTTCAAAAATTATATAATCAACATATTATTAAAATCTCAATCCTAAATGTAATCTTAAATAAGGTATTCATTATAAATTTAGTTAAGAATAGCTAACATGATTTAAATCTTTTACTTACATTTCTTAATAAGTATAAATATAGTAAAGACAATACTTATTTAACTAGTAAAAGCCACATAAACTCTAACACTGGCTTAAAAAACATACCTAACAACTCATTGCTCTAAGCACAAACTTAATCTATAAAATATAAATTGACGAAGGGTGAGTTGCCTACTCGGTAAGTAAATTCATGCACAACTTTTAATATTTAAATTATTTCATTAGAAAAACAATTAGTTTTAAGAATTGTTTAACAATAAATATTTATGTATGAAGTCATTACTCTAATGAAAAAAATATTTGAAATATGTAAATATGATCTCAACATTTACTAAAGTTAAGAATAATATACCTTATAAAAGCATTACCAAATATTTAACAAAATCATTTAACTCATGTTCCGTAGCATCACCAATACCTCGATATCTCATTTATTATAATAAAAGATAATAATATCCAAAAAATTTGGTCATTAACAATCATTAAGTGTACAAACAATAATCTAGCTAGCTAGTCGGTAACAGCGATAAAAACAATTATTACAACAAATAAGTCAAAACATAGTTTACGAAATATGATATTTGATGAAAGGTAAAACTGATAGCGTTTATTTTTCATGTACAGATCATACGAAACATTCAATAATTTGATAAACGATTTTTTCAAAATAAATATTTAATCATTAAAATTATTTCTTATTTATTATGAAACAATATCATGCTTACAATAATAAATTAATATTTTAAATATTAAAAAAAATACGTTATATATAAATTTATTACCTAAACCGAAGCAAAAACTTTCACGCTACCACTAATCATTTGGAACTTCCAAATCTTCTTATCCATAATAAAGTATAACTTAATTACAACTATAATAATACAACATATTTCAAGATCCCACCTTTTACATTCAATTCCTTTAACTAACTATATATCAATAACTTTTATCACATTCTAAAGTCCTTCAAATTGCAACAATGTAATCCTCATTCTTAGAACTTTTTACATCTTAAATTATAAAATTTTTAACATTTAATCAAGTCCAAAACCATACATTATAAAGCCTTAAATTTACATCTTTCTAATGTCTTTTTAATGTCGTCCTAAATAACCTCAATTCAATAATTTATAATTATTCAATCTACTGATCAGATTAAGTTAAACTTTTAGACAGTTACTGAGGACACATACAAATACTTTGTACAAAAGTTTTATAATATTTGGACATCAAAAATATTTTTAAAATATTTTCTTTTTCAAGTAAAACCAAATTGTCCTAAAATATTCAAATTTAAAAATTCATAACAATTTTTATAAGCATCTAAAAATTAAGAAAACTTTGAAGAATATAAATAGACATGTACATAAAACAACATACCAATTCTTAGAATTTTTAAAGATCATTTTATCAGTCAAATAAACATATATGTTTGGACGTACTACAGAATTACTGTTTTCCATAACAATAGAGTAATGTTTGAATAATTATTTAAAATTGATCCCTTAATCAATTGCAATTAAATAAAATTGTACAAATTCTTTATTAAAAGTTGTTTAATATCATAAAAAATTTGTTAAGAAAACCAAACATGAAATTCTATGTTTAAATTATTAATAAATAAACTATTCAGTCATCTTAGTAAAATTTTAGTCCTAATAACCATCAAATAATAATACTAAATCAATAATCTGATCAATCAAACATGTCTCATGTAACTAAGAGTATATGAAATCTTAAAAGAGACATAATTTAATATTCAAGTCCTATAAAATATTCAAAAATGGAGAATACATGAAAATACTTCTTTTCTTATTTTTCTCTTCTTTTTTATTTCCTCTCTATTTTTTTTCTTTTTCCATTTGATTTTCTCTCTTTTTTGTTTTCTTCTACAAAATAAGATAATAACTCTATTATAAATTCACTTCACCATATGTAAAATGTCACTTAACTTCCTTAGCTCTTTCTTTCACACTATTCACCCATAATAAAATGTTTGTTATCCATTCTATTCTTTTAAAAAACATAAACATATGCATCTATAATTAGATAATCTCTTCAAAAGAATAAGTATATTTATTTCATAAATTTTAATCTTTTCTATTCTTACATAACATAGTGTAAATATATCTATATATATGTGTTTCTATTGTTAATAAGGCTTATAATCTTTATCGATTGACACATCATTATCATTCCTAGATTTGCAATCAAGCATTTTACCATATGAAGCATCATCTTTTTCTGATGGCAATTTATTCTCTAAGTCAATAACCAGCAACATTTTGAGTACTTCTAATAGCCTTGTATCTTAACAATCATTCTAACAAGGCCACATATTTGTCTAGTTTAAAGCCTAGCAATTGTGTTGATTGCACCTGGTTCAACTTGTGATTCATCTTCAATATCAAGTTCGTAATCAATTGCAAAGTAATTATATATAGTCTGATCAGATGATGTGGAATCAACTGCAGTTATAGCCACTAAGGTTGGCTGGTTCAATTTAAGAGAGAGAAACTATATCTTTTGTCTACAAACTCTTTGAATATTGCATGTAAGTTAGCTTCACTTGTCAAAGGCATCTTGTTCTTTAACCAAGGAAAATGAACAACAAATGTAACACATTCTCATTCATAAAGTTGTTATGGCAGTAAACAACTTGCACATTAGTCTATAACTTCTACAAAGTGTAGTGTTTAAGGAAGACTCTAGCTATATCAATATCTTCTCCACCAACAATGCACCTCATTTGAAATTTTGATGGTCCAAGACAATGAAACATGACCGTTAATCATATAAAATACTTGAAGATGTTATGCACGTTGTATACAACACAGAACAAGTTTGATTTTGGTCATACTTGCTTCACTAATAAGAATAACACAAGTACCTTAATATTACCAGCAAACAAAATTAGCAATAAGTAATTCACTTGTAACATCCCAATAGAAAGATTGACAACCATAAATTAAGAGAATGAGAAAATGACATAAACTTAGGGTGATTTTGACAGCTATAAACTATGTTGAATGCCAAAATCTAAAATTTATTGAACCTATAACAACTTTACATGATTGTTTTAATTATCTGCAAGAACCAACTTTACAAGATATACAAAGTTTTACAAAGTAGTCATAATATACAATGTTTAAAGCAACATCAAATAATACAGAAACCTCTGTAATACAACAACCTAAAAATAAGCTAAAAATAAAGTTATGCATTTACAACAAAAGGGCTAGTTCATTAAAATAAACTAGGATTCTATAATAAATCAGGAATAAAAAAATAGTGATAAACTTATAACATAAACCAACACCCACTAACAATCAGGGATAAACTTACATCATAAACCCACTATCAAGCCAAACAATATACTAATGCAATTAAATAATATAATAAATAAACTTGGTTCTATGATAAATCATCTTAATGACTACATATAACATAGGATCCGTATTAACAAACACCGCAGTAGCAAAGTGATTTCACACATGCAACAAATGGCCACCAAATCTGAAAATATACCTTAAACGCATCTTCGAAATCTTGTTTAAGTGCCAAGTCTGTGGCTTGTTTCTTCGCCTTTTTATGAAATATGTAACCCACACACGAACAAGCTAATTCATGTGCGTTTTGTCTTTATATATATAAGCAACCCTGTTATTTGGCTCGAAGTTTTCCTACCCTCAATCAACCACATCACCCATGATCTTAGGTTTAGCTATTACAAACGTTAGATTGAGAAAAAATCATAGATGCTATTCTCAGCTTTAATATTTTCTTATTCAGAGAGTGTAGCAGAAAGTGATATGATACTATATTTGACGAGATGTAAATTAAACAATATACATCTATTTACAATTTTACCCTTTACATTAATGGTCAACTAATAGAGTTGGACGATCTAAAGGAGGTAAGTGATTTATTTTCCAAAAGTTGTTGCAAAGTTATGGTTTTAGATACCTAAAAAAATCTCTTTACAAAAACTTCAACACAAACAGGTTATTTTAAGAAATTTTCCAATTATATTTTGAGAAATCAATAGTTTATAATTAGGAATTGATTGCAATAGCAAATATCTTGATAATATTATTATTTATTTTTGCTAAAAGAACAATTATTATGTTTTTTTAAGCAAAAGCTATTGGAGATTACATTAAAAAATTTAGTGAAAATCTAGAGCATCAATTAGATCTAATTTGGCCACTTGCCTACAAAAACTATACTTAACTTTGGATTATTTGTCGTGTTCATTTTGAGCAAAATTTATCCTTATTCAAGGAAACTCTATCTCTACTTTTTTTTTAGAAGAAAATTGGTCTCTATAAATTACTGAGAGGACATAAACTCTAGCAAGATACCATTCACTTGACTAAAGGATGGTTGGATAAAAAATTATTATATTATACATTCCAAATTTTAAAGTTCTAAAATTTATATTAAATTTTTAAATTTTACATAAAATATCTTTTTTATTTGACATATTTCAAAATTTATAGAAAGAAGGAAAGTACTAAATTATTTTTTACCCTATTAACAATATGAGATTAATTTTTTTTCATTCTTTATCCATTTTCTATAACATAATCTTAATTCTGTTGATTTGAACAGGTCCCTTAGGAACTTTGTTACTCTTACTAACTTTAGTTATTCTTTAATTTCGCATAGGTCTATATGAGAGATTATATTATGAAAATTAAGAAAACAATTTTTTTTTTGTTTTAAAAAAATTTAGCGATAAAAAATTAGGGTAATTTTCAACTTTATCTATTATTTTATTGATAATTTTTATAAATAACCTCAATTTTTTAACAATACTCAGTAATGGCTCTAAAAAGAATAAAATAACTCGTTTACCTTTATTATTATTAATATTATATATATAAAGACAAAAATAATCCTATATAGTTAAAAAAATAAAATTTACTCTATATATAATTAATAATTTATATTTTATTATGAAAAATAAATTACTTATCTATTAAAATTAAGTTAAAATATTCTCTTAAATAATAAATAAATAAACTTAAATTAAATTATATATCAAAATAAATTATTTATAAATTAATTATTAATTAATTAAAAATAATTAAATTATTTGATATTACTATTATATCATATGTTGTGTATATTTAAATTTTTTAGTATTTTTTCTATGTATCAAATATCAAATTATTAATTATTATCTTTATTAATATCAATTTTTTATTATTTTAATAAGTAGTTAATTAATTTATTTATATAGGGATTATTTTGATAAATAATTTAATTCAAGTTTATTTATTTTTTTAAGAGAATATTTTAACTTAATTTTAATATATAATTAATTTATTTTTCTTAATAAAATATAAATTATTAATTATATATCAAGTAAATTTTATTTTTTTAACTATATAGAGTCAATTTTGTCTTTTATGTATAATATTAATAACAATAACAGCAAATGTGTCATTTTGTTCTTTTTAAGGGCACTACTGATTATTTGTCAAAAAATAGAGCAACTGCTGAATATTATTAAAAATTTGAGATTATTTATGAAAAATATCAATAAAATAGCGGATAAAGTTAAAAATTACCCAAAAAATTATATCCCAATAACAAATATAAACTATGATAAATCAAAAGATTAAAAACTAATAAATTAATTAGGCAAGAATTTTCTTTTGATTGATGGAAAATTGAAAATAAAATATTTTTTTCTTTCAAAAAACAATTGATTTTGTACCAATCAAGCATTAAAGGTACCTTAACTAAAAGATTTTGGTAACTGTATGCTAGAATTTCTTTCATCAAACTATAGAATCCATTATTTTTAGTGAATTGATGAATCAACCCCGTAATGAATTCATTAACATTGATGAATTAAGTTAGAATCTACTAAAAACCTTAATAAGAAAGTAAAATAGCATAATCTAACCTTGATAATTTGTAGTAGGAGTTTCCACCACAGTATTTGTCATAATTTGCTACAAAATATTAGGAAATTCGCTTAAAAGGAGAATATTGAGAAAGTTTTTTTTTTAATATTATACATTGCATGTAGAATCTACTAATATTATATAGTAAATCTACTAAGAGTCAGGTATATTGATTGAGTCGAGTTTAGTGTTATTGTGGACATCTGCACTTAAATTTAGGTGATATCTGTCCTCATAAGGAGGGAACCAACTCTCATACAAGAAGAAAATTTACTCACATTTTAATATAATAGGTTCCATTTTTAATTAGCAGTGAACTTCATTTATAATAGAGATCTCACCTTCGGGTAGGGATATTGAGAAAGCTCGAGTTCAATAGTTTGCTCGAATTGAAACTTGATAGGGGCAAAAGTAGAGTTTGCTAAAATAGCCCAAACTTGACCTGACTTGGATTAAGCTCAGTAATTTTAGACCAAGTTAAAGTCAGTCATAAAGACATTTTGCACCAATCCTGGGCTTTCATTTTAAAATTTTCCACATGAGTCAGGCCTGGGCCTGGGTTTTCACTTGAAATTCAAGTCAACCTAGCTTAAAGATTAAATCTAGCTTTTCTTTTGTCACAATCACTGAATATCCTTAAAAATAATTTATGGATATGAAATTAAGAAAATAAATTTATATTTATATATCTAATTATTTTATTAATTAATATTCACTTAACGAATTGTTTAAATAATTTAATTAATTTTGGTTTGTAGGAAAGAGGCTCTTAACATGTTTTTTTTTTAATATTATATATACAAACTATCAATATTACATTTGGGAACTATTAATCTTATATTAGAGATCTATCGAGAATCGAGATTCTTGATCGAGTCGATTTTAGTGCCGCTCGGAAAATTGCACCATATTTAGATGGTGTCTACCCTCACTAAGAAGAGGGATTCGCCCTTACGTGTGGAAAGAATACTACCCACACTCTAATATGATGAGTTTCACTTGTTATGGATTATGAACCTTACATATAATGGGCGTCTCACATATGGTGAGAGATAAATCCTTATCAATAGTAAGGATCGAAGACTAGGCCTTTCATAGGAGGTCTAGTTCCCTGGCCACCAGGTTAGGCCTTGGTGGATAGGCACTTCACATGTTAAATCTAGATAATTGAGCTTGTAATGAGCCAATAGATTACTTGAATAGATTATTTACAAATAAAATAACTAGTAAATAGAAGACTTAAGATAGTTAATTTTCATTTCTTCCAATTCTAGTGGTGAATAGCCTTATGAGTTGGATAGATTTACAATATATCAGTTGTTGAAGAAGACTAAAAGTAACTAAAGGTAAAATTAGAATTTTAGGAGTCTGAATATAAAGTTCATACTCAGCTCAAACAACGTAGAATCTAGGTTTGGGTCAGACTTGAGCTTTAATAAATTTATTTGAATTTAAATCAATTTGTAGCTTGATTTTTTGCCAAATCTAGTAAAATATTTACCCAAAAAATATGTCATTTTGTTAATCCCACAGCTTATTTTGTCATTGCAAAAAGATATCATACTAAGTGCTTTTTCTAAGTTAGAACGACAAAATACAATTTGCCATATCAATATATACAAACTTTATCTAAAATAGTTGAATTTAATAAATTGAGTATAAAGTAAAAAATTAAATTGGTGGTTGAATGTATTTAAATCTAAAGACTTATATTTGAAGTAAGATTTTGTGTAAAAAAAAAAAAAGTCCTTAATCTTATCCCCTCTCTCTCTCTCTCTCTCTCTCTCTCTCTCTATATATATATATATATATATATATATATATCTATATATATATATGTATGTATGTATGTATATATATATATATATCTTAAAGTTAACCGGAGTAAATAATTTGTCCTCATTATGCTTTTTACATGAAAGCAGTAACGAGGGTAATCTTGTAAAAGAGCACATTTTTTTATTAGGATAACAAAAAATTTCCTAGTAATAACGGTTTTAGGCTTTTTTTTTTTTAATAGGAAAAAATGAAGTAGGTTTGATCTAATAAGAGGGAAAATGTCATTTCCCCATCATATTATTATTACTATTTACTAACCCGTGAAATTACAAAGAACAAAAATAGGTAAATTCTAAAGATATGACACCATACTCATTAATCTCACCAGCATGAAAATTAGTAAGAAAAAGTCACAAATATCCTTACAAAGAAATTAATCTTATTAAATATCTTAATTCTATTATACTTGACTCATTTTATTTGTTTGACCTTAATCGACTTCGTCTCCATTATTTTCTCAACTTTTATCAATTTTATATAACTAATATGAATACTTGATCGTGTTCAATTAATTTTCTAAATATCATAATCAAATTTAGATGAATAAGAAAATAAATTCTAAAATTTATGCAATAAATCTTCAAAAACTCAAACAAATACTTGAATAATTAAAGCTAATTATAATAGGATATTATAAATTGAAATGAAATGAAAAGTGATTTTATGTTTTTGATGTAACGTAGAATTTTTTTTGTTTTTGAGTACACAAAATTCATGTGGTTTTGCCGTAAGAATGAGCGTAGTCGAGTAATAATGAGGGTATTTGTGTCTTTTTATCTATTGTTTTGACATTTTTGTGCGACAAATGAAAAGAGAATCGTATTTTTGACTTTTCGAGAATTTAGATAACATAATATTTAAACATTGAAAACCCGATTACAGCCTCCGACTAGAATGAAATCAGAACCGTTTAACGTACACGATAGTGGGCCCAGATGTTGTGTGACATATACTATCGGATTCCTCCAAACTAAATGAAAACGCTCCAGATCCAACAACATTTTAAATAATAATAATAATAATAATAAATAAATAAATAATCTACCTTCTCTATCGTCACTCCTAAAATTCAAAATTTCCCCTCTCTCTAACGGCTACATTTCTCTCTCACTTCTCTCCTCTTCTCCTCTCTTCTTTGTCTCTAACTTCCTTCAATCTCGCTATCTTGCTCGAACAAACCCTACTCTCTCTCTAGCATTGTTAGTTTCTCTCTCTCTCTCTCTCTCTCTGTGAATCTGTAACGATGAAGCACTTTATGCAACCAAGAAACGCAATCTTGAGAGAAACTCACTATAATGATTCGCCGTCTTCGGCCTCTCCAAACCCTAATTCTACTAAATCGAAGCCGTCGCGGAGGCAAAAGTCATCTAAAGAAAATGCTCCGCCTTCAGATCTGAACTCAGTCCAACCCTCTCCATCGCCGGCGGCCAAGATGAAGAGTCCGTTGCCTCCGCGGCCCCCCAACCCACTCAAGCGCAAGCTCGCCATGGATTCCGTTCTCGATAACGTCGTCCCCGGCATTTCCGATTCTGGTGTTAAGGTGATTCTTGGAAACTTTAAGGCCTTTGTTTTTCTTTGGCTTCTTAGAAATTGGGGAGAGTAGGATATTTGGATGTTCTGGTTTTGTGTGATTGTTTTATGTTATGATACAGGAATTCAATCTCTTTTTTTTTTATTTTTTTTTTTATTTTTTCTAGTTTCAGTTTGGTTAAAGAGAAATCTGGATTTTCTTATCTGGGAGAAAACTGATAAAGTCACTCAAATGTGCCTTCTCTTTGGCGGCTAAGATAGCCGAGTTAACAATATCAGAGAATTTTTTTTCCTATATTAGTAAACGAAAGAGAGTACAATTTAAGTCAATTTCAATTTATGTTGCATTTCATTTTCAAAATCTATTTAAAATGTTTCCATTCTTTACTTGGGTTCGTCAAATATCGACAATAAAGTGAAAAGTCTATGGTAAGGCATCTTCAAAGTTGAATTTAGTTTCTGCATAAACTAAATTAAAACAAGGTCATTGTTGCTGCTGCTGTCCTTGAAATATTACTGACTAGCTGCGGGTATATAATAGATTCTGAGATTAGGAATATTTTTGAATGTCTCAAATCAGGTAATAGTGCGAATGCGACCTCTAAATAAGGACGAGGAAGATGGGGAAATGATAGCTCAGAAAGTTGCTAATGATTCTGTGTCAATCAATGGGCAAACTTTCACATTTGACTCAGTTGCTGACATGGAGTCAACACAGGTATCATATCATCTACTTGACTAGTTGTGGGTGGTTGAATTAATGATGATTTTTTTTAAGATACCTAATTTCTACTTGGTTACTTGTTTCCTTCCAGCTGGATGTTTTTCAGCTTGTTGGAGTCCCACTTGTTGAAAATTGCTTAGCTGGGTTTAACAGTTCTGTATTTGCATATGGACAGGTGCCTCATAACTTGTTTTTGTTTCATTTCAAATATTGTTGTATATTACTTGTAGAAACGCCATTTACATTCTATGCATATTTGAATTTTGATTCACCAGACGGGGAGTGGGAAGACTTATACTATGTGGGGGCCAGCCAATGCCTTGTTGGAAGAGAACTTATCCAGTGATCAGCAAGGCTTAACTCCTCGTGTTTTTGAAAGACTCTTTTCCCGTATAAATGAGGTGAGATTCACTTTTCAGGATTGAACTTTTGAATATGTATGTATTATATATCCTAATCTTGGCCTCTGTATTGTCTTTGTAGGAGCAAATTAAGCATGCAGATCAGCAGCTAAACTATCAGTGTCGCTGTTCTTTTCTTGAGGTTGACTTACTAAAGACTATTCCATTAGACATATTGATTTTTTAAACTTTGTAATTTTGTATAATTCTTGTTTCTTCAATATATTTATGTAGATTTACAATGAACAAATCACGGACTTACTGGACCCTAGCCAAAAAAATCTTCAGGTAACAGAAACACTGACTTATATTTATAGGAAATAAAAGTATTGTTTTCCCTGACCCTCTTTGTGTATCATTACAGATAAGAGAAGACGTTAAATCTGGTGTTTATGTTGAAAATTTGACTGAGGAGTATGTCTGCACAATGAAGGATGTCACACAACTCCTGATAAAGGTTTGTTTGTTACTCTCTTGGACCATGGTATAGTGTGAATGCTTAATGGGTTCTCTGTTTTATACTTTATTTTTAATGCCCGTAAGGAAACTGCTATACAAGTATTTGGCTTGTACTCACATCCATGAGTGCATTGCATAGCTTATATTGATTTTCTTTGTATTTAAATCTTTTATTCTTTAAATCAAAAATTGAATTATCTGTTATTGGTTACTGCCCAATATTTTTGTATCCTTAAATAAGATTGCCAAGTGCATGAATTGGTGTTAAGGGTTGACTACATTTGAAGCCAGTAACTCCTGTGTGGTGAATAAATTACACGCAGATTTAGGTATAGTATTGACATTGAATGAAATGGGACTGTCTCAGATGACAGTAGTACAAAGATTCTGTTTGAATTCAAAATTAAAGAAATGCCAACAACAAAGAAAATGTGATTTAATTTAATTGTTGATGGTGTTTATACCCCAGGCGAGTGAATTATTTAATTTTTCAAGCAATTTCAGCTATTGAATATGTGATGCAGGGATTATCAAATAGGAGAACAGGTGCAACTAGTATAAATGCAGAAAGCTCCCGATCACACAGTGTTTTCACTTGTGTTGTTGAATCACGATGCAAGGTAATCACTGCTGCAGTTAAAATATGAGTATATTTTTTTCTTTTCTTAAGGCATATAAATCTAGAGTAGAGATAGTTAAACATGGCCTTTATCAGCTAAGCAACCTGTACCCTTGCGAGTTTTTCTCGCGATAGTGTTACAAGAATGGAATTTAACAACAGGCAATTGCAGAACAAGACTTGAATGTCTCTCGTTCTTCATTGTTTTGTCAAATTCCTAAGGTAAACTTTTGTGTCTTATAGAGCAAGGCAGATGGTATAAGCAGGTTCAAATCAAGTAGAATAAATCTTGTTGATCTAGCTGGGTCAGAACGACAGAAATTGACTGGTGCTGCTGGGGAACGTTTGAAGGAAGCTGGGAATATTAATCGATCTCTCTCACAGCTTGGGTAAAGCTTACTGTGTCTTCTGCCGTATATTTTTTCTTGATAGTGTGCATTTAAGATTCACACATGAGTATTGGTTATAGTTGATTGTTCTACTTTAACTGAAAAGGTATTATTTAGAATTTGGGGTATGTATGACTGATCTGCATTTTGGTACTCTTTGAGGCCTTTATTTATTACCTCACCAAAACTATGAGGTTTAATAGAAGGTTGATTCAACCAATTATGTGATTATGGTGTTTAGGCTGGAATTCAAGCAAATTCTATGTTATACTGTTGCGGAAATTTAGATATCAATTAAGAAATTGAGCAAGCAAAGTTCAGTTGTAGAACAGGGAACACTTTATGTACAAGCTATAAAAGAAGTGTATTATCACAGGATATGCAATTTCACACAAGTGATGTAAAATTGATTTGGGATGATTTTTTGTTGTGTATTTTTTCCTGGTTTGTTCCTTTTAAGTAGAGTCTGTTCCTTATTACTAAATGACCAACTGTTCTTATTAGTGACAGTGCTGCCTGAACTGGTTCTTTTGTCATCTATTAAATATGAAACATTTTGTTGGTCATTGGAAAAAAGTTTCTGCTGCATCTTTGTACCTTTACTTTTTTCTTTTGAGATTATTTTAGCACTTTGCTTATGGCACTTTATTGTTGGGCCTCCAGGAATCTGATAAATATTCTAGCTGAAGTTTCCCAAACAGGAAAGCAGAGGCATATACCATATAGAGACTCCAGATTGACATTCTTATTGCAGGAATCTCTTGGTGGTAATGCAAAATTGGCAATGATCTGTGCTATTTCTCCAGCACAAAGGTAATACTGAAGACTCTGCCTTTGCCTTTCTAGATGCAACCTTTTCTATTGTATCTTCCTATTTCCCTTTCTCCATATACAGAAGCTCATTTAATTCAGCAATAATGCAGCTGCAAGAGTGAAACTTTCAGTACGTTGAGATTTGCACAGCGTGCAAAGGCAATTAAGAATAAAGCAATAGTTAATGAAGAAATGCAGGATGATGTGAACCACTTGCGTGAAGTGATACGACAACTAAGGGTATATTCTTGCTCTTGACATTTTATTCAGATAAACATGTTTAAATATAACTTACTGTGAATGTAAATCTGGTTGGATAAATTAACAGGATGAACTGCATCGAATGAAGGCAAATGGTCACAGCCCAACTAACCCCAATGGAGGATACTCTGCAGGTTGGGCTCGTAGAAGTTTGAATATACTAAAAAGCTTGCATCATCCTAGGACTTTACCTCATATTGATGATGATAGTGATGAGGAGATGGAAATTGATGAGGATGCAGTTGAGAAGCTCTGCAATCATGTAGATATGCAGTTAGCTGGCATTGAAGGCAGCCACAAAATTACAGAAGAAAGATCACAAACAGTTAAATCAGAGCGGCAATTAGTGGTCTCTGGAGATGGATCTTTGGCTGAGACTAAGTGTAATATGCTTGAAACTAGTATAATAGAAGATCAAGGTGCAGAAGATACAGATGTTAATATGGAGGAGTGTATATCTGAACAAGTACAGAATCATGAAAATGAAACCATGATTGTTGATGGTGCTGAACCTGTTACAAACTCCTCAGACTTTGGTAATGATATTGCACTGCAGCATAATATCATAGACCAAAATGGTAAAGAAAATATAAACCAGTTAATTGTTGATACAGATTCCTCTAGGCAGATTTCAGAGGAGAAAAAGATTCTTTGTTCCTCTGACAGTGAATTGGTAGATGTAGAATCGGTAAGCAAAGCAATGGGTAATGATGCTTCATGCCCGGTCTCTGATTCTCTTCCTGGAGTGTCTACAGATGTTTCAGTTGCAAATATTCCCAGTGAATCTGGAAATGGCTCTGGGAATTGTGCATCTCCATCAACTCTCAGCATAGTCACATCAAATGTATCACCTGTTCTTAAATCTCCAACTCCAAGTGTTTCACCTAGAATTAGCGAAAGCAGGAAAAGTCTGAGGACTTCATCAATGTTAACTGCATCCCAGAAGGATCTTACAGTTGACAGCAATTTAGGCCCAGAAGCTGCACATATGTCCTTTACCAAATCAAGTAAAAGCGGTTTAGAGAATGCTATTTCTACTCAAACAAGAAAGAATTTTCGAGCGACAACTGAACATTTGGCGGCTAGCCTCCATCGTGGCCTTGAAATCATTGATAGTCATCGCCAGAGTTCAGCATTCAGGCGATCATCATTCAGGTTCTCAGTCAGACCTGCAGAGTTCAAACAAGTTTTGCCGGTTGAAAAAGTTGATGTGGGTGTTCAAACTTCTCAAAATGATAAGATATCAGAAGAAGATCCAGTATTATTCTTGTGTAGTAATTGCAAGAATATAAGACAGCCAGATGTCCAAGAGGAGAATGACAGCTCAAACCTTCAGTTAGTACCTGTTGATGGCTCAGAATCTGCTGACAAATCCAAGAAGCAAGTTCCAAAAGTGAGTATGATGGCTTCAGCTGGATTTTGGAGTACTTTAACAGTCCTTGATTAGTTTAACACTTTATGATGACTTCTTTTTTCGCAATTGCTCAGGCAGTGGAGAAGGTTTTGGCCGGATCTATTAGGAGAGAAATGGCAATAGAGGAGTTCTGTGCCAAGCAAGCTTCTGAAATTAAGCACCTCAATCGTTTGGTAAATATATTTTACTAGTTTTACCAACCACTGACAATATTCTGTAAAGTGTTGGACTAACATTTTTGCATCCCTTTGCAGGTGCAACAGTACAAGCATGAGAGGGAATGCAATGCCATAATAAGTCAGACAAGGGAGGATAAAATTCTTCGGCTTGAGAGCCTTATGGACGGTGTTTTACCAACTGAAGAGTTCATGGAAGAAGAATTTGTATCTCTCGTGCATGAGCATAAGGTATATCTTTATTTCTTAAGATTAAATTTACAATATTTTACAAAGATATCTTATCTTTGTGTACTGTTTACAGCTTCTGAAGGAAAAATATGATAATCATCCTGAAGTGTTAAGAACAAAAATTGAGTTGAAAAGAGTCCAAGATGAGCTGGAACATTACCGGAATTTCTGTGATCTTGGCGAAAGAGAAGTGTTGTTGGAAGAGATTCAAGATTTAAGGAGCCAGCTACAATATTATATAGACACTTCATCCTCATCAGCTCGAAAAAGAAACTCACTTCTGCAATTGACCTATTCATGTGAACCCAGTTCGATGCCATCTCTTCTTAGTACAGTCCCAGAATCAGCTGAGGAGACGGCTGAAGAGAAATTTGAGAAAGAAAGAAAATGCTGGAGTGAGGTGGAGAGCAAGTGGATTTCTCTGGCAGAAGAATTGAGAAGTGAACTTGAAGCCACCAGGTCACTAGCCGAAAAGCAAAAACAGGAGCTAGATGATGAGAAGAAATGTGCAGAAGAGTTGAAGGAAGCAATGCAGATGGCTATGGAGGGACATGCACGCATGCTTGATCAGTATGCAGACCTTGAAGAAAAACATATTCAATTGCTTGCAAGGCATAGAAAAATCCAGGAAGGAATAGATGATGTTAAGAAAGCGGCTGCCAAGGCAGGTGTCAAGGGTGCTGAATCTAGGTTCATAAATGCTCTTGCCGCTGAAATTTCAGCTTTGAAAGTAGAAAGAGAAAAAGAAAGGAGGTATCTAAGGGATGAAAATAAAGGTCTTCAGGCTCAGTTGCGAGATACGGCTGAAGCTGTACAAGCTGCAGGTGAATTACTTGTACGACTCAAAGAAGCAGAAGAAGCTGTTGCAGTCGCCCAGGTGTGTTTTCTTAACTTTATTTGTTGAATAATTTATCTATCATTATTGTCATTTGAAAGCTTGCTTAGTCCTTGCTATTATCTTGATGTTTGCTATTGTGGATAATCTTACACTTCAAAGTGTTTATTTAAGTTTTATCACTTGTAATGATGGTGATGGGGAATATCACTTGTCTGAGCACTGATTTCTCTTTTTTGTCATTTGAAAGCATCCTTAGTCCTTGCTATTAGCTTGATGTGTTTGCTATTGCGGATAATCTTACACTTTCAAGTTGTTTATTTAAGTTTTATCACTTGTGATGATGGTGATGGGGAAGATCAGTTGTCTGAGCACTGATTTCTCTTTTATAAATAAAACACTGAATACCAATAATCTAAAGCTATTAAAAGACACAGGTTTGACAAGATTGAAGGATCAGTGCGGCAATCTAGCCAGACTAACTTTTAGTGAAACATTGATGGACTCTTGCAGTTTACATGACGACTATTTTTTGTGTTTATGTTTGATGTGGAAAATCATCCTTCATGGAAATGTTAGTTGATATTTGCTTCTTGTAGTAAATTGTTTTAGATGGCATGAATTCAGTGCTGAGTACCTGTCAACATGTATCATTAGCAAAGTTAATCAAACAGATTGCTTGTTATTGTACATGTTGGTAGGAAGTCCAGAGGAAGCTTGTACTGGTTACATTAATGTCCGTGATGATATAGCTCATAAATGTCAGTGATGGTAGGAAACAGGCATTTTTTTTTATCAATCTCTTGCGTTCTTAGTGTTCACTTGCAATCTGACAACTAATTAGTTAAGTTCTTTCTCTCTCTTTCAACATTATATGTTCACCTTTATATGATACATACCTATTTATGCTGCCAACATTCATTTACGTTGGCATAATTTTGTTTTGCTTTTGAATCTGAATTGGATATTGATTTTTCTTCTCAAATTCGACAAATCTGGAAGTCCATCAAAATTTGTTCTCAGTGGGATGCTATTATCCATTTCCTGATGATCACAAAATGATATAAGATATGTTTACAATGCTCTTGCCTGTAATGTTGTTTATATGTCTAGTACTTCATATTGGTCATATAACTTCTAATAAATTTCCATTTCTAAATTTATTAGAATAACTTTCTCTAAGTGAACTTCTAGTAGTAATTGAATAGTTTATTAGCAACTCTCATTATCTCACTAATTTAATTTTCATGTAACATTCTTCTTTCAGAAGCGAGCAATCGAAGCAGAGCAAGAAACTGCGATGGCTTACAAACAGATTGACCATCTGAAGAAAAAACATGAAATGGACATTGCTGCTCTTAATGAGGTCCAAGCAGAATCTTGTCTCCCAAAAGAAGCAACACGAAATGATTCTAACACAGCCAAATACGATACAGAGGAGCCTCATAGTGCAGCAGGTGATCAGCAGTGGAGAGAAGAGTTTGAACAATTTTATACCGAAGACAGCGATCTATCAAAGCTTGCAGAACCCTCATCATGGTTTTCCGGGTATGATCGATGCAACATATAGAGTTGCTGCAACTTAGCAGCAAATTAGCAGTGTATGTATGTATTTTACTAACAAGCTGTGTGATATTATAGATCCATTATTGTAGCATCTCATTTCTACATTCATTCATTTCAAATTTGAGGACCAGTTTTCTTGGTTCTCTTATTGTGTTACCTTATTGTATTAAAGTTGAGATTGTTGCAATTCATTATAATAGTTGAAGGTAATGGGGGAAAAGGGGGTCATATTAATAAATTTGGACCGAAATTTTTTCCTTTTTTCGTGTCTCTGTGTGTGTGTGAAATGGATATGGTGGAGCCTAGATGTATAGACAAAGGAACAAAAAGAAACTAATAACTACATATAAATAATGAAGGCATTAAATTTGTTGGATTTGGATGTCAAGAGGATAGGAGGCAATACTGAAGTTGATCAGAGTAGCTTGTCCATAGTTGAAGGCAGAAATAGACAGTCACACAAGTGCTACTACGGAGCCTTAGCCTACAAATTTAGAATGTAATTGGAGGGAGGAGACCATCAAACAAGAAGCTTGTGCCCTTGTCTTCTTCCTCTATCCTTGTGTGGACCATTTTTCTATTCACTTCACTCCGATTATAAACTGCCAAGTCATCCTCACAATTTAAGGAGGGAAATGGGTTTCGAAAATGACTTGATTTGTGGGTTGGATTCTCCAACCCTTTCAGATTTATATGGACACAAAGTATAACACGACTCAACACCCTTCTTGACACATTTAACTATTAAAATAAATAAATTATAAATAAATATTTATTTAAATATTTTTAAAATCAGTGAAATTAAATTATACTTTTAGCTAAATTTTAGGAGAATAAATATAGTTGACTCCTCGTATGTCAAATAAACAGAACAGGAACTTTTGGTTTAATTTTAATTTTAGTCCATTCCTAATTTCCCGTTCCAAACCAACGCTAGTTAAAAAGGGTTTGACAGCCTGGCAGTGGACCCCATTTAATCATGATTAATTATATAATGAATTGAACAAGCATTTTCAATCAAATGGACCCCGCTTTCTCTTCATCATCGGAGTTACTTGTGGAAATCTAATCTACCAGCTAGGCATTTCTATTTTCCTTTAAATTAAGTCGCCTTATGTTTCTTCTATCTTGAAAATTTTTGAAACGAATAGGAGATGAGTGACACTTGTTATCAATCAATCAATCACCTCTCTAGAGAATTAAACTTTCTAGATTTTCACATTAATTTATTTTAATTGAAACAATTAAGTCAAAATATATATATATATATATACATTTTATTAACCTACTTATAATTTAATGTTACATGTAAATTGTTTTACTAAAATTTTAAATTATTTGATATTACTTATTATATATATAATTTATTGATAATATACATTAAGAATATAATAAATTTTATTATAATACATTCAAATAATAGGCGAAAGTCTTATTCTTATTTTAAATATAAAAGAAATTCTACTCATATAAAATAAGAGAAATTCGGATATACTTATATAAATTTTATTATGATTAAATTAGTGAAGAGAATTTTAAATTAGGTTTAAAAAAAAATGACTTGCTATTATATATACATATAGATACAACTGGATTCAAATTGCTTGGAATTTCACTATCATATCATATCATTTTCTATAATCTACTTTTTGATACAAGTTATTAGAGGATTTTGGTCAATCTTTATTGATTGCCAGAGAAGAATATCTTCATAATTACATTCCCAAATCTTATATCTTAATCACTACATGAATCATTATGTTGACTAATTAATTATACATCCCAAAAATAAAAAAAGTGTCTTATTCTTGATTCATAGCTCAATATCTCACTCTACCCTATATATCACTATCAATTGATTCCGTATCCTTCATGTCACAATCTATACCATCATATTATAGAAAATTTTCAAAATAACCTTAATTTAGGTCACAATCTATACCATAATATTATTGAATTTAGTTTAAAAAATGGGCAAATTTTTTAATTTAGCCATTTTAAAATTTTATTTCTAATATTACCCAAAAAGAACAAGTTTGGACTTTTTGGCCCTCATTTGTCCCAAAAAAAACAAAACCCAAAATCCTAATTTAATTTTTCATTTCTCCCAAAATTCTCATATTCTCAATTCTTCAAAAAGAAATCCTAATTTTTTTTAATTGCCTATTCCGAAGCACTTCAATCCAAAATTGGTGTGATTAACTAGATCTACAAAATGCTACTACCATAAATTATTTATTGTTTCAATATCAAACAATTAGGTAATCCAATGTGGTGTAACAAAAACTTAGGTATGTGTTTATAATTTTTTTGAATTAAAGAATGTAAAAATTATGAAAATCTCTCTTTCTTTTAAAAGAATTTTCCAATGCAATAACAAAAACATAAGGTATAACTTTTACATTTGATTGTATACTAGGGTAAGTTTCTCGAATTTGAGATATTTTCCAAAAGTTAAAAATGAATTGCAATGAGTCTCGGGTGAAATAACATTGTAGTCACTCACTCTCATGCACAAGAAAATTGAGGTCGAGAAGTACTTCACTTGACTCTTAAATATCGCACGACATAATACTACAATTGGAACTCACTCTCAAGTTCAGTATTATGTTATTCAGGACTTGTTCTAATGTCATTTATCCAAATTTTTAATATTTTCTTTCATCGCCATGTCACTTATTATCAATTATAAATATTTTTATATTTATTTTGACATAAATATGGAAGATGTTGTTCTAGTAATTATTCACTATGAGGATCATTGGTAAAGTCATCAAATGACCTTGAGACATACTATAGTGGAAATTAAAGTTAGAGGCTTATGCATTCCAAAGAATGTTAAGTATCAATAACTTTAATTTATATGTATTCTACGAACATCTTGGGATAAATCTAGCTGAATTCACTGTTAGAATAAGAATATTGTATAGATAATGTGTATCATCATCCAATGCACCTTAGCTTTTTCATGCTCATGAGCAGTTATGTTGCCAACTTGGGGTGTTTTACTTTAATGCTCATCATTTTGGATTGTATAGGTACCGTGAAACCTACATTGCTATATATTCAATGGCATACTAACATTCCAAGAGTTAATGCATATATGTTTGCTTCTTTTGATTGAAGCAATGAAGCTAATGATACACTTCCTGTAGTATACAATGAAGAGTCCATGCATGATTATTATGAGAGTGAACGTACCAACTATGAGCACTAACAATATTCCCAGTAAAGAATGTCGAATGAACTACTGCAAAGAGCCAACTGATAACACAAAAGGATATTTGTGCTGAACATTGACAATCATAAGCGCATAATAAATAGAGAAGTGGCTCATTGGCAGGGCAAGAGAACATTCTATCCTCATCAGATTCTCGTAAGTGTTTGTGTCCATTAACTCCACAGTTAATGGCTGTAGAATTTGATGCATTCTCATGTTTTAGAAGCGTTGAAATTTGTGTTGGATAAATGTATGTTTCATGTTTCCATTCTTTATTGACTAAGTTAAAAGATGATCAAAGAATAATGTTCAAAGCATATGTTTGCTAACATCTTATGTTAGGTCTCAGTCAATTTCTCCGGGGTCTTATCTGTCACCCACATATATGACAATGCAATTCAATATGTCAAAAATGATCGGCTTTCAACATCTTCAGTGTCTTTGTTTCTTGTTCAAAGAGAAAACACATATAAATTTGTTACAACACAAAAACTTTACACTATAAGTCATAGTTAACTATATCACATGTTTTAACCTAGCTATATATATTCAACAAAATTTAATCATAATTAACTATATCACATACAATAAAAATAGCCCTTTAAAATGATCTACTTCCAATGAGATTGATAAGATCAAGATATAACAATAATTTTCAGTGATTGGCTTTTATGATTCTTTTTACAACCAAAACACACACACACAAAGACAAAAAAATAATAATAATTAATGTGACATATCATCATAAAAATTAGGGAAATATAGTAACTATTTTCCATCACTTTATATATTCCTAAAATGAAATTTACAAGAAATTATGGAAAGCAAAGAGTATTATTTACATGTAACCAATTTCTTCAAATGGCAATTTATTTCACTTGGGAAATTATAATATAATATACAATATTGTCATACATTTTAGACAATGGAAATTCAAAGAAATCAAGCTTAGATAATTTTGCAAAAAAAGAAAAAATTATTTATTGGATTTTGATACATTTTAATATAAATTAAAAATGTTTAATCCCATAACCAAAATATAACCCATCACAAATCATTTTCTGTCCAAATCAATAATTTTAATTTCAAATTCAAAATTCAATATATAAAAACTAACCTTACAAGTGCCAGAATTTGTTTGGTCACTGAAAATACTTTCCTATCAAACAAAGTGTCGTCGTCCAAGTCGCCATCGCAAACTAAAGTTAGGTGATTCCACTAATTTTTGAAACTTAAGGTTTAGGGTTTTCTGTTTTGTGAGGACGAAATTGTTCAAATTTTTGTTTTTCTGGATAGTATGAAAAACAAAGCTTGAAGTTGGCTAATTTTGAAAACTGGCCTAATTCGCGTGCTATATTTGGTAATTTCCCTTTAAGAATATTGCAAAACCAAAGGCAATAAACTTGGGCTTATATTATATGGCTTGCCCTTAGCAACAAGGATCAACACGTTCAGTCCTTAGGGTTTAACGGGGTAAGCATGATTAAGAACAACGTTCTCTCAAGTTGTGATTTCCTCAAACCTGAGGGACGTATCCGTAATTTATCAAACAAATACTAAACTTGAAATTTTTTTCTAAATATTACATACAAATTTACTACTATTTAAACTAGATATCTATTAATATTTACGACAAGAGATTTATTAGAATTTAACTAAAAAAATAATAATAAAATATCTATCATTCAAAAAATGATCCAAATATTTTTAAAAAAAGATCTCACAAATTGTGAGGTACAAATCTTACCTAAAACAAAGTTTGAAGACCTGCGCTTCCAAATTTTGCAAATTCATTTTGGTCAAATGCACATACATAAATAAAAGAGTATATACGATAAAAATAATTCCTCATACACGGATGGTATTTGTTCTGATTCCTAGGCGTACTGCCAACGTGTCCTGGGTTGGGTTGGGTTGGCTTTTGATGCATCCATGCAAGCAATAAGCTTGCTTTACCCAATTTTCTTCTTTTGAAAAAATATATGTACAGCTTTGGATTCCAGCTCAATAAATAAAGTCATTCTTATTCTTAATAAACCCTAAATCTTAATCATCAATCAGCTCAGTTGGATTTGAATTATAGTATTATTAACACCATCCGTTTTCAATTTGTATTGTCCCCACTTAACAGCTGTTTACAATTAAGAATCCATTTTCCCACAAGTTACGCGATTTTCCATTCATTCCATTTCCATATTGCAGTCCCCACCACTCTAATTTTCCAGCTAAATCTGAAAGCAATACAATCTCTAACCCATCAATCACTGTCTCTTTCAACAGTATTATTATTATTATTATTGCTGTTGTTGTTGTTATTTCTGTTTGGTTTATGAGAAAGTTACAGTAGAAGACCAGGAAAAGAAAAGAAAAAAAAGCAAGAACATATGCATAGAAAAGGTTACTAACTGTCTTAATGAATATTAATGGTGTAACAAATAACATAATTTCAATGGTTGAAAGTTGAATACAAAAAAAAAAAAAAAACTTACATCGAAGAAAGAAAAATGGACTACTCTTTCTCCTTTCAACCTTTCCAACAAACAATGTATTAATCTTTGATGGATATTAATATTCCATCACTTGGTTGTTGCAATTAATTAGTTGTATGATTTTACAATGTTGAATTGAATTCTGTAATCAATTCAGTAGCAGAAGCAAATTAATTACCAAAAAGAGACTACAATTCTCTTTTTATCATCTTCTCCATACTTCAGCTTAAATCCTTCATTTTATATATACAGAAGCCTCTCTCTATCTCTTTCTCCTTCTGTCTTCTGGGGCCTTAATGGAATTAAAACGTTTGATTATTGCTAAATTACATCTCAATTTTCATCTGATGCTGTGCTGCTGCCATTGAACCTGCTGCAGAAAAAATAATTTCAATATAGGCATTTGATTTTCAACAGAAGTCAGCATCTGAGTGAAGGTTTCACACTGAATTATGGGCTTACCATTGAAGCTCTGTGGTTGATTCTGGTTAAAACCCATTTGAACAAGGCTTTGAAGGTCATCTTCCCACAAAGATGGAACCTAAATATGATATGTAGACAGCAAATTAGCCCTGCCCTGGAAAGGATTGATCTTAAAAAAGATAAGACAGGTGTCGTTAGTACTGTAAATTACCTGAGAACCAGCTTCTGTGTATCCTCCATTAAGAGGAGGTGGAGGCAATTGCATGTTTGGGTTTCGATGTAATGCAGCTGAGAAATCTGCACTCGGTAGTAGCCCTGCTTGTTCTTGATATCCAAATGGGAATAATGCTTGAGTTGATGAATCCATTGGTATTGGATAAACAGATCCTCGAGACTGAAACATCTGCATTATTTGCTTTCCGCGTTAAAATTTTACTGCAAAATTCAAATAAATTTGTTGCAGAAGAAGCAGATTGACCAACTTACTTCTTTTGACAAGAGTGCTTCCATGTTGAAATCCATCCTTGGGTTTACGGTAGCCAACTTCATTGACAGAAACTGTTGCAGAATCATCAAAATGGTCAGTTACAGCAGAATGAAAACAAGTCTTCCAATTCCAAGAGTTGAAAAAAAGTTAGAATTTGATGGTTTTTACCTCCACCTGGCGCTGTAATGACTGCACATAGTTAATAATTTCATCAAGCATAACTGCTTTGCCAGTCACCTGTAAATTACCCCAAGTTAGAAACTTTGCACACTCGCTGTAAATTTCCTGGAAAAACTGCAGAATTCTGCAATTTGAGCTCACCTTATTGCAGCCTGGAACAAGATCCTGAAGGAACTTCATTCTCTCGCTGATCTTTTCTCTTCGAACCTGATTCAAGGCAAGGAAATTGTTAAGAAAAGACATCATTGCATTGCGTTGGATTACTTTTTGGCTTGATTCTTTGTTACTTACTCTTTCAGCAAGACTGTGACTATCAGTTGCTTGACCCCTTCTGGCTCTTACATGAATATAGTCCTTTGGCGGCTCCGGTGGCTTGGAATTATCCTTATTTTGCTTCTGATTTCCATCATTTTCATTGCCATTGGAGTCATCTTGCTTGCTCCTCTTTGAATTGGATTCTTCATTTTCTGATACAACCTGACAAAGAATTATTTCTTAATCAGTTAACCATAAATTAGAACCGACAGAACCTGAGAAGACATGATTTTGTATTTAACTTTACCTTGGCATCATTAGTTGAAGGAGATGAAGATTGGGTTTCTTTAGCTTTAGCAGCTTTCCCTCTGGGAATAGATTTTCTTTTTTTGGCATTGACATCATTTTGAGCACCTGGGATCTGCTCTGACACAGAAGATTCTTCCTTGGAATCACCAAATTCAGCATTCTCTGGGGTTGAAGATCTTGGCAACCTGCTGAATTTCTTATCAGAACCAGAATTTCCATCTTGTGGTGAGCTCTTGTTTTCTTGATGAGATCCAGCAACTTTCATCGACTGGTTACTTGAAACTCTTGATAACTTACCAGATTCTGATCTATGAATCATCAATCTCTGAGACTGAGACAATTCAATTTCACTCAACCCATTTCTACCACCAAAGCAAGAAAGCCTTGCAGCCCTCTCAGCAAACCCAGGGTCAGCAGATAAAGCTGCTAAATTTGGATGACTCGGTAAATGTTCACCAGGAATTGGCAAATTGCCTCTGATCTGTGAATCCATCATTGAAAGATGGAGCTTGGGTGGTGAATTCAATGGAGTACTGTAACAAGAAGTATTAGTACTGTTGTTATGAGATTGTTGTAAGTAAGATTGAGGTGAAATTTCACCAGAATTGCAAATATTTCCTAATCTTCCAATCAATTCTCTAATCATAACATTATCTCCAGCAGCAGAAGCAGAAGCAGGAGGAGGAGGAATAACACTAGCATTAGATGCTACAGGAGAAGAGACAATTGAACTCAAAGCAGACTCAAAGGGATCGCTCTGATCCATTGAATTATCCCAATTGGGATTAAAGAAACAGTTAGTAAGTTGGTCATTGGATTGAAATTCCATGGAAAAATTGCAAGAATTCCAACCAGAACCTGCTGCTGATGAGTTGTTGCTCTCATTAATAAACAACTTATTCTTGTCCATAACAAAATTTCAAGAGATGAAATCAAAGAATGAATGAAAATTTTAATTCTGTTGTGGGTGTTTTTGCTTTGAGAACATAAAAGATACAGAAAGCAAAAGGTAGTGAAAATGGTAATGTAAATGTAATGATAGGGAATGGGGATGTGCTTATACTAAGCAAGCAATTGCTCTTGTTGGTCACTTTATGCTAAATAAAATAAAATAAAATAAAAATGGGAAAAGAGAAAGTGAGAGTAGAAAATGAGGAAACAAACCAAACCAAACCGAGTTAAACAAAAAGGAAATGTCTCTTTGACTTTTTTTTTTTTAATAAAAATAAATTAAAATTTCCCAAGTAATAAATAGTTAATTAATTAATTATTATTATTATTACAGAAATCTCAGCCTAAAACTGCGTAATAGACGGTGAATAAGAAAGGTTGTAATGCCGGGCCTTAAACGTCAAACTATGCCAATGCCAATGCCAATTCATTGCCAATTGCTTCCTCTGTTTTTCAAAGTTGTTTTCCAGAAACATTTCACCATTTACAAAGTTTACCCATTTCTCTATTGCTGTACAACTTTCTCTTTCTGGGAAAGACGAAGGAAATGAGAAAAGGAAGGAGGTGTTTTGCTTTCTTTCGCTTAAAAATATAAAAACAAAAAACAGAGTCTCTGTTCTGTTCTGTTCTGTACTGTACTGTTCTGTTTTGTCATAAGGGATTGTATTATATTGATAATCATCAATGATTAATTCACAGAGGAAATGAGTTTGTTCACAGCCACAATTTAATTTAATTTAATTTCTTTTTATAAATAAAATAACAATAATAATATAATAATATGTGTTAGAGACATATTTTGAAAATTATGTAATCTGTAAGAGACAGAGTGTGTGGACAGATCCAAACTTATTATTTTAAATTTTCTCTTCCTCTTTTCGATCTGTCTTTCTCTTTCTTATATTTTATTTCTAAAAAGGAGAGTAAAGAAGAATAAAAAATTGTTGTCATTTTTTTGTGAACCCAAATGACTGAGGAAAACTCTTTCATCACTAGGGATTTTTTTAATGCCATTATTGCTTCTTAGTCCTTCCAAATTTTTTATTATTTTTTAAATTTTCTTTCCAAATAGTTAGTACTTCAATTGTTTACTCTAGGGTTTGTGACAACTTACCACTTACCTAAACATTATCCCATTGCTTCATACATTAGTATTGCTTGAGATTATAAAGAATGGCAACAAATTAACATATGCCATTTTGGAAGAAGAAATTTGGTTGGAATTAATTAATCAATCAATCAATGTATTCTATGCTGAGTTTGAAGTGAAAAATACCAAAACCAAAACTAAATGAAAGCTTGTTTGATGAATATGTAGCCCAGTAAGGCTTGCTTGGGATGGGATTGGTGTTATTGGATATTGGGCTTTGCTCAGCGTTTTTTAAAAAAGGGTGCTCATCTTATTATAGCATTCATTTTGGGATAATAATATTTTTGTCCCTCAACGTTAGCTTAATGACAAAGTAAGACATTATTTTATCAATTTTAACTTTTTAGTCCCTATCTTGTAGAGATGAAAATTTTCCCCGAACCTGCGGGACCCCGCCCCAGTTTGGGGCAGGTTCGGAACTAAAAATTGCAATCCGTTTGAAGTTTGGGGCGGTTTGAGGTCTAAAAGCCCAAACTGTTTAAAAATCAGGGCGGGTTCGGAGATTTCATATTTTGCCCTGCCCTGCCCTGTTTCAACCCGCGGATACTGTAGCAACCCAAAAAAATAATCAAATACTATAGCAGTGGTACTGTAGTGGCCCCAAAAAAAGTAATTTAAAACTGTAGTATACTGTAGATGGCCCAAAATATTAATCCAATATTGTAGCGGGACACTATAGCACACTATAACTAGATCAAATCAGACAAGTTGGTTCCGGCCCTGTTTTATTTTAAAAATGCGGTTGGGCAAATTCAGGGACAAATCCTTCTCAAATGGGATGGATTCGAAGATGGCAAATCCCGCCTTGAACCCGCCCCATTCCCTATCCCTACTGTTTTGTCCTTCCTAAGGTGTCATTCGCATTTTAATCTCTTCTATCATATCATTTTATCACCAGGACTAAAATGTTAAAATTTAATAAACTATAGCTTAATTTGTTATATTTTAAATTTAAGGATAAAAATACCATTATTTTCTTATTTTGAAATAAAATAGTAGTGAATAAATCCTTCAAGTTTGATAAAATAATAAATAAAGACATATTTTTATAATTTATAATATATAATTCTTAGCAAGAATCAATATAATTTAAATAACTAATATGAAAAGTTAATTTATTAAAAGTAAACAGTCCATTTTGTGACATCTCTAAAATGATATTTTTAAATTATAAAATAGTGTTTACAAAATAGTATTTTTTTTAAAAAAAGGATTTAATAGTGTTTCTTGAAACTAAATTTTTAAAATAAAAAATAATGAGGAAGTATTTGGTATTGTTCTTAAGATTAAGGTAATTATCTTGAGAATAAAGTTATAATTAATTGTAATACATACATATATATATATCTAAGCCAAAATGAATTAACACATTATTCCTTTATTTATACATAAATTATGCTTTTGATTTTGAATATTTATTATTATTTTTTTCTTATGGAACAAGAATACCATATGATGCACATATATATATATATATAAAACGTTAAAAAATAGATATTAAAATATTAAGTCCATGTCTTTCTATATCAATATAATTTTGTGAGAAATTTCATATTATTAGAAATGAAGGTTCCTTCATCATATGATGAATTAATAAAAATTGTAGTATTAAAATTAATATTACTAAAAATAAAATTTCAAGATCTCATGTTAAGATATTCAAAACTAAAAATATCGAAGACGTTAAAATATTTTTTTAAAAAAATTATTTGAATGTCTTAAATTAAAGAATCGATTTAGTACAGTTTAAACTTAAGAATTCACAAGAATAATTGAGATCCTAAAATTACAGTCAAAATCCTTGAAACCTAAAATTATTTATCAAATCAATCAAAACCTAGGTTGAAGAAAAGAAACTAATAATAATATTATAATTATTAAATAATTATTTAAAAAATACTTTTATTACCCTATTATTTTTTAATTACAAATAATTCACTCTAAATCATTTTTATAAGAAAAAATATTCACCACTAATAGTATTATTAAAAGAAAACAAAGAATCTCATAATTATTCCGCCCACAGAAGTCTGCAACTTACACTTATATTAAGTAAAATTTGCACATCTTTATGAAAAAAAATTCCCCATCAATAGTATTGTTAAAAGAAAAAAATAAAATGCAAAAAGATAAAACTTTTTTTTAATTATGTGACGGCTAAAAAGTAGCATTTAATTTGAGTAAAATTAGTTATCTAAAAGTTACTATAAAAAATTATCGTTAATTTTAAAGTAAAAGATTCTATTTTTTAATCATTACTTGGAGTGGTCTAACATTTAATTTGAATAAAATTAGTTACCTAAAAGTTATTATAAGAAATCAATCTCCTTTTCAGTTAAGAAAAAAAATAAATATTTACCGTTAATTTAAAAGTAAGAGATTCTATTTCTTAATCATTACTCTGAATGATCTAAGTAGATATTTAATTTGAGTAAAATTAGTTATTTAAAAGTTACAGCAAATAATTCGATCTCTTTTCAGTTAAGAAAAAAGACAAATATTTACTGTTAATTTAAAAATAAGAGATTTTATTTTTTATCATAATTCGAATGGTTTAAGATACATTTAATATTTGCGTTATCTCAAATTTAAATATTAATAAAAAATATTTAATATTTTGTAAGTAAAATTTATCAAATCTTATCAAAAATATATTTATACTAAAGTAGGCATGATTTTTCCTTGAATAATTTAATGTAGTCAATACATTACCCACATTCATTTAACCTCCATGAGTGAATAGTTAAATGTAGGTTGTTATAGGTAAACAAAAAACAGAAAACAGAAAACGTAAAAAACAAAAACAGAAAACAAGAAACGAGGTATGTTCAGTTAATGAAGGAGTTTTGCTTTTGCGGCTCAGCACTCTTTTTCCACCGCCCACCATTCCTCTAATCTTCCTTCTCCCTACGCTATCCCTCTGCCGCCTCCCTTCTGTAGCCAGCTTCTATAAACCATTTTTAATTATTTGGGATATTATCACATTCCTCCCCTAAAATTTAAATTTATATCATTTTAAAAAAAATATAAAAATTATATCACATACCTCCCTTATAGTGTTAGTCAACTAATTTTAAATAATAAATTTACTAAAATACCCTTAATTATTTATTTTTTATTAAAATATATTTTTTTAATAACTATTTTTAACGTTTATGTGTGTTAATTAATTCAAATGTACAAACTAAATAAAATAATTATAAAATAGAATAAAAGATACAAAAATTAAAAATTTAATTTCAAGTATAATTTTTTTAATAATTATTTTTCAAATGAAACACATAGATACATATAGTTAATAAAATTGATTAAAAAATTCGAGAAAAAATAATTTTTTTCCAACTTCTCTTTCATTGAATAAGGATTTAGAAAAATGAAATTTTATTTTTTAAACAAAATAACAAATATCAAATAATAATATTTTATATATTTACCCTTATACTTAACGATCAACTAACGGTCAAATATAACTATAAGGGAGATAAGTGATATAATCTCTATTATTTTTTTTAAGTGATACAAACTCAAACTTCAAGGAAAAAAATGTGATAATATCCCTTAATTATTTTTTATTTTAATATATAAATTAAATTATATATTTATTATAATTTTACTTTACATTAATTATATTATACTGTATTTTACTATTTTACTTCTAAAAATATTATGTTTATTATCTCATTTTAAAAGAAAAGTGATTCCCACTTGAATAAAAAGAAGATTCCCACTTGAATAAAAAGAAGATTCCAATGAATTTATGTAAAATTAAGTGGGTAATTAAACTTTGCAATTTGATTTTCTTTTCAATTTTAGTCTTGTTAATATACTAATTTTTTTTATGTAGATTAGGGAAAAATAAGAATAAAAATGTATTTTATATTAAAATTTATTTGAACGTATTTTTAAAATTATTTAAAAAAATATTTGATTGCATGTTTTGTAAAATTTATTTTTAAAAATAAAATACGTTATTTTTTTAGTTTTAAAATTAAAAGTGAAAGTATTTTATTTTTTTCTACTATTTAAAAAAAATGAGTGTTTAAAAGTAATTATAATTTTTTTAAATAATTATTCTACCCATCTTAAAAATGATTCCAAACCCCTTTCTCGTTATTATTTTAATTTTAGATAATTATTTTAAACTAATACTATCAAATATATGTTTTTTAAAAATTTTATTCTTATTATTTTAAAAAATATCATTTAAAAATATCTCATTTAAATTTTTATGGCTAAATTTAAAGATTTGGTTCATATTTAAAAAAATAAATAAATAACATATTAAACAATAATAAATATAAAATTAAAATATGAAAAAAATATTAAAATATTATAATAAAAAAAGGCGAATAATGATTAGAAGCAAAGACTAAATTAAAATAATGCAAATAAAATCTTTCTCAAAATTTTGAAACTGATTAATATCATTAATCCAAGTTGTTATTTCTTAATTAAGTTGAGAGGATTATAGATCCATCTCACCTCTATTATGTGTATTCGTCGGCAAAGAAATAAGAAATAAAGAAAGAAGCCAACATCATTAATAACAAATAAATCAAGAGTTAGGCTACGGTACATGTGCATGTATTATATCATTTTTATAACTTTTTCAATTTAACTTTTCATTGTGATTTTCAATTTATAAATTTATTTTAAAATTATAACATAAAAATTGAATGAAATAATTGAAAAGGACAGGGTTATTATAGTACAATTGTTATATAGGAGAATGTCCAATACCCCTAATTTTTTTACAAATATTTTATCATCCCCTTATATTTTTTTTAATATCTCATTACTCCCTTACATTTCGATTTTGCTCTTCAATAATTCAAATATTTTCGATTTTATTATTTTTAATTCAACATAAACCAATTGAACGAAAAAGTAAAATCGAAAAAAAAATAAGAGTTAAGAATAATGAGATATTAGAAAAAAATATAAAAGGGTGATAGAATATTAGGTAAAAAAATAAATGAGTGCTAGACATTTTCCAATATTGTATTTTTTTTAATATTATATATTACAATCTATCAATAATGTTGTATTATTACAATTAGAAAAAAGAATTATAGAGTCTCTAAAATATTATTAAATATATATTTTAGTTTAAATATTTTAAAAATTACTCATTTAACTCTCAACTAATTTAGATAATATGTTTAAAATAAGATGCCGTCAATATTATTAAACTTTAAATTTTTTATATGTATAATAATATGATTAATTTCGAGAAATGAATAATAAAAAAAAACTAATACTTATTCCAACATGCTTTATAATGAATTGGGAGTCTAATGAATAACTTTTAAATTATTAAAATTAAAAATATTAACAATAAAAGTAAACGAGTTCATAACTTTTAATTTAACAACTATAATATAATAATTTTATAATACAATAAATTATTTGTAATATTACTATAAACAACTTGTTGCGATTACAACGATTGTATCATACAATAATTTTGATTAAAAATTAAAAATTTATATATAGTTGTATGGTAGAATGACTCGATCAAAAATTAAAAAAATTATTAGTCAAAAAAATGTAAAAGGATGTAGGGTACATGCGAATGTACCCTAACATAACCCATAAATCAATGGAGAGGCAACGTGAGGATCAATCATTGATGCATAAAACAAGAACACATGCATGCATTCTCCTTCTTCATCTCATAAATTGTTAATTAATCCAAGGGAACACATTTCGAGGTAAATATTTTAATTTTAAATAAATAAATAATAATAATAATAATAAAAAAATACATAGTAGGTGTCGGTCTTTCATTATTATTTTATTTTAATGTTATTTATTTAATCAATTATCAATTTTTTTTTTCAAACTCCCTTCCAATCAAAGCTTTGGAGGATTTGCATATGGCAGTGTGTTAATGATTAGGGTTTGCAATTATTTTTTCTTTTAAAAAAAAATTGGTATTATAAGGTATTTTTGTATTGTGAATATTTTACTTATTTCCTTGGCTTTGTTTGCAAGTTGCTTTGTGATTATAGCAATTATCGTGGTAAACTTTTTACTTGCATTTAACCCCTTTTTTTAATATTA
This sequence comes from Melia azedarach, assembly GCA_028052125.1. Classification (NCBI taxonomy): domain Eukaryota; kingdom Viridiplantae; phylum Streptophyta; class Magnoliopsida; order Sapindales; family Meliaceae; genus Melia; species Melia azedarach. The sequence goes on along the minus strand of CM051396.1, from coordinate 6,966,664 downwards.
CAATATTATGATTTATTAATATTTATATTGTATGTTTGTTGGGACTAAAAATTCTAATATTTTTTTTGACTAATGAAAAAATTAAATTAAAACAAAAGGCATTATTTTTGTTTAACTAAATATTATCACATACATATGTAATTTAAAACTAATCAATTATAGAAGTAATTATAATGATAAAAGAGAAAATTTAATATATGTTATTATTTGATTGGATGATTCCATTATAACCATCCTATTTAAAATTCTGTCAATTTATAGCTAAAGCATAAACTCAATTTATGCTAAATAACTATTTCTTATATACAATTGAGAATTACTTCTTCCCTTTTACTACAAGCAAGGATGACAAAAATTTTAATTGGTTTGAGGTCCCATATGAACCTATCTGAAATAAGATAAAATTAAGACCACAGTATATGAAAAAAAATGTAAATAAAAGTATATATTATGGAATAAAAATAGGTTGAATATGTAGCGGTACATAAATTCACAAAACACCAATCTATATCATTTGGAACAATCAACTCATCATAAAGACTTACTTGAAGATATATCCTAAATGAAGAGGAATCCTAGATGAGGTAGTGTTAGAATGGTTGCATGAGGGGGCCATAACCCATGGTTCAAAAGGATAAAATTTGGCCCCAAATATCATAATGGTTTAACATAAAATATTCAGCTAAACGTGGGAACCACTTGATATTGTCACATCAAGTAGGCCACCTGATTTTAACATAGACAAATCAACATTTGGATAATTATCTACGCCTGATTGTTATAACTTTTTATGATTATAAAAATAGCTAACCAGCTTGTGACACATGTCAGATAAAGTAAGGGATAAAGGATAAGGTAATCTCAACTCCCAACAATAGTGCGACATGTGAAAAGTAATCTTGGATAAGGTCATAGGAGCCAATCATTATTTATCACATGTCTTAATTTTATATCTTTTAAGATAAAGATAAAATATTCAAATTTATTTAAAGATAAGAGAAGGAAAAAAAAATGAGAGTCACTTTGCTTACCCAGTCACAATCAAGGAAAGCCCCATATAAATTTATGATTTTCTTTATGTTGAAAAAAGAGTTCTTTGCTCTAAAACTTAAGAACTTTGTCTTCTCTATGGCATCATGACATTTTATTACTTTTTTCTACTATTTTCTACATTATTAATACTCTCCTCATTATATTAACTATATTTTTCTATTATTTAAGTAATTTTCATGGTTATTTACTCTTCCACTTGTATTTTTCATATCCTTTCTCTCATGATACAAGAGAGAAGGTTATATGAGTCAAAAATACCTCTTTAAGTTATTGATTTGAGTATCAGAGTGGGCTTGTCAGAGTTAGTCCAGTATCTCCTTCTAACTATGCGTTTTTATTGTCTCCTTCTAACTATGCGTTCTAGTGTCTCCTTCTAATTATGCGTTTCCAATGTCCCTTTTTAACTATGCGTTCTCTTTTAGGTGGAACGACTTTCTAGAGTTAGGCATACCTTCACAGTAAGGATTCGAGGTCAATTGGAATTCAGAGTAAAACGGTTGCATTTTGACTTAGTCAAAGTATGAAAAAATATATGGTAGCATTTTGGGATCTCTTTAAATTTAAGGTCGAGTCAAGTCAGATACAAACCGCTGAGTTCAAACTGTTGATTGAGCATTAATATTTAACTTGGACACCAGATCACCTAATACTCTACCTCACCAAGCTAATGTAATTTTCCTGCATCAAGAGTATAGTTTTTCCAATTTTAACTTGGCATCGTGGTAGTAACTTACAAGATATAAAGATTAAATTGTTGAATATTATAAAATTATGTTCTTGCATATTTTTATTTTAAGTGAAAAAATGTTATCATTTTCCGATTAGAGATTTTCTTTATTTAAAGTTGGAGAGTGTAAAACCACATAATACAAAATTGAACCGGATTGAATTTAAACCGAGCAGTATAATTAAATTTTTTGTGTAATCGACCCGCATTTGGTCCTTTTCAAAAGACCAAATCATTTAATTTGATTCTCGATACTAATGCCAGAAAAAAAAAAACCAAATTGAAATTAAATTATTTTTTTAAATTGTGTTATTAAAATAAAGTCGTTCTACAATTAAAAAAATACGTCATATTAAATTAAAAAAAAAAGAGAAAATAAAAAAAGACAATGTCATATTAAGTTAAAAGGAAATCGAACAGAATTATACTGACCCATAATTTAAAGTATCATTTTATCATAATGTCCTCTTCATCTTACTTCTAAACAACAATGTAATAGATGTCAAAATGAGAGGAATTCGTATTAATTAAATGATATAAGTACTTGTTTATTATTATTATTATTATTTTGTTAAATAGATTGCGGTGACTTTTTGCATAGGTATCTTGGGATGCTGCTCAAAGTCTTTAGTAAATATTATTTTATTATATTTGTATTTTACTTTTTCTATGAACGGTGTTAGTTAGAGCTATTATTATTATTAAAATTACAATTATTAATTTATGGGAGAAAGCATTAATTGATTAATTTAATTTCATTTATTTTTATAACCACTCTCTCTCTAAATAAATAAATAAATCACTAAAAGTGAAAAAGAGGGCTCATACGAATATTCGTTTGTGAGTGGGACGAATAAATAAATACACCACACACAAGCTAACCCTAACCTAAGCTACCCTCTTACTTTAAATCTTTTCTTACTTGGAACCATGTAACCGACATGCTTTCCCTCTTTTACGCTTAAATAATTAATTATAATAATTTTATAAAATTATATATGAAAATTAATTAATCCCAAAATTCATTCATTCATTCCTATATTTTTAAGTTCTTATGGTCATCATACACTCCCTTAACTCATAATGTAGACTTTTTCAAAAAAATTTAAGTATTATTTTTGTTATAATACAAACAATTTTCTGAATACTGAATATATTATAATTATAAATTATTTTCTCAATTAAATTTTTTATTATATACTAATAAATTTATAATATGTAATTTAAAAAAAAAAAAAAAAGAAGAAGAATGCGTTGCATATGAATGGTTAAAGAGTGGATTCCCACAAAATTTCCATTTTCAATTGACCACCCATAAATTGGTAAGCCCATACGTCGACATTACTTCATTTTTCATTTTTCAATTCTCTGATTTCATACCTTTAACTCTTTATTGGGTAATCCTACGGTAGATTGGACTAACACTTTACATTCCTTTCATTTTACCCGACTCTTTCTTGTAATCTTTAACCCTTTAAATTTATAAAAAATATAACAAAAATTGAGAATTAGAAAATAAAAATGAAAGAGTTAAAAACTACATTCAATGATACATTAATATATGACGTAACATCTTTTTTTTTTAACCGTCGTATAAGTATCTAATTACATAACATTAATTTTATCATTAGTGGTTATATCTCTACTGGAAAAACTTGATTTAGATAGAGTTGGTTCCAATACAACCATCTAATTATCATTTAACACTACATCATATATATATATATATATATATATATATATATATATATATATATATATATATAAGAATAGGATTAAGAGCCTTTTCTTTTATTTTACATAAAATCTTATATCAAATATAAATCGTTAGATCTAGACACATCCAACGGCTGAGATTGCATTTGACATATGCATTAATTATGAATGCATTAATTACATTATTAGATGCAATCTTAACCGTTAGATATGCTTAAAATCCAACAGCTTATATTTGATGTAAAATTTTGTGTAAAAAAAAAAAATCATTCTACCCCATAGATATATATAATGCATTTATCATGACTTTACCAAAAATAAAATAATTTTAAAACATTATTATGTAAAAAAGGAGCAATTTTTTTACGACTGTATAATACAATACCAATGAATTTTTAACTAGTATTTTCATTAGTAAGTATAGTAATTTAAACCAACATTTCTCTCACTTAACGGCAAAAAAGAAAAATACTCGTATTATTCAGGCAACATAATTGACAAAAAGAGAAGGAAGACAATTTCATATGTAAAATTGATTAAATTTATATAGAAGTTTGCCTATAACATCAACTGCACGACAAAAACAATGAAGTATGCTACAAAACACTTTTTTTTTCCCCTTAAATAAGCTGAGCATACCTTTTAGAAATCTCGAAAGCTCATTTTAGGATCAACCCTCTTTCCAGTACCCCGTCTTCTTCCTTTGAATCCACCTCTCCCCCGTCCTCTGCTACCCATACGTTTGAAAAATGATTTGCCGTGCTTTACTTCTACGAGAGAATGAAGCAATTCATCGCACAGAATGCAACCGACATGCAAGGTAGCTCCATCATCCAACGGAGTAGTTTTCTTGTTGAAATCCACTTCTATGATTTTAGAATCGCATTCAGGACACCGTTCCTGAGTTGTGGCAATGCGGTGAGCTCCTTGAGGGAGGAAGACGAGACAATTGCACATATTGCAGTAAAGTCTCCACTTGGGAGCACTTACTGGGTCTAAAACTAGTGTCCCGTTGCACTCAGGGCAAGCACAGACTCCTTGGGCTATCACCGAATGCCGGCATGTTGGGTGAGGGCAGAGGAAGCAAGGCATACCTGCACCTTTCCCAAGCTTGCCAGAACTACCGGTCTTATTGGCACCAAACAGAGTATCAATACCTTCAAATGGGGGATTATTGTAGCAGAATGGGCAGAGAGGGAACGACTTGCCTTCTGGACCAGCCATAGAGAAAATCAAAAGCTCGAAGCCATCCAAAGGGCATGTAAGTTCCTTGTACAGCTGTGAGAGAAATAACATGATAATCAGTGATGAAGATTCACAGCTACGAACTAATGGATGCATATTATTATTGTTAACCATTCTCGTAAATACATTTGATTATTCAATGCCTTTTGTCTAAAAGAATTACATTCAGATAACATGGATTGATAATGCATTTTTCAAAAATGTGTTATTCATTATATAGCAAATGAGATACCAATGGTTGGGTTGAGCAGCTATGCCTATGACTGAGGCCAGCGGTTAATACCTTTGGGGCCACCTACTTCAAATGATGTTAACCCACAAGTTTTTTGACTACCTGGAACTAGTCCCTAATTAGAACCAGGCAAACTTTAAAAGTGGATGCAATAGTTGGGTATCACCAAAAAGAAAAACGGCAAAGAGCAAATAAAAAATTGACAAGTACACCTAGATTAATTCTACAAATTCTATGAAGAAATTTCAAATCTATTCTTCAAATTATTTTCAGTGCATTTGTTATCTCTATTCACCTTAAAAAGTATTGAGTATATATTTCTTGCAACGAGGATTATTACTCAAGTCAACATTCCTTTAATGATATCTTCGACGATTTAATCCTTGTGGCTTTAGCAAATAACATTTTTACAACACTCATTTACCCCAAAACAAAAAGAAAAAAAAAAAGGAAAAAACCATTTTTATAATTCATTATTAAAACTGCAAACGAAATCTGAATACAATCTTCATTTTATTTTTCATTGCAACCAAATTATAGAACCACAATCAGTAAGGAAACACAACAGACTAAAGCAATAGACACACACACACACACACACACACATATATAGACACAAATATATATTACCTTAATGGTGCCCTTTTGAGGAAGATTATAAACCTCCTCACATGTAGCACAATACAGACGTGATGGTTGGGTAGAAATGTACTTCATATATCGCAGGCATTTGCCACATTTACTAAGAGCGCGTCCTGAGTCAGAAAGTGGGGAAAATTGCGCTTCAAATAGTTGATCCATACTTTTCAATCTGCAGCAAATACAGAAAAAGAAAACTTATAAGTGAAAAAGAAGCAGAACCACATGTCCAAGAAGTGCATAACACTTCCATTGTTCAGGATGACTGAAATTTAAGGTCCACAAAATGTGATGATAAATTCATTGTGCAGGAAGCACAATATCCTAAAGAAACTAGAATAGCATTTGTGATAGATGATTAAATGCACATAAAAGATTGGAAAAAAGAAAATTGACAATCAAAGAACTTTGAAGAACTAATATATCTCAGTCAAATCAAATTTAAAGATAAAAATTCAGTAAAAGATATTGATGTGATTCAAGACTTAAGTGTCTGCTCCCACATGCCTCTGACGCTGCCCCAATTCTTCTGTTGCTAGATTTACTAATGTCAGCCAGATTGAAATTGAGTTAAAGCTTATATATATATATATATATATATATATATATATATATAGAGAGAGAGAGAGAGAGAGAGAGAGAGAGAGAGAGAGAGAGAGCGCCCTTAATGGCAATATTAGCTTTATTATACAAATCCACTGAACCCCATAAACCAAAATAGTTATATCATCAGTGCTTCTGAGGTATGATCTAATATTATGATGCCCTTAGGAAACTCCATAAATTAATTATTTTCAAAGCTATTGGCCAAATTCATCGTCTTTCCCTTTTTAAGTCAGGAAGCTCTAGGGACCTTCGTGAGGATTTATGCATATCATCCTTAGCAAAAGTCTCTCTATATCTCTTAATAAAGCATAAAATCTTAAGAAGAGGGAAAGGTCTTTCAGGTTTCTTGCTTTGTCTGATTTTGATCCTTGGACATCTCCCTCTCAACCCCAAGAAGAAACCTTCCTGCTAATTTTCTATTTTTATGGGTTTTACTTCAGTTTCTTTGGAATTAGCCTCAATACAACACCCTTGCTTTCAGTTAAATTTAACAGCACGAGGGTATTAAGGAAGCATAAGAGAAACTGAAAAGGTAAATTAAAGACAACACAAGAAAGCGACATTTAGATGATGTAATAATATAGATGACTGCCCCATTTAGGAGTAACTTCATTCAAGTTAAGGACTTATAAAGATCATATAGTGCCAAAAAGAATGTGGACCATTTGATAGAGAAATCAGAGCATATATTCTTAAAAAATCATATGGCTCCAATGTAAGCTGAATGGGGGAGAAGAATTCAAGTGACAGAATCCCAGTAATTAAGAACTGATGCTTTGTTGAGCTGAGTCAAGACTCAAGACAACACCAACAGACAACTTTCCATATCACCATGCACCTTTTCAGGAAAGGCAAATGTTAAAAAGCATGCAGTTGTGATGAACATATACCAAAGGATAATATTCTCTAACCTGTTTAACAAAATAACTGTATTTCTGCTTGAATTGTTGTAACACATGCTGCACAACACGAGTGTGATCTGCCTGATCCTTAGCAACAAGTGTAATCTGATGCTCAATGAAACTTCGGATGTCTGGCAAACAGAGATCTGGATCAATACACTGATAGCCTCTTACAAGAGTGATACCTAGTGCAGTTGGAACCAACTTCCGGCCAGCTTGCACCTAAATTTAAGTTAAAAGTAAACATACAAGTATTGGAGAAGAATATCCAACAAAAGTTTTGTATAGTGCCCTAAATATCCAACCTGGACATAGTTGCGCTCACATATGTTGTTAATGTGCACAGGTATTGATGCATCTGTTCCTATTCCATTCTTCTCCATTAGGGTAATCAGCTCACTCTCAGTAAGATAATCTGGTGGCACAGTATTGCCCTGTAGAGTTAGGAAATCAGGAGCCATCAGTAACTTACTGAACACACATTCTCCAAACTGTAATATCTGATTTTTATTTCATTAATTTTTATATCTCATAGTGGCATTATCCTTTCTTCAAGGACATTGCCACATGTTAGAGCTCTTATCAACCTTCTCCCAAGCCATTGAGGAAAAAAATTATAAGCCAACAGAGAAAATAATTGAAATATTAAACCTTAAGACAACTGAAGAAATGAAAAACACGAAAATTCTTGCCATAATTTAGTCTGGCAGTCAAAATACTACCTGAAAATTTTATTTCATTAATTTTTGTATCTCATAGTGGCATTATCCTTTCTTCAAGGACATTGCACATGTTAGAGCTCTAATTATAAGCCAACAGAGAAAATTATTGAAATATTAAACCTTAACCATAATTTAGCCTGGCAGTCAAAATACTACCTGATCTAGCTCCACCTTTGAAACTTCAATCTTCTCTCCTTTAGTAAACTGTGGAATATTTTTCTCATTTATAGCCAACCATGGCATTATAGAAGTAAAACCTGGGACTGTAACATGTTGCCCTACACAATCAAATAACTCTCTACCCATGGTGAATTTTACCTTTGTCCTGCAGTGAAATCAAGCATTAGCAGTAAACTATGTAGCAGTTACATGCAGGTGATTTTCTCAATTTCTGCTAGTTCTTAACATCCTTTCGTTTCTAAATTGATAACACTTTTTTCTTGGCATGAAATGTGGTTCTAACCGATTTTAGTTTTAACTTTCTACATTGAGCTATTATTGTCCTTTTGATGCAAAGCATAAAATTTTTCCTTTTTCATTATTTAATGAACATAATTCAAAAAGTTATGGCAGGAATTCCAGATACAAACATATTTTTCCTTTCAACGCAAAGCATATAACTTTTCTATTTTCATTGTTTAATGAACATAATGCAAAGAATTTATAGCACAATAGTAGTAGAGGAGAATTTACACTACTTTGATAAGAGTACGAATATGACAATGTGTACGCAGCCAGAAAAGAATAGGTTATATATTAACTCACAAACAAACAATCACAGAGGAACTCAATTACATTAAATGCTTTATAATGAAATATTATGATTACCCCTTCAGGAAAGATGATAAATAACTCATTGTGCATATTAGCATACTTTGAGGGGTTTGTTTCTCCGCGAAGTGTCTACTAGATTAAGACTTTAGGCATTAAGAAAATGTTTAAAAATATTAATATTTAAGATATTAAAGTTTGTGGAAAACAAACACCTTAACACTTATTAACACATGAGAAAAATTAAGGAAAAATATGCCATCAAGCCTCATGCATTAAGACCTATTTAGAATTGTGACACATCCAACCCTAAAAAGTTAGATGCAGCTTACATACTTAGAGAAGAAATAAAAAGAGATGTCAGACTTTAGAGATTCTCATTCTGGACAAACAAAACAAGACAAACTTTACCTTACATATTTGCAGTCAGGAGAAAGAGTGCCTAAAAAATGTTGACAGACATATTGGTATAGTCTCCAAGAATCTTTGCCTACCATATCTTCAGTTGCTGACCTCATAGGAGTAATAGGAGGATGGTCACCTGCATCCGTTCCCAACCGTGGCTTATGATAACCTTCACCAAGCAGTCTTTGCACATAATCACCCCACACAGGGTTATTTGCTAGTGCACCAAGTGTCCCTTTGAAGTCGAATGAAGAAGGGTAGGCCGTGCTTTCTGTACGTGGATAGCTAATAAAGCAGTATAGAAACATTACCAATTATAATTAAAATCCGCCAGAAAAAGAATGACGTGCATAATAAAATATTAAGTGGTCAAATAAAGTGTTGATTAGGGCGGATTACAGTCTGAGGTTGCACACATATGGCCACATATCCCATTCTAAACTTTTTCTTAGAAACAATGCCATTTAAAGTGGATGAAATATTAGAAGACAAAATAAGAATAGATTAAATCAGATAACTTCAAATTTCACCTGTCATATGTTTTTGAATTCCACAATCATCATGCCTGAACTTTTAAGTGTGAAAATCTCCTAGTAGATCATGAATAAAGTATAATCAACCTACAGTAACCTACTTGCATTTTAGGCAAATATATTTTAATTTTGAAGCTGCAATTACACTAGATAGAAAAGTTTTACTTTATTCCGAATTAAAAGCAAAATTAGATGGGGTCCAGGCTTGTGTATCTTATGATTATAGAAGATGTGTTAGCCGCGTGGATTTTAAATTAAAATATTTTTCAGATTAATGTTAGCCAAGATGTGTCAAACCCCACCCCACAAATTCATTATATTATATGAAGCATTAGGTTAGTAATGACTAAATATTTTAGGTGATGCTTTTCTTATAAAGAGTTAAATAGGTACAAATTGGCAAACAAATCAAACAAATGATTGCCAAAAGCACTTAAAATTATTTGAGTGCTAAAATTTTCATTAAATAGCACCTATAGGTTATTAAACAGCATCTTAATCTGTGTCATTTTCTTTTGTTATATTCTACATTTTTTGGCCAACAGATTTATCCACATTTGATGACTTCATGTCCTTGAATGTCATGGGTTTCCAGTGCTCAAAAGAAAAAAATGAAAGCATGATAACATATATATATTAATGGGTAGCAACTGCATTTGAGATTGCTTGTGCAACCAAATTATGCATAACTTGAAATTTCTGTTCGGTGGATTTAATTTGTGACTAGTCAACAATATGACCAGAGCCTTCCATCTTGTTACTACCTCTCCTCTTAAAATAATCATTATCAAGCATGAATCTGGCAAGACAAACCAGAACTAACAAATGTGCATCAGACTTTTAAGAAGTCCTGTGCTTCTGAAAATTCCTGGCCCCTATGAAAGAATAAGGAGAAAGTTTATGCCATATAAACATCTACCACCAAACCACACATCTCGCAAAAATAAATGCACTCACATTAGATAAATTTGTCTCATGATATAATTAAAGATTCACTCACCTTAAAATTTGATGAAATCTAAAATGTTGGACCTAGAGAATACAAGATAGAACCTTCCATCTCGTAAATAATATTATAATTTTCATTTGTGGATTTGATATGAGAATTATTCAACAATAGGACCGGGGCCTTCCATCTTGATACCAGTTACCATGCATAATATGCCCAGACAGAAAAGATGAACACACAAAAGCATGTTCCATATACATATCTGCCCACCTAATTACATTGCTTAGAAAAGAAATGCACCTACAGTAGGAAAATAAATCACAGGAACTAAAGTTTTCACACACCATGAAATAAAACAAAGTTGAACCTTGAGAAATAAAAAACCTCCCATCTAGTAACCAATATTGCAATTCCATTTGTGGAATTAATGTCAAGTAGTCAATGATTTGACCAGGGCCTTCCATTTCGTTACCAGATTTCTTCTTATTATCAAGCAAAATTTGCTCAGACAAACCAAAACTAATGACAATATGTATCAGAATTCATAAACATATATCTTCTTCAGATAATTATTATGAAGCATAATTTGATCAGACGGACCAAAACTAATGACAATATGTATCAGAATTCATAAAAATATAACTTTTCTAAAACACAATATCAGATTGTTGGCCTTAACTAACATCTACCAACCAACCACCCCACTTAGAAATGCACCAACATGCATACAACAAAAGTTTTCGATCACCTCATTTTTCTTTTTGCCCAGAAACAGAAGAGAAGTATGTTAATCATAGAAAAGAGAATAGAAGTCTGAAAAGTCTCTATCCAGATAAGAAAAAGAAGACCCCCAAAAAATACACAATCAACAATCCCTTAACCTTATTAAGATATGGCCACCTCCCAGTTAATCAACATAAAGGAAAAAAAAGAAGAAAAAGAAGAAGAATCGTCTTTAAATCATTAAGAGATAGAAACCCACACAGAAACCAAGAACTTAACTCTGACCCAAAGATACAGATTATCCTCCCACTTTATTCTAAAAAACTCTCAAGTTGATTTCAATACACAAGACCCAAAGGATAGCCTTAACAGCAGAATCCAATAACTAACAGTTTCGTCCCTTTTAAAGCTAGAAACCTTTTCCGAAAGGACAGAATAACAAGTTGAAGCTGCCGCCCAACTAAAATTAAGGATCCTGAACAGCTTGGCCCACAAATAGTAAGCAGGTGGGCAATGAATAAAAAAATGGTTAGTTTTCAGTCACCTCGCATAGAGCACTCAATTTTATCCAACAATGTTGAACCTTTATAAAAGCATAGGACCTACATTACGTAGGGACGACATATACCAAAAGTTACGGCAAACAAAAGTCAAAAGCATAATGTATAAATCCCAGTGGGACAAGTCATGAAGAAAACCTGATGAATCCTTGAGTATACAGGCGCTCAGCCAATTGCATAGCCATTTGAGGTCCAAAGCCCAATGCACTTGAAGCAACCTGTATGCATTAAGACAATGTACTCAAGTCAACACAAGATCTCACATTTCACTGATAAAGAAAGCTTGTGCCTTTAACCATCAAATCATGATCTATACACACGACATTACAAGACTTGAGAAACAATATTTAAATGACAAGGCATGCTACTAAAGTTCAAGTCTCCCACTTGAACTTTAGACAATGTAGTACCTTGTTGTCAAATACACTATTTTAAAAATATGTAATCGTAGTACTGCTGGAAGTTTTCAACTCCACATTAGAGGATTTCATATTTTATTCTGTGTGGGGAAGGTCTGGGGCTTTAAAATGAATTTAAATTATCACATTATAATCTGTAAAGAGATGAAATCTAGTTGTTCCCGTTTCTGTTAAGACACAGTAAGAAGATTCAAACAAAATGTTATTTATGATTGCAACTGTTATATGAAATAAATACATAATGCAATGTGAACAGAAAAGCACTAACATCCTTATATCTGGCTTGGTCCCATAATTTCTCTGACATCTTTTTGTGTTCTAGTTTCTTTATTCCCAATCCATGAACTTAAATCTGACATAACAACTTTGTCCAAATCAACAAAAAACCAATAAGATTGTCCTCCATCCAGACTGAGCCTCATCGTACCTCATATTTTTTATCATTTTAATAGACATCAGAGAGAGTGACTAGGTAGTAGGTACTCCAACAATATGGATCTTATTGACCAAAAAAGAACAGTGGTTTCCAATGTGAAATTGGCTGCACTTTAAATGGTTGTACAGTCTCAAAGATTCAATTCCAACTATGCACTAGGAATGTTTTACTTTATAATTTGGCCCTGTGGCCTTAGGTTCCATATATTTTGATTACTGATCAATGCTTTTAACACTTAAATTATTTTCTTTTTAAACACTTACATGATGAAGGCAAATATCAAATGTATGAAAAAAAAACCAACGTGTAATAGTGTCTAAGTTGTATCAGATATAGACACATCTCTTCCAGGATTGTAAGCAAAGTTCAGCTCAGTTTTCCAGAAAGATCATAGGAAGAACCAAATGCCATATGGATTCCCCTAAATAGGAAGATGGTTGAGCAATTTGGTTTCATCACAGCTTTGACCTAGCTGGGAAAACATCATATTCCTTCCCATTGCATCCCTCGAATAAAAAGGGCATCCAAATATATCTACCTACTAACTCATACTGACTTCAAATTTTACATCTAGCTACAAACTCATACTGACTTCAAATTTTCCTGCATGGAGACATAGTGAAAATCTAATGTTTCATCGTGTAATATGTGTAACCCATCAATTTCAACATAAACACTAAAAAAGTTCCGAAAATCCATCCTTTAATCTATGAATTTTTCCACTTCTCTCCTTTTGGATGATTCTTTTATATATATTTGAAATCATTAAGCAAGCTAAGCATCTTTTTCTTACACACAAGGCCTACAACCTTTTCATTTATATAAAATTAGAAAAAAATTAAAAAAAAAAGCTTATAGTCATTTGAATGTATGAGTAACATCAATCTGAATTGTAAATTGGTATAAAAATGAGCATGGTAGCAAAGTTTGCTGACCTTTAGTAGATTCACTGTGTTCAGACCAGAAGGACGAGCTTTGCTTTCCTGTTTTTCTGATATATCAATTACTTCTACAATTCCATCCTGCACAACCAAATTATGAAACATCGTAGCAACCTGCAAAAACGGAAGAACAATAAGTGGTATCTAAGGGAAAGATAAAAATGGGATAGAACTGCGAGTATATAAGGGAGAAAGGAACTCACATCCAAGTCAAACAACTTGTGACGTTCCCATTCTAGCTTAAGTTCATAGCCACTCTGTATTAAGTAAGCATGCAGAGTCCAATATTTTTCTGGCTTAAAAGAAGTAATTTGCAAATATCGCTGCACACAAAACCCAAGAGTAGGAGTTTGACATGGTCCATAGCTGAAACAAGAAGTTAACAAGCATGATTAAATGGTTGCTGGAGGAAAATGGGCAACAATCACATGCATGTAAATAACTAAAATGTCTCTGCTAACATAAATTAAGAGGTAAAGACTAGATGATACATATCCTTCAATAGAAGAGAATATATTCTGGTTGCAGAACTGAAAATCAAAGGGGTCCAAGTTTCAAAAATAACTGCTCGGTTTTTTGCTGTTTAGCCAAATGAATCTGATTTTCAGCTTTTGGTTTGGTTTACTAGTGAAACAAATTTTGAATCAAACTGATAGGTTCATGTAAAACAGGACATAAACCAAATGGAGTACAAAAGCTAAACTGACCCAAACCAAACCAGACAGTTCAATTAATTCTGTTTTCATTTTTTGCCCACCATTACTCAAATTTTCAGTTCTACACAAAATTCCAACTCGTCAACTTAAATTCTCTATGCAATGACAGAAAACAGAAAACTGGTTGCTTCCCAACATCAGTGAATATAAATTACGACAAGACTGACACATAAGTAAATTCATCATGGACTAATCTAATATCAGCAGAATACTTCAAACAAACTTTGAAATCCTCTGCAAATGTTATAGCTTGCATAAATGATTTTATATCCAACAATAAAATCGTAAAGCTATACTGTTGGTTGATTTGGGAATAATTGCTGTGCAAGCAACAGTTTCAAGTTGTCAATACAACTGGTACATGTACAGAAGTGCATTGACTGAAGTCAGTGTGCTCTGAAGCTTCATTCATGTTCAGGAATAAAGCAGTCAGAACGAGTATGTGAAGCATTATTTGTAATTCTATACTTTTCCCTAAATACAAATACTCTAAATATGATGTCCAGGGTCAAAAGAGAAAAGATAGATGGTTTGGCTCCATTTTCTTTTTATACAAAAACAAAATGCGACAAAACTAAAATTTGTGAAAGTAGAGAACTTTTATACATATTCTAGAGTAATGTTCTTACATAATTGGCCTTTTAGTCCCTACGTGAAGTTGCAAAAGGTTAAAAAAAAACAGCCTGATACTAGTACAATGTCATATGGAGAGAAATTTTAGTGAGTACTATATTTCTAATCCAAGTCATTCACTGCCTCATAAAAGGAGCCAACAGTATGGTGGTTTGAGCACTGGGTCAAATGGTTGTAGAATAACATTACACGTCACTGATAAATTACATAATAATGTCAATAAAATAAAATAAAATAGACGCCCCAGTAACTGTATAACGGTATCCTTTGAAGCCAAGCCAAATCCATAGCTAATGATTTTGATCATAATTTCTATAGATGATGTTGCCTCAACCAACCATTCCAACTCGTAAGTGGATATGACTTAAATATGACTTAAATATGACTTAAATATGACAGAATTGATTAAATACTTTGATGCAAAAGACCCTAGGCCCTTGAGTTCATGAGTCGGAGGAGAAAACTCATTAAAGAGCATAGCTCTAAATATATGAAGTTTCTTCAGGTCCTGACCAATCCCAAGCAGTCTACTGGTTTGAACACCCTGTTTGAATGACTAATACAGTAAAAATCACTGGAAACAAAAATTAAGGAGAAAAAGGTTAAAAAGAGGGCTATTTCAATTGCAAAGTAGATCAGTTGACTTCCACAAAATCCAGATGGACTTTGCTGTCCAGTTAGTCCCAATTATCCAACAGCAACCAAACGGTTTTATCAATTAATATGTGACTTTCTTTTCCTTCCTTTATCTAGGAGGTACAAAATCGGCAGTGATCAAGTTGAAACTTAACCTAAGATCTAAACAAGCACTGTCACCACCAATCTAAATTTCCACAATTATCTCAGTTTTGCCATCATTTTCTTTTAAGTCCAATGGAAATACAATTTTCTGATATTTTGAGTTCCCAATTCCAGATTTTTTGTTCAAATTATGGTCATATCTGGCATTCACATAGGCAACTGATATTCCACCTAAAACTCTTTACAGAGAGATGTTATCCATAGCCTTAGTAAGATAATTAAACAACGCATACAGGGCAAAACCAATCTAACAATGCAAAAAGACAACATATGAGAGAGGAGAGAACCAACGAGATAACTCTTGAATCAAGATTCCCATATTTTCCTTGGAAAAAACTAGTTTGAAATCGCGTAAATGCAACACCAACTTTCAAATCTATCTCCTGCCGAGCATCAACAGCCAATGCCTCATTTCTGTTAGGTTCAACAAGGTTACCCATAGCCTTCGAAATGTCTTTCTCAGTAACAGAAGAAAACCTCGCACGATGAACCTTTCTTCTAGCATCAGATGCTTGAAAGCCAGTACACTCAATCACTGCAAAGTTAATTAACATATCTTTTGAAATAATGATGACAGCTAAAACTGTTGAAAGACAAGTTTTACAGAAGTTTTTAGCAAAGTAATACAAGCTCATAATTAACAAACATGAATGAGAAATTCTTAAACCACAACCATCTGTGAAAGAGAAGCACACGAATTAATCCTCATGTAGATTAAAAGCACAGTTGTAACTTAACTTAGTCTCTTGACAAATAATATCCAGGAATTTCACATAACCTCTACCAGTTTCTACATGCACAAGAAAGAGAGTGGGAGTGGAAAAGAAGGCAATAGAGGAACAAAGAGACAGAGTACAAAAGAAAAGGAAATGTCAAGGAAGGCAACCAGAATGTTATGACAGGCAATTAACATGATTTGAAAAATTCAATATGGGCTGTCTACAACATGGATACACTGGACTCAATGGTGTGAAACAACATAAATGCTTTCATTGAAGATAAACTTTTAAATTTATAAACGCACTATATCTCTTTACATTGCACTAGTGCAGAAAAACTTCTATTTCCATTTTAAGTTGTTCCAACAGTTAAATTTAGATAGCCGGAAACTTTCCAACCTTTTCCTGTAAGGAAATTCAAGAATTTTTCCTTAAAATTGAGATTTAGTTGCAATGTAAAGAAAAAAATGATGAAAAGAAAAGCAAAACCTCATGGATCACATCACACCAAACAAAACACACTCAATATCTAGTCCTCAAGATAGCCCTCATATCCCTGTTAAAGATTTGATTTACAAAGCTCAAGTGATTATGCATAGGAACTTCCATTGAAGTATCAAAAACCAAAAAAAAAATTACCTTCAAAACATATATTTTCTCCTTCACGATCGCAATCCAACCATAATACCAAATGACCACAACCACGAGCTTCTTGACTTAAATGCCTACAAATATGAATCTACAACACAGACAAATGATCAGATTACGCATGAACACAGAAATGAAGTAATACTTAATTTTTGCAAAGTCAAAACCAATAGCATACACAGGCTCACTCAATATAAATGGAGAATCTATAACATAAGTTATCAGCTAAATTTAATTTAAGCAGAAAAGCTTTTCCAAAGACTATAATCTGATTTGTAAGCAAATTACAGTTTGCTTGTTGCACAAAGGAAACGCTGACAAGACAGTGACTGATATGCGAATCTGAAAGCAATTGATTAATTAGCATATACATGCACACATGTCAAGGCCATGACAAGTCCAAAACTATATGTTGCAGTTAATCACATAAATGGATGCAGTCATAATTCAGATTTAAACGAACCAAAAGTTCATCTATCTAAAGATCCACAGTCATAATTCAGATTTTGGACAACAAGAACCTATTCCAATTATTGCCTTTTAAGTCATATAAACCTTCCAGAAAAATAAAATGAACCAAAAGTACATCTAACAATGTAAAAGATCTAACATCATAACCATAAGGACTTCAGATTTTGGATGACAAGAACCTACTCCAATTACGGCATTTTAAGTCATATAAAACTTCCAGAAAAAGAAAATAGCATGAAGAAACTATGGCTGATGGGTAACAACAAAAGAAAATCCATACCTTTGGGTTTGACTCTGACTTCAAAATTGGAGCTTGAAAAAGATCCAGAGGATCAGTGGCATTCCAATCTTGATACGCTGCCGGAAAATCCACACTGCATTATTGGAAAGAAAACAATAACTAAAACATCATCAAGCCCGAGCTTACCAAGTTAATTTCTCTGCTTAACAATGGTGAAAGCAATTTTAAGGTATCAAGGTCATAAACCTAGAATAATTGCTACGCTTTTAAAAGGAGGCAGTTTCCAGATACTATCATCAGAGTCTAGGCTTCAACAAGTTCTACTTAATGGTTGCCAAAAAGAAGCCTACAGTAGCTCTCAATCACTACAGTCCTCTTTGGCGGTCAAGTACTTAATCTCTTCTCTCTCTCTCTGAATTATACATGACTAGCATTAGCCTTAGCTTCCATGTGGTTGCATATGATGTAAAGTAAATCATTTTTTCTATAGAAACCATAAGTTATGGCTCAAGAATACAAACTCCAGGGTACTTAACCTATTGCTAACTTCAAGTGGGATTACATTGACTTTCATTTGTCACATGCTCCAATCACACATATAGTAGAAAAGATTATTTAACGATGACAACTCATTGAAGGGAGAAATTAAAGAATATTCCATCTTTTTATTTCCTTTAAAAAATGAAATTAGAGACAGAAATCACCTGAAAACATGTCCAACCACTGAAGTGACTTTAATTTGTGCATATGATCCAAGAAATGTACCATCAAACTCATGAACCTCTGTACTGCCTTTCCTCGTATACATCTGAAGCATGGAATATAAATCTTATAAGTCACTAACTCTGTATAAATTAATCCATATCATGGACATTGAATTCAAAAAGTGACAGAGCCTAAAACAAATACATATAGGAAGATAGTAAAATGAAACTACGGGGAAACCAAATCCTAGACAGCCACAACAATGTTAAACTTCAAAAACTGATGATAATCAATTGAACTTAAACGAGTCATAAATGAATGATTTTTAGAGACGAAAAGAATTGAATTAGTTTAAAATCATACAAGGACTAATGCATAATTAAAAAGAGAGGAGAAGTTAAGTACTTGGCCGCCAGAGAGAACTGTAGCGATTGAGAGAGCTATGCTAGGCTTCTCTGCAACCTGTAAAATGAATTAATTAGAGAGGATGAGAAAGAAAGAAAGAGAGAGATGAAGAATTTCGATGATTATTACCATGAGAACTTTGGGAGGAGCCATGGCGACGATGCCTTTCGATTCCTGCGTATGATTCTGCCCAACTCTAAGGTAAAGCACAGACGCTTGCTTACTTGATACTCCCCAGTTCACTTTTCAAAAACTAGTAACAGAGGAAAAGGGAAATTTTCTTGTTTTTAGCTCAAATTTTACTCCAATTTACGAAAATAACCGCCTTAATAATTTTTTGAAATTTTTTTTTCCTTTGTCACATTTTAAAGCTAATTTTAAAAAACAGCCACATTGAATAAGTTCTTTCATTTTTAGCTAAACACAATAATGTGGAGAAAATCACTTCTATAGTCATATTTCACAAAAATATTGTATTCTTCGTTGTGATACTTTCGAGCATAGATTAACTCAAAATTACGAATATAATCGCATTGAAAACTCTAATTTACTATCTACTTATAACCTTATTCTCCAATGCACTAGACAATATAACTTTCGAGCATAACTTAATGCAACATCCTAAACAAATCAAAGCACTAGAGAGATGTTAAGTATATAAGTCAACATACTCTAACCCCTAATAAACGTGTTTGGGGTTAAAAAACCTCAAAAAAAAAAAAAAACTGTGACGGGTTGTGTATCTAAAACAGACAATATCTCTAGTAGGCAGAGCTATTACATTTGGTATCAAAGCTACTTTGTGTGTCCTCTTGAGCGATGGTAGAGCAAATCTTAATAAGGACACTAAGTCCCTAAAGAGGAGAGATGCTGGGTAAATGCATTTTGGGTTGATCTTTAGCAATGATAGCGCAAATCTTAGTGAGACTATTGAGTCCTTAAAGGGGGTATATGTGACACCCTAGATAAAACTCACATCAGTACAGTACGAGAGAGATGTTGGGTAAATGCGTTTTGGATTAAAAAGCCCGAAAACAAAACTGTGAAAGGCTAAGTGCCCAAAGCGAACAATATCTTTAATGGCCTATGCTTAACCGATGTAGAATTTATCTAAGGTATCACATACACCCCCTTTAGGGACTCAACGTCCTCGCTGAGGTTTGCTCCACTAGCGAGATGATGGGTAGATACATTTTGGGTTGAAATGCCCGAAAACAAAACTGTAGGATTTGCTTAGAATGTTACGTACACCCCTTTTAGGGACTCAACATCCTCGCTGAGGTTTCCCCTGCTATCACACAAGAGGACACGTAGAGTGGCTTTAATACCAATTTTGTAACAGTCCAACTCACCAAAGATATTGTTCGTTTTGAACACACAACTTGTCAAGGTTTTATTTTCGAGCTTTTTAACCCAAAATGCGTCTACTGAGGGTTAGAGTATGCCGACTTATATACTCAACATCTCTCCAGTATTTTGTCAATGTGTGATTTGCCTAAAGTGTCACACTTAATCTGTGGCTTCAAGTTAAACTATGTGCAAAAGTATGATTTCCAATGTACTAAAAAGTCTAGTTTCTAGCATATTCAAAATCTTACTTTCTAATATGACTTAATTTGAAACCATAAGTTAAGCCGTGTTAGAAAATAGGTTTTCTAGTGTGCTAGAATGTTCAGTTTGTAGTGTGCTAAAAACCCTTCATTAAAGTTGACGACTGATATTGAAATTATAGCACTATAAACCACGATATTAAATAACTATTTTACCTTTAATATTTAATGATACATATTGAAATATTAAAGGGCATATTTGTAGTTTAACGAATATAATTTCAAATATAAATTAATTCATAATATTAGTGTTTATATTTTAAGTGACAGGTTTGGGTCAAATGAGGTTTTCATATTTTTTATTTTAATTATAGTTTTCCGTTCTTTTGAAATTTTCAATTATTTATTCAATGAATGAATTTAGCTTTTAACTTTAATGTTTCTATAATAGGTTTATAGCAGTGGCTGAAAAAGATAACAGATTGCGTAAATAAGGTTACTAGATTGTAGGATCAACTTTTGTCCTAAGCACATATGTGTATTAATACCGACAACTCATATGCAGATAATTGTTGCATTGACCACAACAAGAACAACTATTCAACAATGGTATTAATATTCTTTCATGTAATTATCTCTGTTAGTTTGTGTTTTACTACCAATAAAATTGATGAAAATATAGAAATTTGATTTTTAATAATGGCTCAAGTGAAATACTACAATTGTAGTTGTAATGATTTCATCCTTTCACATACCTTTGTTTGTTTAATTTGTAACGATTGCATGACTATTTAACATATGCAACTCCTTTTTTTTGTAGGAAAATGGACTTATTGAAAATGTGACTATAGAGAATAAAAATGGGGCCTTGATCATTCATGTGAAGTGCCCACATGGTGCGAGTTATGAAGTTCTTCTCTTTAGAAGAGTTAACTACTACAAGTTCTCGTAGAAGTAACAAATAATTGTCCAACCAGTCTACATGAAGAACTTAACACTGTCTAAATTGCAATTTTGGTTTTAAGATATGTTGTTTATACATGTCTTATTTTGGCTTTTAATGGTGTCTTCTCAAGGTAAAGCACTAGTCATTATTGAAAAGACTCATCTCAGTTACAATACTCATTAATATAAGATTTATAGCTTATATTGTTTAATAGCTAATAATATCGTTTAGTTTAGTATATATGAATTTTTTCTAGAAGCCATTAGGAATGAAATACAAATACTAGTTAGGGGTCAATTCAATTGGTTCAGTACATATGAATTTTTTGTTATGTTTTCATTACTTAGTCAAATACTTTTGGAAGTTAAAAAATGATTCCACATGCGTTGCTGGGCTGGTTTTAGAAATAAATGTCCCTATAATGTATAAACTAGGAAATAAAATTCTTTTACTTCTTCACTTTTAGTTTTAGGAAATTAGCTGAAAATGCCTATTTTTTTAGTGGGCAAAATTCAAAATGTTATGGTTACTAAATTTTATTTAAAATTACCATATTTCATTGCTTTGAGACAAAAATGCCGTTATTTTATACCTCTTAATCAACAGAACAACATACGATTCTTCTTCTTCTTCACTTTCGAGCAGCTCAAAATTGATATGTAATTCGAAAGTAAAAATTTGTTTTAACTCAAAATTGAAATTTGTCTTAACTTAAAAGTCCATTTTTGTCTAGACTCGAAAGTGAAATTGCTCAAAAGTACTGTTTTGAATTCATTATAATAACTCGAAAGTATTATTTTGAGCTCATTATAGCAACAAAGTTACTGTAGTTGCATCAGTCGCATGGCATAATAAAGGTATTTTTGTCCCAAAGTAGTTAAATGTGGCATTTTTTAATAAAATTTTGTAAACATAACATTTTTTAATTTTTGACTTTAAAAGAGGGGCATTTTCAATTAAATCTCTTAGTTTTACAATTAATTAAACACAAAGTAATAAAAATAATTGCATGAAAGAATATCACTATTATCAATTTATTGCATCATTGTTTTTGTTATGGACCATTCATCGTGTTGATTGTCAGTATTCATACATGTCTTTACATTGTGTCAAACTATTTGAATTTACCTCAAACTCTAGACAAGTCATTTTAATTAAATTTTGAAAATTTGTTACTAGTTAAAGATTTTACTATGAAGAAGGGAATTGGTCATCCCTATACTAACTAGTTGAAAACTAGAGCCATCCTCCTAATGAGATCAAGGCAGACCGAAACTAATAAACGTGTGTGTAAGAGTTCTTAAAAAAATTATTGTCAAATTATTCTATTTATGAAACTTGTTTAGTAACAAAGACATTAATTTTTAACATTTGTTTAGTAACAAAGACACTAATTTTTAACAATATGCATTATTTAACAAATCTTATTGTTTAATATTTGAAAGTTGTCGATAAGCATTCTAATATCAGATCAAACTGTCAGCAAGCATTTTTAATTTCTCTGCAAATTAATTCAACTAGGCACGAACCATGATATTTAGTTGTCAGCAAGCATAAATTTAGTATACAAACCAGATTCACGAACAGCTGTATGTTCTTTTCAGTTTCTACATTCTTTGGTATTTGGTAGTATGTATAAAGCTTTCATTGCTCATTCTTCATAATCTCCAGTTAAATTTTATGGTAACAACACACAAACTCTCATTGCCTATGACATGCTTGTGTGATTGGAATTGGCTGAAGTACCAGCGAAGGAAGCTCTTCAACACTCCAACAATCCATTTATACTAACTCTATTTGTGAACACCAGATCAATGTTGGAGGTTTGTTACCATCTTCTAATTATAGCACAGCAGCTATCAAAGTGTGTTCACAATTTCACATCCATTAGCTTGAAAAAGCACAAGGCCGAGAGTCAAAGTCCATTAACATATTGGCATATTATTTATTGTATCTTAAAAGATATGAGATTACCCATATATAGGTAATGATCCCAAGACCTATATAAGGAACGAACTTGTGCTACAGTATATCATAATTTAAATTTAAAGTTTTTTTTTTTGCATATTTTTTAATTATTCTGCTATTATCTTAAGTTTCTGTGTCATTAAGCCATCTTTAATGAGTTACAAGAAAATTAAAAGACCATAGAAAGACTACATACTCAACTCAAAGGTAATATAATATATTACAAGTTGTTCATCCAGGTCTTGTATTTTATAGATACCATATGTTAAGTAGAGTACCCCAAAAATCTTCATCCTAATTGCTGAATCTACAAAGATTTTCAAGTATTCGAACAAATTTTCTCATTTCCCTTAACGATGGAGACTAAATAGATAATCATAAGATCATAGTCATATACATGCACATATAAGTAAAGAAGCTCTTTAAGTTGAAAACTTAAGCTAACAAATGCAAGTTTTCATTTAATTCTGAGTTCCACTTCCGTATAAACTAAAAATATTAAATAACATATCCTTGAGTGCATTTTCTCATTTTCCTTGACTACATTTTCTCTAGTATTGATAATGACTCAATAGCTATACAATACAAGCTACCATTTCAAAGGACATCCTTATAAGAAATCGATTCGTCATAAGTAAATGCAAATACAAGGCAAGGATTCAGTATGTAAAAACAAATCCATTCCATTAGTAATAAAGGGTAAAAATGTCAAACCAAAAAATATGTAAATAGTACAACAACAAAATGTGAAAAAAAAATCATTATGGAGTCTTGTAGCAAAATCTACATTTCAGAACTCTAATATTTGGTTATGATGATCACTTTTGCACAAGTGCATATTATTCAAACACAAGTTTAAAGAACAGTGAATTAGTTTAGCAAATGTTAAAATACAAGCAAAATGTTTGCAAAACAAAATGAAACCAAAGAGTTTTTGAGACACTTTCCTTATTCCAGTAAAATATAGATTTAGTTCGTGTGGTGACTTATTTGCATATGAGTTTGCAAATATATACAGTATATTTATAGTTGACTTTGAGATTCAAAAGTTCAATTTTGTTGATGAGATGACATAACAGTGTAAATTGATCTAAATGCTATGTATTGCCTTTAGTGAGATGGAATCATTGAGAAACTAGAGATATATGGTAGGGTTACAATATTAATTATGTAATCTTATTTATAGAATTTAACCTAATTTGAAGCTCAAAGTCAATTACAAATAAATATAATGCATATATGCAAACTGAGATGCAATAATGAACCAATATATACATATATATTTATATATTCGACCGTGCCCTCACATTTATTGGCATATATCAGATATAGACCAACTTTATAGTTTTACACTTAAATAATAATAAAATGATTATTTTACTCTTATTTTAATTAAAAAAAAAAAACCTAAACTTTGATAAAATAACAAATCAGGACATACTTTAATTAAATTTAACATTTTAGTCACTATCATATCATGTCATTACATTTGTCACCATTCATTAGAATTTTTAAGTGTGTAGTTGATTTTTTTTATACAATAGTAAAAAGTCTTAGTTTTATTATAGTAAAAAGTTCTAAATCACCGAAAACACGAACTAAACTCACAATACATGACTTTCATTCATGATCTTTGAAAACGAACAATAACAAAAATCATAAGGATTTTTTTGGATGGGTTATTGTGGTTTTCATTGGAAGATTTTTCGATATAATTTAAAAAAAATTTGTGTTTGAAGAAAAAATGGAAGAAGGGTGACAAAGGATGGAAGACAAAAATAACAATAAAGACTAAAATATTAAAATTAATTAAAGTATGTCTTTATTTTTTATTTTATTAAAATTTAGGAATTAAAATATTATTTTTTTATTTTTAAATAAAATAAAGTGGAATCATTACCTCCAAAAGTTGGTATAAATCTCAATGAATGTGGGGGTACGACAAAAAATAACCATATATATATATATAAGATTAATTTACTACTAACAGCACACCCAAAACTAAAATTGCTATAAATTCATAAACAATTAACGAGTTATATATGAAAAATGTAGCTCTTTAATTGGAAAGACAACATACAAAAGTTGCAGCATTTCTTAAATTAACTAGCCCGTTCTAAACATATATAGTATATTATATATAAATGCTTGGTCACGATCATGAGTTTGATAGAGCTTACAATCTCTGCATGCACGAATGAGTCTATTCAGATGTTTGCATATTAATTCACTATAAAATAAATTACGCTATTAGAATCTTTGTTCCAGCCACTGAAGTCATCACTCATTTTGCATATATACTAACTTATTCTTAACACTAAACTTACAAGAATAACAATTACTGACACTAAAATTAAGTACATTAGGGCAATTAGCACAACCATTATCAGTTGCATACACCTAGTAGAATCAAGATAAAACACTTACTCAATAAATCCATAATTACCAACTATGATAACGGTGACATGTTCAAAATGTTAGAAGGTTCCAGTTCCCCATTTTGTAGATGTCAAGTAAACTATGCATTATTCTACCAAGGTACAATAAGAAAGAGATAAAACAATTTCATTAGAAATAATATATTTAACACAAGTGTGATGGCATTCATGGCAAATAATAGGCAAATCTGAAAGATAAATGAACAATCATTGCAGCCTATCTTGATTCCTTAGTTATAAGTGGAAAAATAAATGACAGTAAGATATTGTCATTTATCTTCTTTATAACCAAGAAACTGCAAGTATCCATGCAAATTTTGGGTGTGTATAGGCATGAAGTATATAAATATGTTGCATTCACTCATGCACGTCAATTAGTCCCTATGAATGTCAATTTCTATGCACAGGCTTAAAAAAGAAACCCTTCCAACCTAGTGATTGAACACTAGCTGCTGCAGTTTTTGGTTAAACTTTTGAAAATCTAAAGAAAGAGCAATGTGAGGCTTTGTCAAGAGCTGTTACTGTTGGAACGGCAATATCTGGCTAGATAAAAGACTTTTTATTATGTAAAAGGCACAACATTATAACCATTTGAATTAGCATCCATTTGATCATCCAACTCTAATTCAAAGGGATCATTCACATCAACTAGGACCAAGAAAATGACACATTCATGTAAGAAAAGGAAAAGTTAGAGATATATTAAAACTTGAAATTAAAACATTATATACATATAAAATTAAGTCTGTGGGATTGTAAATTGATCTCGAGAAAAATTCTCTCTCTCTCTCTCTCTCTCTCTCTCTATATATATATATATATATATATATATATATATATATATATATATATATATATACCTTTGTACTCTTTTCTTGGGATCTATTTACAATTTCTGTTGACTTACTATCTCTTTCATGGTCAGGCCCATCACAACCATTTCTCCCATTGTCATCTCTAGACATGCTATCAGGAGAACTGCATATTTACTGAAGTTTGAAGAAGTATCTCCAACCATTTATCACGATCAAGTTATCTCTTTCATGGTCAGACCCATCATAACCATTTCTCCCATTGTCATCTCTAGGCATGCTATCAGGAGAACTGCATATTTACTGAAGTTTGAAGAAGTATCTTCCAACCATTTATCACGATCAAGTTATCTCTTTCATGGTCAGACCCATCATAACCATTTCTCCCATTGTCATCTCTAGGCATGCTATCAGGAGAACTGCATATTTACTGAAGTTTGAAGAAGTATCTCCAACCATTTATCACGATCAAGTTATCCAGTCAAAGCCTTAAACTTTGCTAAAATGGTACAATATTCTAATGCTAGTACAAATTCCCGGAATTTCAGCCTTAATATGGTGATCTGACTTGGTTGTGGCATCTTCCTCTCTTGAAACATCAAGAGATGATATACTCTTCTTTTGCAATGTTCTCTTACTCTTTGACCGATCTTCCTCATCCCAAGCAACAACAGTTGCATCTTCAGGCTCAATGTTAGGAAGGTCTCCCAAGCGCGCTCGAGTTTTCTGAACCAGGAGCTCAACCTCATGCTGGTTATTATCTTCATATTCTTTATCAGTGAGCTTCCAGAGCTTCTAGTCCACAGTGCTATAAACCTTTTGAACAATAAAACCAGGGTGTTGTTTACGATTTGGAAGCTGCTTATATATGGGGAAGAAATGCACTACACACAATTATGCAAGAATTTCATCACGAGAAAATCTATAAAGCAGCTCCCTTGTGTCATGGGATTGTCGATTCCCACCACCTAGCAACAAAGAAAATTAGTGGAAGTTCCTTAGTTTTTGTATGTGCATGAGGTTCACGTAAAAAAAATTAAAAAGCTTTGAGGAAAACAAAATTAAACAGCTAACGCAATTAAAAAGGTAAATAAGTAATTTGCTAAAATGAACTATTTTCACTAAATGTAAAAAATCTCAATGAGGTGATCGAGTATTTTCAAAATAACAATAGGATAATGGGAATTAGGCCAAACAAGGAGAGGGTATTGGGCTTATTCTATATATTATTTGGGTCGGTTTTTTATCTAATCCGATCTAAGTCAAGTTTCAAATCGGACTCTAAGGCCTGAATTTTCATTTGAAAAAATATTAGATTCGAGTCAAGTTTTCTAAAACCTAACTCGAATCCATCTAAATATATGTATAATTTTATAAATTTTTGAGTACTCAGGTTCTCTAACAAAAGCCTAGGCTTCACTTGGACTAAGCCAAGCCTGAATTTTTTCGCCCAATTTAAGAAAATAAAATTACGAACTTGCTCTAATTTTTAAATAAATTGAAAACTTGGGTAGTGAACTCGCGAGAGTAATATTAAGCTCCATACCCGCCTTACAAACAAAACAGAACGACAGCTTGGCACGATGGTGTGAGGCGATAATTAGTCAAGGCAAGCAGCTATTCTATTTGTCTTACGAGTGGTTGTTGCTGCCTTCTGCATAAATTTGGGTTATTTTTTGTTTTACCCTTATATTTATTAATAATCTTTACAAAAAAATCTAAAATATTAAAAAATCATCGACAATGTCCCTATTAACTATTAAGTATATCATGGATAAAAAATAATTCTAACAGTTATTTGTAAACTAAAAAATTTATTTAAGAGTAAATTTGTAATTGTACTATTTTATTTTATAAAAAATAAATTACTTTTAAACTTAATCCTAATTTGATTTTTTTTGTTGACTCTAAAATTTTCAAACTCGCTAAATGGAGTTGTAGCAAGGGAACCCGCCAATGAATGGAGCTACAACGAGGCAACAAGCATGAATCACATGATTTTTGTTCTCTTTTTTCTTTCTATCTCACATGATTTTTGTCGTGTTGTAATTTTTGCACCCCACCGTCATAATTCGTAGATTGATTTTTGTAAATTGAATATTTGTTGGTTTAATTTATATGACTATGAATTTGCTGAAATAAAAAACTCTAATTTATTTTTGGATGTTGTTAAAACTGAAATCTTAATTTGATTTTAGGTAATAAAAACCTAACTTATTTTTAAAAATCCCAATTTGATTTTATGTAATTGAAAACCCTAATTTATTTTGAAAAATCTTAATATGGTTTTGGAAAATCCTAATTTGATTTGGTAGTTAGAAACCTTAATTTATTTTAGAAATTTCTAATTTGATTTTATAGAACTCTAATTTGATTTTTTTTTAAAAACCCTCAATTTGATTTTTGTTAGTATTTGAATCTATAAATAAAATAATTGAATTATTAATTATATATTATACTATACATTCAATTTAAATTCTTGTTTGATTCCATAGAAACATAAAACAAAAATTTGGCTGAGGCAAAGAATGAAAAAAAATATTTAATTGAATTTGAACATATAATTAATTTACTTTTTCAAAGAATATATTTATTACTAACTAAACATATAAGGGTAATTTTATCTTTTAATACACAATCAATTATACATCTGGGTTATTTTTGTCTTTGCATTTATAATATTGATTTCCGGAATGACAAATATGTAATTTCACAACTATTCATTATCTTTAACATTGATTTGCTATTAATCTAGGTATTGTCAATAACTTTTCAACATTTCATGTTACATGTGAAGATAAAACCAAAAATAACTCGAGATTTTAATTAAACAAAATTTAAATGAAAATATATTAGGATGTGCTAGGTTCGAATTTAGTTAATTTGAACCCACTTGCATTACTTATGAGTTTAAAGCTTTTAAAATATTTCATTTATTATAATCTATCTTTTTAAAGGTCAACTGACAGTCAATAGGATGAAATTACTATAAAACGGAGATTCTTGTGAATTTTCATAAACCTTCTATATACATATTATATCCACAAAGCTTAGAAGAGATATGTGAAAATACTTGTTTAAAGTTAGAAAATACAGGTCAATACTCTATTAACAATTAACAAATTATTAATTTTGATGATTTTATTGTATAGGGTATAGGGTGTGCAAAGAATTGAGCTTATAAAAGCTTGACTCAAACCTAAATAAAGTTTATTTAAACCCAATTCAAACTTAGATGTGGATTTTATGTTGCTCAAACCCAATTCAGCTTTGCATCCAGTTTCTAAAGCCTAAAATTTAAGATTGACAAAATCCTAGGTTTCATTTAGGTTTATAAAATCTCGACTCAAACTTTGATAACTTTATTAAGGTTCAGATAGATTTTATGTTGTTCAAACTAGGTTTTAACCAAACTTGAAGCAACTTGGGCCTAGAATTCCGAAGTTCATTAACTTTACCTAGGCCAACCTGGACTTTACTTGTGCCTTACCTGATCAATACTAGGCTTTCAAAATAAAAGTTCAAGTCTAGCTTGAAATATATTTAGGGTTGGGTTAAACTTCGCCCTAGATTTCAAGCTTTATCTAGGCTTATTAGAGGTGGCTTTAGCTTTTTTGCCAACCTTATTAGAGGAGGCTTTTGTAAAATTTTACAAGCTTATTCTCTAAATATAATTTTCACAAACTTAAGGGAAGATATATAAAAATATCTCATAAAATGATATCTACATAATTATCAAATCTAGAAAAAAGATCTATTATGTGCAAAACTTGAAAGTTTTTATGTTTATTATATAGGGTTAGATTAAAATAGGCAACTAAATTTTAGATTTAAAACATTTATGTTACACTTCAAAGTAGTGTTTCATATAATCACTCGAGTACAGTCCGAATGGCAAGAGGAACTAACTCCTTAATGAGTCAATTCTTCAACTCCTACTGATCTCCTCCAATAGGAGTATTTCCCACAAAATATGTGGGTAGCCCTCCCTCTTGTAATGAGGGTAAGATATCACCCAATATGAATGAAGATATCCTGATAATGTTAGAATATGATTATATCAAGAGTCCTAATAAATATCTAATCTAATATTAATAGTGTGTATATATAATATTAAAAAAAAGTAATATGTAATGCATGACTTTCAAATACACTTCTAATGTTTAAAAGGTGTATTTACATTATAAATACTTTCACTAAAACCACTTTTCAAAATAATACTAAATATATTATGAGAAGTAGGAGAAGAGTTGTTTTTTAAAATATAATTTTGAGAAGCAATTTTATTTGTAAGTATAATATTAAATATATTTATTTAAAATTATGACACTCGAAATTAACTTACAAATAATTCTTAAATTTTAACTAAAAGTAAATTTGATAAAATAAAAAAAAAATTTCTTGTCATTACCTCTTTGCTTTTGATTTATACTTTTTTCTATAAATTATTTTTTGTAAATGTACATTATATTATATTATTCACTTATTATTACTTTCACACAAAAAAACCTACCTCATTGTAAATAACACTATTTGCGATTGATTAATTGATTGATATTAATAAGTAGGTAATGATTAGTGCATTGGGAAGTTTAGTTTTTAATTTAAAGAGAAATTGAAAATAAAATTATAAGAAAGGAATCACATTGATGGAAAAAGAAAAAAAATTGCGATGTTTTTGTGTCTAATGGTTATTAAGAAATATTTTTGTCTCAAAATTAAATTTTTGGTTAATTTGATAAAATATTTTGAAATATGACTATTTATGTAAATTAAAATAAAATTAAGACTATTTTAAAAATAAAGGAAAATTAATATATATTACTAGGAGTAAGAGAAAAAGACATTTACCTTGAATTTGAAGATTGACTGACATTCCTTTAAATCTGAAAAAATAGACATTGACTTTGACACTTGTTAGCTGACCTACTAAATTATTATATTTTTATTCCTAATTTTAATAAAATAATAAAATAAAATATAATTCTTCTAATTATAATAATTTAGTTCCTATTATAGTATTATTCACAAAATATTAAGAACTAAAACATTAAAATTAATATATTTAATTTATTATTTTAATAAAAGATTTAGAAAAAAAAATAATATTATCAAAAAATTTCAACAATAAATTAGACCAAACTCATATAATAAAATATTCTTAACACTCATTTTTTTACTTTTTAGTAATTATTTAATATTTAATTATAAAAAAATTTAAATGAAATACTTTTAGCATTTATTTTTATATGTAATATATCTATTTAAAAAAAGTATATTACGTTTGTTATATTTGTTTAAGAAAAATTATGGTATTCATAATTAAGATAAATAAAATATTATGTATCTTACAAATAAAAATAATCAAAATTCTCTCTTTTTTTTATATTTTTAATTAAAATTAAATTAAATTATGTTTAAATTTTAAATGATATGAACGTAATAAATTATAGTATGTAAATTATATTTGGTGTCATGTATTAATAAAATTAATAATTAGATATATTTATATTCTTATTAACTAATTTAATTTTTTTTGATTAAAAATATAGAAAAAGAATAGAATTTTGATTATTTTTATTTATAATAAATATAACATTTATATATATTTTTAGTCTCTATATATTATTTAGATAGTTTAAAATATATTTGATACTATTAGACTATTCTAAGTCTAAGTAATAGTTGGTGCTTTGCGGGGTGAGGCTTCTTACCCTCGTCCAATACTTTTTTATAATAAAACAAATATATTTATTTTGTATATTTTTATTTATATTACTTATGACTTTTATAATTTTTCTTAAGAAAATGCAATGAATGTAATATATCTTTTTAATAGATATATTATATATAAAAATAAAAAATAAAAAATAAAAAATATTTAATTTAATTTAATTTTTTTGATAATTAAAAATTAGATTATTATTAAAAAATAAAATACGAGAGATGAATATTTTAGTATATGAATTTAATTAATATATTATTAAAAAAATTTATAATAATTTTTAACAAAAATTATTGAATATATAAAAAAATTAATTTATTTAATATTTATAAATAATAGAGAATAAATTATTATAATTAAATAAAAAGAAATGACAATAATTTAATAAGTCAATGGATGTGAAAGTCAATGTAATATTTTCTCTATTTCTTCAGATTTTATACGATATTTGTCAGATTACAAATGGAAGTTCTCCTAATTATTAAGGGAAATAACCAATAATGCCCCTATTTGATAAGTAAAATTCAAAAATGTCACTGTCACTAATTTTCAATTAAAATTGCCCCTTTATTTCCCTAAACTGACGAAATAGCCCTCATGCCCCTTTTTTTTTTACTTAACTAGAAATCCATGCTTTACTCGAAACTTAAATTTTATCTTAACTCGAAAGTGTAATTTCAACCTAACTCGAAAGTGTATTTTGAACTTAACTCGAAATTATAGGTTTTACTTTAACTAGAAAGTGCATTACTCGAAACTATAAGTATTACCTTTAACTCGAAAGTACATTTAAAACGTGACTAGATAGTGTACTTTCGAGTCACCTTACAAATACACTTTCGAGTCACTTTATAAATACACTTTCGAGTATAACTTAACTCGAAAGTACTAAGGGTTGGTCAAATAAAATTCGGTAAGGGGCATGAGGGCAATTCTGTCCGAAAGAGTAAAAAAATGACATTTTTGATTGAAAATTTATTGAGGGGGTATTTTTGAATTTTTATTATAAAATAAGGGCATTTTTGATTATTTTCCAATTATTAACGCTTTTCTGATGCTAATGCGTAGATGCCCCTTCATTTTTAAGCAGAAACATCCAAACGCGGTCTCCACTTCCACTTCCACTTCCACTTCCAGATAAAAGCCTGAGCTTAAGCGTTTGCAATCCGTTGACGGCAGGATATTCTCAATTCTAGCTAAGTGACAAAAAACCATCGCGATCCAATTCTCACCAGACAAATTAAATTAATAAATAATTAAATAATAAAAAAATAATAATAAATACAACCAAATCCAAAGCAAAAGCACTTCTAAACCAGCTTTCTGCAAAAGTAAGTGATAAATGATAATCTTGGAACTAGTGCTCTGAATTGTTCTCGATTTTTATCTCCATAACTGTTGTTTGTAGGCTAACATGAGCCTCAGCGGCAGCGTTTCTGCTACTGCTTTGAACTTGAGATGTGGTTTTCATAGTAATTCAGAGCTGAGGAGTGTAATGTCGTTCCGAGGTCAAGGTCTGAAAATTCCAGTTAAAACGACGTCGAGGAATGGTTTCTCTCCTCTGCAGGTTTGCTTTGCTTACTGTTGTTTGTTGAATTGAAATTTGGGAGAACTAATTTGGTTTGTTGATTGATAATTGAGCAGGTAGTTTGTGTGGATTATCCAAGACCAGATATTGATAACACTTCCAATTTTTTGGAAGCTGCTTACTTATCTGCTTCATTTCGTACTTCTCCTCGTCCTCCTAAGCCATTGAAAGTTGTAATTGCTGGTGCAGGTAACTACTTGGCTCTGCTACAATTGCTTACGTGATTTATGCTTCACTTTGTCTAATTGCTTTCAAGGTAAGTTATTGCCTACTTGTTTTTGTTGCAGGTTTGGCTGGTTTGTCAACTGCAAAATATTTGGCAGATTCAGGCCACAAGCCTTTGTTACTGGAAGCAAGAGATGTTCTAGGTGGAAAGGTTTTGTGCTTATCTATCTTACTACTTTTTGATTAGGTTATAGCAAGATATAGCTTATTTTTATTGTCCTGTTAATTTTAGTAACTTAAAACATCGTAATAATTAGTAATCTGAGGAGTGGTTTCATATTTCAGCCTCAGTTGCCTGATAATTTTTCATATAGTAAATTAACTTGAGCAAGTTTTAGTTTTGGCCGAAATCATGCATGCATGTATGTATACTTATTGTGTTTTTAGGAAATTAATTTTCATTTTTTTCAAGAAAGGAAATAAATTTTTTTATTATTTATGGGCAAGAGTTATGAAGTAAACATTAGAAAGAAGGTGAACAAGCTGTTGATGTTATTATGAGAAACAGACCAACTCCAATTCACAAAATAATATAACACCTTTGCAATTCATTCAACAGCCTATTTCTATTGTGGAGAGTGAAAAAGAATTAAAAATTTTGAAATTTAGGGGAAACGGAATCCGAAAAGGGTGGCCAAAATCTTAACTTTATCCCATGAAACTTGAATTTCCTATGGTCTTTGAAAATTTTCAATTTCTTTCTACCCAAACCTAGAAGATATCCCATTTCTGCATAGCCCTGCATAGAAGCTTGTTTCCCTAACCGTGCCTTGTGTATAAAGAGTAGATGAGAGCATTGACCAATCTGTTTTGCATTGTACGTTGTTTTACAATGATGCTATATTCTTTTTTGGCTTTGAAGTTGAACTGGGTTGTTACGTTTTAGAAGACCACAGAGGATTTTTTTGAAAGAATACCAGAGAAGCCAATTTTTATGCCTCCAAAGTTGAACCAGTGTGCCTGGGACTAATAATCCCGTGTCCCTTGTATACGGCCAAAAAGGGGATTGCATTATTTGTCTTGCAACTTCTCTGACCCCATGACTTATCTAGTGTACCAAACCTGCACTCAATATTCTAAGGATATTATACCTTCCATTTTTTTTTCCTATCTAATCTTGTGTTAGGTAACTGTTTCTGAATTGATTGATTTTATTCCTTCCTTTCAGCGGATTGTTATATATGACACTAGGCTTTTGATATTAATGCCTCCTTGCAAGCTCCTCCTTTTGGGAAATAAATAAATCTTCTGGCTAAATAAGTCTTTGGCCTTTGTTTTTACTTTTGGGCAACTCAGACCTTCAGTATAAACCATGAAGATTAGCTCATCAACTAGAGAACTTTTCTGTGATTCTGAATGAACCGAAACAACCATAACTGAACAGTTTGATTCTCAGTTCTTAGTTCAATTTTGACCTTATTGCACAAGCTAGAATGACACTTAGCTGGAAAGATCTTTTTTGGTTATGGTTGCAATTGATTTGGTTCCTGATTGTGAGTAGTATTCTTCAGGTCTTGAACCTAAGGTCAAATAGGTATCACATTTAGTTTTACTGTTTCATTTGACAGCCAGTGGCAGACAGAACCAGGAATAAGACTCCTGGAACACTTCCGCTGCCATTGTTCAGCAAATACTAAAATCATTAAGACCAGTTTGATACCAAGGACACCAACTAGGTTTCCCTCCGGAGTTTAGACCATAATTTGAATTTTTCAGTTTGGAAACTCTCTTTTTCTTGAGCTCTTTCAGCTTCTTTCTGGGGGTAACATATATTGTAGGATAACTTCAGCTCCTAGATTGAGTTATCTACAATTATTTCTTTCTTTTCTATTATTTTTCTCTC
The DNA here is from genome assembly GCA_028052125.1 of Melia azedarach. Classification (NCBI taxonomy): domain Eukaryota; kingdom Viridiplantae; phylum Streptophyta; class Magnoliopsida; order Sapindales; family Meliaceae; genus Melia; species Melia azedarach. Next base: position 6,930,651 of record CM051396.1, on the reverse strand, counting down.
TATTTTAAAGTTTGACCTTTTTTTCCTGTAGGTGGCTGCTTGGAAAGACGAGGATGGGGATTGGTATGAGACTGGCCTGCATATATTTTGTGAGTTCATACACATTTTTTCTTTCTTTTCTGTATTGTCATTGAAGTTTGCTAGCCTACAGAATCTTTTTTCATTTTATAATTGTTGCTTTACTTGGTTTGAGAACCTTTATACATTCTACTGCTTTGCCTGCTTATATCATGTAAATTAAAGGACTTAAGTTTTTTTTTTCCTTTTAATATAAAAAACCATTGGTTTGAGTGGTTTCATAAGTTCTGCTGCATTTTCGCTTTGTAGTTCATGTCACCATATACTTTATTTGCTTCTTGAATGTTCCAAAAATAAACTTTTGGGAAACTTTTGGGAAACTTGTGGCAATATGATCCTTTTTGATGTTTTCTTTACCTATCTAATCCACTATAAATTGCATGCTTAACAATATTATTTCTTTTCTTTGCTTAGAGGGTTAATGGTATATACTTTCTCTATATTTCATAATCCTCTTTTCTTTTTTTTTTTGCTGGCAAGTCGGGGCTTACCCAAATATACAGAACCTTTTTGGAGAACTTGGTATTAATGATCGGTTGCAGTGGAAGGAGCACTCTATGATATTTGCAATGCCAAACAAGCCTGGAGAATTCAGTCGATTTGATTTTCCTGAAGTTCTGCCTGCTCCAATAAATGGTGAGATATATATGTGCGCTCTAAAGTAATTTTAATTTGAGTTCATGCATCCCCTGTTTTAAAAACTTTAAGCTATATATATCTTGGTATAAATCTATCAAATGTGGTCTTACCCCTGTTGAAACTGAGGTTGGAACATTGCTTCTGGCTTATATGGCGTTTACATGATAAACTAGAACATTTGGACACAGGTTTTGTGTAAGCTTATTAAAGTCCACCTTTGAACCAATCATTCCATTGTTAAAGCCGAGAAAGGTTTTGGTAAAAAGTTGTTACTGGCCAGTAGCTTTACATCTTCCAAAAATTTTAACAAATCAACTAGAAACCTGCAGGAAAGCACTAAAGAAGATGAATAAACAATCTGAGAAGACCATCTGAGAAACATTATCCTAGTTTTATATATATGAGCCGCAAATGAGGACTGCTCAAGCAATTAGCCCAGTCAAACAGCAATAAGGAGTTTGGTTGAGTGGTAAATACCCTTGGGGCCATCTATTTGGAATATTGAAATCTCATCCTTTTCCTGGACACCAGTGACTAAGATTGTGGGGTTCAACAGTTATCCCCATTTCAGGACTCAGTTAACATAAGACAGGTTCAGTGATTTTTTACTATAAGAGAAAGCGAAAACAAGCCCGGTTAAATATAGGAAATTGTGTGGCATTTTAGTCCTTGGTTATATTAACATGTTTTTGGCTGACACTTTTTGTGATTTATGGACAACCGAGCTTTATTTAACAAAAATTCTTATCAATAAATGTCAGCCAAAAACAGCTGTGGGGGTCATTTTTATTTTATTTTGTATTGTTTGGTTAATAGAGTAGAAGAGAAATGTAAAAAGAAAATAGAGAAAATATGCACTACTATATTTGACAGGAAACTGTACTATGGTTTTATAGGCTAAAAGGAAAAAATAGATGGGGAATGCTAATAAGACTGAGTATCAATAATCTAATGACATCCTAAACTTTGCACTTTAGCTCTAACAGTTTTGCAATTGGATGAATAGATTGTGTTCCCTTTCAGGTTAATACATTAGCATGCATAAGTTGTTGGATACAGTCTGCTGTATATTTACATTTCATATGTTGTTGGTAATTCTCTTTTCTCTGTGTGCGTGTATATATATATCTATCTTATTAAGGAGTTGTCAAAAGCTCATCAAGCTTCCTAGTAATCCAGCTTGTTTTTGCCCTATCTAGCTGCAAAAGTAGAATGACTAGGCTAACCCTTTGGTTGCTCATTACATGCTGAGATAGAAGTAATCATTTGAAAAAGAGTCAGTCTAATTTAACCTTCATTACAACTTTCTGAAATGGTTATGGTACCTTGGTAAAAGATTCCAGGAATTTCGGAATTACTTAGTTCCCATTTTTGTTTATAGTTATCTGGAATCTTTTGAAATTGACTGTGCCTTTTTTTGTGAACGTCATGTCCAGGGATATGGGCCATTTTGAAGAATAATGAAATGCTGACATGGCCTGAGAAAGTGAAGTTTGCAATTGGACTTCTTCCAGCAATGATTGGTGGACAGGCCTATGTTGAAGCTCAAGATGGTTTAAGTGTTCAGGAGTGGATGAGAAAGCAGGTACACTAGTTATTTTGATCAGCTCATTCTATTTGTTAGTTAGATGAGTTGGTTAGCTGCACTAGCATGTGACTCATGAGCTTGCCTCATCCTGATTTTAGATTGGAGAAGCGATTTGTTATCGTAGACTTAACCTGAAGCTGTCATAAAAGCTGCATGCCGTTGGCACTTCTGTCTGTTGCATCATATGATGTCACTTGGCTCTCAAATTATGTGCACTCTTTTTTTTCTTGTAAAATGTGCAGAGTGCTGCACACAAGGTGTAGCCATGGCCCTCATACCAAACTTGTCTGAAGTTGCGCATTTGATACCATATACCTGTGATCAAATGCACAGCATCTGCCTCTGACTGCATCAGAACATTTTAGCATTGATATTTCATATACGTAAATATAACTCTTACCAAAAAGGAAATTGTAGATATGGTTAGCTGAGGCCTGTGTTCAAGCGGTGGTGAAGTCACTCTTGCATACAGGAACAATCCTCAGATTTGGAGTCTTAATGCAGCAACCATGATTTTGTGGAAATCTAGAAACCAAGAAAAGAAAAAACAATGTGAAAATTTCATTCTTTAAAGAATAGATAAGAAAACAATACAAAATACCTCCAAAACATATACCAATTTTGAATTCATGGAATTGCTTTACCCTAGTAATATTTAGAGGTTATGTTTTGCTTTCAAAAGTAATTTTGATGTATTAATTTTTGAACTAGTGCAAACTTGAGTGGTTAATACATAACTTAGCATGAAGTTAAATTTATTGAATGCCTGTGCATTACTTGGATGATTAACATACAAATCAGCTGGACTCGAGTTGGATATTCTGTATCTTCAAAGTTAAAGTAAATGATAGTGCTCATCAAATTTGAATTAACTTCGCAGATATTTCAGAAATAAAGAATAGCTAATGGCTTTTGTTTAAATTTTAGGGCGTACCTGATCGAGTGACTACAGAGGTGTTTATTGCCATGTCAAAGGCATTGAACTTCATTAATCCTGATGAACTGTCGATGCAATGTATATTGATTGCTTTAAATCGATTTCTTCAGGTATGGCATTTTTTTCTTGATCCATTTTTGTCCTTGATTGCCTAATGAAACCTATATGATTAACATCAGTGAAAAAATAATTTAAACGATCTTCAGTTCAATTCAATTGGAATTTGATGTTGAATTACTTAAGAGATCTAAAATTTCAAGACCTCAATATACATATAGTTTTCAATTCTTGTTAATTATGACCAAATTTCCTATGAAATGTCTGAACAAAATTATCTTGCTCTGTTTTTATTTTTGAAAGTCTTAAAACCTATCTAGTTCTAAGTTAATGGCAACTGTCTCATCTTTGCGATTAATAATTATTTTGAGCAAGGGAAGATATATGCATATACAAATACTTGCACATTAGTGTATCTTGTTTTCCAGCTTGAATATGTCTACGAATAAATTCATCTACTTAAGAAATATTTCCAAGATAAAGATAATCATATAAATTAATATGATTGGAAAGTTCTTTTATTTTCTTTTCCCCCTAATTCCTCATTCGAAATTGACACATAAATATTAAATTCAGGTATTCTATGAGTGATATATTTTTTCCGCATGATAATAAGTATCAGTTATATACGTTCATGTTTGAACATTTGTATGTCTGTACTTGTTTGTGTATGTTGATGTATACATAATGTGGATGAGCCTTGTTGGTGAATATACTGTTGAACATATATGTATTCTACTTCTCACTAAATAGGAGTTAAACAGCTTTGATAAGCATGGTGTAGTTGATTCAGAATACATCCAAATAAAATGAACAGGAGAAGCATGGTTCGAAGATGGCATTCTTAGATGGTAGTCCCCCAGAGAGACTTTGCATGCCAATTGTTGAACACATTCAGTCACTGGGTGGTGAAGTCCGGCTCAATTCTCGAATACAGAAAATTGAGCTCAATGATGACGGAACTGTGAAGAATTTTGTACTAACTAATGGCAGTGTGATTGAAGGAGATGCTTATGTATTTGCCACTCCAGGTATCCTTTATATTCTCTATTGTATGATTTATTTATCATTTTTTAATTCAATTTGACTAATATGGTTAATGGATCATGTTCCATTCAGTTGATATCCTAAAGCTTCTTTTGCCTGAAAACTGGAAGGAGATGCCATACTTCAAGAGATTAGAGAAATTGGTGGGAGTTCCAGTCATCAACGTCCATATATGGTTAGTGATGAATTTTATGTCTGTTAAAAAGTAATGTGATGATGCTTCTGTGCATGGTATGTTTATGATTAAGCAGTCTCCAGAAACACTGTATATGTTTAACGATTCCTTGGCCTGGCAATTCCAATGAATGGAAGAGAATAAATTGGTTGCATGTAAAGTTTATTGTAATCTTTGAAATGGTCTGAAAATTCTATCTGAGGTAACATGGTAATTCCAATTAATATAGAAAAATAAGTTAATAGGATTTGATGTTTAGTGCGATCTTTAGAATGGAATGAAAATTGAAGTAATTGGGAACATGGGGGAATTAATATTAATTCTTGCTCCTGTACGTACTTGTTTCCCCTAGTGAACAGACAATTGAACAGGTCATAGGCTGATTTTTGCAATCAAAGGCAATTTATGTCTCTGCATTGTTAGTGTTGGTGAAAGTGGTAGTAGAACTAAATTTCAATTAGTGCACACACCGGACTTTTCAGTTATTTGAAGAAAGAAATAGATATGTATGTGCGAGCTAATACACTGCTAGTTCATTTGTTGACTGATCCACCATATTTTCGATCGCAGGTTTGACAGGAAACTGAAAAACACATATGATCACCTACTCTTCAGCAGGTCCTGTCCCTACTTAATCATCAGTTTTTGTGTTTAGAAGAGGTGTATATAGAATGTGCTACTAAGCCCATAGAAAATTAGCTTTTTAGTGCAGATTGCCTTACAAAGTTTTCAAAGTGTTGAAATTGATCATGTGGCATAGAAAAAATCTGTTAATTTCTTTCTGGTTACACAGAGTTGGAAAGAGTTGTTCTTTAACCTCCATTTGATGTTATTTTACAGTTTTTATTAATTTTTCTTTTTCATCATATATTGAGCATTTGAGCTCCATCTCTGAACCCACTTTTCTTTTCTGCAGAAGTCCTCTGCTAAGCGTGTATGCCGACATGTCTGTGACTTGTAAGGTAAAGATCCTTACGACCTTCTATACATGATTCTTTTTCTTTTCTTCTCTTTGTTGAATTCATGTATTTTTACCACCAGAATCACTTTTATATGATTAAGGAATGTTGGATGTACCTTAGAAAGAATTTTCCTATGAATTCTATTGGACCCACAAAGGATTGGGTTGGTGTTTGAACAATTAGACTTCAGACCACACTTATGTTAACGACCTTATGTCATGGGGAATTCTGAGCAAGAGGGAAGCTCCAAAGCCACTTAGATAAAAGCTCCCTTTTATTTTTCTATACATTCCAGATCGTATGTTGAGCTCAATTTGACATGTTATTTTTGTTGTAACAAAAGTGCTGGGTAAAAAGATTCAGTTTCACTCACATCTTGCCTTGAGTGAGGGGAAACAACAGAAAATTTAGGTTTTAGCCTGCAGGTAACTTTTCCCTTTTGCTTTTCTACCACAAATGTGATAGCTTTACTGGTTAGGCTCCATGGTGAAGAATTACATAACCATATCTTATTTTTTTCAAGTGGTATGTGATCCTAGTGTGAAGAGAAAAAGAATTATTGACAATTAATTGATTGGTACCGCAGACAATACATAAATTATTGAATATATGTTCACCCTGTTCATGATTCTCATTTTATGTAGGAATATTATGACCCTAACAAATCCATGCTGGAGCTAGTTTTTGCGCCTGCTGCAGAATGGATCTCACGTAGTGATGAAGAAATCATTGATGCTACCATGAAGGAGCTTGCAAAACTCTTTCCTGATGAAATTGCTGCTGATCAGAGCAAAGCAAAAATTTTGAAGTACCATGTTGTAAAAACACCTAGGTTAGACTAAGGCCAACTAATTAAATCTTTCCATTGATTTAAAAGTTTTAATTCCTATTCTTATTTAAGATAGATAATTATTTCAGGTCTGTATATAAAACCGTCCCAAACTGTGAACCTTGCCGTCCCTTGCAAAGATCTCCTGTAGAGGGGTTTTATTTAGCTGGGGATTTCACAAAACAAAAGTATCTTGCTTCAATGGAAGGTGCCGTTTTGTCAGGGAAGCTTTGTGCACAAGCTATTGTACAGGTACTTTGCAGTCTGGTATAATAAGTTCTTGTGTCCAGTCTTTTATTACGATAAAATTTCACTTGAAATGACATTGGCAAAAGTTTTTTTCATTGGGAAGCTTTTTATTTTTTTTTCTATTTTTGAATATTACAGATTACATGTACAGTTTACTAATATTACATCAAAAATCTGTCGAGAGTCCAGAGTTTTGTTAGAATCTAATTTGGCATTGACACAAAAATCTGTGCCCAATTTGGGCAAAATTTGCCCCTATTAAAGGGAACTCTACCTCGAGTTGTTTTCAAAGAAAAATTGGCCACCACATGCTGTTGGGAGGACTTGAACCCTTGGAGGGCAAAGATACTAACCACTTGGCTAAAAGGTGGTGGCTTGTTGGGAAGCTTAAACATGAGCAAATTCCAAAGCCGATTGCAGCAAGGTGGTGCTCTGTGATTAGGGTGTCGGAGGGCCCAATAGTTCAATGCTTAGGCTTCATTGAATTATGGTAGTTTTAAATATATTGCTGTTGTGTGATGAAAGTACTAGAAGTTTAATATTAATAGAACAATGAGTAAATTCAATTAAGAGTTGGTGTCAGCACTACAAGAAGAGCAAAGTTTCACATCTTATGTACTTGTGTTATCTTAAATTAATTGATATGTGCAGGACTATGAGCTGCTTGATGCACGGGCGAAAGATAGATTGGTCGAGGCAAGCATACGTTGATGGCCTTATTAACTGGAGGCAGACTTAATAACAGCTATCAAGGATGACTCAAAGATTGATTGGAGCCTATAAATCAAAGGTAATTACAACAATATAGATATGATTTATTAATTCAAAGAAAAAAAGGGAATTGTGATATAACTGAACTTAAGCTGCTCTTCAATAATGAATCTTTTCCCAATAGAAAGCATTTCATCTCCTTTCTCTTTCTCTCTCTCTCTCTCTGGAATTCTGAGATCATTCATTCCAAAATGATGTTATACAATGACTGCTACCTTTCTAGTCGTAAATGTATGATAGAACCAGATATGCAATGAGCCTTTTTCTTTCTCTCCAAGGATATGTGTGTTTTTTTCTTTTCTTTTTTTTTCCCCTTTTGGAATTTTAATTACATATTTCAATTATAATCTGCTCATATTAAATGAGAAGTCTAGCCAGTGAGTCTCTTTTTTCAGTCCAGGGATCTGTTTGTTTCTTTAGCTTTTAATATGATAATCTTTTCATATCAGATTAGATAAGGTCTGCTCTTATTTAGGAGAAATTCACTCTTAAATAATGTGGAAACTCAGTAATTCTTTCTCGCTTGAGAAAGGAGATGAGCACTTATCACTAAACTATTAGTGGGGTCCTGGATGTATTTGTTATTGTAGTCTACTAACTTTTTTTTAGAAAAATAACTAATAAAGCATTCTGTTAAGTAATGCTAAACTTACAAAGATAGATACAAATCATTGTGATCAATAGACATAATTTTCTCGCTTGATAAATATAATCAGAAAATGATAAGTCTGCCCTCTTATAATCACAAAAATGGTACTTGTATTTCTGAGGGGGAATTAGAATGCATAATATTATGTCTCAGGAGTTCCAAGTTTGATAATTTTGGTGCCAAGCAAAATATGAATTTATAAACCAATACATAGAGTTTAAACTAAATGCGTATAAGAACACAAGGAGTTTATCGAATGTTGTTTACATAACCTGCAATTGGTGGAATAGGTTACTAAATTTTGGTGAACTAATAAATAAAAATTCACTTCAATTATTTTAATAAATAGATCTATGGTATTAGTTATTATTTAATTTCATATGGATTATTAGTATGTCAAGAATTTATTTGTTGTTAATAATCAAAGTGATTTGCTATTTGTTATTTTCTCAAAATTCATAAATTTATTGGTTAAACTCTCTATATTTTTGTTTGGATTGTCTCCTTAGTATTCCTCTTTATTGTTTCCTCAAAACCCAAAAACTTTATTAATACATTTTTTTTTATGCAAGTTGAAATTAAAACATCCCCTCAGGCCTCATCCTCGTATTGCTGACTTGACCACATTCATTTCCTTGCTTAAAAATTAAGCTAAGCAAAGCAAAGCAAACCCAATCCCAATCTCCTTTTCTTAAACTACGCAATATTATATAATATTAATCCTTAATTACATCTTTTAATGAAGATTAAGATACAATTATGGTTATTTTCAGTCATACCCAAATTTATTGACATATATTAAAACTACATCAAACTTATTAAAAGTCATCATTATATCTTCACATAACGAGAATTAGCTATTAACTCTAATGTTGTTAAGGGTAAAATAAGTATTATACACAAATTGATTGAAATATTAATCTATTTTTTTATTTAATGCAAATTCTTATTTGTTAAAACCCAATTATTAGTCTTAACAATCACGCGTTAGGTGGTAGATATGGCAATCTTGCTCTCAACACGATGCAAGCAAGCAATCTTGATCATGCTACCATCTCGTTGTCGTCACCATCACGTTATAAATTTTGAATTTTTTTTATTTAAATAAAGATAAAATAATTATTTTATTAAATTCTATTAAAGTTAAGAGTGAATATTGAGAATGGGGTGATACGTTTTAATAAAGTATATGTTTATAGGATATATATCAATAAATTGGGGGTAAGACTGAAAACCGCCAACACAATTAATACAATATTACTTACTTGGTTATTAACATTCTGAACCCAGCTGTTCGCTCTTCATTCCCAAGCCTTCCTACGTACCTTCGCAAGCCACTATAAATTCACTAAACCTCATCATTTTTCACCAGGCTTAGCTCATACCACTGAGCTCTCCCCTCCTCTCTCTCCCTCCCTAATTCTCAATTTCTTCACATTTTCGCTTAGTCTAATCTCTTCTTAATTTGATTAAAGATGGGTGAAATCCAGTGCTTTCACCGTAAAGGCTATTACCCAAGCACAGCAGCAAAGAGAAAGGGAAATGGGTTTACCAGAAAGTGTGCTTCTTTGGTGAATGAGCAACGTGCTAGGATTTATGTTCTTCGACGCTGTGCTACCATGTTGCTTTGCTGGTACATTCATGATCATGGAGATGATTAATTCTCTTTCTTTCTTTCTTTCTTTCTTTCTTTCTTTCTTTTTTTCTGAAGAATTTTCCTTTTTTAACCCATATTTCAGTCAGATTTACAGAAGCAATCACTTCCTTAAAATTATTTTATAATTAGCCAAAAAAAGGTTTGGACTAAAATATCCCTCCTAGTTATAAAATATTAACTAAAGGTGGGCATTTTCTAACACACTTTTGATTAAGAAGAAATTTACTTGGAAAAATTAACACAATGACCAACTCTTAGACCTAAATTTTTTAAATAATTACTATTCAAAATATATTTTAAAAATAATCAATTCAAAATTTTTTGAACTAAAATATTCTTAATCGAAAGTGTACTTTTGAGTACAAAATGTACTTTCGATTATAAAAAAATCAAAACTTTTTTTTATGATCAAAAGTATATTTTCGATCATAAAAAAGTTTCGATTATGAAGAATTAATCATTTTTGAAAATTTTTTTATAAGAGTATTTTGATCTTAAAAAAAATTTGAATTAGTCATTTTTTAAACACATTTTAAACAGTAATCATTTAAAAAATTGAATTTAAGAATTTGTTACTGTTTAAATTTCTCCAATTTACTTTTTAGAATCATAAAGAATGCACTTTAAAATAAGAAAAAAAAAATAGTGTTAGTACAAAAAAAGAAAACTATTTAGTATTAGTAAGTGTAGACACTTTTAAGTAAAAAGAAATTTTATAATCTTAAAAGGTGTATTTCTTCTTTATTATAAAGTATATGTTAAAAACTGCCCACACTTTCATTGGTGTTTTATAATTATAAGGGCATTTTTGAAGGTGGTTATTTTACGCAAATTGAACTCGAATATGGGTTATTAAAAGAAATTTTCCTTTCTTCTTTGATTTATTTATTTGGGTTATTTATGGTTTTGTCCATTGTTAGGCCAAGCTCTGTGGTTTTGTTATGGGACTGAGTGTGGTCTTCTAATCACTCAATTATCAAAATGTGTCTATTCTTTTTTCTTTTTTTTTGACCTAATTGAGGAAATTCCCAATGGGGTTTATTTTATTAATGGGCACTGACAGAACAAAGTTTCTGGCCACTCTTTCTTTCCCATTTTAACCAAAGTTTGAGCTCTAATGGTAATGGATTGGCCTTCTTTGTGTTTTTGGCAACTTATGATATGTCATAAATTTGTATTGAAATATAAGTAATATATTTTATTGTACAATTTGTTTATTTATATGTGAATTCATGAGTCCAATGTTAAATTATGGTTTTAAGCTGTAAGGGAATGTTTTATTGTATAAAATAAATGCTAGATCCCCTCCATGGTGCTAGAGTATCTCTAAATTTAGTCAAATTTATACTTTAACTTTATTAATTTTAAAAATACTTACGTAAATCTTTTTTATTAATTTAATCCGTGAATTCAAACAAAAATAAGACTAATTTGATATATTTAACTCTTAATATAATATTTTTATGTATAACTCAGATGATTTGAGATACGCTTAATGCACTCAGGTCATTTGACGTTTTGCGAGTGAGATTTCTCGTTTATATATAAAATCTTTTAAGAAAAAAAATTATTAAAATGATTATAGTATATATTATAAAGAAACGAAAAAAAAATCAAATTATTAAAATCTTCAACGATTAGGGATTTGTGATAGTAATTTTGAAAGCAGTGGGAATATAATGTCCTTTTTTTTGTAGAACAAAGATTACAAAACATTTCAGATATACACCAACTGATACAAATTGGTAGAGGATTACACTAATTTGTTACAACATAAACCTAAAAAGATCAAAATACTCACTGAGGGACTAGGAAAGTAAATTTTAACACTTTTCGGAGTGGTGTTTTGAACTAAAAGACAATAATTTGATGTAGAACTGCAACGAAAATTCTTCCATAACTCTTGTACTTTTGTACTCTCCATAACTCTAGACGATTTTCTTTATCTTTATTGCAATAAATTTCTTGTAACACTCCAGATCTAGAATGTTATCCCTTCAATTTTTTGTATGTAAGAATGCAACTCTCCAAATCTGTAAGAAAATAACATTATAGTCGTAAGATGCCCAACAAAATAATATACCCACCACATATTTAGGTGGAAAGAGACTGCCATTAAAGAAGATGAAATCTTCTTAAGGTGAAAACAAACTACTATGAATCTAAATCCAAATAGGAACTATAGTAAAAGAAACAAAAAAAAAAAAATGGAGATATCTCATTAGAGAAGTAGTAGATCTCCTTTTCTGGTGAGAACTGGGGCTTTTTTAGTAAAGCTTGCAAAGGAGTCTAAAAGCTGAAGGAGAGAGAGAGAGAGAGAGAGAGAAAGAGAGAAAGAGAAAGAGAGAGATATGAATATAATGTTCTTTTAACCAAATACTTAAGCTGCATTCGCATTATATTTAAATTTCATATATTAAGATTGATTTTTATTTATATAGCAACTAATTAAATTATGTGAAGATACGAACAAGTATGTGTTTATAATATTCTATGTAGGGAACGAATCAATAACTTTTTTAACTTTATATAATTTTTTATATAATTAATAAGCTATTGTGTATATATACTTTTAACATTGGGATTAAATTGACATGTATAATAAATATGAGTTTTAACATATACTTCTCTTAAAGTTTGAGACTTTAACGCTTAAATAGAAAGTTTGAGAAGACACACACTTACCTCCCTTGAATTATTAGTTGATCATCCATTTTCATTTAAATAATTATAATACCCTTATTTACTTTAATATAAAAATTAAAAATTTTAATTTTAATCTATTTAATGTTTAAAATTATTAAAATAACTAAAAATTTAATTAACAATAATTTTAATTGATATTTATTTAAAATTAAAATTTTAATTAATAATAATTTAATTTGATAATTTTAGTTTACATTTATTTAATATTTATTCAAATTAAATTTTAATTAATAACAATTTAATTAATTTTTATTCATATACATATTTATCCAAATCTGAAACTCTAATATGTAAAACGGCTACCTTTTTTATTCATTTTTTTCACAAATCCTCCAACATTAACTATATTTCTTTTAATTTTTTACCAAACAACTCTATAATCTTATCAACTTGACTATTCTTATAAAAACTTTTTAATATAAGATTTATGTTATATATATTCACACTAAATTCATACTTCATCATCAATCCTATAACTCGTAAAATAAACTTAAACTTTTGAGTTTGTACAAAAATTTCAATAAAACCAATCAACGATAGAAATTTAAAAAAAATTAATATGAATAAATTATTAATTTTAAATAAATATAAATCAAAATTGTTGTTAATTAAAATTTTAATTATTTTAATTTTGTAAACATTAAATAAATTAAAATTAAAATTTTTAATTTTTACTTTAAAACAAATAAGAATATTATAGTCATTTAAGTAAAAATAGATGATCAACTAATGATCTAGGAGAGGTAAGTGTGTTTTTCTTCAAATCTTGCATCTAAATGTTAAGGTCTCAAATTTAAAAAAAAGATGTGTTAAAACCCCACAATAAATATAAAATTAATATGATATAATTAATTTATATATGTGTTGAAAATATCAGTCATTAAAGTATATATATCTAAAGGTCTATTAATGATAAAAAATCTATTGATGATATAAAACATTATGTAAAAGATCATGTTGATCAAGATAGATTAATTATTAGTTTCTAAATGTCTAATTTCTCTTTCAAAAGACTATAACAACTTCAAAATTAAGAGATCTAAGAAAAAGTATGGAAGAAAATTTTATCCTAAATCTCATACAATGAGAATGAACAACTGAAAAGCTTAAATAAGATTGAAGAATCAACAAATAATGCCATTTTATGAAACTCAAAATAAACTGTAGAAATAACTAAGACTTGTAAAAATAATTTTTTTTTAAAAAGATAGAAAATAAAGAATTTTATGTAAATAATTTTCAAAAGAAGATAACTAATTTTAAAAAATTTTGCAAATTGATATCCTAAGGGAGACATAAAATCATTTTGGGCAATAAAGAAAAATAATTTCTCCCAATAAAAGAATATAAAATTCAAGATATTTTCAAGTATGTGAAGCTTTTTGGGCAAGACAATCTCTTACAAATATAAGCATTTAGAAAGAAATGGGCAAGGCCCAAGAGTGACATAATTTCCTATCAAATAATTCAATAACTACACTTATTACAAGAATTTTGTAACTAAGATTTGTTGCTCGAAATATATTTAGACTAATTTTTTTAAAATTTCTCTTAATTTTTATGATTGATTTCAATGCAATGACAAGTGAAATTACATCGAAATTTAAAGGGTCCTTAATAATATACACTTGGATCTTTGTAAGTTTTTGACATTAACATAATAACATTGATGATGTTATATATATATATATACTTTTTGATCCTTATAAATTTTGATATTAACATTTGGACCTTCATAGTATTAACTTTTGATCTGTGCTTCGAGGGAGATTTCAACGGAAAGTAAAAATCTCTCGAAAAAAAAATATTTCTAAGAATTGGGGATATCATTGATATTAGGTCAAATGCTAAGAGTGACCTTAAAAATATCTCACCGCGAGCTAACGAATAACAGGGGAATTGTCTCTCACCGGTAATCCAAGTTATCCAACTGTTTTAAAAAATGGATATAAAAGGATTTGTGGGTACAGAAATGACACATAGGAGGTACGAACTGACCAGAAATTCTCCGACTTAATATCCAAACGTCTATCTAGCTTCTATATCCATAACCTGGTTATGAGAATAACTTGACAAGATCTTTTTGCAGAAGAAAATAAAACCAACGTCATGGTAATGTTGAGTTCAAGAATAGGATCAGTTGCATGTATTGATGTGAATTGCAGTAATTCTTCGGCACTTGTATTTGTACACCCTCTTCGTGTGAAGCATTCCGTTTCTGTAAAAACATTTTGCCAAGCAAATCTTTCCCATGTTAAGTTATCCACAACTGCTGCCAAAGCAACCCCCACCACCGGCAACCCAGTTCTCGACAGTTCCTCTGAGACTTCTGTTCGACAGTCTCGGGTGTGTTTAATTTTCTTTGCTTGTTGGTTGAAGAAATTTGGTGGTGTTGGTTTCATTAGTTTCATTGTATGTTTATGTAATTATGGTTCATAATACTTGGTTTTGCGCAAAGAAGTAGACTTCTGCTGATTGGAAGGCGGCAAGGGCTTACAAAGAAAGTGGGTTCATCTATGAGGGGAGGATTCAGGGTTTTAATGGTGGAGGTTTGCTGGTTCGGTTCTTTTCTCTTGTGGGTTTTCTTCCCTTTCCCCAGTTGAGCCCATCTCATTCTTGTAAAGGTACCCTACCATTTGGCTTTGTTGCTTGTTTGTGCTTTGTCTTTTTACTGTATACTATCTTTGCCGCAAGATATCCTGCATAATAGTTGACTATCATTTATATTTTCCATTAGTGGTATTTTATGTTTAACGTGTCTAAGGATAATACTCGGGCAACCTTTGATCTCATCACTTGCCATTTTGGAATGAGTTTCTTTAGCTATATTATGATTATCTTAATATGTGTGTGTGATGTTTGATTGGTTGGGAGGTAACACTTGTTAGTGAATTACCTAGTCTATTGTTACAATATGACCAGAATTTGCATATGCTTCTAAATCTTTGAGCATAAAATTTAAATTCTCTCTACTCTTTGGCGGCAATTGTTGCTCACCTTATGCAACATACTTGTACACATACCAAAATATTCTTTGTTTATGATTGCATTTTAAGCACCACAACAAGATGCCATGTCTGCAGTGTTTTCACCATAAGTTGAGTAACATCATTCATACATACAAGAAGTATTTATTATGACAAATCATTTTGCACTAGTCATATCTTGGTCATTCTTTTGCACTGCTGGCCACATAATACAGTTTGGCTAGATATTAATTGCCATTGTACTCTGTCCCAGATTGACTAGCTAACTTGTTTTCTTTTGTGATACCATCTCATGTAGACCCACAGAGCACTATCCATGAGATTGCCAAAGGTTTGACTGGTTCACTTATATCTGTAAAGGTAAGAATTTCTTAATGTAATCTGTTATTTCTTGTTGTAAAAAGACTCTGATTCTGTTTCACATATCCCTTAAAAATGTCTCACTTAGTTCTACTAGTGGCATATGGATTCCTACTGATGAGTATCCGGGTAGGGTTTTGACTACCTTTTTCACAAGTTTATATAGCATTAATAAGTAGAAAATACTTACTTTAAGGGCGTAAATGAGACCCAAGGCAATTTTTAGAATAGGTTACAGTTTAGAGTTTGTGCATTTTAACTTTGACTAACTTCAGGCAGTAAGGCTGCTGTCAGTATTTTACCTCTTTTGATGTAGTTCAAATCATTGATAGATGGCTGCTGCATACCATCTTTTGATAATTTAATTTTATCAATTTTTTGGGTATCGAGTACAATACTATAGCTATCCACCTTTTTCGCTTTTTATTTTTATTTTTTGGTTTTGTTTTTGGCCATCCTTTCTTGGCTATTTGTGTAAGCTTAATTGTGTAACAATAAGAAAACAAAAACTCAGTCTCTTGGTTTACGAGACATATTTGTACCCACAATTGTATCAGTTGAGACAAGCAATATTTCTTTAAACTAGAATATATTCTAATGACTGAGATTTACTTTTGCTTGCCTGTACTTTACTGGACTTGTTCTTTTGCTGGTGAGAGATAGCTTCCTTTAGATTTAGCAAAGCAATTCTCTGGGCTAATATTATGCATCAACCATCTGAAATTACCATCATTGAAGGTACCTTTAGCATCCCTACTAATATCTTGCTACCCAAAAAGCAATGAAGGATGAAAATTGAAACAGGTCAGACAAATCAAGGGAAGTTATACTTCATAATGGTTAATCGTGAATTATAACATAGATAAAGGCTGTGTGAACTAGGTAGAAATCGGAGTATAGATATACCAAAGTATCATACAGCCATGGGAATATTGTTATAATTTCTGTGTAATTCTAAGTTTTAGTGATTAAGGTTCATATTATGTGAGGTTCATATGACATTTGATGTGCAATTTACATACTTTGAAAATCAAGTCACATCACTTCAGCTTAAATATTGTAATATTAGTTTAGAATTCTGGATATTTCTAATTTGTAGTGTATCAGAACCATAATTGTTTCAGTTGCTGTGTTTCAGAGGTAGTTGAATGACTTACACAAGTGTAAGTCGAGTTATTTGGTTTGCTTTTGGTCTGTTAAAATTTAAGCTTCCCTCTATTTTTGAAATTTTAGTTTTGTAGGATATCTGAAAAAAATTCCCTACTTAATATATATTACCTTTTCAAACCTTTGTTAATTAGAATGAACCACAATACTGTACTGACTGTGCGTTAAAGGTAGAAGGTGAAAATGGAGAAAGTTTATTAAAGAAATAGAACTGATAGACAATTTATGTCTCTGGAAGCTCTGTAATAACCTCGAGGAACCTGATAGAATCAGTTCAGTAGTCTGCACTCTCCTATTCTATCCTTAATGTGCCATTTATGCTCTAGCATCTGCAGAAGAATGCAATATAGGGGTTAGAGGTGGTGGTAAGTGTTTGTTAAATTTTCTAAAATCAGGAACTCAAACGAGAAATGAAACTAGTTGTACCTGGAAAAGATATCTCCTTTGTGTTTATACAACTGATTTCAGGGTGGCTTTCAGCTAACGGAACATCTGGTTAACTGTCCATTTGTTGAATGAAATCAGAGCTGATTATTGTTTTTGCTTCCTGTAGTTTTTTAAGAGTACATAGTTTGCCTCATTTGATTTATTATATGGAAAATTATGATGTTTATACGATATTATAATGCATTACTAACTGTCATTCTTTGGACACATTCCTGATCTTTTTCTGAAAGAAGTAAATAAAGTTGACTCCTTTCTAGTTTATTATTTTTATTTTTTAGTCCTAAAAGATTATATATAGGACCTCTGAGTGCTTGTGTCGGGTGCAACCATACAAATAATAATTCTTCATATACCATCAAGAACTCTGCAGTTATGTTTACACCGTTGAGAATAGTAATATAATTGCTGATTTCTTGTAATAACTAAAGTTGCACTATTATAAACTAAATATGAAAAGAATATATCTTTATCTTAAAATGGCTCCTTTACAACATTCAACTTGGTAGTACTCAAGGTTCGTTTCCTTATCCCTTATCTTCTTTTTTCCTCCCACTTTTTGTTTACTTAAAAGATTTAATACTTCAGGAGTTGTTGAGTGGTGAAAGAAATTAAGTATAACTTAAAGTTGGTTTCTGAAATCCCCATATCACAACAGTCTCTCACTGTATATCTCTTTAAAGTTGGTTCTTCTCGTTTCCGGAAAATTAGATCATTTTCGCATGTTTTCACTTTGTTTAATCAGAAGGTTTGTTCCTTTTAATTCATTTTTACTCATTGTTAACTCTTCACTCTTTTTTGCCGGGTAATATTTCAAGTCTGACATCATCTGCAAACTACTTGATTTGCATTGAGTTTAATGACATTTGTGTATCTTCTCAATATTATAGGTAATTGAAGCTGATGAGGAGAAAAGGAAGTTGATACTCTCTGAAAAGGAAGCTGTCTGGAAAAAGTATTCCGAAAGGGTTAATGTTGAGGATATTTTTGCAGGAAGGGTGGGATCTGTTGAGGATTATGGTGCTTTTATTCACTTACGCTTTCCTGATGGTATCATTTTCTCGAATATGTATAATTCTATTTTCTACTGCATTTTATGTTCTGCAGAGCTTTGAAAGTGATGTGTTGCAGGCCTCCATCATTTAACTGGACTAGTACATGTCTCGGAGGTTTCATGGGATTTAGTTCAAGACATTAGAGACATCCTTAATGAGGGTGACAAAGTGAAGGTCAAAGTTATAAAAATAGATAGGTGGGTTTGCGGTGCTATCATCTTATACTTTTAAGTCGATAAATACTTTTTAGAATCAGTAGATTAGTACATCAGCAGGGTTTATAATCTAAATTGAATTATGTTGTATCAGATCAATGAATGATTATAGACCAATATGTTTTCTCCGCTCATGTTTCATTGGTAATCTGTTCCGTCTCCCTGACAACCGAATGAAGGAGCCATCCTTCAATTAGAAATTTTCAATATATTTGTTTTATTTACTTGAGATCTCAAGGACAAGACCGGTTCCCACTTTAGGCGAGTTATAGATGGTTGTAATTAGGTTAATTTATGTGAATTTGATATAGCTTCTCTTTTTTCTTTTCCCTCACTGCCTTTGTTTCTTTCATGTTTTCTTCCTATAGAAATTTCATACATTATGACTATGCGCAACTTTATGGGATTAACCAGAGATTAACTGCAGGGAAAAGTCAAGGATCACTCTGTCAATCAAACAGTTGGAAGAAGATCCCCTTTTGGAAACTCTGGATAAAGTAATTCCACAGGTATGTAATATGAGGTTGTCTTATTTGCACTTTATCATTTATTCACTCCATTCTTCGGTAACTTGAATTAAGGCAGATAAATATGACTCCACAGGATGGGTCAGCTATTTCTGATTCTTTGAGCACAAGCAGTAGCAATACCATTGAACCCCTTCCAGGTCTTGGAGCAATATTTGAAGAGCTTTTACAGGAAGATGGGTATGGATTTATCATTGCTCTGCTTAGGATTACTTCTAGATATTTCGAAGCTTTGATTGAAAAGTATATAACTATTTGTGTATTTAGTATCTTTGGGATGGAAGTATTAAATGTCAAATATTAATAGAAAAATAAGTGGGTGCCGCTAAAAATTGGTGTTATCAAGTATTTTTTAGCTTTGCTTTTAAATTCCTTGCCAACCAGGAAATTGATAGATGATTTAATTAGATAAAGGAGTTCTAATGTAAAATACTGAAAAGTTGAAAAATAGTATAGGTTTAAAATTTTTATTTAGGACTTATATTTAAATAGTAAAATTTAGGACTATTTCACCTTCTGGTCCAATTTTTGCTCATTGAACTCCAATTGGAATGGCCATTTAAGTTTTATGTCACGGTTTCTTGCTCCGTGTTTCATTGAAAATTTGTTACAAGGTAGCATTTTCTTTTTGTGCATTTTGTTCCTTTTATGAAACTACACGATGAATATCTTATTCTGCATTTTTATGATGTTTGTGGTCAGAATAGTTGACATACGAATAACCCGACAAGGGTTTGAGAAAAGGGTTGTTTCACAAGACTTGCAGCTTTGGCTCTCAAATGTGAGTCTGCTTCCAATATTGCTACTTTGCTTATTCTTGTTTCTCTAACCAATCACTAAGTTTGAAAATTGTCATCTCTCAGGCTCCACCCATTGATCAGACGTTTACCCTCTTGGCTCGTGCTGGAAGGCAGGTAGTTTCGTCATGGTTTTCTTTTGTCCATCTCTTTCCATCTCTCTTTCTCATCTCTCTCTCTCTCTCTCTCTTAAGCTTTGGTAATTTTCTGTGAATTAGGTGCAGGAGATACAACTGACAACATCACTTGAGCAGGAAGGCATCAAAAAGGCATTGCAACGAGTATTGGAACGTGTTCCATGATTTCAATTTAAGTTTTCCTTCTCTATGATAGCGGTTAATGGTTTGCTTCTACCCTTTTTCCCTCTCTTTCTTGCCGTTTCTGTACAGATATTGTTTTGAGCTCAAACCTGCCACTTGAAGCTGTATATGTTTTTCATCCTCATTTTTAATATCTCATTCGTTATATGGAAAATGTGTTGATTTTCAATCATAATATTCATAATTACCAGCTGTCACAGGAAGTAGAAATTACTTAAATCATGTGATAATCGTTGGATTGTGTTATTGAAAGTCGATATGTCTGAGTAGAGTATAGAATTTCTTTTTTTATATATATTACAATAAAATAACTCAAATTCTTTTCCAAGTTGATTGGAGTGGTGTTTGAACACAAATTTTATCTACCACTCCGAAATATTTTATTAGTTGAATCAACAAATACTCACAAAATCATAGTAGTTAGTGTTATAGTGTAGACTAACAATCAAAGATGGTTGAGATTTAAAGTGGATGATAGAGGAATGTTTATGTTTGGGAGTGCCTACATTTTGAACTTTATGCATATTTCTTAGCAGCTTTATGCAGCATTTTGAACCTTTGGATGTCTGTTTCTTAGGTCAATTTGATTTCAAATGGGGTTTAATACTTAAGTTGCAGTTAAATTGTTATATTGGTAACGAGCATTTTGGTTTTAAAATGGGATAATAACATTCTCTTCCCTAAATTATAGCCAAACAACAAATCAAAGACATGATTTGCTTAACTTTAATAAATTGGTCTTTGTCCTATAGTATTCTGCCACGTGTACCGACCAATAGAGTAACAAACAAGTGGTGTCAGGTTAGCTTATAAAACTCAAATACATTCGTAATCTACTCTTAACATTCAAAAAGTTAATTCGCCACCAAGACTTCGGCTTGGTGGTATGAACTATGAACTTAGGGCTTCCAAAACCTTTGGGAGAATTTTCCTTTTAATCGAGGGCAGAAATCCCTCTAACTGTAAAGGCAAATTTGTATCAAGATTTTGTGCCTAAATTATGCTATACATTAAGGGCGTTGAATGCAAGAGTTTGTTTTTTGTATATGAACAGAATGAATAAAGAATAATCGTATTCGTTACTTAATTACAACCTACTGAGTGATCAACGGATAGAAATTTAGTATTTTTTATTCGAACAGAAATATACATATACTAAGATAATTGGAAATATATACTCAATTAATTCTTACTCTGTTTTTCAATATAATGTTAAGTACTCTATTTTCAGTGCCAATTATTGTACTAATGAATCAGTGTGCAATGACACACTCCAGAAAGCCAAAATTAAAAGATTTACATATGCAGTTTCTGTACAGCTCAAAGTATTATGGACCTACTCTACACTCCTTTCCTTTACTATTTTCACCATAAAAAAACCAAATTAATTCTGCTAACATATATAGAAACTGAGGAAGTTGCAATCCCTTTTAATCTGCCTGCTTCGACCACGGACTCTAGTGGAACTGTAGTAGGAAAGCTAAGCAGGTTCCTCTATCTGAAACAAGAAGGTGAACAACATTAATCTCTTAGCAATGGATGATTGATAATACATATAAGTCGGTTATCACCTAGGCACTTAAAAACAATGGATGTATTCAAGATAGTATTCTATGATAACGCAGGCAAACTCAAGGCTAAAAAAAATATTTAACATCAAATGGCCCTAGTATGTAAACATGTAGTGACATCTAAAAGAGCTCACCATGCTTTATTCAGAGAGCTGTAAAACCAACCCTTTTTTTTTTGGGTTGACTTTACGTAAATTATTGATTTAGTAACTTATTTTTCTATATCAAACTCATAAGCAATTCTTAGTTTTGAAAGAGAGAGGGAAGTTTAGCAACTGTCACTCAAAGGAGGAGATTAAGTTAAATCCTTTCTCCTAGGTTGAAAGTGGAGGTAAACCTACAATTAATCCTCAGAACTATCGCATATAATAGAGGAAAATGAATGATTACTATTTCTTCAACAGGCATCACTTACTTCGGTTTATCAGTCAAGGTTACTAGTGATCTGAGCACACCGGGACTGATCTTGTCAGCAAGGGCACCACTTTCTGATATAACAAAGGACTTTTCCTTTTTATAGCTTTGCAATTTTTTGGCTTCAAAGTCAGCGCGTACTTGATCTGCCATAAAACAAAAATAAAATTCAATGAACTCACCATCAGGCTAAGTTGGAGAAAAATATAATAACCATATGAAAGGCCAGCAGTTTAGCATACTAAACATAGCAATAACATTCAATTACAAAATAATAGGCCTCCACACAAGGTTTGACCTATATGCCCAACATGAAAGACAACAGCTATCGAAGAAAGAAATGCCTTTGAAGTTCCCTGAAGAATTTGAGTTTCGATCAACCGAGTGTAATTGGTCAACCTTGCCTATTTAATGTCATCAAAGGAATATACCTTGCATATTTATTTCATAAATAATCATTACTCACTTCTTTTTTGAGACAGAATTATCAGGCTGATGACTATGAAGATTGTATAAGGAAATTAAGGTTCCATATTGTTCCTAATAAATCTTCAAACATGATGGACTTTAACACTTAGATTAATCAACTCCACACTCATGTGCTTCCAAGTAGTGTTTCAATCAAAATTTAGATAATTACTAATCATACCATAACTTCTCAAATTTCAACAGTCTTCCATTTAATGACAAGTGTGCAAGCCCTTTCAAAATCATTAGTCATTCCCATCCTACATAGTTAGATCTTCTTCTATATGAACAAGCATTTCCAAGCATCAACAAATTTTATGTTGAAATTATTGCAGACAATTAACATGCACTAGCAAAACAAATATAATACAAAAATAATTAAATGCCTCAAAGAACTCCTATGTAAAGTTGGCTTGTGCAGACTGATATGGGGCACTTCATTATTTCGTAACTGAAAAAAAAAAATGCATTGAACAGTTCTTATTTAATCATCAAATGGCATTCAAGTTATTCTCACTAATATTTTCTGTCACATAGTTCCACCAAATTAAAAAGGTTGTAGAAGGGACCTGTCTCTAGCATGGTATGAGCAGCATGAAATGGAATCCTTGCAAAGACATCAGCTCCTGGAAACATCATCCACGTTTGCTCATTTGAGTCATGGTTGCCACAGGTTGCACACACCTCCTTCACCAAAGGCATAGTCCCAGGGTCTCCCATATCCTTCATAATTGACTCAAAAGGAGATGGAACACTTGTTTTCGTTGTCCGAGCCCTTTTCCTCAGTGCAGTAAGTGCTTCCCTGTTTCCATTCCTGACTTTATCATTTTCAACCGACTGTGTTTCCATCACCAAGAATCAGTGGCATAAGGAAACCAAAGAAATGAGAAGACATACTGTATCTTATGCTAGATGCTGCTACAATTACCAACAAGATAAAAATTAGGCCTAACCAAATGCACATACCATACTCAGATAAACATACACAATTTTTTTGTTTGTGCCCACGCATCAAAACATAAAGCAGTGTTGGTGGTACTTTGTTTCCTAACCTCAAAACTCTTCAATTTCTAGTGGCTTCCATATTTAACTTATTCTCACTGCTTTCTAAAGAAGCCAAATGCATTAACTTCAGTAATCAAAAAGAAATAATGAGAATGCGGTATACAATCTAGAGCAACCCAACAGAGAATACATGTTTCAAACAAAAATGCGAAAATGATATCAAGAAAACAGAGATTGTTTGCATTGAACTACCTGATGTTGGGCTAAAAGAAATTGCTCAGCTTCATATTCAAGCTCAATCAATTTTTGCTGGTACTGTATCATCGACTCGTCCATTTTTCAACCCTCAATATAACCTCTCACCTGAATATATCCATTATTAAACAACGGAAACTTTAATGCAACATGATTAGCTTTTGAAAGTACTTTTCTCATCTTCTAAACCAAAAATAAAATAAACCTTTACTTTCATAATAGTATTTGTTAATGGTACAATTTTTAGGTAATACAAGAGGTTTATTTATTTTGGAAATTGCAATGGATGAGGAACATTATCTTTTTTATTTATTTATTTTACCCTAAAATCCAAGCTGCATTATCCATTCATTTATCCACCATAGAAAGAGAATCTCTTCTTAATTTGACTAGCTAGTGCTTTGACACTAACAATATTTGTCCAATTCAAATTTGATTAAACTCCATTAAAAATCTATACAAATTATAACTATGAAATATTAATAAAAGGCAATTTTGATGTAGATAAAAATTAATGCTTAATAACTGCAGTGAAGCAAGCTAATACCTGAACCGATAACAGAACAGATAATCGGGCCAGAAATCAAACCGTGACTTCAATGGAACTCGTGTGTCGGTGAGGAGAGACAGCAAAGGAGATGCAACGGCGAGGAAGGACGGCGAAGGTAGGAGAGACAGTGAAGGGTCCGCAAAGGAGGGAGCCAGATCCCTTTTTGCGAAATGCAATCGCGAAAAGAAAATTAATTTGACTTTTCTTAAATAACAATTTAGTCCCTAAGGTTATTTAATTATCTTAATTTAATATCATTTTGTAAATTTGAATATATTAATCCTGCATTTTAAGGGACTAATATATTATATTTAAAACTAATATTTTTTTATTTATTATTATTAATAACTTTGAGGATTATATATATTTTGCCTGCCAATCATGAAATTAAGAGAAAGGACGTTAAATGCACCTATTATTCTTAATAATTTTAAAAAATACTTATATAAATTTTAATTTACTTTAAAATAATAATTATACCTATATTTATAATAATTATTTAATAAAAATTATTATTAAATATTTAAAATTTAATAAAAAATAATATATTTTCTAAAAAATACATTAATAAATATTTAAAAATTTTTTATTTATTATAACTCAATCAATAACTAACTCTTTTTTCTAAACCTATTTTAAGAGGATATAGAGCAATATTAGATCTATTAAACCTCTTCTAATTTTAGGATTATAGGAGTTTGTATTTTGTTATTATTCTTATTTTTATTTGTTTTATTTAGGTATGATTAAATTATTATTTCATTGTTAAATTTTTTATCCGCAAGGAATCTTTTTTTTTTAAGCTTAAGATATATGTTAGTATAAATAGGCCTTATTATTCATTAATTAAACAACTCGTTCAATAATATTTTCTTTAGTTAATCCTGTGCGTGTTATTTATCATTCTTTTCGTAGGTGATTTATCTCTCTTTGAGAACTCTATTCTTGATTATCCTCCACAACTATTTCTCTTTAAAACATAATTAATGTTAATTGGTGTGAAATTTGAGCTAGTGTCACTATGTTATTGATATGCACATGGGAATTTTGGGATAAGTTAGATGAAGACCTAAAGAGCAATTTACTTGAGATATATGAAAAAATGCCTTTGAAAAAACTAAAGTCCAATCTTATTAACATGGATAACCTCTCTGAGTGTATAATAAGCGAGGTTTCGAGACACAAATTTGGAGATGTGATTGATAAACCTAATCCACCGGATAGCAGAGGTGGTAATGATGATTCATCTGATACCGGGGAGTCGGTACCCCCTAGGTCTAAGGTTCCTTTGTATTACAACCGAGAAAGCTCCTATGAACTAGATTGGACCCACTCTTTTATCCGAAAGTCTACCCTAAAGGATTTGCGGGTTAAATATGAAGTACCAAATTACGTGACAATAAGGTTACCTAAAATAGGAGAGAGAGTAAGTAGACCCCAAGAAGGGAGGTGGCCATTTTTGAGATTTTATTAGAATTAGGTCTCAGGCTATCGTTTCAATCTTACTTTATTAAGATTTTGGATGAGCTGGACCTAGCTCCCTGCCAATTAGTTGTAAATTCCTGGAGGGCTTTAGTCGGGATGTACGTCTTGTGGAGTAAATTGGGGCATGGTGAACCATCTATTTTAAAGCTCATAAGGCTATACAGGGTAAGGGCTGGTCCGAAAACGAACCCCGGATTTTTCTATTTGGTAGCTTGTTCTAAAGACGAAAAACCTGTACCCGATTTCCCTGATTCAAATAAATCTTGGAAAGACCGCTGGTTTTTTGTTAGTGGGGAATGGGGTCAGTTTCGTATGATAGATGGTGTTCAATTCTTGGTTCCCACCTCCTTTTCCGTTGAAGGTTTTTTCTTTCTTTTTACTTTGCTCATTATTTGATTGATGCTTAGTTAGGGATAGTTTTCTTTTCTTCCCTCCTGATTTCATTTTCTTTCCTTTCTTTTTACTTAAATGGTTATAAATTGGTGGGTCGTTCATGTAGCTTTCAGAGGAGAAACCAACCTTAGAGCCAAGAGCCGAGGCCCTTCTCCAATCTATTATTGCTGAGTCCCGAGTTTCCCGCTACTTATTTTCTTACTTTAGCCTTAAAGCTTCAGGGTTGATTTCATCCATTCCTTTAACTAAGAGAAAAGGTATTTGTTCAAGTTTAACTTTAATACATATTATTTTCAGCTTACCCATTTGTATCAACTTTTTGGCATGTATATATTTTGTTTCGGTCAATATATTTTCCTCTTTTCAGGTATAACCTTAGGGACTTCAAAAAATGACAAGAAGAAAACCAATTTCAAAGCAGCTATGCAACAATTAACAGCTTTTACAAGTGCATCTGGGTCCATGAGAAGAGGTAAAGAGAGAATAGTTTTAGGGAGTCAAATGGAGAGAAATGGAATCGTTCACTCAGCAAAATGGTTATCTGATAATATTCCTCCCCGAGTTCCCGACTTGGTGGTCTCTGATACGCGAAAGAAAAAACGAAAGGTTAGCATGTCGATTAAGGGGGCTTCTTCCTCTGCCCTCCAAGTAATTGATATTAACGCGATAAAACGGGATAAGTATGAGCATATAGTCCCAATGATCAAAGCAATGAAACATGTAGTTTCTCGAGACTGGGTTGCCAAAGAAGGTAAAGTTGGAGAAAATGATATGTTGAATCTGTGTTCAAAGTTCAGTTACAAGGTAATCAATTTTCTTCTGGGTTAACTTTATTTATCTACTGTTATTTTTTAATTCATTCATCATTCATTTGTTTTGTTTTGTTTTTTTTTTTTGGGTGCCTATATTCTTACCAGATGTCTTTTTGGTTTTCTGAGCATCGGGATCTCCTATATCAGCGGATTGATGATGCGCACCAGAAATATGATTTTGAACAGGAGTGTGTCGTGTTGAAAAAGAAAAAAGAGAGATTATAGAAGCAAATTCAAGAGCTACACGATTAGTATAAAAGGCAGATTCAAGAATTGTTAACAGAGAATGATTCTTTGAAAACCAAAATTTCGGATCTAGATGTTGAATTGGCAGGGGTTATTCAGGTTGAGGATGAAGTTAGGGATAAGGCAGATGCTAAGGGTTATGTTAGGGGTTTTTCTGACTCTGTGAGCATGTTTAAAAGCCATTACCCTGAGCAAAACCTCGCCTGGTTGGATCAAGCGCTCAAAGTTATTAAAGAAGTTGAAGGTGAGGAATCCGAGAATGGAAACAATGAAGATGCTGACAACATTGGACCTTCACAGGGCGAGGATTGCTTGGGTGGTGATCTTAATGTCCCGACAAGTGGTGGTGGCGTTGAAACTGTTTCCACTAAGCAAATTTATCAGGATGATCCTGCTGATAATGTTTAATGGATCCATACCTTTTTTTTTTTTTTTTTACTTTAAAAGCTTTTTGTACAAAGATGATGAGTCTAATCAGCCAACCGTGTATGTATGACTTCGGTTAGCCATGCATGCATGAAGAGTAATTTCGTTGTGTGTAAGTGATTAGGAAATAGGTGGCTCTGTGTCGGAACATATAAACCATTATGCACTAGTGTTGAGAATTTTATAATTGTTTTCATGCACTAACAATAATTAGATAATGCATCCAATTTCATATTCCATAATGAGTCCATTATGAAATACTTGTATATATATATATATATATTTATTTATTTATTTATTTATTCATGCAATGATTGACTAGCTTTACTATAATTTAATGCCATGTTGGCTTAAAAAATCAAAGTGGCATGGGAACTGTCATTTTCCCCGAACGTGCCCCTATTGGGGCTTTAATTTTTCATAAAAGGTTCGGGGTTGGTCTTTATAAACCCAACCGTTGTTGGGCTTATATATAATTTACACTCGAATAAAAAAAAAATACAAAACCCTAGATTTATTTTCCAATTCTAATTTCACATCCTCTGCTGCAGTTAGACGGCCAAAACATGATCAACAGTGGCCACAACAACCATGCTCGCCCTCACGTTCCTTCGTCACTTCTCTAACTCGTCTGTCGTCGGTGTGCTTTCCATAAGCTTGCCATCACCGCTTCTGCAACTACGCCCCACCATCGCTTTTATATCCACCTAAATTATTGGCTCACCCGAAAAGGTAATTGCTTCTCCAATTTCTTATTCATTGTTGTTGTTGCTTTCACATCAATTTGTTTTCTTTTATATGAAGTCGGCAAATTTGTTGTTCCTTTTTGACTTTGTCAAATTTGGTTTCTAAGTTACAAACTTTCTTGCATTTGATTGGCTTAACAATTTTATTTTTATATATAAGGATTAGTGGAGAAACATAAGTGAGAATGCATGTATATTTAATTTTGTTTAATTTGCCACATTTGCAGAAGCATGAAAGTGAAAGTTATGTATATTTAATTTTGTTTTAAGTTGTATGAAAATGAAAGCTATGCATTTAAAATTTGGTAGTTGTGCATTGTGTGTATTAAGAGAAGATATCAGTATGTCATTTCATAGATTTCAATTTAAATTGTATATTAAATTATTTATTGCACGTAAATCTTGATTTAGATATTATTTTCTTTTATTTGACCTCTACTGCTTTAGTGCTTCTTTGGATATTGTTGATTTTATTTCACATGCTATTTTCTTTCTTTTTTCTTCTTGATTTGGATGATGTTTTCCTGTTGATGTGGCTGATATTTTCTCATTATTTTGGCTGATTTTCTTCTGATTTACTTGCTGTTTTTACATGTTATGTTTTTGCTATTTTCTTGTTGATTAGGCTGTTATTTTTTTGGCTAATCTAATTGCTGTTTTACTCACAATTTGCTTGCTATTTTGGCTGCTGTTTTTAACTTACTATTTTGGCTGCTGTTTTTTAACTTATTGTTTTAGCTACTGTTTTTTTAACTTACTATTTTAGCTGCTGATTTTCTAACTTACTTATTGTTTTAGCTGCTGTTTTTCTCTGTTTTTCTTTCTTTTTTCTTGCTGTTTTAGCTGTTATCCTCTTTTATTTACCTAATGTTTTTCATGTTGTGTTCTTGTTATTTTTTGGATATTCCCATTGTTGTTTTACTCACTGTTTGCTTGCTATTTTGTCTGTTATTTTTCTATTTCACTTACTGTTTTGGCTGCTGTTTTTTTCTTTTTTACTTTCTTTTTCTTGCTGTTTTAGCTATTATCCTCTTTTATTTACCTGCTGTTTTTCATGTTGTGTTCTGGTTATTTTTTGGATATTCTAATTGTTGTTTTACTTATTGTTTGCTTGTTATTCTGTCTGTTCTTTTTCTATTTCACTTACTGTTTTGGCTGCTGTTTTTCTCTGTTTTACTTTCTTTTTTCCTGCTGTTTTAGCTGCTATCCTATTTTATTTACCTGCTGTTTTCATGTTGTGTTCTTGTATGTTCTTACTGGTTAGGCTATGTTTTTTTCTACTGTAGTTGTTATTTTACTTGGTTTATTTCTTCTTGTTTTGTTACATATTTAGTAATTAATTCTTAACCTTTTCATTGTTATTATTTTCATTTTATTTCAGAGAAATGACATCAAATAATCAACTTGAATTACCACTTACTGAAGAATGTGATGATGTTAAAGTTGATATGCCACCTACAGGCACTATAGGAAGGTTTAGATCAGTAGTATGGGAGCATTTTGATAGAGTTGAAATTGATGGGGAGAGAAAAGCAGTATGCAAGTATTGTAACATGAAATTGGTGGCACGACCTAAAGATGGTACAAAACATTTGCATGATCACATAAAGAAGTCTTGCATCATGCGAAAGCAAAGAGAAATAACAGAATACTCAAAAAAGTTGAAGTTGGAGACAGATGAAGAAGGAAATACAAAAGTAGAGGTTTTCAAGTTTGATCCTACATTTACTAGGGAGATGATTTCTAAAATGATTATTGTGCATGAGTACCCGTTTAGTTGTGTAGAGCATGAATTTTTTGTAAAAGCAATGGGTTCTCTTAATCCGAGATGGAATAGCGTGTCCCGTAAAACAATCAAGAATGATGTTATGGCAATATATGAATTGGAGAGGGCTAAAATCTTAAGCCTTTTTGAGCAAAACAAGAGTAGAATTGCTCTCACAACCGATATGTGGACATGCGGATCACAAACAATGGGGTATATAGCTATTACTGGACACTTTATTGACAATTCTTGGTTCTTAAATGGAAAAGTCTTAAGGTAATTACTTTCTATATACATGTAGAAATATGATGCATTTATTTTTTTATAATATTTTAATTAAATTGATTGTTTTGTAAATATAGGTTCATGTATCTCAAAGGTCCCCACACAACGGATGTAATGTGCAATGCTTTATTCAATTTGTTTTCAAAAAATTAAAATTATACAACTGTATTCGTTAAGAAAATTCCATAATCACAAAGGCATGGACTTCATTTTCAACGTGAACCACTAGTGTGTGTGTGTATAAATAAGTAATTTTAAAAATGGAGCCTATGTGCCTTTGTTTATTGTAAGATAATTCTTTGACCAATCAAGACAAAAATGGATTGTTGGAGTCTTATAGTTTTTATATTAATTTATATTGAATTAGATATGGGTGCCCTCAATATATGCCTATGCTGATTATTGGAAACCTGTGAGCAAGGGGCTATATATACATGTATATATATACATGTACCTATATATTCTTATATACATATGTGTATGTGTGTGTGTATTGGTGGGGTATTAAGTCCATTATTAGGTGTGATATACATATTATGTATGTATGAGATATAAAAATCGTAAAGCAACATAGCTTTTGATTTGGCTAAGAATGAATTCATGACAGGCAAAAATGAAATGCATGGAATTTTATTTCACTGGTCCCATCCGTTCATAAGATCGCTTTTAATTATATTTAAGAATGTATATGCTGATATCTCACGTTATGCGTTCCTGTTGTATGAAGTTTAATTTGATTTTATTTTATTTTTCGCATTAGAAATACTTTATATGCTCGTGACCTTGGTTCGTTGGGAAAGGTGGCCATGGTTGCGTAGAGCCATTATTTCTTCTTCTCTCTATTTATTATTATTGTTGTTGTTAATTTTATATTTTCTTGATCATGTAGACCATTTTTTTTAAAAAAACTTTATTGAGACGTATAATCGGCTTGATTATCCACGTGTGAGAACGTGCGTAAACAGGTTAATATGTATATGTTGATTACTAGAGATTCCATCAGATCGTACGTATATCAGGCTCGTAAAAACCTATTTATTACTTTGTATATATATATGTATACGTATGTTTCATAGGTTTGTGATTCTTGTGATTTTCAAGATGATTGTACTTACTAGAATAAGTAATTTCTGGCATCGCCTGGATGCATATGACTTCTCTAGAGCAAGTGAGGTCGGTACCTCGTGGGTACAATTTGGTCCTATCGAACTCAATGATTTCTGGCATTGCGTGGATGCATGTGGCTCCCGTGGAACAAGTGAAGTCGGTACCTCATGGGTACAATTCAGTCCTATAGGACTCAATGATTTTTGGCATTGCATAGATGCATGTGGCTTTCGTGGAGCAACCGACGTCTGTACCTTGTGGGTACAATTTGGTCCTATCGGACTCAATGATTTCTGGCATCGTGTGGATACATGTGGCTCTCGTGGAGTAAGTGAAGTCAGTACCTCATGGGTACAATTTGGTCCTATCGAACTCAATGATTTCTGGCATCGTATGGATGCATGTGGCTCCCGTGGAGCCAGTGTAGTCGGTACCTCGTAGGTATAATTTAGTCCTATCGGATTCAATGAATTCTGGCATCACGTGAAGGCATTTCACTCCTGTTGAGCAAACTGAAGCTAATACCTCATGGGTATAATTTGGTCTTGTTGGACTGGTGTTTCTTTGAATTAAAAACGAGCTTACACACTTAGATATCATCAAAAATTATGGAATTTTATTGAACTAATTGTATCTGAAAATATTCGTTATTGAAAAGAAGAAAGAAAAAAATAATAATAAAATAAGGCAGAATAAAAATATTAGAAGGGTCTCTTAGTCTGACCTGATTTGGGGTTTCTGTAGGCCTGTCAAACGTAATATCTCTTTAACATGTCGGCATTCTAAGGCTTATCGATCATTTTCCCATCTATGTGGCTTAGTCGATATGTTCTTGGCCTCGCTATTTCCACCATTTTGTATGGTCTTTTCCAGTTTGACCTAAAAGCCCCTTTTCTCGGAACTCGGGTTGTTACGATCACTTTTCATAAAACCAGATGTCCCTCCATGAATCTTCTAACCTTGACCTTCTTGTTATAGTACCTAGCGATTTTTTGCTGATAGGTCGCAACCCAAATTTATGCAGTTTCCCTTTTTTCTTCAAGCATATCTAGATTGACACAAAGTATTTCATTATTCCTTTGTTCTTGAAAGCTTAATGTTTGGTATGTCGGTATCCCTATCTCAGTAAGAATGACAGCTTCTGTGCCGAAAGCCAAAGAAAAAGGCATTTCTCCTGTTGCTGTTCTACTGGTTGTACAATAAGCCCATAAAACTTCTGGAAGTTCATCCACCTATGATCCTTTCTTTTCATCCAATCTAGTTTTGAGAGCTTTTTTAATAGTTTTGTTAGTCGCTTCAACTTGGCCGTTGGCTTGAGAATGAGCTAGGGATGTGAACCTGAGATCTATTCCCAACTCAGAACACCAGCTCTTGAACTTGTTGTTGTCGAACTGTTTGCCATGATCTGCAATAATTGCATAGGGTATCCCAAAGCGGTAGACAATATTTCTGCGTATGAAGTCCGTAGTCTTTTTCTCAGTGATTGTTACCAATGCTTCCGCTTCTACCCATTTGGTGAAGTAATCAATTGCCACAACTGCATATTTTACCTACGCTCTTCCTTGTGGCATAGGTCCAATCAGGACGAAAAGTCCATTTCTCGATTTCTCGGGTGATTACAGCGCTAACAGCATTGTCTGACAAAGCCAAGTATAAGAATAGCTCATCTCCTTCCTTTAAAGTAACTAATAGTGGTGCTTGCATCAGATATTTTTTTATTTCTTTGAATGCCTCCTTACACTTCTCACTCCATACCATCTTCTTCCCTTGTCGTATTACTTTGAAGAATTCATGGCATCTATCAGTAGATCTTGATATGAATCTACTTAGAGCTGCCAATTTTCCTATTAAACTTTGCACCTCTTTCAGAGTTTTCGGTGACTTCATACCGACTACAGCTTCAATCTTTCGAGGGTTCACTTTAATTCCCCTTTCACTGACCATATAACCTAGAAATTTTCCCGAACTAACTCCGAAAGAACATTTTTCGGGGTTAAGCTTCATTTGATATTTCCTTAGCTGTTCGAATGTTTGTTCCAAGTGATGGATATGATCCAAGATACTGGATGATTTGGTTATCATATCATCCACATACACTTTTATTGTCTTGCCGATTAGAGATTTGAACACCTTATTGATTAATCGTTGATATGTAGCACAGAAGTTCTTTAGCCCGAAAGGCATAACCTTGTAACAGTAAAGACCTTGATCAGAGTAGAAGGCTGTATTTTCCTAGGTCTGCTTCGTGTAACCTAACCTGGTTATATCCCGAGAATGCGTCTATAAAGCTCAAAGCACTGTGTCCAGCCGTGGCATCCACTAGTTGGTTTATCTTTAGCAACGGGAAGTTGTCCTTAGGACATGCTTTATTTAGGTCAGTGAAATCTACACACATTCGCCACTTTCCGTTTAATTTCTTTACCATCGCTACATTTGCTATCCATTCTGGATATCTTGCCTCTCTGATGAAATCAGCTTTCAACAACTTGTCCACTTCTTCATGTATTGCATTATATCTTTCTTAGTTGAAGATGCATTTTTTCTGTTTGATAGGTCGGGTCTTCGGGTCCATAAAAAGACGGTGACATAAATTTAGGGTCTATGCTCAGCATTTCTTCATAGGACCAGGCGAATACATTAGCGTTGTCTCGAAAAAAGCTGACTAGTCTCTCTTTTTCATTCGAGCTTAGCCGGCTCCCAACTTTTATAACTTTTTCAAGGTCCTTTAGTGAAATCGGCACTACTTCATTTACCTCCTCAGCTTTTGCGACATCCCCTAGAATAAGTGGATGGTCAGGTGTGCTTAATGTTGCCACACTTGATTTTTTATCTTTTCAAGGTTTTCTCGGTTATGAAGGTTCTCGGTACCAGATGTGTTATTTTCCTTGACGGAAATACAAAATGTTCTTCTAGACATCATGGCATAACAGCTACGTGCTTCTTTCTGATTACTTCGCACTATTCTAATCTCATTGTTGGTTCTGAATTTAAACTTCTAATAGTGGATCGATTCCACTATCTGTGCACTTTTCAAAATAGGTCTCCCCATCAGAGCTTTATAAGGGATTTGGTAATCAACTACCAAAAAGTCGGTCATTTGTGTCTTAACACAAGGACTTGTACCCATTGTCACAGGTAACTTAACTCTACCCAACGGTGCAACCTATCCATTTCCGAATCCATAAATAGGTGTATGAAAAGGCTCCAGCTCAAGTTGTTGGATCCCTAATTCATCTAGTGTCTCTTTGAATAAAATATCAACAGAACTTCCAAGATCAATGAAAATTCTATTAACATTGAATCCAGCTATATTCATGCGTACCACAATTGCATCATCTTGAGGATAAATAACATCCTTATCATCCTCATCTGTGAACATTATAGGAGTCGAGAAAGTCTTCTGTTTCTTCTGAGTTTGAACATTGAACACTTGAGTTGGGTAGTCAGGTCTAGCGGACATCCTTGAGTAATTTTTTCTTACATTATTTGAGTCACCTGCTAAGGTCGGTCCTCCAGCAATTACCATAGTCTGAAGTCGTTGATCATAACCTGTTCTCTTCTGATCTCTTGGTGCGTCCACGAAACAATCAAGATACCCATTCTTTACTAGGTCTTTGACATGCCTTTTTAGACTTGTACACTCTTCAATGGTATGTCCATGGTCCTTATGGAAAGAACACCATTTACTCCGATCTCGCACTTTTGGTGCTGCTGCCATCTTCCTTGGTTATGCTGCCAACCCTTTTTGTCGAATGTCTTCTAAAATGGTTTTAAGTGGGGCATTCAGAGGTGTGAACTTCTCAACTTCCCTACTCGCGTCCCCGTATGATATGGGTTTCTACCTATCCTGGTCTGCACAGCGAGTGTTGTCTTTGTTTCATATCTTGGTCTCCCAATATCTCATCCTCTATCTCTATATTCTTTGCTATAGTCATTGCGTTTTTGTTGGGATTCAAAGGACTGCCTATCTTGTCTCCCCCATAAGCCTTGTCTTGAGCTTTTGCCTTCCACCATTCTTTTTAATCCTTTGCCTAATCTCGAAGTCTAGCCTTGCTGACGAGAACCCAACCTCTGAGTATTGAAGTGCCCCTCTTGTTGTCTTTTCTCATTTGCTTCTTGCTCCAATAGTATCACCTCATTTGCTTTCTGATAAGCCTTTTGGTAGGTATTATATTTATCCTTTCGTATTTTGTACCATAAGCTACATGTCCTAAGCCACTTCCTTAACCCCTCTAAGGCCATCTCATCGTTGTACGCCCCTAATGTAACGACTTTCCTGTTGTATCGATCAACAAAATTGTTCAAACTTTCCTTTTCCTCTTGTTTCATCAACAATAGACTTTTCACATCCTTTGTTAAAAGAAACGCTCCCTGAAATTCTCTCACAAATTCTCGAGCAAGTTGTGAAAATGAGCGAATACTTTGCTGTTTTAACTTTTGATACCAGGACCTAGCTTGCCCTTCTAAGGTAAGAGAAAAAGGTCTACACATCTCATCCTCAGTCAAACCTTGAATATACATCGTCTCCCTATATCTCTCTATATGGGATCTAGGATTTATTTGTCCTGAGTACGGACTGATATGAGGCATTTTGAATCCCCTTGGTAAACGCAAACTCATGATCTCAAGACTTAGAGGAGAGGTTATCTCGTAATCTTCAACTTCATCTGTCGATCGCCTCTCTTCTTTTACTTCATCTAACTCTTTACGTAATCGTTTAATCTCTTCCATAAAAGAAGAATCCTAGACTTCTGCATGAAGGGAGTTTGCGCGTCACTTGGGTAGACATGTATTCTGAACCTGGTCACCCAGATTACCAACTTCCCGGGTTCTGCCACTGATTCCATTCGTCTCATTTCCTTCACGGTCTCCAGATTCGCCATGTGGAGACTCTATTCGACGTCCAATGTCTCCTTGTCGCTTATCACTTTCTGATGATGCATGCACATCCCTGGCGATCGATAACAGCTGATCCAATAATGTTGATTCCTCTTGCGACTTTCCTTTTGCTTCTTTCCATTCATTGATCATCTTCTGCATCTCAATTATCATCCTCCTTTGTTCTTCTGTTTTTGCCTGGAGTTCTAGTCTCTGCTTTTTTTCATCTTCTGACTTTCGTTCCAGATCTAAAGGATTTTGATTGGTCTAATTCATCTGCTTCGCATGATCGGTCTGATCCTTTTGATTCCCCTTACTAGTTTGGTTTTCCTAATTTACTTTACTATCTCCTCCTTTTACTATGATTTTTCTCGTTCCCTTAATTTCTTGCTTTTATATCTTTAGGCTTTTTATCTTTTTCTATAGACGGTGCCAATTGTTGATATCAAATTTCGTCACCTGATATCAACTAGTAAATTTGTTTGTATGTGAGAAAAAGACCCTTTATTTGTTTTTCTTCCGCCTTTATATACTATCGTTTCCCTAATTTTTTGAGATATTTATTCTGATTGGATTCTGTTACGTGTCCTACTGAGATTACAACTTTAGGGAATTGTAATTTAACTTTTATTAATATTAATTATTATTATTACTATTTAATAGGCTTTGTTAGGTTATCACGTTATTGGATTATATACTTTACAAATTCACCAAAAAGGTTGGTTGATCGTGATCATGGGCCTAATCGTGATAATCAATTTTATCTGATTGGATCAATTTGGTCCTAACCCTGGGTTCAAGTAAGATAATCAATCTTATAAAAAAAACCTGAAGAGGATAGGTCCAACAATATACATCCACCGTCAACTTGTGCCTAAAGGACATGTTATTCTTAAGGCTAAAATCAAACGACTACCCTAATCCTAAGTATTTTATGTGCTTACATATGAATACTCCACAATCACTACTCCTGAGCTCTTGATATGTTATCTTCTAAATTCGTCCTTACTTTGTATATCCTAATACGTCGTATAAGATGAGACAACAACATGCGCAATAAGCACAAAACATTTGTCATTACCTTATTTCTATGTAGTTATTGACATTGGTCAACAATGTTACCTATAATCCATCGTGGTGAATAGAAAATGTGATAAAATTAGTCATGCATAAAATAAAGTAGACAAATATTTAATTCCGCTAATATATAATATGAGAACCATCAAATTATTAATTATTTTCAAGGATTTTTCTTACTTGACAATTGATTTCGAGTGAGGCTAAAAAATTAATTTTTCTCAAAAATTATTTTCAAACATAGATATGTGCTAGAAAATGACATTAGGTTGCCGTCAACCTCTACAATCATTTGTATACTAAAAAATCATGCATAATATATTTTCAAACATACATCTAACAACCTATTCACACACTATACTTAAAATGATGAACATTAAAAGAAATTACAAATTGCATAAAATTATGATTTTTTTCTCAACATTTAAGTATAATAAATTATACTAAAAAATCTTAAACTTCAATGTAAATAATAATGTTTGTAGCCTCCTTCGAGTTTGTTGTCTATATTTTTGGAAATGTTGTGATTCGGAGGAGTTTACTTATTACTTACAATTTAACAAATTTAAGTTTAGAATTTAAGAAAAATGAAAGAGAAAAAGATGGAAAAAAATCTTTTAGATATAATGGATTTTGAAGGGTAATATTGTCATAATATAATATGTTTGGCTAGTTTAATAAAAAAAACTTAAAGCAAGACTAGTTTTGTAAATTATGAGCAAAAGTAGGTTATTTTGAGAATTTTTTTTTAAAATTAGCGTAATTCCGTCCGTAAAGTAACATATTGGGTTGTATTTAGTAATTGGTCAATATAGAACTTGAAATCAACATTTAATTGCATAAATTAATTTTATCAACTGTTTTAATAATTTAATATATGGATGGCAAAATCCCTACGGGTCTATAGTTTTACAAGAATTCGCCCCAAATAATATAATATTGGGATAATATGATGAGATATGAGGCAAAGAATGGAAGAAGATTAATTCATATCTTTTTATATAGAGTGAAAAATGATTTAGTACTCCCCACCTTATCTAGGGGTGACAATTAGGATAAACAAATCGAATTTGAACAGACACGAATACTATTTATTTAATATTATTTAACACTGAATATCATTCGTTTATTATTCGCATCAATTCTTTTAAATTTGAATATGATTCATTTATTTAAATACGATATGTTTCGACACGATTATTCGTTTATTTGTTTAAGCACGATTATTTATTTCAAATTCGATTATTCATTTAAAACATGAATATGATTTGTTTTATGACACAAATACAATTCATTTAAGACACAAACATAATTTGTTTAAGACACAATTAGTTATTTTGGAATTGTTTTAAATAAAATAAATTAGTTTATCAAGTTATATAATTATTAGTAAGTAAAAAAATATAATATTAACAGTAAAACGACAATGATGATGATGATGATGATAATAATAATAAAATTTGAAATTATTTGAAATTATGGATAATTACACAACAGTGTTTTAAGTTATAATTTTTTATGTTAATAAAAGTTATTTAAAAATAAAATAAGTATGTTTATAATAAAAATAATTTTACTAAAATTAATATATTAAAATTTTTAAATTGATTTATTATAAAAAAATTATAAATAATAAAAATTATATATTATTACTAAAGAATAAAATTTAATTTTAAATTAATCTTACAAGTGTAGTTTAGTATATGATGTGATATTAATAAAGTAATATACTAAAATACAAAATTTTCTAAATTATTTTGTAATTAAAAAAATTAATTCAAATAGACCGAATAATGGTTCTCTTTTATTCAACTTAAGAGTAAAATTAGAAAAAACTTAACATTAGGGGGTAAAGGACATTTTTGAAATAGTAGAAAGGAAGTGAATATTTAACCCTGAGGTTCATGAGCATTTTCCTTCTGCATATGATATAATACCTAATATTTTAGGAAATGTCATTTCACATATTAGAAAAATTTTAAAGTTTTTTAAAAATCATCAGTTAGGTTCAAATTATTTCAAATAATGTCACGTGAGTCCCTTTTACTTGTCTATCGTTAATAATTAAGTAATTTTTAATTAATTCCTCGTAATATAATAATTTTTATTTTACCCCTAAAATTTATGGAAGTTATTATATTACTCTTATATGTTAATTCTTATCTTTTACTTTTTAATAACTAAGAAGATAAAATTATATTTTTATCAACTTAATAAAAAATAATTCTTTATTTTTCTTCTTCCTTGTCTTTCTTCTCTATTTAGATAAAAAAATAATACACAATAAAAATAATTTATTCATATCTCATAATCTTAATAATGAAATCAATTAATTAAACTTAAAAAACCCAAAAATAAAAAAATCTTAATTTTAATTTGTTTTATATATTTTATTAGATTTAATCTAATTCCATAATATATAAAAAAAATAACTCTTGAGAGAAAAAAAATCACTAATTTTTTCAATAAAACACATACACATATTTGGACATTAACTATATTGGAATTCAAATTAAAAAATTATTATTATTATAAAACAAATATTTTCTGTAACATGTTATATTTCTCTACTCAAATTAACATGATATAAAAAAATTATATTTGGCATATTCATATATTTTTAATATTTTCATCGAATAAATAAGTAAATAAATTATTAAAATTCTAGTGGTAAATAAATTGTCTTTAGGATAGATTTCGGAGAAAAAATTTGCGGGTATTAATTTTTTTGTAAATTAAATTATTTGATTTGATGGCTAAGATTATGTGATTTGAATAAATTAATTTATTTATATATTACTTTTTTTTCTTCCTTTGAATTAAAAAAATTAAATAACTAATTTTTATTTATTTTAAACTCATTGTAATTTCTCTTTGATAAAAAAAATAAGAAGAGGAAGAGATGGTGAAGAAGAAGAACAATGAAAAGAAAAAAATAGAGGAGGAAGACAACGAGAAAGAAAAAATAAAGAATTTTTTTATCAATTAAGTTTATAAAAATATGATTTTATCTTTTTAATTGTTAAAACTAAAGATAAAAAATGATAAAAAAATTAATTTGTAGGAGTAGTATAATAACTTTTTTAAATTTTGGAGTGAAATTAAAAATTATTAATATTATGAGGGTCAAATTAAAAATTACCTAATGACTAACCGAAGTTTGGTCCAGAGATCTGCATGACATTGACTTAAAAAATTTGAAAGAAAGTGATAATTTTTAAAAAATTTAAATTTTTTTCTATCTAATATACGAGACATACCAACCTAAACGATGCTTTTTAAAATATTAAGGAATAAATTTTTAAAATTAGTATAAGTCTACATTTTAATTATTATATTATATTATTTCATCAAAAGTAGAGATGTTAATATTAATGAAAATAATATCAAGGGAATTGGGATAATTCACAAAACATCATGGATATTGGAATATTATATTGGAATATTATATCAGACAACACGAGAAT
Source organism: Melia azedarach (assembly GCA_028052125.1). Lineage (NCBI taxonomy): Eukaryota > Viridiplantae > Streptophyta > Magnoliopsida > Sapindales > Meliaceae > Melia > Melia azedarach. The sequence goes on along the minus strand of CM051396.1, from coordinate 6,889,485 downwards.
AAGAAAATTTTCCTACTTTTATCTAATATTTAATACAAATAAATTTAAAAATAGAAAAATTATAATTGGAAATGAGAAATTTATTCCTTATTAAGGATGGTAAAAAAACTCAGGCCTGATTCGACTTGAGTGAATTCAATTTTTTAGAGTCGGGATTTAACTTGACTCTAAATATAAACCAGATCGGACTTGAGTTTTTGTCATTATATCTAGACTGGGCCGGGCTCGAGCCGGATTAATTTCCGAGTCTTCTGGGCGTTAAGTAAGTTGAAACCGAATTGAACCAGGCCGAATTTTAACTCGGTCCGTAAACAAAAAAATTAAAAAAAATATTTTTCTCGACTTTTAAAATTTAGCTTTTTTACTACATTCAATTTTATTAAACTCATATTCGGGTTAGATCAAATATATAAAAAATAAATCTAAATTCTAGTCATGTTTTTGAAAACTCGGCCCGAACCTGAGTTTTTGCTAAGCCTATTTTCTATATAGGATTTTCTATTTTCACCATATTAAATTTAATTGAGAATGGAGATCAAAATTAAAATATGGTAGAAAATAAGAAATATCTCCTTATTTTCACCCGCTTCATTGTCATCCCTAATTTTATAAGGTATTTTCTTATTTTTTAAAAATTTTTCATTTTATTTTTCTACTAACTTTAAAATATTTATTATTTAATTACACATTTTTATTAAAAATATAATTAATAATTAAATAGTCAATAAAATCTTATTTAAACCTATATTAATATAAAAATTGGAAGAACATTCATGTAAAAGTAGTATATAAAAAAAACTCAATAGATGATTATTAAATTACATTAGCAATTAAATTAAAAAGTAAAATTAATTATAACTTAAATTTTAAAAACATTAAAATTATCTATATTTATATTTTTTATATTCTTTAAATCCAAATATATTTTTTAAAAAAAATTATATATTATAAATCTACTAATATATATAATCAGAATCTACTAAAATTTAATTAAGAAAATAATTTATAATTATAGTATACCTAATATTCGTAAGATTGTCTACGTTATAGTAGAAATACTCTTTTAATAGGTAGTGTGTTCTAATTTAGCCCTCATAGCTAAATTCAACTATATTTTATATATAATTTTTTTAAAATATTATATGTTACGTGTACGAAATCTTATAACATATTATATCATAATTTTTTTTGGGGAGCGGGACTAAATTTAAAAATGATATATTCTTAATTTGAGGAGACGGATAAAAAGCAAATAAATAAATTTAGTTACCTAATTATAATATTATATTAATTTAAAAATGATATATTCTTAATTTGGCTAGCCTTGCCTTGGCCAGTCTCTCTAGCACTTACCTTTCTGAACGAATCGCCCTTCGCCGCCAGATAGCAGGTTCGCTACTCCCTTTCCTTATTCCATGTTGTAACTGTCTTCTCTAATTTTATTAATTATTTCTTTAATTTTTATTTTAATGAGTTATTGTGGATTGAGCTAGGGTTTCTTTCTTTCTTTCTTTTCAATTTCGTGCTTTTGTGTTGTGATTAGGGTTTGCATCTGTAATTGAATGGGGGACCGAAATACCGCTGCTCCGAAAGCAATATGGCTGAAACAAGCAGAAGAAGCCAAGCTGAAGACTGAGGCGGAAAAAGCTGCGGCGGCGAAAGCCGCCTTCGAGGCTACTTTCAAAGACTTGAACAACAAAGGTGTTGAAAAGCAAGCTGCTATAGCAGCAGCTGCTGTTAGCGATTCCGAGGAGGAAGATTCCGACGAGGATTTGAGCAACAAGCCTATCGGTCCTGTTGACCCAGCCAAATGTACTGCTGCTGGTGCTGGCATTGCTGGTGGTACAGCTGGTGCTGCCTCTTCGTTTATGGTTGTTACTAAGGATTTGGATGGGCGTAAGGTGCCCCATGGTGGTGCTCAAATTAAGGTTAAGATTGCTCCTGGTGTCGGCGTTGGTGGTTCAGATCAGGAGGGTATCGTTAAAGATATGAATGATGGAACTTATACGGTAACATATGTTGTTCCTAAAAGGGGTAACTATATGCTTAGTATTGAATGCAATGGTAAACCAATCATGGGCAGTCCGTTTCCTGTGTTCTTCAGTGCAGGTTCTTCCACTGGAGGAGGAGGATTATTGGGTATGGCTCCCTCTTCAACATATCCTAATTTAGTAAACCAAACAATGCCCAACATGCCCAATTATTCGGCTTCAGTTTCAGGGGCATTCCCGGGATTACTTGGGATGATTCCAGGAGTTGTTTCTGGAGCTTCAGGTGGTGCTATTTTGCCCGGTATGGGTGCATCACTTGGGGAAGTTTGTAGGGAGTATCTGAATGGTAGATGTTCCAAAACTGATTGTAAGTTGAATCATCCTCCTCACAATTTGCTGATGACAGCATTAGCTGCTACCACTACCATGGGGACCCTCAGTCAGGTGCCTATGGCTCCTTCTGCTGCTGCTATGGCTGCTGCTCAGGCTATTGTTGCGGCTCAAGCTCTTCAAGCTCATGCTGCACAGGTTCAAGCGCAACAGTCAGCCAAAGACTCATCCGGAGGTATTTTATATCTCTCTCACTCTCTTAACTTGCTTTGCTGGTTTAATTCTTTTTCTTTTTAACATGCCTTCTTCCTTTTCTTTTCCTTTTTTATTTTTTTTTCAAACTTCTAACAATTGGGTGATTTCCTTCTTATTAGGCTCTCCTGACAAAGCTGGGACAGCTGATGCTCTGAAGAAAACTCTACAAGTTAGCAATCTTAGTCCACTTCTAACAGTGGAACAGCTGAAGCAGCTTTTTAGTTTTTGTGGCACTGTTGTTGAATGTACCATCACTGATTCAAAGCATTTTGCTTACATAGAATACTCAAAATCTGAAGAAGCAACTGCTGCTTTGGCATTAAACAATATGGATGTTGGGGGTCGGCCACTGAATGTTGAAATGGCTAAATCGCTTCCACCAAAACCATCTCTTGTGAATTCAACAATGACTGGCTCTTCTCTGCCCATGATGATGCAGCAAGCTGTTGCCATGCAGCAGATGCAATTTCAACAGGCTTTGCTTATGCAACAAACTCTGACTGCTCAGCAGGCAGCTAATAGAGCTGCATCTATGAAATCTGCCACAGAGTTAGCGGCTGCCAGAGCTGCTGAGATAAGCAAGAAATTAAAAGCAGATGGACTTGTGGATGAAGAAAAGGAAACTCAACAAAATCCTAGGTACCTATCTTGTCAGTTCTTCTATTCAAAATTCACACGTTATACTTTGTGCCAAGTGCCATTTATTTGAATATATCCAAACTGTAGTAATCACTTTATATCTTGAACATTTTTCTTGCTTCATTCCAATTTCTGGAGTTGTGAATTAACACATCTGATTTGTCCTAAACATGAGAAATAATTCAATTCATCTTTTATTTATGTTCTAGAAGTAAGTTCACTTCTTATGCTTTTTTTAAGAACATTACCTATGATAACCAAGGTTAAAATTGCTTTATCAGAAATCTTCTTTAATTCTGTTTTTATTGTGGTTGAAGTCAATTGGCACACATCTACTTTTTCCATATAGTTATTACTTCTCTACCTTTGTCCTGCATAGATAACTCCTTTCATAGTGTTTCCTTGTGATTATGCCATGAGATGATGATATCTTTTTATCACGTTTAATTCATTAATGTACTCTAAAAAACTTAATGACAAAAAGACGTAGATAAACTAATTGAAAAATGTATAATGAATGAAATTTATTCATGTAATTTTGAGGGTTATTAGAATCATTTTTGCAGAATTGGGGCCATAAGAATTAGACTCTGTATTGAGTACTCTGAAACTTGAAAACAGTTGCTGTAATGGTGTTAATTTTTGTCCTGTGCTTCTTTGTCAGAAGTATATAGAAGATTTGGATGTTTAGTCATAGAAAACATCTGTTCGATTGTAATTTCTTGCATGGTGCATCTCTTGTATGTGTCATTCAGTGTGTTTTCTGGAAAATAAATGGCTTAGGTTGTCACTACATTGACAGAAGACACTGTAGAAAAGGTTCGTGTGTTGGCTTTTGCAGATAGTTTCCGTAATTTGCGTATTGTTAACTCACTTCAGCTTGTTATTTTGCTTCCTGAACTTATTTCTAATGAATTATGATTTCTGCTAGAAAAGAGAGGACTATAATCTATCTGAGTTGTGGCCTGGAATACTGAGTGTTTCTTTTTCTAGGATGTTTTATGAAACATCTATCAAATTGAACATGTAGGACAATGTTTTTGTGTTCTTGTGGTAATAAATTGATCTTGAAATGCGGGTGCTGTTGGGTTCATGGGAATGAAGTCTGAAATGAAATGGTCATTCTGCAAGACTGACCATTATTCCAAAATGGTGGAATGGGTATTTCCCAATCACGGATGGTCATTTCATTAGAAAATCACTGGCTATGTTTCGCTTCTCTGCTTGCAGTGGTCTATCACTCTCCTGCCCTTATTCTGACTTTTTATTTTGGTTGATAGTCTTCATGTGATAGTGCTTTATTTGAAAAAGAATAGTTTATGTGATAGTTAATTTATTATTGGAACTTAAATACTAAACAATTTTAATCTTAAAAATTGACCGGAAACATTCATAAAAATTGTTGAAAGAATTTAATTTTTGAACAATCAAGTTATATTTTTTAAATAAATGCTTGAGACATGTGAAAAACTAATATCTTGGAATTACAAATGACAGAAAAAAGGGCAGTACTCTTCAAATTTGATATGTTCCTTGTATAAACAATAACTTTATAACAAATTTTAATCATCAATATGTCAACAAAAGAAGATATCTAAATTTCTTTTTTCAATGTCATTTAGTTTTTCTAAATGTGTAATGTAGATAGAACTTTTAAATATTTAGAACTCTTTATGCAAACTTTTTAGTGAAATGTGTAAGTTATGAATGTTTACAAGTTTATGAAACCTTTAGTTATTAAATGTGAAATTTATATTTAAATTTTAAATTCTTTAATGGCTGATAGGCATATTGGATATGTTGATTTAGGTAAAATGAATTAACATACACCCTGACTAACCATGCCATTTCTTTATTTGAGGTCAATGCTATTTTCATCAACGACATTTGATTTCATTCCAGCAGTTAACCAAACAACATAATGGATTTGATACTGGAGTCTTGACATTGTCTCTACCAAACAGTATAAGAGATTTATCTATTGTCAATCTATCTGACTCTCTCAATTCTATTACTGCAGCTAAATACAACCTTAATCTTCAAATGAAATACCTGAATACAAACTTAATGATTCTTTAGGACATTCTCCATGGAAGATAAATAGGATTTGGAGGCATAATATTTGTCTTGGCTTGTAGATTTACTGTGGAATTTGAGAGATTTTCTGTATTTGGCTGTATTCTTTTTAGAGTTGCTGAGTTTTATAAATTGTTTTATCCCATTACCTAAAACATGTCATTCTTGAAAGCTGTACAGCTTTTCCTGGATGGACCAAAGAGCAATCCTGTTTGTGATAATTTGACAGATTAATTACTTCTGCAGGTCGCCTTCGACTGCTCGTGCAAGGTCAAGATCCAAGTCAAGATCACCGGTTCAAGATCAACGTGCTTCTCGTGCAAGGTCAAGAACCAGGTCGAGATCACCTATCAGTTACCGTCGAAGGTGGAGGTCCCGCTCTTTCTCACCTCCATCCCGGCAACGAAGAGATCGTAGGTCCAGATCACCGCTAAGATCTCGCCGTTATTCAAAATATGATGATGAAAGGTTGTCGTCTAGAGACAATAGGGATGGTGGTGACAGATCTAGAAGGAGAGAGTTGGATAGGTCACGTGATCATCATTCGCCTATTCCAAGGAGAAGAAAGAGTAGGAGTGTGAGTCCTCGTAGTAGAAAATCATATCGATCTGATTCAGACTCACCAAAGCATCATCAAGAGAGCTCTGCCAGGAAATCATCTCGTGCACGTTCAAGATCACCAAAGCGTCAGAGAGGAAGGACTTCCCCAAGAAATGATGATACCAAACTAAAACACAGAAACCGTTCTAGATCAAAATCTGTGGAAGGATTTGATGAAAAGATGGATGCAGACCGAGATGGAAAATCAAGGCGTCGCGAAAGAAAGCATTCCAGGTCATTGTCCAGGGAACGTGAGCATCAAGGAAGAGGGAGGTCACCTGGAGGAAGTGTGGATGAAAATAGATCAAAACATAGGCGACGGTCTAGGTCAGCATCTGCTGTAGACAAAGGTAACACCAGTGAGAAAGTGGAGGAGAATAGAGACGACAGATCAAGACATCGTCAGAGGAGGCGGTCTAGGTCTAAATCTGTTGAAGGTAACCATCACTCTAAGGAGACTGGGGATAGAAGTAGTGATAAGAAACTGAAGCATCGTGATAGGAGGCGGTCCAGGTCAATATCTGCAGATGTTAAGCGCCGCAGAGGAAGCAGGTCTCCAAGAGGTTTGGATGAGACTAGAGCAAAACATAGGAGGCGCTCTAGGTCAAAGTCCACAGAAAGAAAGCACCGTTCTGATGGTAGAGGTGAAAATTCAAAGCGTCGCAATAGAGGACGGTCAAGGTCGGCAGAAGGTAGGCATCACAAAAGTAGGTTGTCACCTGCAAGCTTGGATAAAAGTGAATTTAACTCCAAAAGGCGCTCAAGGTCACAATCTGCAGAAGCTAAGCATCACGCAAATGATCAAAACTTGGAAACAAGAGATGATAAATCAATGCCTCATCAACAAAAATGGGAGAATGCTGAAGATGACATCAGAGAACTAGATATCTGTTGCGAGGATAGAAGAGGGATGGAAGATAATCATGGTATCAAAAGTGCAGAGTCACCAAACTTTAACAGTGATGAAGTAAATTTAGTTTCACAGAGTACTGGGATTTCCTTGGATGCAGAACATCTGAGAAATTATGAAATGCCGGATACTCATCATCAGGAGCTTGCTAGAATGGTAATGTCAACAATGTGAAAAAATAAGAGGAAAAATAGTGTACTTCTCCAGTGTCATTGATGAGTATTTATTTCTGATTTTTATACTTGTTTACAGGAATAGAAGGTAAAAATGATAGTGGAAAGCCAACCCCAGCAGCAGATAATATTGTCAGAATTGGCTTGTTCAGTGGACTGGACTCTTTTAATAAAGATCAGCCTGGAGAAAACAGGTTCTCAGTCCTCCAAAAGGTGGAAAGATCGCGAGAGAAGTTCCATTCCTAATGAAGATGATATGAACTATCTCAGATATTAAACTATTTGGATGTTGGGGCTGCTTGTGAGCTAAGATTATTTTCAGTTGGTGATGTTATGCCCTCTTATTAAAGCTCTGGAGCTTGCTATTTACAATTTGGAAGAATGACCTTTTCTTCGAGGGCGGTTATCTTTGGAAGACTGCTTAGTTTTCATTTTGGTGCTGGGATATTTGTGGTGGTTGTTAGCTTTTCATAAATATATGCACTTTCTGTTTATCTTTTGCAGGTCCCTGTGGAACGGGTTGGATTCGATTCATGAGCTGATCTTGTATGGATAAGTATTTGGAGAAGTGTTTTTGCTTTCACATATGATTGTCCCTGCAACTTTTGTAGCAAGCATCTTTGACTGCTAGATGTATGTTTGGTTATTTACTTTGTTGCTCTTAACAAACTTCTTTTTAAAATTCTATTTGAACAATTATTGCGCCTTTTTTATTTTAATTCCAGTCATTATTCCTTTAGAAAATAATTAGTGTATTGTTGAGTCAAGGGTTCATGATGCAAAATAGACATTTGATTACTCAACAAGTGCAGGCCATTCTAATAAAAGCAAGCTTCTGCATGGATGTATTATGCATGGACACAATAAGACATGTTTGACATCTAGGAAGGTGATTCTTAGTGTAAATCTTCACTGCTGCCTTGGTTACATTGGTTTTCATGTCTACCTTCTTTAATATAAAGTCATTTACTCCTTTGAATTCTGTTAAATTCTATTGAATAACAGGTGGTGGGTTTTTATATCCCAATCACATTTAGGCTGTGAGTTTAGTATAGAGAAGTGGTCATAGTAACGTACGGATGGTATGCAGTCGTTGAATATGGTAATTTTAACATCAGGGAGCTTATACAATAAGCTCTGTATTGGAGTATTAAAATTCTTATGCAATTGTTGATTGATATAAATTGTAAGAGATTATTTTAGTATAGTATTTGCCAATACTTTTACTTTGTAACGGTGCCATAAACATGGTATATCTTACTGCGTTCCCGTCTTTTTTTCTTTTTTTCCTTTTTTTTTTATTTTATTTTCCCCTTCCCAAGGAATCTCTTGATTGGGCAAAGCTTCTTTTCACGTTGACTGAGACCAGATGTGGCCGGGATCAGTAGCATCACTATTTCACCATGTTGAGTATGAGCAGATTGGCTGACTCAAAATATTTAATTTCATGGTGTGCAAAAGTTGGTTTTGAACAGGTAATCTTTCATGACATTTGTAGGCTGAGTTCTGTTCCTTGATTACAGCTTTTAGCTATATTACATTTTCAGTCACGTGCTTTACAAGTGTGTTATTGCACATGATTCTTAAAAATAAGACAAATATCACTGCAATCTTTCATCATCAAGGATTGTAGACAAAATGTATAATATGATCTGGCCCATAAGACGTGGATAAATGTTTTTATGTGATAGAATTTAATAGTTTAATTGGAGTCAATGATGTAACTGATCCGTTTTGTCATTATATACTTTTAAACTAATTCATTAGTGATGGTAATTGATACTATCATTAAGCCAAATCATTATATGTATTTACATGTAACTAAACATATTGTTTCTTTTAAGTGATTCCTTGTTTGTGTACTTATGCACACATGTATCAAGATGGTCAAGAAAAGAATAATAACCGGGAAATTAGTGCGAGGATATTTGTTGGGAAAAGGAGCAGAAAGCATAAGAACATTGTAAACGTTCTTACATCTTTTGAAGGGGAAAAAAGTTCAGTGGTAGTTAAAAACTATAAAAACCTGAAAATTAACAGATAGTTTGCAACTTATGATGAAATGGTTTAGTATTACAGATTATTATGAGTATTTTTTGTCTGGATAAATGTTTTTTGACAGCCCCAAATAATCTGTATAGTTAGCATCTATAATACATTCTGTTGTTGGCATGGTAACTGCATTGTGGTAAAAATAATCTGGGTGGATTGCAGGTATGCATACTTTATCTGCATTATTAACTTTTTTGAAACCCAGAAATACGCACAGCAGGTATACGTTATTAACTAGAGTATTTCAAGATACGCTATGTTTTGCGACTGCTCCTGCTTATGTGATTCTTGTCTGAGCCCAAAAAACGGACTAGTTTTGAGGTTTTTACCTTTTTGACTTGTTTTTGGTGTGTTTCAATTGGGACGGTCTGGTACAAGTATTAACAGTTAGTAACTTAATAACCTTGTTTTGGGATAGTATTCTTTTTTGTTTGAGTGCATGTTAGTAAGCTGCTAGCTTATTGCGTGTACTGTTGTCAAGTAGCAGAACCACGAAAACAAGCACAAAACATGTGGATCCTTAACAGAATGTTGAAATACTCGATGGCTTATCTTGTCTTTGCACGGAAATATTCTTTAGTTTATTTGGTATTTATCTAGGTCTAAACCTATTATTTGTTGATTTGGTGTCTCTCTTTCTCCCCCTCTTGTATTCTTTTCCTTTTCTACCTTTTGTGTCTTTGCATGGAAATATTGTTTAGTTTATTTGGTACCTATCTAGGTCTAAAACCCATTATTTGTTGTAGATTTGGTGACTCTCTCCCCCTATTGTATTCTTTTCCTTTTCCCCCATTTGTGTCTTCTTGGTAGGATAAACTACGGACATATGATGGTTAGAGAACTGAAGTCTTCAATTTCGATCTCTTTTGCACTTGTTTTGCATGCATGCATGAAGCAGACATCCAAAATGTTTTTGTTCACCTCTGCTTTTTTTCTTAGTCCAAGTTAAGCCTGTAATGGTGGTAACAGAGCGAATGTAATTAGATTTCAACTAGCTGGATGTACTTGATGCCTGATGTTCCCTCCTTACCGGCTTAATTTCTCTATTAAAAAATTTCTGCAGAAATCTTTTAGCTAGTCAATAGGGTCGAGGAATTCATCATTTTCAGTCATTAACAACGCGGTTACTGTATTTTCGTGTGGTAGAAGAACATTTTATGTAAATGGCATGATAGCATTTTGAGTAAGACTAGAAATTATGAATGCAAGTTTTTAGGACATTGATATCTTGAATTAACAAGGATAATCATTCTTTCATACCCTTTAAGCCACAATTGCAATAGAATGGAACCATTAAATGTCAAATATTAGGATTTGACTCAAAGTTGGTCTTATTAATATTATTTCAAAACACATCAAGAAGCAATCAAAGTTGGTCTTATTAAATATTAATTCGAAACACATCAAGAAGCATCATAGTACTAGATGAAGCATTAGCAAGTAGGTGAGACTTGAGTACTCAGGTTTTAGTTGTCTTTGACAAAGGCAGGAGATCTTTTTAATCCATCTTAAGTACTTAGGTTTTAGTTGTCTTTGACAAACTTAGGATGAGATCTTTTTAATCCATTACAATTCTATTGTAGAATGCAGTTGAGCTTTTGTGTTATCAAATGTGAAGAGGGTTAGTTAATTTTAGTACCCTAATGTTTTGTAGACAAATATTTGTCTTATTTACGACAAACGTTGTCTGAATTAATGTTTAAATTTTCGTATCAAGTTTCAAATTTCAGAATGGGAAAATATACATTAAATTTTCCGAATTTCATTAAAAAAAAATTTATAATATCTTTTGAGACGCAAAGCCCGATTTTTGAGAAACAGGTAGAGAAATAAGGTGCCCATCTCAAGAGAATTAATTGAGCAATTGATTCTTCATTTTATCTCTCTGTTTACTCTTAAATTATTAATATTTTTTTAATTACTTGTATAATCTACGAATATGTGCAACTTTGACATTACAGACGAATATCGCTGTCTTAAACAAAGTTTACCCCACAAAAACAAAAGTGAAATATAACGAAAAATCAGAATTTGTAATCAATTTAAGACAATTTAATATATTATCCAAAATCAAAGGTCAACTATTAAAAAATACTTCATGAACAATACTTACAACCAAACTTCTTATCACTAAAACTTCTAACTTCCCTAAGAGTTTCTAAGATAGACACTGACTTTAGCTACCAAAAGTAATACTGCTTTACATTTCATATACTGAGCCGCTACAAAATTACTTGGAAGTATAAACATATACATAACAAAACATAAGACTGTAGTTACGTTGCATTACTGTTATATTATGATAGTAATAATATCATCATCAAACAAAGACTCTAGGAACAGAATCTATACGCTTGCAGTCAACCTCCCTGAGCACAGATTTGAGTCCCTTTCCAGCAGCATTAGCCTGTGGATGTATCCCATGTTCAGGCCCTTCCATATACTCCCTGTTCTCCCTCTCCTTCTCAAAGCTAATCCCATACCTCCTCTCGACATCCTCTGCCAGGCTTTCGTAAAGCTGCCCTTCTCTCGTCAACGCCATCATTATCTGCGGCAGCCCCAGCGGCAGATTGTTCCCCCTTGTCTACCTGCCAGAAATGGATCGTTTTCCCGTATGTTTTGCAGACCTTTTCGAGATCTTGCCTCTCTATTGGCCCTGGAATTCCAGGCATGAAAAGCACCCCGCTCTTCACTTCGTACTCGTGGGTATGCCACAGAGGCTTCTCCGAATCCGGTAACGTCAGGAACAGATTCTCCGATATGATGTATTCGATCCCGATCAGCCTGGCGTCCGATTCCGAGCTGTTGTAGATCAAACACTGCCGCATTTCTTCGTTCTGGTGTCCGCAGAAGTGGTGCGCCTCCACTTGTCGGCTCATATCATCCGCGTAGAAATGAAACCTACATACATATACATCATATTAAAATTGTTAATGAAAACGTGAAGAAAACGTGGAATACTTACGCGCAGAGGTGCTGGTGAATTTTGCTGGTGGGACCGAAGCTCTGAATTGCCGCAGTTGCGGTCTCGAGGATGGCGGTGCTGGTCTGGATGGGGTCGCCGGGAACTTCAGGATGAGCTGATGCCATGCTTTCCTTTCCTTTCCTTTCCTTTGCTCTGTGTTTGTGTACTGTGTGTAATATCTTTGCTTACTCGTAGTGATCGGATCTGTATGTTTCTTTTATACGACTTAGGGTTGGATTAAAGTTTCTGGCTCACGTAATACGATTCATTGCCGGTTACATGCAGCGTTACACGTGGCCGGATATTTAGTAGACGTGGCTTGTCCTACTTGTGACGTGGCTTTCTCTCCGGAAACTATCAACAGCTTACGTGCCTAATCCTAACCCATCCCACTCTCTTAACATTTCATGAACTTAATTTCGTATGTGCACTTCACTATAATGTATTGATTTGAATGTATTGTTACATTAACTGCAATTGAAAATTTTAAATTATGTTATTTAGTGTAAATTTTAAAAATATTTTATATATAATAACTTGGGTTATACCCCTTTAATTATGATTCAAAAGGAATTAAATTGAGATATTAATAGTTATTTTTTTAAAAAAAAAGCGAATATTTTAAATTTTAGTTTCATGTATGGTGATTTTATTAAGTATTAATAAGTATTTAATATATAAGTATTTTATTAGATATTAAAAATTTATCAATTTATGTAAGAATTTACTATCATAATTTATAATGATCTCAAATTCTTTTAATTTATGTCTTATCGACTAATCTTTTATTTAAATAGGCAAAGTTTTCTTTGCAATATGGATATATAGATAATTTTCCTTTAGAAAAGATTATGCTTTTGTTCATATTTTAAGTATAATAATCTAATAAATTGCACAAGTAATAATCAATTAAGTATTTTAATTTATTTTTAAAAGTTTGTAAATGAAAGTCCAAAATTAATGAATCATATTAGAAATAATATTTTAATAAGAAAACATGCTATAAAATTAATATAAAATTGGAGTAATTGAGAACTTTACAATAGTAATTTAGCATTTATATATCATAAATATTTATAAATTAATCTAAATGGGGATGGATCAGCAATTCCTTATTTTTATACAATTTTTTTCATCATTGTAGATTGTCTAGTCTAAACACTCTCAATAGTAAAAATTAAATCTCACATATATAATTAATGTATAATAAATATAATATATTAATATATATGTAAAATACAATTTTGTGTAAAATTAAGGAACTATTGATCCGTCTACATTTAGTATATAATTACATATATATAACATAATCATAATAAATAAAAATTATGATCTGATATAACTTTGTAATTAGTTAAAATGATTATTGTATTAATAAAACTATTTTTTAAATTTTAAAATAGTCATTTGGTTGGTATATAAGAAGAGTTTTTAGAAATTAAAAAAATCGTTTTGCTTCTACTAAATGAAAGAAAATCTAAAATTTAGATTTTTTATAGTAGAAATTTTTTGAGCTCTTTTTAAAGAAAAAAACTATTTAAAATATTTTTATTTTAATTTAAAAGTTTTATATTGTTCTTTTAAAATAGAGTATTAAAAAAAATTTATTCCAATTTATTAAAAAATTATTTATAATAATTAAATCATTAATAATTTTTTATTAATTACTCTATAAATCTAAAAAATTATATTAAACCAATTTTTTAGTCGGTACAATTTAATCTAATTCAATTCAATCCAATCTAATTATAATCATATAATCATAATCATAATCATAATCATAATCAAGCAATAACAAAGGGGTCTACAATAAGTTATGGCCAAGTCTTTGTTGGATTAGATTAGACGACATATGAAGAAATAAAAATACAACCGCAATTGGCTCACTTGTTTATAATAGCGGGTCAACAAAGAAAGAGTAGGTAAGCAGTAGTAGTATGACTGTGAGTAGTAGTAGTCGGTCATTAAGGTTGACTTCATGCCCCGTCCCTTGTCCATTTGCTCTGCCCTTTCCTTCGATTTTCTTCATTCAAAACCACGCGTGGTCGGTCTATTACTATGTCATTTATCAAATTTACATTATGGTTATTTTCATTTACCTCCCTCAAAAGTTTCCAATATTAAGTTTAAAGTAGTAGGTGTGCGTTAATAAACACATGCATCCCCCAACTTGTGTTAAGCTACCAACTCATTGCAACATTTGGCATAATTTATCAAAAAGAAATTACAGCTATCTTCATTTCACTTCCTTCATACTATGATAATCTTAAGTTTGGCTTTAAATTTATTATAATTACTCAACTCGCTCTCGATTCATTAAGTCTTGCCATTATATTTAACTAATGATTTTAGTTGACTGACAAAAAAAATTATATTATTTTTTATGATATTTAATATATGTAAAATGTCATAATTACTAAAAAGAAGAGAAAAAAATAGAGAATAAATGAGAAAAAATAAGGAGGAAAAAAAAAGGGATGAAGGAAGAAGAAGTAGCAAAAAAAAAGGAAATAAGTCAGGGAAAGAAAAAATTATTCTTTATTAATTTAGAATTATAAATTATCATTTTATTTAAGTATTAAAGATAATTGTAGGAGTTAATGATATATGAGAGCATTGAGGACTTATATTAAACTTGGAGGTGGACTAATAATTATCATAATATAAAATAGTTTTTATATTTAAACCCTCTTAATCTATACAAGTCTAAAGTTTGACCGAAAAAATAAAATAGTAAAAGAATAATATTATAGAATTAACACAAAGAAATTAATGATGTTATAGTGATGGATAACTTAAAAGTAGTTAGTAATTATTTGTTATTTAAGTGAAAGATGGAGAAATCTGAAAAGAGTAAATGATTTCTTATTTTTTATTAATTTTATTATGAGTGTAATAATTCTTCTTAAACCTTTTCAAAATAATAAATTAAGTCATGAGTTTATAATCTTCAATGAATCAATCTTTGAGTTTAATTGCTTTTAGTTTCACACGTCTTCATTATTTATTGGGGACACAATTGTCAAAAATAAGAAAAATTGTGCTTAGTTGATATTTATTGAAACGTACAGGGATGAAAGCATTATTCCTCCATATATACTATGTTACCGTGTTGGGTAGTAATATTTTAGCCCCCAAACGTTATATAAATAACAAATTATGACATAGTTTACCTAATTTTAATAAATTAGTCCCAAATAGTAATATAATGTTAAAAATATCATAAGAAAGAAAGGACAATTATGCTGTTCAGCAAATTCGTCTAGGCATATTTCACCAAATTTACATTGATCTACCACTCTGGTGGATTAAAAGTTTTTTCAATTCCATTTAATCTATTATATGATAGAATCAAATCTAATCAAATTTAATAAAAAAAATCAAATTCAATCTCCATTCTAATCTAATGTATTTATTTATTAAAAAAAAATCTAATTAACATAGATAAAAGAGAATGCGATTTGATTTCTTAAAATTCAAGCAAATATACTAGTTTAAAATAAAACAACAACAAATGTGTACATATTATAATTATATTCTTTGAATAATTCATCAAAAATAGAAAAATACTAAAACTAATCACTATAAGAAATATTGATTTTTAAAAAAAAATAAATCAAAGAATTATAGCAAGATTAAAATGAAAGGTTATGATCTTATATACTACGAATATATCTTTTTATTTAAAAATATTTTATATTATTTTTGATAGATTGAATCAAATTTTGATGGACTAGTAATATAAATTCACAATTTAATCTACAATGAATTGAATTTTTCTATTCAATCTTATCCACTCATTTACTAAATCTAGTTTAAAAATATATTTGGACTAAATCAAATGAGATCAGGTTGGATTCTAAACACTCCTAAAGCATAGGAATTAAATTTGTTAAAATTGAACAACTTAGGTCTTAATTTATTATTTTATTAAAGTTAAGGGACTAAATTAAATTTATTAAAATTGAACAAATAATGTCTTAATTTATTAGTTTACTAAAGTTAAGGGACTAAAAAGTTATTGTGCTGCTGTATTATTTGTCAGCATTTGTCAGCATTGGTAATGAATACGGAATTACCGAACAAAAATGCAAGGAATTATTTGAGTTGTAAAGGCGCTTTCTTCCGTCTTCGCCGAAACTACACATTTCACACTGACATCATTATTACTATTTGAGTTTCCAATTTCAATCTTTACACCTTCTTCTTCTAGAAGCATTGCGTTATCAAATTTAGACATTATATTTTATTACTTCACTTTTAATCTTCTTCTTAATTGAAAGCTAATCAAAGACTGATATTTTTCTTAATTGAAAGCTAATCAAAAGTCAAAGGAAGTAGACGTACCAGTTCAAAGTTGGAGACCAGACAGCTGTGTTTTTATATACGGAGATTGGACAATTCTTCTTCTACAGATTGAATTTTGGTACCGTAAGGTTTTCAATGGAGGTGGAAGCGGCTTTGGAAGCTTTAGGAAAAGGTTTTGATTTGACGAGCGATTTTAGGTTGAAATTTGCCAAAGGAAGTGGCCGATTGGTTGTTCTTGATGATGTTAACAAAACAGACCTTTTGATTCCTCCTTCTGTTACTATCAAATCTGTTTCTCAGGATATTTGCGTTGATAAAGGGGATCGAATTCGGTTTAAATCTGATGCTCTGGAATTTAATCAGGTATTTATTTATTTATGTGTGTTTGTTTGTTGAATTGTGGGGTAGATTTAATTCATGATGAGTTAGTTTCGTATACTTTCTTCAAATGATTCAGTGTTATTCATCATTATTGTCTTTGCCTCCTGTTGCTACTGTTGTTGGTTCGGTATGAGCACAGCTGATTGTTCAATTGATTTTATTTCTTTGAAAAAGTATATGGAAATGGAATCTCCACTCCATTGCCACCAAAGTGTTATGAAACTGTTTGATATTATTGAGGCTCCATTTGATATTGAGTTCTTGTGATTTTTAAGCCACAGAATTGCTGTGGAATGGAAGCACGGCAAAATGAGTGAGTCTCACTAAAAGTTAA
This sequence comes from Melia azedarach, assembly GCA_028052125.1. Classification (NCBI taxonomy): domain Eukaryota; kingdom Viridiplantae; phylum Streptophyta; class Magnoliopsida; order Sapindales; family Meliaceae; genus Melia; species Melia azedarach. The sequence continues at coordinate 6,872,471 of CM051396.1, read as the reverse complement.
TATTATCAAACTTTTAAAGCATCGTAGGAGTACCGTAATTTTAAATGAAGCCTTGGAGCCTTAATTTTCTTGACCATGCCAAGCTCAGTTCTGGCTCTGTGGTTAATGAGTTTCAGAAGATTGCTCAGTTCAAATGGCTGCATATCAGCTTTTATTTACATATCAACCATTGGAAACTTCCTTTCTCTCTCTCTCTCTGTTTCACTTTTTCTTTTATTTTTTTTATTTTGTTTTATCATCGTGATTATCGCCATGATTAAAATTATTGGTATCTTAGGCGTTATTTGTAACCAATTTGGATACATATTTACTTCCCTTTGTTTCTTCATTTGCAGATGTCTGAATTACTGAATCAGAAATCTTCAATCCAAGGAAAAGTTCCTTCAGGATATCTTAATGCTATTTTTGGTTTAACTGGAGACTGGTTCCACGATGTTGCGGACACCAAATATCTAGCTTTTGATGGTTACTTCATCTCATTGTACTATTTGCACTTAAAAACTTCTCCACTAGTACTACGAGACCAAGTAAAGAAGGCAGTTCCACCTCATTGGGATCCAGCATTGTTGGCTAGGTAGCTTTAAACTACTTTTCATATCCATATTTTGGCATTAATAAACCTTCATCGTGCCTTGCAGCATGCATGTCGGTAGAATGCATTTTGCAAAAGAACACTATATATTTGGAGAGATACATAGCACTATCCCTTGCAAGTTATTAGTTCTTCCAACCTAAGTAACAAGTATATTCCTGCATTAGAAATGTAGATTGTGGCTTATAGTTGTTTAATTACAAAGCTATTGATAGCTAAATATCAATTAACAATATTGTCGTAAATCCTTTCCTAAATTTTGTTTTACAATTCTGTTCATAACAAAAAGAAAGATAAAATAACTATATTTAAAATGTTTAGCAAGTTTGTGGTACATATTACTAGTATCTAAGAAGTTTTCAATCTTCTTCCAAATAATAACAAAAATATTAAAAGAATTATCAACAATTCTGGTTACTTTTGTGAAGTATTTGTTGTTCAACATCTAATATTGAAATTCTCTACACCCCCACAATTCTGGTAGGAACCAAATCTTTCTCTCTGTTTATCTCTCTCTCTCTCTCTCTCTCTATATATATATATATATATATACACACACACACACACACACTCTTTATCATCTTTTTATCATCACTCCGTAGAGGAGTTTAAGCCAGTGGTACTTACTGTGTCTTCCATGGCCTACAATATTTCTGAATTCAGATGTACACACAACACAACACTGCCTTGTGTTATCTGGATGCTAATCATTTTAATCAGGCAGGTTCATCCAGACATATGGGACGCACATAATTGTAGGGATGGCTGTTGGAGGACAAGATTTAATTTGTGTTAAACAGACTCAGTCCTCACAAATCCTTCCTGCTGATCTCAGAAGACATTTAGAGGATCTGGGCGATAATCTATTTTCAGATGGAAACAGTCCTTCCTTTCTGCAAAGGAAAACAAGAGACGGGAAGCAGAAGGTATTTGTGCTTATTGAAAATTGGATTTTCTTTTTTTTGCTGCATGCAATTACATCATATCTGCTAACTGTTGCTATAGGTTCCTGAGGTCTTCAATCGGATTCTCCAGTCAAACACCATGCAGTTGGCCAGTATTACAGAATCATCAACAAAGGATGTAAGCCAAGAACTGTTAGAGATTCTGGTATTTATTATGAATCAATTGTTCCGGCTGTGAATCTCTTTTGCTCTCTATTTTTTTTTACAGGGCCTCACTATTATCTGTTCAAAAAGAGGCGGGGATGTGTTCTTGCAAAGCCATTCCAGTTGGCTGCAGACTGTTCCTGCTAAACCAGAAGGAATTCTTTTCAAGTTTGTACCTATTACTTCTCTGCTGACTGGGATTCCAGGCAGTGGCTACCTTAGTCATGCAATCAACTTATATTTGCGTTGTAAGTGCTTCAATGCCCAATCAATGGATTTAAAACTGGTTCTTAGGCCCTTGTTTATTTTCCAATTTTTTCTGTGTCAGAAGTATCTTAGGATATATGTTTTATTCTTCGATATCAACTTCATTAGTTTGCATACATGCAATGACAAACAAAAAGAGGACCCCAATGGCTAATCAGGGATTAAATATATTAAAGCCAAGATTAAGATACTTTTATAGGAGTTCAAACTTAGTGCCTTGCCCACTGTCTTAGCCGGTAATGCTCCTTTTCATAGCTCGTAGGTAAAATTAAGTTTTTATCTGTTGCGGTTTTTTCTTTATCATTTGAGGACAGTACAAGGGTTTCTCAATTTTTATTTTCCCTGGAGAAGCAGAGAGTGGGCATTTCATTTTACTCTGACGCCTTGTTCTAGTACTTCTTATTCCTTTAGTCATTGCAGCATTCTTTCATTAACTTTTAAGTTTCATATCTTCTAACAGCAGTTCTTTTATAAAATTCATTTCTTTCCAGACAAACCGCCTCCAGAGGATTTACAGTATTTCTTGGAGTTTCAAGTTCCTAGGCAATGGGCACCTATGTTCTGCGAGCTTCCTCTTCGGCATCATCAAAAAAAGGGTTCTTGTCCTTCCCTGCAATTCAGTTTCATGGGTCCTAAAGTTCACATCAGCCCTACACAGGTACTTGATAGTGAAGTAATTTCTACACTATAATCAGTCACTGGCTCTTAAAGTCATATAATTATAGTGTCTGTTCTGGATGATGGACTGCTTATTCTCTTATTGGACCTGGAGAAAATCATAAAGCTCAAAACTTTGAAGTTAAGAGGAAAACTCATGAATGCTTAGTTTATAAGTAATAGAAGAAATAAGCTTGCATTTTTATTAGTGTGACCCTAGGAGATTAACTTATAATCAAAGTGGCAGTTTATTGATTTGGAGACTTCTAAAATATAAAGCGTAATCATTAACTGGTTAGAATGGACAACCTCTCAAGGAGACCCTAAATAATAATCAAACTCCACAATTACTGTCAGCCAGATAAGTATTAAAATCCTGTGGCCACTTTCTCTTTCCATTATTATGGGTCTCACATTCTAAAGCTCCAAAAAAAGGGTCCAAATTTCACTATTTTGTCCCATGGATGTGGTAACCAATGGCAATGTTTTGCTCCCTTTAACTTCTAACCAATAATTTAATATTGGATAAGATTCCGTGAATGAGAATTATATATCGATTAAAATTAATACAGATTAGATTAAATGATATGCATGCTATGGATACAATACTATGGATGGCCAAACATTTACCGGAGAACCTATTTCAAATGTTATTATTTTGAACATTGCTCATTCCTTTAGAGTATTTCTTAGGTTTTCTAAAGTATTGCTTGTGTTGAATTTTGTATTTGCTGTAACAAATGACTATGTTTACGTATTTGTATAATTGGTATTACCACATGTATGACCTTTCTTTCTAAGTGATTCAGCATAAATCTTTACTAGCAAAATGGCTGCAAAGTTGAGCCATGTTTTAGTCAAAAGATATTTCTTAAAACTACATATTTTAAGTTCACATTGTGACATGCATTCCAAGATTTCTACTGTTTCATGTCTTAATCATTTATGTATGTATGCATACTAGGATCAGCTCCTTCCACAGCTATGACACGAGTTTTAGACCATTAGATTGATGAATTTTCAATGATTGGAACCATATTTGACATAAAAAACTAATAGCCATTGGAAATACAGATCATATGTAACTCTAGCTATTTGTAGCTCATTAATCTATTGGTCTATAAGTTGTGCATACTTTGTGTAGAGAAAAACTATTGATCCTAACCACATATAGAATATATCTTATATAAAGTAATACTGCCAACTACATAAAATTCCCGTATGGAAGGCAATAAAAATTTCTTTATTTGATAATTAATCAAGGATCTTGATGTCAGGACTCAATAGAACATTTCTAAATTAGTAGTCATGTTCTATGCTTAACATGAGAACTATTTCCATCGGGCTATTTTTTATGAATGGTTATTAAGTAATTTTATAGTTAAATAGAAAGGCTGACAAAATTTTGGCGCATAATGTAGCCAAACTGAAGGTGCCAACTGTCTTACTGTACATGTAATTTTATAGTTAAATAGAAAGGCTGACAAAATTTTGGCACATAATGGGCCAAACTGAAGGTGCCAACTATGTCTTACTGTATATGTAACTGACTATAATACAAAGTTTTCTCTAAAGCTCAATAGCATAGGATTGAAGTTTTGATGGTGCTGTTCACGGATAGAACCCTAGTTTGTTTTAAAATAACTATGGGATAAGCTTAAAACAGAATTATAAATGTAAAATTCATCACTCCCTGAATCTTAATGCGACTGACTCATGAACTCCAAACATCTTGTCCCTAGAGATCTTTACCGATTAACTATTACCCTCTATTCGCATTGCTCTCTAATTATAGCATTCATGACATATTTCCTTCATTCAAATAATATTGTTTCCATTAGCTTCCTTTTTTATTTCCTTGTCTTCCAGCTTAAAACTCCTGCCAATGCTATCTTCTCATGTTCCTGCTTACAATTTTAGTTTGTAGCCCAAGACTGGTTGTTCAGTGTTTGAAAGCCACAATGTTTGTTTTCTTGTGTTGTATTATTCTGAAATCAGTTCCGTTTACATCCCATGACAAGTTCAGTAATATAAAATTGCATTTTCAATTTTGTACGCTAAATTTCATTGTCATGGCATGTCAGGTTTCAAGTGATAAAAAACCAGTGGTTGGCCTACGCTTGTACTTAGAAGGAAAGAAGTGTGATCGGCTAGCATTGCATACACAACACCTCTCAAGCCTTCCAAATATCATGACCATTTCTTCAGCCAACAGCCCTTTATGCAGACCATGTCAATGGCGTGGTTCTGATGAATACAAATCTAGTGATCAATTCTTAGAACCCGTGAAATGGAAAAGATACTCAAATGTATGTACATCAGTTGTTAAGTATGATCCGAACTGGTTGCAAGGAGATTCAAACGGTGTTTTTATTGTAACTGGCGCACAGCTCCTCAGCAAAGGGAAGTGGCCAAAGACAGTGCTACATCTTCGTCTTCTCTTCACCTACTTACCCAACTGCACAATTCGGAAAACAGAGTGGGCTACTGCACCAAGAGGTCAAAAATCTAATTTCTTTACAAATCTGAGTACAACATTCACTTTCACTCAACGGTCTGTCACCACTTGTCCAAAGAAACAGGCTCCAGCTGCACTCAATTCTGGTGTATACCCTGATGGTCCACCTGGTCAGGTTCGCTCTGGTAAGGTTCTTAAATACATTGAAACAGCTGAGGTTGTGCGCGGACCACATGACGCTCCAGGACATTGGTTAGTTACTGCTGCCAAGCTAGTGACTGAGGGTGGTAAGATTGGTTTGCATGTCAAATTTGCATTGTTGGAGTATTCATGAATTGCCTTTGCTTGGTACATAGAAGAAATATATTCGTTTGTATCTAATTTTTTTTTGTAAGTAGGAAAGCTATTTGTAGCTTTGTATATAGGAAAACCAAAATAGAAGGAATGACTTACATGCGTAGTTCAGAACAGTCTTCCTTGCGCTGTTCTTGATGATGTTTTCGCATTATCGTGAGAGTTAAATCTATTTTTTGGTATGAATTATTATTGGTAATAACATATTTGCATTTCTTGTTGCTCTCAATATTATTATTAAAGATGGTGTATTGAACAACTATGGAAGAATTTCGACATGGAAATGATTGACCAAAAATAAAAGCTTCCATGTGTTCATTTTGCTTTTTAATTATAACATTATCTAACCATTGCTCTTTACTAACTACCCTACTTAGTCGATGTCTATTTGTTTTATTTTATAAGAATTATACATTAAGAAAAAGAAAACCTCATTCCAAAAATACCTGAAATCTCAATCCTCAAAATTGGTAACAGTTAACACATCCACTGTCAAATTCAATGATTAATTTTAGCGAGCTACCAATGTTTACTGTTTGAAGTCAAGTATTGACAAGGTGATAAGCCATTCCCTTTTGTTTCAAGTCCAAAATGTGCAAGAAAATTCTTTTTCAAATATTATGAGTACGCACGTCTATTTTCTAAGTTTCAATCTAATAAATCTCTAAATGTAGAAATATACAGAACAATACTAGACATCTCAAAACTTTACTCTCAAAATAAGTGAATAAGATATCGATCATTCATTAGATAGTCGAGATGTCTAATAAATAATTTCATTATTCAATCGATAAATCTCACCCCATTTATTATGTCATTTGAGATGAACTTCTTATGACATGTAACATTCATTACCGAATAAATAATAGTCAAAACCAGAAGGGAAAATGTATGCTACAAAAATTTTAGGCTATTACATAAGTCAGAAATATTGCATTTACAAGGTATAATAAAGACCATTTCAGATTGGCTGGCTTGGTTTTGTTGTGCTCAAGTCATTAATCTTTGACAATCAAGCAACTGATGCACACAATTGCCAAGCAGAAGCCTGAGGTTGAAAAAAGAAACAGAAAAAGGGAGAATCAGAAGGAAAGCTTCTTACTGGGGTTGTGGGCGTGTCTGGACTACATAGATATCTTTGCCAACCAGGCATCCTTCCACGTCCTGTGGGCAGCCAAACTTCCTCTCAAGGAAGAAACCGACTGAACCTAGTCGTTGACCTAGCTGGGAACGGAAAGTTGAATCGATTGTTAAAGGTTTTTTGCTATAATCTACAGTCAAACGAATCACTTCTCCATCAGCAGGACCTGCACCAGACACCAGCATCTCTTCACTGAAATTGGCAAATGCCAGTGTCCACACAACACCATCAAACTTCCCAGAAGAGAGACGCCAGGGAGTGCCTCGGGTACCGGAAGCCAGGGTTTCACCAAGCCCAGGAGCAATTTCAGCCTCTACAGAGTTATGGTCGCTGTCTGTTGGGCTTAGAGTATGAAGCACAAATGATAAATCTGGGGAAAGCATTTCTTGCACAAGTACCGCCATTGTAGCCTCTTTCTGAGACACACCAGCAGCTCGGCGGCTTAAAACTGCTCGGCGAGTGTAAAGAGAAGCCCACACCCGAGCAACAGCATTCGCAAAGACTGTTGGATTCGAAGGGCTGACATTAGGGATTGATTCATAAAGTCCAGCAGCTGACATTCCAGCCAAGTCCTCGACATTAGCACTTGAACGGACGATCAAACGTGCATTGCTTGGAAATATTCTTTCTATACTTTCAATGATGTCTTTTGGTGGCTGTAGCGAAGATATCAATTCCTGAAGTTGACCGCATAGTTTGTCAAGTTCACTGCCCTCGATTCTCCCTATTTCTATTTGTTCTACTAAAGAAATGAAAGTATCCATGGATTTGCTTTGCTCCAATGCCAATTCCATGGAACCAAAAGGTATTACTACTCCTTCAGGAACGCGAAATGAAGCTGGTACACCTTGATCACTATAAACTGCCATCATTGAAACAACATCCACAAGAAATCAGACAATAACAATATCAATAGGAATTTTACAGAGTTTGCAGTTCAGAAGGTGAAGGATTTTTCTGAATATATCTCCCAGTACATTAACAAGAAATTCCATCCTGTTTCCCAACAGTTATGCTCTAATGTACAGCTTGCTGTTAGTCATATGTTCGATATAAGAAATAGGGCTATCGTAAAAGCAGGAAGCCATAGCTATATTTTATAAGCGACTGATTTCCAGGTTATCTCCATATATATAACACTTCTAAATCTCCAGGTTTTGAGCTGGCTGTTATTTTATTTAAATGGCCAAGATTGTGGGTGTCTTATCATTTAACAAAAAGGGAAAAAGATGAAAGAAAAAAAACCTAATAAATCATCGCCCATGTAACTCACATTCAGGAGACACTAAGCCTTTTACAATCTTAATAATGCAACTCCTAAGTTCTTATAGATCAAATTATTCAGTCATATCAAAACTTGGGAATAACTTGGGCATGAGAACCAGAATCAATACCACCACACAAAATAATCCCTAGCAAATTATGACAATTAATAAGTCTTAAGAACTTAAAATATTACGTTAGGCCCTTACCTATTAGCTTAAGCGTTTTGGTTAAGAGGGTCACTTAGCATTGTATCAAAGTCAGTTTGAGAAAGTGGTCTCGTTTGAATCCATCATGTTAATTAAAATATAATAAGTTGTGCTGTGTTATACTTGTGATTATGATTGTGTTTGATCTGTCATGGGTCTTACATGTGAGGGCTCTTTGAGATTCAACTATCAGTTAAAACTTTTTGAGTCAAAGTGGTGACTTGACAATTAGATTATTTAATATGCAAAAAATACAGATCTTGTCTGAGAGTTGAAGATCGAAAGAATAATTAAGAGGTAATAGTCAATAAATAAAAAGATGATGCAATTTTATGAATGCGATGGTCAGGCTAAAAGAATATCTTATAAAATAGAACATTTTCCATATGAAAACAAAACATAATAATAAATTACCCTTCTCAGAAACTGCTGATAAAGCAGCTAAACGTCCACAAGCTGCAGCCTTTGCACCAGAGGTCGTTGCATCAGCATCTGCAAGCAGTACAACTCCAGCAGAAACACCCTAGGTGTGACAAAACCAGTTTTCAGCCTTTTTTATTCAGTACTGCCCAGGAAAAATGGAATTGGAGAGTGTAGAAATGAATAACAAACACGTACCTTACTTGATAACGGGCCTTTGAAAGCAGACAAGGGTGTAACATTAACTCCAGGAGCATCAGCAGTGGTTGAACCACCAGAAAGATTTTTTGAGACAAAATTGCTATCTTTTTCATGTGATGATGATAGATTTAGGTTCACAGCTGTCGATGATGCTTCCAATCTGCAAAGTTTTACATGCACATTAGACCATCAAGCATCTGATCAAATGATCCACAATCTCTTAGGAAAAAAGTAAAAAATAGAACTGATATACAATCGTCAGTGGCAAATAATTTTCAGAGGGATAAAGCTAAAAGTAACAAACTAAATTTGACACCACATCAGAAAAAGTACAGACATAATTACCTCACATATTTTCCAGTAAGTCTTTTGATATTAGCAACTTTTTCATCGTCTTCACATGTCACAAAGACAACCTTCTCCTGCAGAAATTTTAAAAAATGGAAAACAAATTGAAGAATAATAAAATAACTAAAAATTTAACACAGCTTTTTACAGACTTTGTGTTGCAAATGTTGTTATCATTTGAAATTCAGAGAATGAATTTGTAAAAGAGATAAAATAAAAATAGAAAAACAAATTGATGGAAACAAGGAACTTGCCTGCCGGGCCCTAACACCAAGGTGAGATAAGTGTGGGAGCTCTTGCAGAAGTATCACTCCCAGTATGTTATTCCCAGCAGCTGTCACCTGCCAATCATATTAACTATTATAAGTCACATGTACTTCTACACTGCTATTACTATATATTTAAGTCTAATGATATACATAGTTAAAACATAAAAGTGATTGTTGATTTTCAGAACCTCTTCATCTCCATCTGCTTTATTGACAAAAAGAATAATAGGTTCTTCTATAGATGATGGTAGTGTTCCAGGAATAATTCTCTCAACCTGAAGTCAAAATAAAATCAAAAAGAAAACAAAATGGTCTTAGTAACTTAGAAAATGAATCCTCTGTGCATGTAAATGTTTTACAAGGGGTTCATAAAATCAAACAGTTTATCTTTCATGAAATGTAAAATATTTTTATCGGTTTGACAAAATCAAGCATTCATGATGGAATGGCCCCAATTACCCATCATTCATATTTTTACAAAAAGATTAAATTTTTTTTTCACAAACTGGGTAAATTCAGGCAATCAATCCAAGGAAAGCACGTCCAGGGAGAAAATAAATTGTAAGTATCAGATGCCCTAGAGCAAAAGTCGTGACAGAAGGCTACTGGCCTGACCTCACTCCATTCATCACCTTAAAGGAGGCAGGTCAGGGAATTCGAAAGTGAACTTGGTTCTGAGGTTCAGGCTGTTACTTATCCATATCAAACTTGCTTGCAACACAACATATGGATGTTTTAATATTGCCTAGCAACCAACTAGATATTTGTCCACTTTGAGCGCACAACCCATCAAGGTTTTGTTCTTGGGTTTTGCAACCCAAAGTGGACAATATCCACTAGGTTGTTAGGTTCAGGCTCTCAATTAGATGCTTTGATGTTATGTTATAAGTTACTACTTTAGTCACTTTTAACAAGGATGCAAGATTCTAAGAGGAAAAATTGTCACATCCAATATTGCTAGCAAAAGAGAGCACAAAATTGGTTATAAGCTTTGAGTTCTCTTTGGCAGACATGTTTTGGGTTGCAATATCAAGAATAAAACTATAATGGGTTGTGTGCCTAAAGCGAGCAAAATCTACTACGTTGTTGGGCATGGATTGTTACTTTGTTAATTTGTATCAAGTCTGTCTTTTGACTCCTATTAAAATGACCAAATTACAATATTAGTAAAGGGCATTTCAATAATTTCAATAAGATTCAAGAATATATTTCACACAATAGACAAAACATGTTATTTTTTGTGAAAACATAAAAACTCAAGGAACTGGATGTTATTATCCCACTAATCTATCTATCTAATACTCATGTCAATATTGCCCATTTTGTTAGTGTAGTAAATTCATGCATGCACCAAGTAGAAGGCAGTTAGGACTAGTACACAGTCACTTGATCAGCATCAAATCAAGGTGCATTTGGTGGGAAATTTTATGATTTTTCATTTTCCTCAATCAAATAAGACCTGTTCATATTTATATAATTGCAATCCTAATTATGAAAATAACTCAATTAAAAAGACTATCCACAGAAATTCAGTTAACGAAATCATCATTCATATATCTAATCTAAAATTAATCTCCATCATGTAATATTCTGGCTCTTGAATCATTTGCAATGTGATTATCATTAAATTAACCACTTCCAAACTACAGTAATTTAAGGTACCTCAACTAACTTTCCAACAGCAGCTCCGGGGACAAGAACATCCCAACCCTGAGAACCAAGTGTGCTTCTAACAGCTTTCAAAAGAAGAGTGCAAAGTTTTGAAACCTGAAAAATTATCCTACAAATGGCATTTGTCAATTAGAAATTAGACAACAACATTATTCATAGGATCAAAAATCTATAAGCCTAAAACAATATCAGAAAGTTCTCTGTAATTTATATTAGCCTTGGAAGAACATAACACTCCAAAAATTTAAAACAATAGCATACCCAGCACGAATCTCAGCTTCAGTGTACGTCCTTACACTGTTCTCAGGAATTCCAAGAGCTTTTCCTAGAATCTGGAGCCAGAGAATCAGTTGTCATAATTTCTAGTCAGTTTGTAGCAATTCACAGGACTCTACCATTACTTAATGGCTGGACACAAAACAACACGGATTAATACCAAAACAAGACATCAGATTGTGTTCTAAATCGGGTAACCTTGGAACAGTTAGAGTATAGAGGCATTTGATTAAATAATCAGTTAATAGCATCTCAGACTTCTAGATGAGTTTATTATTCAGTTTATTAAACCATGGATTTCATGCGAAAAAGAAAATAAAATAATTATACCTCCACTTTCTGGGGAAATATTTGAAGAAGTGCTTCAGAATATTCCTCTGTTAGCCTTCTTGCCCTGTCCAGAGTAGCTTTAAGCCTCAACCCCCAGATTAACTTGCCATCTTCACTACCTTCATAAAAAGAAAGAAATCATGTAAATAGAGATATCCTGATGCATGTAATGATACTTCACTTATTCTTTAGAAGTTTGGACAACTACTGTAAAAATTATGAGAAAATACCTTCCCTTTCAAAAAGACCTTTCTCTTGCCAGGAAAGGAGTTCATTTCCAATGGCATTACATTCTTCTGGCTTCCAACCAGATAAACCTAGCTGGCGAACACCCATAATTAGGACACCAAGGGGGTCATTCCAAGAGCTTACATTTTTTGATTTCACATTCTCGGCAAGCCAACCAGCCCCTCCCTCATTTTCAAGTGCATTGAGGTATCTACAAATCAATGATGACAGCAATGCTTCAATCCCAAAACTAAAATACTAAACGAGGGGGTGAAAAAGTCTTGCCATCAAAGATAGGCATCAACTGCCAGCAGAATTTGTTTGACATGCATGAATATAATCACTTTTTGCAAGAGTAATATTACGCTTCCTGACTTGTATCCCAAGAATTCCGATCTTGAGAGATGTGGAGGCTGACTTGTCACTGCCACATCACCTCATATATTAATTTTAGTAATACTAATTACTGCAAATACTAATTAATGTATAAGGTGATGTGGCAGTAACAAGTCAGCTTCTAATCACTTGGGATGAAATCTTGAGATACAAGTTGGTAAGCATGTATTACTCTTTTCACAATTAGCTGCCTGTTTGTGAGGTTGGCTACTAAACTTTAATATATAAGCAGTTTATCATATCTAATGTATCTAATCAGAATGCACTCAATAAAATATTATCAAAAGTTTCTAAAACAAAACATATAATGTTGACAATTTAACAATATCTAGCAATTATTCTTCAAAAAAATTCTTGTAATTTATTTTCCCCTAAATCATCAAGTTAATGCGACGCGGGTTCATCCAAGGCTTTCAACACAAAAAATTGAGCCTAAAAAACAAGGAATTCTAGAATTCTGTTCTGAATTCAATGACGGACCTGTCTGTAGTTTTCTGTGGTCTATTATAGTTGCTATTAGTCTTGATTTCATATTTCTTTTTAATTGGGAACTTGAATTCAGTTTTAAGTATAGCCCTAAACTTCTGCCTAACCTTTAGTGTACAATAAGAATTCAAGAAGGCAATAATGATTATATCAGTTGACCCAATAACATTAAGGTCTTTATTGTTTCTTCAAAGTGAAAACAAAGCGTTGACAAGTTCTTTAGTAAGCATACACTCAAAACCTCAATACAATGCCCAAAACCTCATGCCAAATACTTATTATCTTCTTGAAGAGAAATACCATTTCATACGATCCTCGCACCACAAAGGTTTTCCTACACCTTCACAGTAGATCGATAATCTTCCATTTTTCCCAGAAAAAACAAGAGGGTAAAGATTCAAGACTTGGAAAGATTTCAGGAAAAACTCCAGCTGTATCTTTTTGCTAAAGTAGTGAGAGCCTCTACAGGAATGTTTGAAAAATGATCCCTTACAGCTCCCATTCTACAAAATTTCCTCGGTTCCTAACATGAATGCATACATGTATATTCTTGTGTACCAAATTGCAGCATAATACTCTCTTCAAGCGTCAACTATCTTTGGGAATATCTCTAATGGTATAAGTTTCTATTGTTGCTCAAGAAAAGAACATTTAATGCTGTTTGAGAATACATATGGTTATGTTTGCTCCAGTAATGATCATTTGAAAAAAAAAATAACTCCAAAATGGGTTGACGGAAAAAAAAATAAAAGCATCATTTGAAAATAGTAAACCTTTGTGTTGTTTGGTAAAGCCAATTGTAAGTGTTCTTGTTTTTGATAGCACAATTTGTAAAGTGCAAACGATAGCATATCCTTGTAAGGCCACCATTTTCAAAAGCAAGAGTAACTTTGATATTTGTTACCATATACAATTAACACAACATCAGAACATTAAAGACAATTCCTTTTTATAGAGAATAATTCGGGCAAATCAGAAAAACGTCTCAAAGATGTCTACAGAATGTTTATATACCTGCTAAAAAGAACAAAAGAATAGTCCTCAAGGCCAATCTCAGAAAGACGCCACTGTGACAACCACCCACAAAAAAAAGGAAAAAGAAAATGGAATTGTTAGTGGCAGAAACATCAGATCCCAACTTTATACTCTGTTCAATGTGACGCTCATGATGCGAAACCACAAAACAATCTCACCTTTTGTCGCATCGCTATTGCAGCATCAGGAGCGTCATTTCTAAGGCCACTTTCAAGACCCTTCACAATCATTTCTCTCAGAGCAGTCAAAGATCGCATAGTTTTAATTAACTCCAAAATATTGCTCGATTCTTCTAAACTGTCCAGACTCTGGAGACAAATATATATGCTTCTTATCAATCGATGCATAATTTCAACATAGAATTGCTTTAAACAGCAAGATCAAATTCAAGTAAATCAGAAACATTGAAGCACCGGAAAGTACCATAAGAGTAAAAAAAAAAGCTCCTACTTCACATCACAAATGAAATAGATCAAAAGTACAAAGCATTTAATATACTTCTTTGGTAAACAAACTAACCAACCAAAGAGTGATAAACCAACAGAATGTTTGCTTGTGTTGAGCTGCTAGCATAGTCGCCACTGAAATGTTTCCTTTCTGTATTAGTTGGGATGACTCTCTTGATTGTCTAATGATTGTATCAATTTACTTTCTTATTGTAATTAGCTTATATTGCAATTAATACTTGAAAATAGAGTAAGTTAGTTAACCTTTCTAATTTCCTAGTATAAGAGCATGTTAGGGTTTAGAACTTCTTTATCACCCAAACACACTGCCATTCATTTTCTGCCTTATTTGCCAGGAAGAAAATATATCTTATACCAGGTTTTGGTTGTAGTCACCCAGAAAAGCTTCATCGTTCTCCTGGCCTTATTTTCCTTCACTCATTGACTTTACTCATCTCCACTAAAGGCTGTCAATAACCAGATTTTTAAATTTTTTCTAGCATTTGTTCAATCTCCAAGGATGGGAATTATCCCGCCCTTTGAGTGAAAAATAAACATCACCATCAGTAGCCAAAAAGGGAAAAAAAAAAAAAGACCAAAGTGTTAAGTGCAATTGTCACCATAATTAGCTTTGGAGCTCACTGTCCATTCTTTCATGACATAATAGATGTCTCAGCAAGAAGCTTTGTCATCGGTACCATTATTACTACCAATATTGTCAGAAAAACCATACTGATCTACCAAACATTTTGCTGATGATGATCTTAGATCTACTGATTTTATTCCCAGTTATCCTTTAATTGGTCAAATTTTCTGTCTAGAGATTTGTAAATTCTCAAAATTTTATTTTGGGGGGTGGGGTTCGCGGGTATTTAAGAAATCACAGTAAATAAAAAACTGATTCTAAGAAGTATTCTTTTGGGAGTCACCCCTAACTTGCTTTTAGTAATTATGGTTTGATTATTTGGTACTCAGATTTTGAAGATTTCAGCAAACACTTTCTTTGCCTAAGAAACAAATTCCAATAGAGAAAAGATCAATCTACCCCTGAAATCAACAAATCTGTCCATGAGAATAGAATAGCAACAAGAGGGGGCTGCCAAGCAATCTAGAGAGCCCAGAACAGATTAGACAACGTAAAGGAAGCATGCAAGCAATGAAGAAAATGGTAGTTTATACTTCTCGAGCCTTTCATCAAACGCTTTTTTTCAACCTAAATTATGGAAGTTGATTTCCCTTTAGCAAAAGCAATACCTAACATCCACAACGTGAAAAAACATCCCTGCCTGAGTCCTTATTTTGAGATGGCTCATTAAAAAGTAATCTGGCACAACTAATGTAGGACAGCAACCAGAAGTTATTTTTCTGGCTGCTTTACATGGTTAAGCAAAAGCCAAAGGATCAGAGGAGTAGGTGTGAAACCAGGTCTGTGACAATATATCATAATGTGGCAAGAAACTATAGTTTTTAGGGTTGTGCCAGGACACTGCAAGATAGAATAATGAATTGGCTAGTTAAGGAGATTCAGGTTCTGAGCAACAAACAAGAAAGCAACAGGAACCCATTATAAAGGAACACCCTTTAGAGCTCTGATGTATTCACAAGCACTCTTTGCGTGGTAACATTGTGCCAAGAAATTTCTTCTCTAAATGACACACATCAAATAAAATAAACAATCTTTGCATGTGTCGCATCGTAATCAGTAAAAACAATAAAAAATTAGTGTACAAGCTGGTCAATTTAACATAACTTTAAATTTATTATTAGACTTGACTTAATACGAATGTTGGGCCTCCACCTAATCACTTAGTTTTCAGGTCAAGCGGTTCATCTAACACAGTATCAGAAATATGGTTCTATGTTCACCCCACATATGCTCACTATTTCTCAATCAATTTTGAAATCAAACCAACCAAATTTCTTGTTTCCCAGTCACCACCTCATCAAATTCACATACATCCTAGTGATTTTTGAAACTAAATTTCCCATTCCTGGTCTTGGTCTTGTTGAATTCACATACATTCCAAATCCTATCCAATACTCATTGAATCTACATTCCACATAAGGGGCAATGTTAGACTTGGCTTAATATTATTGTTGGGCCCCACCTAATAACTTAACTTTTTGAGTCAAATGGTTTTACCAACCAAAACCTTTTATCTTATAATCAAGGTTCCATTAAAAGTTTTTTAATTCCCAGATTCACATCAGTTGCAGTTAAAACTATAAATATAGAAAAAATAAAAATAAAATAAAAAGCGGCGTACCTTTTTGCTCTCCAAAAACAATGTAAGAGCTGAAACACTTCGTTCATCCAAAGATTCTCTAATTGACTCAAGTTGCTCAGCAAGACTATAACAGCACAAAATTGTAAAATGGATATATAATCAACAAAAATTGAAAGCAGTCTACTATATGTTCTAACCAAAAACAGGCACCATTTAAAATTAGATTAAATTCTTTAGGTCAAGGGCATAAATGCTTGTCATTAAAGATATACTAATTTATAATAAGATGCAAGTAGGTATGCTTCTAGCCTTCATGAACAGTTTTCTGACAAATCCAGTAGTTGAAGCAATTGGTGAAATCAAACTTAAAGAGTACAAAAGAAGATTATATGACGTATAACATGATTCTGAATTAAACTTGCTAGTGAACTATGATTACCTTGAAGGAGTAATAAAATCATGTAAGATTAGCTCCATGTGAATTATGGCTTAAGCATAAGTTCTTGGGAAACACGGTTAATTGTAAGATAAGTTGTTTTAAACTCTTTTCATGATAGGACCACAGTTAACTGATTCTTAAGTTACCATTACCAAAAATCAGCAGTGTTCACTGTGTTAACTGATTCTTTTATTAGTAATGCTGGTCTTTTATTAAGACTTTGAGAGAGATCATTTTGAAGTGAGTAAAAAGCTTAAAAACAGATTCTTTACATTGGAGAGAAATCTATGTCAGCAGATATATAGCCTAGTACTAACTCCTATATGATTTCATCATTTATAGTAATAAAAGCAAACAGGAAAATTGTAGGAAAGACTGAAGGAGAGAATTCTACACAGAAATGCTAAGATGAGCCAACTTTTAAAGTGTCATAAATCAAACCTTCCAGCATTGAAGAAATCTTTGAGCTCATGATGGAAAATCTTGAATTGCTCCACAAATGCTTCACTATATTCTCCAGGGTTCTTGGTAATTCTTGCAAGCATTGCTTCTGTAGCAACTAAATCTTCTGGTCCGGCATTACGATGAAGCTTGTTCTGTATTGTATGCTTAATTTCTTGCTGGATTATGAAATATAAAAGATTATTACCACACAAGTTATCTGCTTACATTTAACGTAAGAAGTTAGTATAATACCCAATACAAAACAGTTTCTTTATGAGGTATTTACCTTGAGCTCATGAGGGATGTCATTTCGGTGAGCAATATCTCTAATTCGAGTTAGGGGAACAGATGCAGTAAACTCAGCTTTAAAAGATGGTAAACACGGATGGATCTTTCGAATGACAAGAACTTCCTAAGCATCATACAAAAATAAAGTAACTAAGAGAAGCAAATATAGGATAGGTTGTCAAAAAACACAAATGAAAGCCAAAAAAAAAAGTATCCTTTCATTTTCAATTACTGAAAAGGCATGAATGAATCTTTGAAAAAACAGAAAAAAGTTGACACATGATTTACAGTTACCAGTAAGATATTATATATGACAACTTCCTTCACCTTCATCGTTTCTAATCCTCGCTATTCTTATATTTCACAACTTTTTATTTTTTTACTTTTTGGTAGATAGAATCTAATATTTGAAGATTAGTCTTTCGATAGAGAGCACCTTTGGAGATACCATACCCATACACCTCACAACTTTCTTAATCAACAAACAATAATCAAGGTTTAGGTAAAGAATTGTTGACTTCCTAATACAAGTTGACACCATGGTTTTAAAATTCTCAAAAAGTTTCTCTGTAAATGTCAAAATTTGTCTAAAACCTCCCACAATAGGTAAGATTTGTGTCAAAATCCTCACTTTAGCAGAGGTTATCAATATTTGTGGAACTGCAAGGATCAGCATGTGCATAGCATTCTGTATGAAATATGAGCAAATTTCCCATAAATATTATGATAACACTTTGAGCTTAGGTTTGTCTGTGTTGAACATTAAAGACAAATCATTCCAATCTCGCTAAGCATGTATAGACGGAATTCTTGCCACCAAGTGTAGACTGGAGTTCAAACTTCAATATATCACGGTACCGTAAGTCCTGCTTTAAAAAATTAACTGTATGCCTTCATACTCAAAATTGCTGAAATTCAAAGTCCTTGGCTTCACCCTCAAATATCTATATCTATAAGTTTGTAACTGTGTGTTTGCATGAATACAAATTGGATCAACTGATAAGGTCTCTTGGGTAGTACAAGTGCCCTATGGTTTAGATTCCACTCACATTAGAATAAAGTCTCTCGGGGTAGTACCAGTATTGGAGTGGGGTTATATGCACTTATATAGAATGTTATATTAAATAAAAAATCAATGAAATGAGATATAAGCTTCAACAAAATTAGGGTTGTTTCAATCCATGTCAAAGAATACCATAGACAACCTGAGGCAAAGTATCTTTCCTACACGAAATTCGTTCCAATTCGCGAAATATCAGCCTTGAAATTTCAGCATGCCTGTTTGGACGATGATGACCTCCATCTTCAAAGCAAGGAATTTGCCCTGTGTTTATCCACTGCATATGAAAAATATTTAAGATAAGGGGTGGAAGAAACAATATACAGAAATAAACAGAAATGGAACTAAGACTAAAAACCTTCAGATATATAGCAGAGTATGTGAGAGCCTCCAACCGGTCATCACTTTGCAGATTCTCGACTAATAGCTCACGCACTATTTCAAGCTTTCACCAAACAAAAATAAGACATTAATTAAATACTGAAAGAAAATTTTATGGATTATTTTATTTCTATCTTTTGTTCTGGGTGCTGCAACAGCAGTGAGCGGAAGACATGGCAGGAAGATTGATCATCTCATTAATGTATACATTATAATTAAAAAAAAAAAGAAAAGTAAAGGGAAAGCATCTAAGATAACAAACCATAGAAGACAAGACAAAAAAGGAATCAAATATCCAACAGCACTATGCCAACAAAGGGGCAAATAAACAAATAAAAGAACCATGCTCACAGAAACAACACATCAAGAGCCTTGCCTCCTAAAGGAATAAAAAACATAGAAAGATGCAGGCAACTAGGATACACCTGCCAACAGCATTTAGCACCAGTAGAATCAACAATGCAGCCATTGATATGGTTTCACAGGACCAAGTTACAGAAGGTTCTCATCAGAATTCTGTTTCACCAGCCACATCAGTAAGCTATAGTGGGTATGCAAGATCATTTACAAAATGGTCTATGAGCATTATGTTTCCTTACAACATAGAGCAGGTATGCATCCGGTAATAAATGAGCCTATAAAACCAGGAAATGCTTTTATGAGAAAGGATGCATGTCATAATTATAACAATTGAAATCTTCAAAAAGACTTCACCAGAGAGATAAAAAAAGAAATATAAGTGTTTTGCCACTGACAGAGATGTGAGAGAAGAAGACTATATTAAGAAATAAAAGAGCAGCAACTAAAATCACTGCTTCCCTTTAAGGCACATTTATCAATTGCAGAATGCATTTCTTCATTCTTTTTTATATTGCATTTTATATGCCATATAACCGTTATGAGCATGGTTGAACATATGTTTAATCTTTTGGAAATACAACCTATTATCGTAAAAAACCAATCCATGACTGCCCTTCTCTGTCAACACACAGAAAAACACAGCAAAACGACGAAAAAAGCATTTAAATCATGCAGATAATAAATTACATGAAATTCAGCAACTATCCAAATACTAAGAACAATGAAACTAAAATTACTACAATATCTCCTAAAACTAGAAAAGAGAAAATAATAAAATGCATTACCTTTCGCCACCAATTTCGTGCCTTCTGATCACCTTCAACTAACGTCAGAGGCAACCCCACAAGACCCGATGTATCCCATTTTCTATCTGTTTCTCGGTTCCGATGGTCATTTGAACGCATAAACGAGACAGATTTACCTTGCCATTGCCCAACAAAAGGACTTGCCTCCACCTCCAGAGGAGCTTCTGATGTAGTTACCGCAGATCCATTCTCAACTGCAGCCTCCTCATTCTCCAACAATCCAAAAGGCAAGAGATCCACTGCTTCAGCTGTCTCATTCCAGCGACAAACAATCTCAAAACTCCCTCCTCCAGGAAGTTTCAAGATCCGGTTATCCCCAACTTCCCATTGCTTACTTTTGTCATCCCTCACAATCACAAACTTATACTCAACTGACTGACCCCCTTTCAACTCTAAGTCACAGACCCATCCATTCTTAGTCCAATTCATTGGCATATTCTTCTTCCATGATCCCAACTCTTTTGCTGACCCCAAAATCACAACATGCTCCCCAAACTGAACTTGGTGATCTAATCTAACATTAAGTCGAACTTTGCCATGACCTGGTTTTGGTTTCATTTTCATCTTCTTCTTCTCTTCCTCTCTACCACATACAAACCAAAATTAATCATCTCATTTTCCCATTTCTAAAGTCAAAACGCATCATACTCAAATTATTTCTGGACATTTATGAATTAAGATATTAGATATATCAAGAATCTAAATGTTAAAATAGAATACAAACTAAAATGATCCTTCAACACCAATTTAGGCATCAAAATTCAACATTATTCCATTCAAAATTTCATGAAATAAAGAAAAAAGAATCTTATCCGTTAAGAACATTGACACTAGCGAAAAACAGATAATGTGAAAGTAAAGAAACCTTGTTTCAGTTGAAGAAGCGCCACAAAAGACGCCGGATAAGCGTTTGTGAGATTGCCTCAGACGGTAATGTTGAAGAGGAAACGAAATCCTCCGATTAAATAACAATTTGTTTACACGAAGAAATCTGAATTGCTTAGGATTATGGAGGAAAGGAGTTGGACAGTCGAATACACGCAGACGCTGAGAATCCATCCGATCAGGAGTGCAGAGTAAGAACGAGAGACTGAGCAGTTCAGCTACAGATTGATTGCTTTGCTTGCTTGCTTGTTTTATTTATTGTTTTTAAAAATTCAACGCACCACGTGTAACGTAATGATCTTCACTTACAAATTATCAATCATCAATGCATGGAGCAATAACAGTCGTATCCCTTACCTTTGGAAAATTAACAAACGAGCATAATTCGTTTAATATTAATATTTTAGTCTCTAAGTAGTACAGTTGGAGCTTATTTATTTTTCTAATTGGAATCTCAATATAATTATTTAAATATCTAAAAATTATTTATTTTTTAATTTATATCTAAATTTTATTAAAAATATATAAATATAATTAAATTAAAATATTTAACTTAAATATAAATAATTAAACGTTTGAATTAATTAAATATTTTATTTATCAATAACACTCTTAATTTATTACTTAATATTTATATATTTTAATAATTAAATATATTAATTTTAAATTTTTTAAGTCATGTATGTCAATATATTAATTTGTTTGTTTTTATTTCTATGAAAGTAAATAATTTAATATTTGTATCATATGTGTAAAGTAAAAAATAAACTTATTAATTAAATTTATATTTTAATCATATTCAACCTTCACACAACAAAAAAACTTTCTTTGAGTAGGTTAGAGGTAGGGATTAGATTGTTAATATTATAAACTTATATCTTTTTTTGTTATTTATTAAAGTTTAGGGAAAATTAATGCTATTATCTCAGTTTATCCAATTCCTTGCTCTCCGTTTGCGTTTCGTTTCGTACGTGTAGCTACACTTTTCGAAGCCTGAAAAAGAGAGCTTTCTCCTTGGCTTAAATCATGGACGTATCCCACGTGGCATAACCACCGTTCCCACACTGGCACGAATATCTATAAGTCGAATTAACACAAACACCCTCATATTATTCAAAATTACATAAAAAAAATATTTTTCCAAACTTATACATCCGACCCCTCAAAGGCTCAACCATAAGTAACTATTGTGAAGTTGCTGCCTGAAGACATATTTGTTTTTTTAGCTACAGTCTGAATGTAAACATTCAAATATATAAGAATTATTTATTTTTTAATTTATATTTAAATATTTATTAAAAATATTTAAATATAATTAAGTTAAAAATTTTGATTTAAATTTAAACGAGAACTATTATAACTTTTAACATTATTGTTAAGAAAATAATGTGAATTATTGTAATAGATAATTTTACCCTTCAAATAGTGAAAATAACAAATATACTCTTACAATAAAAAAAAGAATAAGTACTAATAAAGACAAAAATAAAGAAATAAATTAACCATTATTATCCAATATGTACTATTTTAGCCTATGGTTATCTTTATATCTATGAGTTTTTATATGAACTATGGTAATAATATTAATTGAAAAAATAAGTTAAATGAAAATCACAGAAGAAAACTTTGGCCCACAAAATAGAAAAATCACCATTACTGTTATTACTTTTTGTAATCACATGAATTAATGCAATCAAATGACACATCAAATCAACAAAATTAAACTAGAAAAACGACTGAAACTTGCTTAAAGATCATCTATGAATGCTTCTCAATATATACCCAACACATAAATAATAAAAATCTACAGATTTTATTGATTTTCTAGAGAGTCGTTTGTTGAAAAAATGACGAGGAGATTTTTGAGGCTACATTGTTGCAGATGTTTTCAGAAGGGTGTTTGATGAAATTGCCAACAGAAAAAGAAAGAAAGAAGAAAGAAGAATAAGAAAAAGAAATAGAAGAAGAAGAAAAGAATCCAGAAAGAGAAACAAACGAGAAAAAGAAGGAAATTGCCCTACCTTTGTTCTTCAACACGTTTTTCTAATATATACTTTTTTTTTCTTAAAAAAGTTGATTCGTATTTGACAATTATTTTTAAAGTAGAATGTGTTACTCGTGTAATAAAATAAGGGTTTCAATATCATTTGCTCCTTTATTTTTAAGCCTTACATGAATTTAAAAGGTCTATCTTAATTATGATAATAGTATACTTATATATTGATGGAATAATAAGATTTTGATTTTTTTTTGTTCTTATTATATTTTCATCAAATTTTTGGGTCATGTTATTCAAGTAATTTTATTATATACATTTTGTCTAAGTCAATTTTGGGTTAAAGATTTCAGGTTATATAAATATTGAATTATTTATCATAAGAGTATAATTGAAATCATTATGAAGATAATGAAGTGATGGATTCTATATAACCTTTTAATACTTTTAGAAATGTTGTTACTACATTAATTATAAGGAAAATTTTCAACAGTAACTACTATTTACCCCCAATTTTCGGCAATAACCACTGTACATAATTTGTTTTCAAAATTGACCATGTGAATTTTTTTCGGACCAATATACCCCCATAACCATTTTTCACTTCTTCTTTCTTCTCTTCTCTATCTGTTTGCTTCTCTTTTTTCCTTCTTTCTTTCTTCTTGATTTGTTCGTCCATCATTTTATTTCTACCTATGCTTGTATTATAGAAATTATGAAAGAAGTGTTTGGTATAATGATTGAGTAAAAAAGTTGGGAGAAAAATGAGGAAGAAGACGACTCACCCGTTACTTTCGATTACGTGAGAGAAAAATCGAAAGTATAGTTTCGATTATAAAAGAAATTTTATCCATGATCGAAACTATACTTTCGATCACGTTGTATTTTTTGTACATGATTGAAAGTATAGTTTCGATTTTTTCAGAATGTGTAGAGTATTTGAAACTAATGTTTCGATCACGTTGTATTTTTTGTACATGATCGAAAGTAAGTTTCGATTTTTCCAGAATCGCTGGATATTGAAACTAACACAAATATAGGAATAATACACAAATTATTTTTATAGTAAATACAACCAAAGTCTAATCAAAATCGTATTTTAAAAAAAATAGTATGATTTGTTGCCTTCTACTTTTTGTGTGTTTTAAGTAAAATAAAAATTTTGTTAATGGTAATTTAATTTAAAAAATGATAAATAAAAATGGTTAGATATTAATAAAAAAAATTATTAATGGTAATTTAATTTTCTAAAAAATATATTTTTAAAAATTAATTTATTTATATAATAATTTATTTTCTTTTAAAAATATAAGTATTGTCGTACTCTCTTTCCTCTCGTATTCATTTATCAAGATTTTTCAATGAAATTATTATTCTTTTAATTTTGTAATAAGTTTTATTTACTTTTGTTATAATTTAAACTTATATACACAACTGATTTTCATATTATATCATATTTATAATAAAATTTGTATTAAATATATATAATTTTTGTTATATATGTAAGTAAAAATTTATTTTTATTTTTTCATTTATTATTTATTTATATTTAAAATTTTAAAAATAAAAATATAAAAGTATCAAATTTTAGATTTTAGATTTTCTTATTCAAAAAAAATTTTCTCCTACATAATCGAAAGTAAGTTATGCGCACATACATTTTTTACTATTCTGGGTAATGGAACTCGAAAAAAAAAATTTCCAATTTTTTGTACACGATCAAAAGTAAGTTACCAATTTTCCCAACGCATGAGTTTTTATTAGACTTTAGTTGTATTTACTATAAAAATAATTTGTGTATTATTCCTATATTTGTGTTAGTCTCAATATCCAGCGATTCTGGAAAAATCGAAACTTACTTTCGATCATGTAAAAAAAATACAACGTGATCGAAACATTAGTTTTGAACACTCTACATATTCTAGAAAAATCAAAACTATACTTTCGATCATGTACAAAAAATACAACGTGATCGAAAGTACAGTTTTGATCATGGGTAAAAAAATTTTTATAATCGAAACTACACTTTCGATTTTTCTCTCACGTAATCAAAAGTAACAGGCGAGTCGTCTTCTTCCTCATTTTTCTCTCAGTTTTTTTACTCAATCATTACATCAAACATTTTTTTCACAATTTCTATAATACAGCATAGGTAAAAATAAAATGATGGACGAACAAATCAAGAAGAAAGAAAGAAGGAAAAAAGATAAGCAAACAGATATATAGAGAAGAGAAGAAAGAAGAAGTGAAAAATTGTCACGTGGGTATATTGGTCCGAAAAAAATTCACATGGTCATTTTTGAAACAAATTATGTACAGTGGTTATTGCCGAAAATTGGGGGTGAACAGTGGTCACTGTTGAAAATTTCCCTAATTATAATGATTTTTAATAACCCTCGAGCGAAAATTCAAATATTTTATAGTACACTTGACACTTTTAGACTATCTTAAATTTAAATAACAGTATGTATGAGTAAGTGTTTAATAGTTCGTGGGTGATTCTTAATAACTATAAAATTTCATAAAAGAGATGTTACACTTTTGGTTTTTTCGATTGAAGTTTTTTCAAATGTAAACATAGAGCATTGTTTACTTGTTGAAATTCATAGTGTTAGTACTTCTAAAAGATATGCCGTAAAATCATACTCTATTATTATAATAATTCTTATACTCTTGTACAATAGATAGGAACACCGTCAGAACTTTAAAATTAATTTAGTAAAAAAATAATATTTTATTTATAAAAAATACATTAATAATATTATTATTATCATTAAAATAATTGATATTAATAGTTTCATCCTAATTATTGCTTTCTTCTTATAGTAGTTCTTTGTAATGGCCAACATGATACATGTGATGCACCAAAATAGGGATCATAGCTAGTTTACGAAGACAACTCTAAAATTAGGATTAAGCAAAAAGACTGAAATTCAGAAAATCGAATCGGACTAGACCAAAACTAATAAGTTTATATTTAAATATTTATTAAAAATATCTTAATATAATTAAGTTAAAAATTTTGACTTAAATTTGAACAAGGACTATTATAGCTTTTAGCATTATTGTTAAAAAAATAATGTGAAATATTATAATAGATAATTTTACCCTTAAAATAGTGAAAATAACAAATATACTCTTACAATAAAAAAAAGAATAAGTACTAATAAAAACATAAATAAAGAAATAAATTAACCAATATTATCCAATATGTGCTATTTTATCCTACGGTTATCTTTATATCTATGAGTTTTTATATCAACTATGGTAATAATATTAATTGAAAAAATAAGTTAAATGAAAATCATACAAGAAAACTTTAGCCCACAAAATAGAAAAATCACCATTATTGTTATTACTTTTTGTAATCACATGAATTAATGCAATCAAATGACACATCAAATCAACAAAATTAAACTAGAAAAATGACTGAAACTTGCTTAAAGATCATCTATGAATGCTTCTCAATATATACCCAACACATAAATAATAAAAATCTACAGATTTTATTGATTTTCTAGAGAGTTGTTTGTTGAAAAAATGACGAGGAGATTTTTGAGGTTGCATTGTTGCAGATGTTTTCAGAAGGGTGTTTGATGAAATTGCTAACAGAAAAAGAAAGAAAGAAGAATAAGAAAAAGAAATAGAAGAAGAAGAAAAGAATCCGGAAAGAAAAACAAAAGAGAAAAAGAAGGAAATTGTGCTACCTTTGTTCTTCGACATGTTTTGCTAATATGTACTTTTTTTTCCTTTAAAAAAAGTTGATTCGTATTTGATAATTATTTTTAAAGTAGAATGTGTAACTCGTGTAATGAAATAGAGGTTTAAATATCGTTTGCCTCTTTGTTTTTAAATCTTAATAAATTTAAAAGGTCTATCTTAATTACGATAATAGCATATCTATATATTGATGGAATAATAAGATTTTAACCTTTTTTTTTTGTTCTTATTATATTTCATCAAATTTTTGGGTCATGTTATTCAAGTAATTTTATTATATATTTTTTGTCTAAGTCAATTTTGGGTTAAAGATTTCAGGTTATATAAATATTGAATTATTTATCGAAAGAGTAAAATTGAAATCATTATGAATATACCAAACTAATGGATGCTATATAACCTTTTAATATTTTTGAAAATGTTGTTCCTACATTAATTATAATGATTTTTAATAGCCCTTGAGCGAAAATTCAGGTACTTTAGAGTATACTTGATATTTTTAGACCATCCTAAATTTAAGTAACAATGTGGATGAGTAAGTGTTTAATATTTCGTGGATGATTCTTAATAACCATAAAATTTCATAAAAGAGATGTTACACTTTTGGTTTTTTCGATTGAAGTTTTTTCAAATGTAAACGTGGAGCATTGTTTAGTTGTTGAAATTCATAGTGTTAGTACTTCTAAAAGATATGCGGTAAAATCATACTCCATTATTATAATAATTCTTATACTCTTGTACAATAGATAGGAAAAAACACCGTCAGAACTTTAAAATTAATTTAGTAAAAAAATAATATTTTATTTATAAAAAATACATTAATAATATTATTATTATCATTAAAATAATTGATATTAATAGTTTCATCCTAATTATTGCTTTCTTCTTATAGTAGTTCTTTGTAATGGCCAACATGATACATGTGATGCACCAAAATAGGGATCATAGCCAGTTTATGAAGACAACTCTAAAATTAGGACTAAGCAAAAAGACTGAAATTCAAAAAATCGAATCAGATCAGACCAAAACTAATAAGTTTATTTCAGTTTCTTATAGTATTCGGTCCGAATTTGGTTCTAATTTTTAAAAAATCAAAAATAATTGGTTCGGTTCTAGTACTAGTACAACAATCAAATTGAACTGAAAATATCTTTTTAC
The DNA here is from genome assembly GCA_028052125.1 of Melia azedarach. Lineage (NCBI taxonomy): Eukaryota > Viridiplantae > Streptophyta > Magnoliopsida > Sapindales > Meliaceae > Melia > Melia azedarach. The sequence goes on along the minus strand of CM051396.1, from coordinate 6,844,550 downwards.
ATATATTTTAACTTTAAAACGACATTATTTTACGAATGTTACAAAGAAAATAAAGAACAAAAAAACTAAAATTCAAAAAATTGAATTAAATCGAATCCAAATTAACGTTGACAAAACTTAACCAAAATTTTCACTGACTCAAACCCTAAGTACATCCTAACACAAATAATAAAATTGTACAAACGAACTTTATAAGTAAAAGAAATTGCGTGAAATTAATTCAATAAGGGAAAAAATCACAAAAACAAAATATTTGATAACAAATCTCAACATTATATTGTCAAATAATTTGAATTCAAATCAACGTGGTCCATTAAAAAGTCAAAACAAGTTAACAATTGGATAGAAATTAAAGATTTGACAATGAAGATGAGGATTCAATGTCATTTTACTCATGTGCAATAATAAGAAAATTACAATGTTATTTTTATTCCTTTCTCAATAGTTAGTACCTCTTTAAATTTATTAAACGATATCATTTGATTGTTAAACAATTTTTGCCATTTTGTCAGGAGCAATATGTTATAGACTCACTTTTATCATTCTTTTGTCACGAATTTTTTTAAAATAGACTCACTTTTAGATATAATATTTTGATAGAATTATATTAGGATTTTGTGACATAAATCATTTTTATCACAAACCCCTATGATAAGAAAGATCATTTTTGTAAAATGGAACAAATTTCCTCTCTATTTGCACCTCAACTCACATATGAAATAATAATAAATAAAAAAAATTAAAGAAAGGAAGAATAAGGTTAGTATATGTATGTCTATTATTTTTCTTCTACTTTCTATTGTACATACTCTAAAATGCATTTTTTATATAACTCCCTTATTAAATACTAATTTTCTTCTTGATTTATTTCAATTTTAGTACTTACCTTCCCAATATTCTAAAATTATACTTTTGATCGCTATCTAATGTTGAAAATTCACTTTTTGAGTGCAAATTATTCTATTGTTTCTAAAATTAAGAATGATAATATTACATGTTTTCACAAAATTAATTTTGAATTTGCCTAAACCATAACCTAGCCCAACTGGATTTTTTTTTAAAATAAGAAACAAAATATTTATATTTATAAGGTTTTAAACTTGGACTTGAATCTTCAAAATTTAAATTTTAATCATTAAGCTAAACCAATCATAAGTAAAAATTATCTATACTATATAACTTATCATAGGCATATATTAAGTAGATAATTAATTAAATATCAATTTTAAAAGGTTTAAATAAATAATTAAAATAAAATTATTTAATAAAAAGTAATTTCAAATTAGAAAATTACTAACAATAAAAGAATAAAAGCCATAATATAATAAATTTATTTCTTTTCAATTTTTTAAAATTTTTACAATAAAATTAAATAAAAATATAAATAATAAAATATAAATTTCTTATAAAAACCCATTTGTGAACTTGATATCTTGTAAAGTCTAATTATGAATAAGACTTTTTTTTTGTAAATGTTATAATCTAAAAGTATATTATTCAACAATTATTCTAAAAATTAAAATAAAATAATCGTAGTCTTAATAAAAAGAAATTTTTTTATATTTTTTATTAGTTTTTACAAAAAGTTTAAAATTTTCTTTTTTCTTTTTAATTTTTCATTTAAATTTATATTTATTAGATAATTTTATTATCATCATTATTTATTTAATCATTCATCTAATATATATCATATATAAAATAGTGTATACAAGATTAATTATTAATTAAATTAGTTTAGCGGTAAAGAATTAAATTCTTTAATTTAAGTGCAAGATTCAAACTTTAATACTTACAAATATCATTTTTTTTTTAAATTAAGTTGGACTAGACCATAGTTTAGGCCAAATACAAATTTAATTTAGTTAAAAAAATGTCTCTTTTAACAATTACATATTATATCTTAAAAAATATCTTCTTTTGGTTCATTCATTGATAATTTATGTCTTAATTTTTTTTTTTATTTTATATTGTCACAGGCTTACAATCGAGCATCTAATTCTTTTTTTTGTTTGTTTATTTCATTATTGCTTTAAAATAATTACAACTTATACGAGTTTAGAATGCTCGAGTGATTTGGATCAAAAGTGTAAGCTTAGGATGAAATCTGGTTGAGAGATAACATATGATTTTTACATATTTAGGCTAAAAATAAAATTTAGCATAAGAAGAGAAATAATTCGTAAGAACAAATAAACACGTATGTAACTTCAAGATTGGATGCTAGTTGATTCAATTGGTAAAATTTATCGAGGTAATATTAGAAGTTTGAAATTCAAACCCCCTGCTCACATCTAATTTGAGAGAATATTGAGTTATTTTTTTCATTTTTTTAAAAAAATCAAGCATTTTTGTTTATTGGAATATATATATAAATATCTAAATAGAGGCATAACTAAAACTAATTAACTAGGGGGCTAAAATTTTTGGGCGGCTAAAATGGTTAAAAGTTAAGTTAGTCAGATAATATTATAAAAATAATAAATAAATTAAAGGGTGAATTGATAACATTTCAAAATAAAGAGACTAAAGTATGTACAAATCAAAGAAATAAGTCTAAAATATAAATATAATAATAATAAAATTAAAAATTTGTAGGATTTGAGGTGGCACCGCTCAAGTCTTAAGGGTATTCCACCTCTAAATCTAAACATATCTAACGGTTGATATTAAATATAATATATATATTAATTATATTACATTAATTATATATTAATTTTAAGTGTTAAATGTGTTTAAATCCAACAGTTTATAAATAATGTAAAAATTTATGTAAAAAGAAAGATCACTTATCCATACCATATATATATATATATATATATATATATTTTTGATATATTCGAAAGGATTATTTTCGACTTTGTCCCCAAATTTATTAATAATTTTTAAAAGTAACCTAAATTATTGAAAAGTTATCTGCAGTACCTCTATTAATAGTATATTACAGTTATTTTTAACGAAAATTTGTAAGATAATTTATTTGCCCTTATTACATTTAAAACTTTGTATGTAAAAATAAAAATAACCTTTATGTAGTAAAAGGACAAAACTAACCCCATTTATATAGTAAATAATATCTCTATTATTATTATTAGTAGTAGTAGTGGTAGTAGTAGTAGTAGTAGTATTAGTATTAGTATGACTACTACTACTACCTACTACTACTCTTCCTTTGACGGCTCAGATCATTCTCACCCAAATCAATCATTGTTCTCTTTTGTTGTAGTAAGCATGGATTGATACGCATAACATGGATTTTCATTCCATTTACAACCAATTTATGGTAAATCAATGACAAAGCAAATGAAGTCGATTAGCAAAAGGTTTGGAAATTACAAGCAAAATAGCACCGAAGAGTGAGAAAACAACAAATGCAGCGAAGCTCATTGATCAACTCATAGGTCCAGCAAAAAAAGAGATCAGATAAAATAGTAAAGAGAAGTTTGAAATTCGAATAAATTGCAATCATGAAGCTCAGGCAATCGACACATAAAAGAAACAAGCTTTGTTTGTGGAGGAATGTCCAAACTACAGTGGCTAGCAAAGGATAAAGGATTGGAGTGAAGTAAAAGGGAAGCTAGAAACTAAAGAAAGAGCAAAAGAAGGTTGTTTTTTACCTAAACAGTCACGATTAAGCTGCTGGTGAAAGCGAAGAGAGAAGAGACCAAGTAGAAAAAGAGAGCGAGAGAGAGAGAGAAAAGAGAGAAAAAGATAATTGTTTAATAAATTTATTTGTGTACAATTACGAATTTATCCTTATGTTAATTTTTTATTTAATAAATGTTTGTAAAACTTTAATTTTATCTTGAATACCATTAACTTTAACGGTGATTTTCTGTTAAGAAGAGTATTGTAGATGACTTTTGAACAATTTAAATTATTTCTGAAAATTGTCCATAAATTTAGGGACAAAATTAAAAATAACCTTATTAAAAATATTAAATAATAAAACATCTTTTAAATTAAAAATTTATATTTAATATTCTCTTCATTTACAAACTTTATATATTAAATTAATTTATATATTTAAAAATTAATTATTATCTTATATTAAAAATAAAATTATTAAAATTTATTCTTCAAAATATTTTGATCATGCGTGTTTTAAAATTATTATTTCTATAATACAACTTTAAAGAAATATTATCTAACACGTGCTTGATTTTGAAAACATCAAGTCAACAATTAAATTTTCATTTTTATCTTTGTTTTATAAAAACAATACTTATTTAATGTTTCTTTAATTTTGTACTTTTAAAATTCGTTAGGAAAATCGTAATAATTACAAATATTCTTTTATATTTCATAGTTAAAAACAAAAAAATTACAAAATTTATTTATTTTTTACTTTAAACGTCTTAATATACATGTTAAACTATTTATTAAATAATAAATTAAAAATATTATTAGTAAATAAAATATTTAATTTATTTAAATATTTAATTATTCATATTAAAATTAAAATTTTAATTTCATTATATTTTAATATTTTTAACAAGTTTTAAAATATAAATTAAAATATAAATAATTTTATTAAGACTTCGGTTCATAATACGACATGACTTTCAGCTAAAATAAAGTTGAAATTACAAACAATAACACCATCATGAATTCGGAAGACCACCCCACAACAAAGGTTAACACATCCTTGATTTTGAAAACATCAAGTCCAAATATGAGACAATTAAATTTTCATTTTTATCTTTGTTTCATAAAAACAATACTTATTTAATGTGTCTTTAGTTTTGTACTTTGAAAATTAGTTACGAAAATCGTAATAATTACAAATATTCTTTTATATTCTATCATTAATAACGAAAAGGTTACAGAATTTATTTATTTTTTTATTTTAAACATTTTAATATACATGTTAAACTATTTATTAAATAATAAATTAAAAATATTATTAGTAAATAAAATATTTAATTTATTTAAATATTTAACTATTCATATTAAAATTAAAATTTTAATTTAATTACATTTTAATATTTTTAACAAATTTTTAAATATAAATTAAAATATAAATAATTTTATTAAGACTTCTGCTCAAAATACGGCATGACTTTCAACTAGAATAAAGTTGACATTATAAACAATAACACCATCATGAATTCGGAAACCACCCCACAACAAAGGTTAAGAATAATTGTACAAAATATTTTATTTTTAAAATTTATTGATTTTTTCAGTTTTATTTTATGAAACAAACATAATATTTGTTTTTTTTCAAAAATAATTTATAAATAAAGAAAATGAATTCAATATTTTTTTAGCTATATATAAAATAACTTTTAGAATTGTTGCTATTATAATTTAATTGTTAAGAATAATATTTCTTGAACAACTAAAGTTGTAATAAAATAATATAGATCTAAAATGATATTGAGGATAATGTAACAGAAATCTATTTAATACCTTTTTTTCCATTGTAAATTAATTCATGTATCCAGAACATGAATTATTATATAATATTAGCAAATAAAATGATTAAAACATTTTCATTAATTTCTCAAAATATTTTTACCAAACACATTTTTGTAATTTTTTGTTTTCAAATAGGATTTTTGAAAAATGCTCTTGGACACTTTTGACATTGAAAACATAAAATCAAAAACAGAACTTTCATTTTTGTTTTTATTTTACAAAATTAGTACTTAAATACAATACCCAAAACATAAATATTAAACATATTTTACATACCTTCCATTGGTAACCAAAAATGTAAAAGTGGGATCGTTGAATGAAAAAATTTTGTTAACAGAAAAATGCATCTAATTAATGAAGTCAAAGGAGCAATTAAGATTGAAAACATATTGAAAATGAAGGACTATCAGTCGAGAAAGCTATACCTATAAAACTTAATTTCACAATTTAAACTATTTCAATATATCAAATTCTTGGATTAAACAGAAAAGTTTTGAAAAATTATCATAAGTTTTCATAGAATTTATCCCATTTACAAGCACCCTTTACCCCATATATATTCTTGTCTGCAAAAACAGTAGTGTTTGGATCCTTCCCCTCCTTAAGTGCTTTCCTAATCTTCTCTGTTCTCTCAAGCACTCCCTTCATTGTTACATTAAACGCATCTTCAATTGATTTCGAGCTGTTAAACCTTGGATCTGCGTATACTACGTTTGGTATCAGTTTTATTACCTCTTCTCTCAATGCAAATAAATCATCTTTTGTAACTCCAAGTAATGTCTCATTGATTATCACTTTCCCTCGCTTTTCACCTTCCATGTTTATAAAAATGGAGTATTTTGTGTAATTCTTCGGAAAATGCCATACGTATTGAGCATAAGCAGAGCCTGGATGGAAGAACACTGGTATGCAGCCTGCTAATATGGAGTCAAAAGTTGATCTCCTGGTGTAGGAATCCCCTGGCGGCTGTAAACAAAACACGGAATCCTGAAAGATTTTGATCACTTCAACTGGATCATCACAGTTGCCGTTAGAACAGTCAAACAGCTTGCAGATCTTGCTGGACTCTAAACATTGTCTGAAGATCTCACCCCTGACGGTTCCTCCCATGTTAGGCCGCGGTCCACCAGCAAACGAGAACAGATATTTCCTTTCCCGAGTTCTCATTCTATTTTGCCATTCCAGTACCTCGATTTGGCTTGAAGGATGGAAATACGTAGGATACGGTATAGCATACTCGTTACTCCGACAGCTTGATTCTATTGCAAGCATTGTCATGTTCAAAGATTCAGGCAACAACATAAAAATGCTTCCCCAATCAACATCATTGTCTGAAGGTCTGTTGAAATCCCAAGCAATTCTTCCTGCAACCAGAAAGTGATCTCTACCCCACATTCGTTTCCATTCAGGTTTACTAACAAGCCATCTCAGTAAATCAATAGCAGCAGAATCTCTCACAGTGACGTTATAACCCCATAAATGGCGACCAATTTCTAACCCAGCATAGAAAGGTACATAAATTGCCGATGCTTTCGATGAATCATTTGTCAAACAATCGTACTGATTCATCCTCTTACGAAAAATGAGTTCTAACATGAACTGATTAGTCGAGAACCAACTGCTGTTCAATAAAACTCCTCTCGGATCCCTAATTTGGGGACCCATACCTAAGTTTTCGACGGAAGGACACATATCAGACCACTTCATAAGTAATTTACAATCCGTAACTAAGTCATCGTTGAACCTGCTTGGAAGATCGTGAATATAAATGTATTTACCGGCACATGAATCTAAAGGAGCAGCAGTTGGTTGTCGTTCCTTTTTGAGTGTGGATGTAATATTATTATTATTACTATCCTTTCCTCGACCATCTTTATCATCGAACTGATCTGTGATACATACATTATCTGAGGATGTTGACTTCGTTTCTTGATGATCAGAAGAAGCAGGACTACTGCTGCTGAAATTACGATATTTGAAGTACTTTCGGAAACTGATAGAATCAAAAATGTCTTGTTTCCCACCAACTAAAGACGAATAATCAATGGAAAGAAGCAGCAAGCATGAGAGAAACGAGAAAGAAATGGCAAACCAAATTCGATGATGACAGTTTCCAGTCAACATTTTCTCTATCCTGGTAATTTTCTGCTGATGAGCGTTTCCAGTTAACAGTTTCTCCATCTTCGTGATTCTCTGATGATGGTTGTTTTCATTTAACAGTTTCTCCATCTGCTTAACTCTCCGATCACCAAATGAAATGGAAGAAGAAGGAGAAGAAAGAGAAGAAACGAATAATTAACAAACATCTGTGGCTTGCGAAAGAGAGGGGAGAATCATTGTGTACGAGAATTAAAAGTAGGTATTAAGCTGGGGAAATGCGGTTATATAGGGAGAGAGCTCGATTTTGATTGAATATCCATTCCTGTACTCGTCTTTTATTGAGGCTTACCAAACATGCATCCGAGTAAAAGTAGGCAACATACAGCTGTTTAAGGTAATGAGATTTACCACTTTTCACGGAAGCTTCTAAATATGAAAGAACAATTAATAGAGAGAATAAAATCAAGATACAGCTACGTATGTTGTTATCTGACATTAAAGAGACAGATATTCATCTGGGGGTAATAACTTTATTATCCCTGAAATAGTTCGCTCAATTATGACCATTTCGTCCTCTCCAGACTGTAGGGATATAAAAATAAAACAGTGCCAAAGTTGGGCACTAATTTGATATATTTACTAAACTATATCTTAATATATTATTTTAACAAAGTTGAGGATACAAATGTTATTATCCTAATTATTATGTAAATGGACTAATAGCATTTTCACACTTAAAGTTTCTCAAAATAATATATTAAGACATAATTTATTAATTAGAACAATTTATCCCTTACATATGGACACGGATGATTGTGTAAGAAAGAAATTCAATCTACTCTACTCTAGGGACTAATTTGTTAAACTTATTTAACTTATTACTATTACAGATATTGTAACATAATAGACTGTTAGATACCTAAATTTTCAAGAAATAGAAAAATGTTCCTAAATTTATAGACTATGTTAGATAACCATCAGGTTTTTAGAAAATAAAAAGATAAATTTTGTAAAAAAAGAAAAATTACTTTTAAAACAAATTTGTTCTTAGCGTTTTCCATCATTCTTAATGCGAATAGATTATTTTATCTTTGGAGTTTTAACACATATTTTTTTTTAAGTTTGAGACTTTAACACTTAGATGAAAAGTTTAAAAAAAGATATACTTACCTTCCCTAGACTATTAGTTGACCATCAATTTTTACTTAAATGACTATAATATCATTAATTATTTTAAAGTTAAAATTTTAAAAATTTAATTTTTTATTTATATAATATTTAAAAGATTAAAATAATTAACAATTTTAATTTATATTTATTAAAATTTAAATTTTACTTAATAATATTTTAATTTAACCATTTTAGTTTTTATTTATTTATTATTTGTTAAAATTAAGAATTTAATTAATGATAATATAATTTGACAATTTTAATTTGTATTTATTTAAATTAAGAATTTAATTAATGATAATTTAATTTTTATTCATGTACCATATTTATTTAAATTCCAAACCCTAATATACAAAACGACAGTCTTTCTAACTTGACAATTTCAGTTTTTAATCATGTATCATATTTAATATTTATTCCAAATTAAATTTTTAACTTTAAATAAATATTAAATAAATATAAATATAAATTATTGTTAATTCAATTTTTAATTATTTTAATCTTCAAATATTATATAAATTAAAATTAAATTTCTTAAATTAATTAAGGGTATTATAGTCATTTAAGTATAAATGAGTAGTCAACTAAAAGTTTAGAGGAGATAAGTGTGTCTTTTCTTAAACCTTTCATCTAAGTATTAAAATCTCAAACTTCAGAGAATGTATGTGTTAAAAATCCCTTTTATCTTTTAACATTTAAGAAAAATATAAATTAATCAAATTATTCTTATTTATAATATATAATAACCAACATTTTAAAAACCTTTAAAAAATGATCTTATTCTAGACATGAAACGAGATGAAAATAGAAAACAGCTTAAATTAGGGACTTATTTGTTAAATATACTAAACTATATCTTCATTATGCTATTTGATCAAAGAGTAGGCCCTGAAATGTTATTAACCCATATATAGCTACTAGGTTTAAGAAAACATTAGAGACTAAGGCAAGGCTTGTTACCATTTATGTAACGTACTAAATGTAAAATCTTATTCATAATATAATTATGTTAAAAAATTTATCTTAAATTTGAATAATTAATTATATGAATAAATTAAATATTTTATTTATCAATAATACTCTTAATTTATTATTTAATATTTATATATACCAACAACTTAATATATTAATTTTAAATTTTTTTCGAATATATATATATATAAACATATCAATTTTAAATTTTTTACTTTAATAAAAATAAATAATTTAATATTTATATTTAAATATTTAAAATTTAAATATAAATATATCATTTAAATTTAAATTTTAGTTAAATTAAGATTTTAATTATGCTCAAACATTGATGGAAAAAATAAATACGGCCTGTAATTCTAATCTACTCCTCTATTTTCAAACATAAAATAGATGCAAAGGGGCACGTCAATCTTTCTTCACTAGCGCACAAATCAAGAGAGCATATATAGAAAGAAGTTGATTTTCTTTTTTTTTTTTTTGAACTGTCAGTAAGTTTGAGAGCTGTGTATGTAAATTTTAAAATATTATATTTTATTATACTGAAAAAATAAACTGCAAAGATAATCATTTAAGTATTTAGTAAATTTTAATTTTAAAATTACTATAATTTTTTGAAGCACTGCTTGTAAGCTTAGTAAATTTTAGCATTAAAATATTATAATATTACAAATAATTAAATATATATATTAATAAAAAATATGTAACTTTTAATACTTTTGTTCTTATTCAAAGTTAAAATTTGTTAATTATTTTAAAGTTAGTTTTGAAATTTTTTATAATTTTAAGTAGATATATTTGATATTATATTTAAAAATAAAACTAATTCTTAAAATCAGATTTTAAAAATAATTACTTCTTAAAATATGTTGTTGAATAAAGTTATTTTACTCAAAGTAATTTTGAAAAATTTTTGTCAAACACTCAAAAATAATTTTTACCTATTCCTAATATAAATTCTGATCAGCCTTTATATGTCCTTCGCTTTTATTTATTTTTATTAATTAACAATAATACAGCAAAAGATGAAGAAGAAAAAAAATAGAACAAATTGGACCATAATTTCCTAATTTAATTATTCGTCAGTAACTAGCATTAAAAAAATGGCGGTAATTTTCTAATTTAATAATTCATCAATAGAAATAATAATTTTTTTATTATTTTTAACTGACTATTTTAAAATTATTTGTATTTTATTGTGATATAAAAACATACCTCAATTATTTTTTAACACTTGATAAATACTTTCTCGTGTGCTATTCATCTATTAGAAAAACTTCAATTAGACCCCTCAAACTTTTTAATAAGATATATAATGATTTGATCATATATAAATAAATTTTAATAACTCCTATAATTTCTAATAATATATATATATATATATATATATTAACTCTTTTATTTTCTTTTCAACTCATGTATGATTATTTCTTCCATTTTAAAAACTTGCTCTTGCACAATCAAGTAAGTTAGATTTAAATAAAATATTAAAAAAAATAACTTTGTTAAATGTAGGATATCATTTTTTTTTTTACTGAAGTATAAATTAGTCTGAAGTTTAAATACATCTAAACATATAAATTGAATACTAGTCAAAAGGAAATTTAAGGGCTAAAAACATGTCATTTTAAAAGAATTTTCCTTTTTTATTAAATAGAAAGATCAATTTTTTTACTTTTCTTTTTATAAATACATTTCCAACAAAAAAATCATTCACCCTAAACTATAATTATCTGAATCTAATGCTTACTATATATTTATGAGATTATCTTATATCTTTTTTCATATATTCATTGAGTTATGTTCACGACAACTGTATGTGCATGTGCATGTGACCGCAAGTACACGGGTCATAATAAGTAATAAAGTAATAAGTAAAAATATCGTTCCACGAAAATTGAATTTTTGAATTAAAATTAGGTATTATGGTTATGGCAACTTAATTTTATCTAGACAACCTAATTTTATGAAATAAAAATAAAAATATAATCAAATAACAAACTAAATTTAAAAAAACAGAAATTTCTATGACAATAGTTTTAGGTTCTTGAATTCATTTACTTAACCCCATATTTTTTCTAATTAACAATTATTAATGTGTTAATTATAAAATTATCTTGTTCTCTCTCCTAAATGTCGAACAAAGTCTTATGTATAACTAACCACACTGATTAACTAACAAAAACTTGATCACCTCCTGATCTCACGATATCTTAAACGTTAATTTGATTATCTAGGTGTTGATCTCCTCCCAATATTACAGCTACCTAAATTGTGTTTTCTTTATCTAACAAACAAATTAATTTCTCCAAAGGATTAATTTATTCATCACCAATCAACTAATTCATTAATTAACAAATTAGGGGCATTAAACATAGATAAACATAAGTGAATGAAATTGTATTAACATTAAAAAAATGTCAATAAATTAATACACAGTTAAAATAAGCAAAGTCAAGTTCTTAAAATATAAAATTAAATCTAACATAGAAAAATTCACAACAATCATCATCAAAAAATTCATAAATGTAAACACAGTCTAAAATAATATTATAAAATATAAATTTCAAAAGATAAAATAAAGGAAAAGAGAAAACTCGAATTGAGAGATGCTCTAAGACTTTCATTCTTCAAGAATCATCCAAGAATCTTCACAAAATTGTTGACCTCCGAGCTCCCCTCTCCCTCTCTATAAAAACATTTATCTCTCCTCCTTGCGTCTCTCATTCTAAAAATCCTTTGTCCCTTGAAAATGACTGCCCATGAGAAAAATATAAAACCCTGCAATTTTAGCAAGACCTAACCATCCCAATTTAATCTAACTGCCAAAATTGCATTCAAAGGCCTCATTGACATTAAAAGAGGTGCGAGCGCACGGTAGGTATGCTGAGTATGGCACGATCGCATGCCAAGCTCAGCACCACTGCACCCTGTCTTTTGCCTCCCTTCTTTGCTCTTGCTTGCTTAGATAAGAGAGCATGATACAGCTGCACCCCTTGATGGTGCAACCTCGCCTAAACTATTGCCCATGACATATCAAACTAAAATTTCGAATGTCTAATTTTCAACGCAACAAACAAGATGCGATTGTAAGTTGTATAGACGAAGTTATAATTATTTTAGTATTGCATACTTAACACGTTTATTTTTACTATTTTAGCCCAAGGTCACCAAATTCTCTTCAATTTTGTGCTTTTATACACACAAATACACAAAGTCATCAAACTTAAGATTATTTTTCACAAATACTTAAGCTCAACAGTAATTATTTCATGAGTAAAATACTCACGTATCAAGTTAATAAAATATATCATTAATTAGAAATCTCATGTTCCTTTATCCTTAAAATTTTGGCTAACGTCCAACATTTGTTTTGAATACTTATTTTTAACCTATCAAGTGAATTTAAGAACAAGATTCTTATTCTCTTCTATGGCACTTGATGATAAAATATCTCAACCAAATTTACAATTTTGGCAACTAATAATATGTCAAAAGGAATAAATAAGCCGCCTTATTACTAAGATTTGTACGCAAACACAACGTAAGCAGGATATATACGCTTGCCTCAGGACTCAAAAATCAGTATCCGTTATATGAAATATAATAATTTTATCCCTAAACGTTGAAAAATAACAAATTAAATTAAAATTTTCTCAATGTTAATATTCTAGTCTCTAATATATTGTTAAGAGTTAAGATAACAAACAATTTTTTTTTTGTCATTCCGACTCATAAAATTCAAACTCATTCATGTTTCATATTTTTATTGTGCCTAAAATTTTAACAGTCGATTTGACCTAACTCATAAACCCATTAATTTATGTCGTGTCGAATAATGGTGTGATAAAATTTTTATATATTCTATTTTATATTTTTAAATATATCAAGATATCAATTGGTTCTTATATTATGTACGTGTTTTCTTAATTTTTTAAAATTTTTAAAATTTTAATTAATTATTTTTATAACTGCCCATCTAGTTTCTCATTTGAATTTTGTGTCAAAATATGTATTATTTATGGTCTTATATTTTACGCTAATCTACAATTTTTCTTATGGAATACGTGTTATGTTGTGCTATGCTAACTCAGTTCATCCCATCTTTTGTTAAAAGAAAGTGGACTAAATCATTAGAATTGAGCAAGTTGTCTTAATTTATTATATCTCTAAAGTTTTAGGAAAAAAATGTTATTATCACTTTATTATGTCACAAAGGAATAAATGAGCCGCCTTAATCAAGGTAAGCAGAATCTATAGATTCTATAGGCATGCGTTGGACTTAAAATCAATATTTCACATTTTAAAACATAATAAATTTGGATATGATTTGTTTATTTTTAACATTTTAGTCCCTAATATTAACACCTTATTGAAAATAAAAGTAACAAAAATATTCTTTGTTGTGTCAATCCAACCTATAAAGCTCAAGCTCAAATATATTTTATACTTGCATTATGCTTAATTTTTTAAAAAGCTATCCAACCAAATAAATAAATGCATTAGATTTATATTGTATCAAGTAATGGTGTGTTAGACTTTGAGCTTTTTCTATTTGTTAAATTTAAGTTTTATATACTTATTATTATGTGTATTCTTGATTTTTTAATTTTTAAAATATTTTTAAATATTTTAATTCATTATTCATATTTTTATAACATTCTATGTGCTTTCTCATTTAGTTTTTGTGCCTGAATATGTGTTTAGTTCAAGCCGAAGTGATCCTACATCTTGTTCTTATTCACAATTTTTCGCGTTGAACTTATATTGTGCTGTGCTAACTAGGCTTCCTTTGAAGTAGATAAAATCATAAAAAATACAAGAGAGATATGGACTAAAGTGTTTAAACATAGTACTGTATATATTAATTTGTTATTTATCTAAACTATAGGGACCGAAATGTTATTATTACTTTTGGTATGAATAGAAAAGGGCAGCAAGCAGCTCATCTGAATAATATACATCTCCTCAAATTAGGCAACAGAATAGAATCCCCCTGTATATATATACAGATTTCAACGCTTTAATTTGGGATCGAATGAATTTCAATTTCACCACAAGATTCTTTTAATTAGCATATGATAGATTTAATCAGTTAATTAACGTTACATATCCCATTAATTTTCACTAATATATTAAGTGATCTTATTCCTTTGGCATCCATTGCTTTTCTCCAAACGAATTTCCACTAAGATGCCCTAAAAGATTTAACATATCATGGGAATAAGAAGAATAATAAAGAGGGCAATTAATACATATAAATTAATTCCTCTCTTTCTCCCCAATTATACATTGGATTTCAAACCAAACCTAATTGCCAACTTCAACATTATAATTTCTAATATCAGTTATTTGTCATTGTCCTAACTTCTGTTGAAATAAAAAAGAAATTTATTAATTTTTAAGAATATATTTTACGATTGAAGTGTATTAAATTTTGGAGTTAAAGTTACGATAAGATAAAATGACTAAGAGTGTTTGTTTAAGAGTTATAAAGAAAAAATATTATAATGTATGGTTTTTATATATTTTAACACTTTTTTCTGACATTTTTTAGAAAAAATTCATGAAAGTACCTAATATGGGCAGAGTCCGAAGTTACATTAATTGTGAGAGGTGAAAATATATATTTTAAAATTTTACAGGGACCAAAGTAAAAACTTATATGTTTTAAAGAGTAAATATGATAAACCTATATATACTTATATTCAATTTTTTTTGGGCATGTAATGGCTAATAGCATTCTACACCTGACTCCAAATACTATTTTGTTTGGTACGTAATTATATACTAATTTAAAAATCACCTATAGTTAAAATAAATAGCTAAATAATTTTCTTCATTTATTACTTATGTACTTTTAATTAATACAATAAAATAAACTGTAAATATCAAGTACAAGTAAAAGATTGAATAGTAAAGATTAATTTTTAATTGAGAGCTTGTGTTTAGCAAATATTTTGATTATTATGCTTTAAATTTAAGAAGTGTAATACTTTCAAACTTTTTTTATTTACATTTATTTTCTTGGGTTATTGTTATTATTATTATCATATATTTCAATTATATTTAATATGTCTCCTATATGTAACTATAGTATTCTTATTAAGTGTTTTCATATACATTTAATGCTTTCAAACTATTCTCAATTTAAATAATAATAAGAATCAAGAGTTTACTGTTTTGTAAATAATTTTTCTCGCTTTCATCCAAAACCTTTTAACTAAAAGAAAAGCTATCTATAATTAAATCGTGATATGAAACCACAACCAACTTGATCAATTTGCCAACTCTCCTTGCCAATTTCGCAATGCTATATTCTATAAGGTATCTACATCGTGCATACAACAATATTCTCCCATCCCATGCACATCTCGACGCATCTTATTGCTAGATTCTTAATAATAAACATAAGAGTTTACATCAAGTGTGTGCTACATTCCTTATATTCTACATATCATATCCTACCTAATCTTTATATATTAATTTTTACCTTTTTTATCCCATTCATACTTGTGTTTCATTAATTTCCTCTCCATTTTTATGGTAGGAGAAGATTTTTAGGATTTGTTTAGTACAACAGTTATAATATCTGCTTTAAAGTAAAATTTAAAATTTTTTTATTAACGATATTTAATACTTATTGGATTGAACTTTTTTATTACTTGAAGTGTTTTTTTAGTATTAAAAAAAATTCAATTTTTTTAGTGTTGTTTGATTAATACTAAAAAATAATTTTTAAAAATTAAAAAATATATTTTTCTTCTACTAAAAAAATTCAAAATTTGAATTTTTGGCAATATAATTTTTTAAGTTTTTTAAAAAAATTAAATTATCTAAAATAAAATTATTTTATTTTAAAAATTTTATATTATTTCTTATTAAATACTTACATAATTTTTTTTAAATATTATTTGTGACAATCAAATAATTAATAAAATTTTGTGAAAAATTCAAATTTTAAAAATTCTACTTAGTAAAGGTCTATTTCAAAAACTTTTACTTAAAAAGTTATACTAAATATAACCTTATTATTTTTATTTTACAATACAATTTTAAAGTCAGCGTATCTCTGTATTAAACAAAATTTTAAATTTAAGAGTGTTATTTTGTGTTAGATAATAAATACTATAGTAATTTGACACCCTCTTGATAAGTACATTGATATTTTATAAACTTCCATAATACTTTTTATAACAAATACATCTATTTCTTTTTGTCAAAAATTTTGCAATCGTCATATATGATATTTTTGCTCCCTTGGGTTTCACTTAAGGGTGAGAATAAGATTCTATTCTTATTAAAATTCATTTCTTTTGTAAGGGTAACAAAGAATCTCTCCTTAAAGAGTGGAGAATCATTTAATGCCTCGATACATCCCTCATCCTGTATATAAATACACCCACTCTTTCATTACATCATTAAGATAAACCACACACATCTCCCTAAAGCCTAGCCAAGGGGCAATTAAATTTACTTAATATTCCATTGTCCCATCTTGTTGGAACTTGCCAAAGAGTATACTATGTGGAGAAAAATATGGCAATCGATAGGCAAACGAGGATGCCCTAGAACAGATCACTGTTGTCTCTCTAATGGGAATCAAGTTGCTAGCAGTGAATCAGTGAATGGAGGAGAAGCAGCAAACTTGGCTCTGCAAAATGCTACCTGCGATATTTGTGTAGAGGAAAGCAACGTATGTGAAGGAGAGCATAGTTTTGACAAAATTAAGATTGCTGATGAGCATCATACTGAACCCAATAGCTCTTTTTCCCACGCTGTTATCAACATGATTGGAATGCTCATAGGTAAAGTCTTTCCTTCCTTCATTAACTTCATAGGGTTTTCAATGATTGATGAATACATAACTAAATAAAGCAATTGATACATGCAGGTCTTGGCCAGTTATCAACACCATATGCTATACAAAATGGGGGGTGGGCTTCTGCTTTCTTATTGATAGGCCTTGGTGTTATATGTGCATTCAGCTCTCATCTACTCGGCAAATGCCTTGACAAGAACCCCAAATCAAGAAGCTACATCGATATAGGACAGCAAGCTTTTGGAAAAAGGGGAAGACTTGTAGCTGCAACCTTCATCTACCTCGAAATCTTCATGGCTCTTGTGTCCTACACCATATCACTTCATGACAACTTAGTTACAGTCTTTTCAGGAACTTCATTACCCAATAACTTATCATGGGCTAACCTGTCTTCATCTCAGATACTGACCATTATAGCAGTCTTGATAGCTCTTCCTAGTTTGTGGCTCAGAGATTTGTCTTCTATATCTTTCCTTTCATCTGGTGGTATTCTAATGTCACTTGTCATATTTTCATCAGTAGCATTCACCGCCATTTTTGGTGGAGTTAAAGCTAACCACAAAATCCCAGTCCTACAACTCCATAAAATTCCTCATGTATCTGGTCTCTACACTTTTAGTTATGCTGGCCATATTGTTTTCCCAGATCTCTATAAAGCCATGAAGGATCCTTCTAAGTTTACCAAGGTATTACTAAACTTCATCTCGATCATAGATTCGTTTAATTGGATAATAACCGTTTTGTCCCTCATCTTTAAAACAATTAAAATTCATTACATAATGGTTTTAATTTTAACAATTTAATCCCTATTCCTTCTCTTTTTCACCAAGTAATACTAGTCTCTTTTATCATAAAATTTTCATTCTAAATAATTTGAAAGCTAATTTTTATAATTACATTACAATATCACTTTATATATTAAGTATAATTTAAACTCAATTTTTACGTTATTTTAAAATATAAATCATAAATATAATTTAAAAATTTTATTTTACTTTTTATTTTACTTTAGTTAACAGTTTAGGTCATTTTTTTGTTTATTATTTTTCTATAAATTATAAAAAAAAATACTATTATCTCATTAATTTATTGAATTACATCCTCACCAATAAAGTTTATTGCGGACTTAAATTAATCTAATTTTTTTAAAAACATTTAACACGTGCATTTTTGCTTGTATATTTCAAATTAAAATCTATTTTTTATTATATTCTCCTATTTACTAAAACAAAAGCTGGTATCAACGTCGAATCCAAATATTTTATTTATAATTTTTTTATTAATTAATTAATTCGTACAAATCAATGTGCAGGTTTCTATTGTGAGCTTTGCATTGGTGACGGCACTTTACACGTCACTAGGATTTATGGGGGCAAAATTATTCGGACAAGGAGTAAATTCCCAAATTACCCTCAGCATGCCAAGCCATCTCGTAATTACCAAAATAGCCTTATGGGCAACAGTGCTAACGCCAATGACCAAATACGCCCTCGAATTCGCCCCGTTTGCTATCCAACTCGAACGCAACCTTCTTCCCCAGTCGCTCAGTTCCAGAACCAAAATGATCATACGAGGCGCCGTGGGTTCGTTCATCCTTCTGGTGATTCTAACCCTAGCTCTCTCTGTGCCTTACTTCGAACATGTTCTCAGCCTTACAGGCTCCCTTGTCAGTGTCTGTATCTGTCTGATCTTGCCCTGTGCCTTCTACACCAAGATTTGCTGGTCTCAGTTGTCCAACTCTGTTCTGGTTCTGAACTTGAGCCTTGTTGCTTTTGGCTTTCTTCTTGGGGTGTCTGGAACCATTTCGTCTTCGAGGTCTCTCCTTCAGAACATACTCAACAAGGCTCGTCCCCACCCATGAGGCTGAAGATTATTGTGCTTAATTTCCAAGTTTTCTATTTTAATTTGTACTTACCAATAATATATGTATAAAGAGGACGAATCACCGGCTATTTAACTTTACATCTTTTTTATATTATTAATATAAAATACTCGAGCTTAAGATGCTATTTATCTTTTCTGTCAGAAATTTAAATAAAATTAAAATTAAAATATTATATTTTTTTATTTTAATTATTTAATATAAATATTAAATTATTTATTTTTATAAAAAATATGAAATATATATTGACATATATATTCTAAAAAAAATTTATATTAATATATTAAATTATTTGACATATGTAAATATTAAGTAACAAATTAAGAATATTATTGATAAATAAAATATTTAAATTATTCAAACATTTACTCGGAGCCTATTTATTTTTTTAGCTGAAGTTTGAATGTAAATATTCAAATGTGTAAAAGTTGTTTATTTTTTAACTTATATCTGAATATTTATTAAAAATATCTTAATATAATTAATTTAAAATTTTTGACTTAAATCTAAATGAGTAAATATCTTAATAATTTATATTTCATTTGTCAATAATATCTTTAATTTATTACTAAATATTTATACATGTCAATAATTCAATATATTAGTATAAGAGTTTTTAGGACATATATGTCAATATATCAGTTTCAGATTTTTTATTTTTATGAAAACAAACAATTTAATATTTATATTCAGATATTTAAATAAAAAATAAATATATTTTTCAGATTCAAATTTCAGACAAATTTAAGTCAAAATTTTTAGCTTAATTATATTCAGATATTTTTAATAAATATTCATATATAAGTTAGAAAATAAACGGCTCATATATATATGAATATTTATATTAAGACTTAGCTAAAAGAACAAATAAGCCCTAAGTTTGATATATGTATTTAATACATCATAATTAATATATATATCAAATTTAATTTCAATTTTCAAAAATATTTAAATTCAATATTTTATTAAGAATATTATGATACTTCTTATCTCAAGTAATATATTTATATAGAAAAATTTAAATATATATATATTTGTAATATATTTAAATAAAAAAGCTCGTTATTTTTATCTAGGCTAATTAAATTTAAGTTTAATAATATATTGCAATAAGATACAAAATATATTAGAAGAAAATATTGCAGGACTCAAATATTCATCAATTTATTTGAAATATTATTTATATTTAAATATTTTTAGTTCAAATTTATATGAATAATTAATTATACAAACTTTTAGATATTAAAATTTAGGTATGAAACATACATTTTATCATATTATAAAACGAGTACATTTAAAAATTATTATCATATATTTAGAAAACTAATTTTATATTTTATAATTAAATTTAAAATATTATTCAAATATTCCATTAGTTTCCATTAAAATAATTTAACTGAATTTATGATTATATATATATATATATATATATATATATATACTTATACCCCGATTAAACGTGTTTGCTTTAGTTGTTTTAATAATTTTAATAATAAAGATATAAACACCTCCGATCAGATTTAGAAAAATCTCAAATATTTTAAAGAAAAATTTTCCATTTTGGCCGCTATTCACATCCTTTTTTACAAATAACCATTTAACAAAACATATTTCAAATTTAACTAAATACATAAAAATTAACCAATATCCCCCCTAATTTATAACAATTTGCAAAATAATGCTATTCATTATAAATTTTTATAAAATTTCTTGTTCATAAATTATTTTTATAAAAATTTAAATTTTATTCCTTTTATTTTTATTTGATTTTATTGTAAACATTTAAAAAATGATAAAATATAAATTTATTACATTATGACTTTTTAATCGTTAGTAATTTTTTAATTTCAAATTATTTCATTAAATACTTTTATTCAAATTATTTGTTTGAGTTTTTTAAATTGATATTTTTTAATTATCTATATAATATATGTTCATAATAAATTATATAGTGTACATAACTAATGATTATTATTGATTTAATTTAATGGTTAAAATTTTAAATTTTAAATTAAGGTTCAAGGTTTAAACTCCCATAATTATAAATAATTTGTTTTTCCTTTCTAAAAAAATAGAATTGGGTCAAGTTATGGTTTAAGTCTATTTTTTTTCCTAGAGATAAAAAATAATTTATCTTCAAAAAGTGAAATATTAGTGTTAGAGTTATAACAATAAGGGTAAAATGTAATTTTAAAATATTAAAGAGGTTAGTGATAAAAGAATAAAAAATTAGGGTGATAATTGGTATTTTCTCTTTCGAATTTGCACTTGAAAGAATTTGCACTTGAAACAAGTGTGCGATTGGAATTTTGAGGGTAATTTTGTTCAAATACTTGATATTTGTGAAAAAATTAAAAACAAAAATTGATGTGATTGTTTCTAAAATATTGGTTTAAAATAGTGGTTAAAAAGTAAAATTTTCTAATAAATATGATTGATTAGAGCTGGCAAATAAACTGGGCCGGGCTGATTGAAATGTTGAGTCAGCTTAAGTACACACAGTTGCCGTGTCAAGCCGCGCCGAATCCGCTTTACATTTTCTAAGCTCGACCGGCCTAGATAGACCATACCAGCCCAACTTGGCCTGTGGGCCTATTTGACTTCGGCTTGATTTTGTAAAATTTTTAAAAATTTCACAACACCAAAAATCATACACGAGTTTGAGACATTAGCAAAAACCTTACCACTAGACTACTGCTGACATTCATTTATAAAAATTATATAGATAAATAATATTTAACTAATACTATAAATATATATTTAATTTGTATTATTAAATATTTTAAAATTATTATATTAATAAAAAATAATTTTAGAATTTAAGAATTATAACTATTATTATCATTAATAAAATCATAAAAATAAAAAATCAATGTACATAATATTAGCAATCATCAAAGTAATTCATATTCCACTTGTAATAGACAGCTAGTAATTGTTAAGAAAAAATAGAGTGATAAAGACGACTTACGTCCTTTTTAGATTTAGAATTTAAAATTTTATATAATAATTTAATCTTATAATAACTTCTATTTAACTTAATATAAATTTAAAAAAATATTAAATTTATTGATTAGAATACATATTTAAAGTATTTAACAAAAATTAGTTTCTATAATTATAATATTATTTTATTATTAAAAAATATATCATCAATTTTTAATTTTTCATAAAATTTCATAATATAAATCAAATTTATTATATTTTTTTAATAATAATAAATTAATTTTTTATACATAGAATTACTATTTTACATATTATCAAAAATAAATATTTAATTTTTTACAAAATAATTGATGAAATAAATTAATTGATAACAATTACCAGTTGATAAGAATAATCAGGTCAGCACAAGAACATGGGTCGAAATTGAAAGTCAACAAAGTCAAAAACTCATTGGGTCAGCATGGCTCGTCATGGGGTCGTGCCAAGCCCAGCCCACGGACTTGACACTTCAGTCTAACCCGGTCCGACCACTATACGGTGTTAAGCTGACACTGTTCACATATGTCCTAATACTATTCACAAGTCGGACTCTGCCGAGAGAGCCGCCCCGCAGTCCCATTTGCCATCTCTAGGACTTGTAGCAATATTAAAAATGGTTAATTACAATTACATCCCTAAGGTTTAGGCTAATAACAATTAAAATAAAAAGTTCAAAATAATAAAATCACCTATGATGTTAATGAAAGATGCCATTAATTTTCAGGTAACCGTTAGAAATAAAAACTTTCTCCTCAAAAAAATTGATTCACATTCTCAATGCTAAAACCTAGGATCTTTTGGATTTTAAATCTAAAAAACTAGAAGCTTATAATAAATGATACTTAACTTGTATCTAATTTTAAGATTAGAATTAAAGTTACAATTTTAAAAAATTTTAATAGAGCCACCCAATATATTTGTTATAGGGCTCTTAAATATTTAATTGCATTATAATACATTGTAATATCACCAAATATCTAATTATATCAAGCTACTTAGGCT
The DNA here is from genome assembly GCA_028052125.1 of Melia azedarach. Classification (NCBI taxonomy): domain Eukaryota; kingdom Viridiplantae; phylum Streptophyta; class Magnoliopsida; order Sapindales; family Meliaceae; genus Melia; species Melia azedarach. The sequence goes on along the minus strand of CM051396.1, from coordinate 6,821,196 downwards.
TAGCCTGGGTAGTGGGGCACACGCCCTCCCTTTGGGAGGGCGTGTGTTTGAGCCTTGCAAACTGTAGGGCTATTTCCACTATATGTGAGAGTTTTCCATGAAATATGAAATTTATTTTAGATTCGCAGATCTCTAGAGTGTACCACAACACTAACTTTTTAAACTCTTAAAAGCACGCTTTTTACAATTTAACTGTCATAATAGCAATAATGCAAACTGTCATCAAACATCTATATGTCATAACAAAACAATGATACAAGCTGCCACTAGACACCTAATTCAATTGTAATACATTATGATGTTATCTAAAAAAGAACTAATGCATAATAATAATGCTTATCTCCTTTGCTAAGTATAAATTTCTATGTACAATTATAAATAGATTGTACATACCTATAATATCTAAAAAGATTCCCTCTACATTTCAATTTTTATATTTAAAGTTTGGTTAATTTCTTTTACACTCCTCATCTCTCTTATAATTACATTTCAACTTTTATAATTTAAATTATGGCATAATTTTGGAGCTTTCAACGGACCGAATGGGCAGAATTTAACCTAATCTATAATTGATCTATCACTCGGTGGATTAGAATTTTAATTCAATTTGATTCACAGTATATTAGAAATTAACTTAATTCAATCCATTAAAAATATTTTAAATATGATATGATACAATCTAATCCAAATAAAACTAAAAATGTATAACTTTAATATTGATTATATTTCATTAACAAAGATAATCGAAAAAAATAATAGATGATTTATTTAAACTTCCAAATAAAAATACCTATCCAAAATAGGTAACAAAAAAATTATTAATTGGATACTTTTTTAATCAAAAAATTCTATTATTTAAAGTTACACTAAAAAATAAAAAACACAGATTTTACAAAAATACATAATTAAAATTTATAAACCTTCACAAAATATTGTTCTCAAATTTTATTTTAACAAAAAATAGCACATCATAAATAAAAACTATTAATCATTTGAAAAACAAACTAAAAAGTGAAGTTGAGAAGAAGAAAAAAAAGGTCAAGAGGAAAAAGTCTAGTTGAGTTATATATATATATTATATTTTTATATATTATAAATATGATTTTATATATAATAGACTAATTTTCTATTTAAATATTATTATATTATTTTTTTGCAGATTAAAGCGAAGTTCATCAAATTAGCAATACAAATATATAATCTAATATGTAGGGGATACTAGGCACTTGAAAGTGCTTGTTTCAAGTATAAACTCAAAATAGGTATTTATTTCGAATACAAGCCCTACGTACTCGAAATAGGTATTTGTTTCTAATACAAATGCAAAACAAGTATTTGTTTTTGCTACAAATTTTGGGTAATTAAAAAAGGCTTGTTTTAGTATTTTATGGTTATGGGGATATTTTCATCTAATTATACTTTTTCTAACTAATTATGAAAAAATTGTGAATGTTTGCGACTATTTATAAAAATTAATGTAAAAGATGGGCTAAAATAGAAAATTTCCCACTGGTGCTTGAAGGGTAATTATGACATTTCAGTCACGCAAGGTTCCAAGTCAATTATTCAAAATTTGAGTTTCGCGTCAAAACTTACAGTCCTGTTTGTTTCTCCATTTCGCGGCGCCATAAAAGCACGGGGAAGCACAGGTTAGCTTACAGAGGAAGATTACTTGGAGAAACATAATGTTGACAGGAAGAGAGAGCTTGATTGGATTAATCGGCAAGCGCAGACGATACCTTCCCCACCGGCAAGCTCTTCTTTCTTCCCCAATCCAGGTATCTTATGCACATTCATTCATTCGCTTCCAGTTATTAAGTTCTTCTGTTTATGATTCTTGAATTTCTTTTCTTTGTTTTATTTGTTAGAGCTCTTTGAATATCTGCACTGATAAAAATGGTGAATTCACGAACAAAAGCAGTGATACCATAGCTTCTACTCTTGTAACCTGCCCAATTTGTGGTAAAGATGTTCCGGATGATAATTATACTATCAACTCTCATCTGGGTAAGCATATTTGTTTCTTTTCCATTTAACTCACTCGTTTGGTTTCCTACTAAACTAGTCTTTATTTACGTTGTCGTTTTGGATTTGATGATGCCAAACAAAGAAGATTTAGATGAAACTTGAAATTAGGGTTCATTATACTGCCCAAAATGACATAAATTACCCTTTACACAGTTGCATTTCAACTATAACTGTAACAGATTGCTTTAGTGTTGGTTTATGTCTTAGTTCATGTTATGTGATTGAAGAGGGAGATTAGATATATTGTAAATTTGAGCTAAAATAGAGCATCCTTGAAACTTTTCTGATTACAATTCAACTTATTTAGACTTGTTCTGTTTGGGATTGAGGTGGTGGGTTGTGAGATGAAATTCAAAGATGTTAAATATTAGTGGAAAAGTGGGTAAGCTCTGCGAAAAATTAGTATTTACTAAACATTTCAGTATCAAATATACCTTAATTTTACTCAAATATGATAAATGCAATCAAATTTTAGTTAAACTAGATTAACAATTACCACACCAATCGCCTTTTGATAGGGGTTGTTGGTACCCTTGCTCTCCAAACGGCAGTAGGGATTCAACTCCTCCCAATGTAAAGTGGAGGCCAATTTCCTCCCAAACAATTGAGGTAGATTTCACTTGGATTGAGAGCAAATTTCTGGACGATACCATACTAGATCCAAATAATGTCTGTAGATTGTACATTTAATTTGTAATATTAAAATAAAATATAGGTAAAAACAACCACTAGTATAAGAAAATCAATAACACTATTAAAATGAGATTAGCAAAAAGTCTTAGATAAGACTTCTTAATCCTGCTTTTGTCCTAAACCAAGATGGTTAACAAAAAGGATGCCATATTATTGATACTTAATGGCACAATAATGTTTATGTATATAAAATCTTTAGTGCACACAAACAAACAAATTTTTTCACTAACTTTAGTATTACTCAATTGAGCTCCATTTTATCATTGTGTGTGTATATATATTCTTAACTAATTATCAAAAGTAAGCAACTGCAAAAGGGGAACAGCTGTCTACAAAAGAAAGTAGAACAACCCTGATATATGTGTCTACATCCATAAAAAACCACATCGGGTAACAGTACAGTGTGTACAACAGTAACCCAAAACCTCTGGAACCAATGCAACTCCCAAAGAAAATATCCTGGCTGAAAACCCCATCTCAGTTGAGGTGGAGGGAGAAATAGGAAGTTTCTTGGAAATCCTTTGAAATGGAAGCATGATACATGCTGATAATTGAGTTTGGTTTCATAATCCACTGTATACTTCCTCTCTTTTCCTTTAAAATGCACTGATTTCTTTCTCACCAAATAGCTCAAAGAATAGCTAAACTGACACACGGACAGAGTTCTTTTTGTCTTTTTGTCCATTTTCAAGTACAAATAAATCCTCCATTAATAGCTTTCCTCAAGATCTAGTGTACCTTGAATTGTTACCCCTGAATAGTTAAATATTTAGATTGTTGACTTTTTCTGTGATGTGGAAAGGGTACACAATGCTGAGCTAAAAAATAGTAATGATTACAAGAAAAGGGTACTATATATAAATGAATTTGATTATGGTCTGTTGCAGATCTCTAATTTCATTATCCTATGTTGTTTAGAAAGCAGAATGATTGAATTGCTTCATATTATGCTTATATTGTGAATGGATGGCTTGCAGATGCCTGTCTATCTAGAGGAACCAAACGAAAGTTAACTCAGTGCACCCTTCTTCAGTTGAACTTCTCTGCACAAACTAAGATTCAAAACATTTCCAATGAAACAAAACTTTCTGGTACCAATGTGTTTCCTGAGGGTCAAGATGAGAGTCTTGCACAGAATGCCATTCATGGATTGCCCAACTTTGCTGTGGTTGAAGACAATGATAATAATCACTTCAGATCAGCACTAAGCATGGAATCTTTTAAGCAAGCATACATGGGTGGTTCAACTGAAGACCCTATCAGCTATCAAAGGATTAATTTGAAGGATAGGACAGCTTCATCTTCCCCAAATAATTATGTGCCCAAACATGGCATGGATGTGACTAATGATGACATGTCTAAGTCTAGTCTCCAAACTTTTATTGTTGGCCGTAGGTATAGTGATGAAAAGGGGATAAATATTGGGGCTGGCATCTCTCTTTTGAGAGATCCTGATAATGTTAAGGATCCCAATGCTATCAAGGTTCGTTCTTATTTTGCATGTGCATTTGATGACATTTTATTTTTGTTACATGCATAGATACATACTAGAAAAGTTGGTTTAGCAATTCTGCATACAGGAAATATTAAAGAAAAAAGTTGATTTGGGCCTATACTCACAAGTTGAGTAAATTTTATTTTTCAGCAATTCTATGTGGTTTGAAGTTTTGAAAATTAGAAAAGTCTGCAAAAGTCAAGGACTTTATGTATATACATATATACATACATACACACACTCACGCGCACTTGGACACAGACACACTACTCACACAGGCATACATTCTTATACATTTTGTTTTAAAGGTTCATTTCATCTACGATGCACATACCCTCATTTTCAAGGCCTTGCATGGTCCTTTCAAGTCAGGTTCTCTCTTCAGATTCTGGATGCTGTAAAGTGCTTGGTTATCTTCCTAAAGAGTTGTCTCAATATTTATCTCCTCTAATTGACAAGTCCTCGCTAAGCTTTGAGGTAATGTAGTTATTGAGTAGAAAATATTTGTATTAGCTAAACTTCTATCCAGTTTGTTTGTTTCATTATTGTACTGTTTATCAGAATGTTTGTTATATGAACAAGGACAAAATTTGGGTGCAAAGGGAAGAACTTTTCAAGTTTCAATTTTTAACAAATTGCAATTTCTCTTCCTTTCATGGGGAGGTCAACTGTTTAATCAGCAGATTGTGGGGAAGCAAAAGGACTACGCATTGCTTAGCTTACTATTTCATTGTTGTCAGATTCTTTGATATTTTTAACTATTTTCAGAATATATACACACTTAATTCTAACAAAATATTTGTGGAATATTGTGTGTATATATTAGTAGATAGTGTTAATGCACCTTTCTTCAATATACCTCTTCTACTATATTTTATGAGGAAAATGTTCTCGAAAGACTTTTATTGAAAAAGATTCAGGTTTGTGTATCGAAACTTGCTTTCCTTTGCCACAACATCCCCATTCCCCCACTGCCCCTACGCCCACCCTCCCCACAAAAAAAAAAAAAAAATAACAAGAACTCATTTCCTATCTCTTGTCACAAGCTGCCTAAGAAAATTCATTTGCCTCCTTGATATTGGAGAATCAAGGGGACCTTTCTTGATTCCATATTTATTTCTTTCAATTGTGTGTATGTCCATCATTGTGTCTGAAATTTTGAATGCCAAGGTATTTAGTTTAAACCGAATGATGAAATTGGGAAAATGATGAATAATTGATTTAGTTATTATTATGGCACATGGTGTTTCTTGCAGTGTTGTGTGGTTTTGGCTCCAAAAAATCCTCTTGATGCTGTTCCAATTAAGATTACATATCATAAGATGATATCAGATGCTGAAAAAGATGATGATATTGAGGTTTCCAAATATTTGTGGGAAAAGGCTTTATGTGTAGCTGAATCTGCAAAGAGATATCCATCCTGTATGATAAAATATCAACATAACTTCAATTTGTTAATACAAGAAGTGCTAAAAAGTAGTCCTCATCTTTTTACAAATGATGAAAAAGTCTTCCTAGGTATCAATGCCAGTACTTTGTATTTTTTCCTTTTCTTGCTACTACACCTTTCAGATGGTTATATTAGTCACCCATGTATCTGTTCTCAGAATCATTCAGTGCGCTCTCTGAGGACAGTCAGAGGCTTTTTGTTCGGATTTATATGCGAAAAGGTGTGTTTGCTCACCAGACTATATTCATACTATATTTTCAGCATCAGATTATGTATCTACCTGTCTGTCTTATGATTTTTTTTTTATGTTACTACTCTATGGCTTCTTATGCATTGTCTAAATTTATTCCAATAACCTCTCAGGCAGCCTTAATATTCAGTACCTTCAGTTGATGAGCTAGTCTTATGTTAAGTCAGTCAGACTCAATTGAAAAAAAAAAAAAAAGCTTTTGAAAACTACATTATTTGTATGTTATTACAAAAATTCAGTGGTAAATACAGATCTTAATGTGCTGTTAATATTTTTCATGTTGACTTGCTAGAACCTGTGAGAATACTTATGGTAATAAGAAGCAGAGGCTCCATTTTAGTTAATTCAACCCTGATAAATATTCCTTCATATATTTTCTAGTAAAACATAATGGTACTTAAATATATGTTTTAGAAACCATAGATTGTCCTCTTCCTGCAATTGACAGTGAATCTTTTGTCATCTTCTTTACATGTGATACCTTGTTGAGTTACCTCTTACCTCAAAATTTTAAGCTGATATATAAGGGGCCAACTATGAAGCTCTACAAATGTCAATTACATCTTCGATGACAATATTTTCTTGGTAAAACATGGATCAAAACATTATTTGACAAAGTGGTGCTTGACTCTTCCTTTCAAATCGTCAATTACCAATAGTACAGATTGTGGACTGACAATTGTTATGTAATTTTATAAAATAATTTGGAAGTTCGAATTGCAATGCATTGCTTATACTTGCATACTTCTGTTTATGCTCTGATGCTGGAGCATTGCAGCATGGATTCACCATAATAAGCTAAACAAATCTCAGGTTTCGATTTTTCCAAAGATTGAACTCTGACAGTATATTGATGATCTCTCTTCAGGGCCATGGTTTCGGTTGTCTAATATTTCTTATCCTGAAGTATCAGATTCTCTAAGAGCGGTCAAGGAGCTCTCTGGTAGTTCAACCCTATTACTTATATTAATTCCAAATCTCAATGAGTTTTTGAAGAAATTTTCTTTTTGTCATCAACTTGCAGCTAGTGGCTATATATGCCCATTTGAAGATACAACCGAATTACAGGAGATTTGTAATTTGCTAACTGTTGCAGAGCTACGTGAAATTTCACGTGTACTTCAAAAGGTTTATGTTTTTGCTAATTATCAGTCTCATTTGTTGCCATTCTACATTGTCTTTTTGTCTAATGACCCCCGAATTATCACATTGACAGTTTTACATTGTTGAACATGCACGTTATTTGAAATGGGCTTCCTGAGGGTTGAACTGATAGTAAGCAATATTAGTTCACTTAATTATTCGTTCTCTGTTAGCAAGTGATCAATTTTTGTTTTTTCATATTTTTCAGTTGTTGCACACATGTTACCGATTTATGCAATTTTTTGCTTAAAAGCGACGAAGGTAATTTTTTCCTGAGAGGTACTCCTGTTTAAACAAAAACCTGTTAAAGAAGTTTGCACGTTGACAACTCGCTTTTTATCACCAATAAGCTCATAAGCCTAAGTTTGTGAAGGACTGGTGATAGCATTTTCGCTTTTAGCTTTAGCGCACCCCCTTCTAAGCAAGATGTGGAATTGTTCATCAGACTACACACAACCACAAACATCAGAGATCTACCTGTAGACAAACCCAGATTGTACCTTCTATCAATCTTTGTTACCAAAAAGTTTATCTGCACAGGTGTCTGTATCAATTAGCGGACACTTGTATACATATTAACATATTAGACCAAATTTTATGAACATTAACCATCCTTTCATTACAAAGACATCCTTTGCATGCAAATCACAATTTTCAGTAATTTTGGCAAGATTCAAATGTGCATCTGGTATGGTGCTCTCTCTCTTCCTTATTGGTTCTGGATTTAAAATTACACTTTTAGTGGCACAATTTTTCTGCATGAATGAAAAATTTAGGTGTTGCCTTTGCTGTATTGGCATTTACATTATAGATGGTGTTCGTTTGTTCTGTTCATGAATTTAGTGCAATGATTCTTTATTTTTTCCCTAACATGTAACATGGCCTAGGTAATAAAATGGCAATCTGTATGATTCCATCCAAACAGAGCTACAGTGACTATTTTAGTACATTATGGGCATAAGTTTCAGATTTCTGTTTTATTGGCAAGATATGCTTCATAGTAACTTAATATTTTCAGTAGCCAGAAATTGTTTTTAGTTATACATTTGACGCTCTTCTCAGAGAATATATTTTTTCTTTTTTTAAATGTCTTTGGCGACCTTCATCCCCGCATGACACTGCAATGATTCATTTGTTTCACTAATCTTTTATATATATATATATATATATATTAAATATTTGTTATGTCCAGCATATTGTTATTTTCCATCCTCCACACCTTGTTAGATATGGAAAAGAAAATCATTCCATTTGTATAATATTCCTTTGTCCTTACTGAATGGATTGAAAAATTATAATCAGTATAACCATAATGGTGTTAAGTAGTAGACTTATTGCTAAAACTGCTATATATGAGGGCTGTATTGTAGTTTCTATTTTTCAGTATTCATCTAATTGTTCTGTGCAATATGCTTCTATTGAGACTTCAGAATTGCAATTGTGGTTCAAGAAAGCAAGATCTTGTCGCATCTCTTCTTGGTTCCTATGAAGATGGGTTATGGTATGAATGATTTACTTATGATATTGGCGATCAATTGAGTGTTTCGATAATTTTTTTTCCTCTCCTTGGTTTTCTGATGTGCAGCCAAGTCCTACCAAGAATGATTCTGGATAGAACAGGGGTCTGTATTAGATTGTCTTCAAGAGCAGAATCCCTTATCTGGCGAGCTGAGGTACTTATATGGATTCAGTGTTTCTTTGATACACTATAATATTCGGCCAAAAATATGGGTATGGTTTAATTCTGAAGGTCTTATTGGAACTCTGTTTGCTCATGCAGCGGCTTTTTTTCCTTAATGGAGAACAGAATCTGTCTGCTTTTCTGCTAGTTGATTTGGGGATGGTCAAATTTCCAAAGTACAACTGTATAACTTCAGAGCAGATTTTCTCTGGTCTAAGTGACCTTCTTGCTTATGAAGAGGTCTTGATTTGTTTTCATGCTGAAATATTGTTTGAAGCTCCGTTGTGTTTACTATATGCATCTTTATGTGTTGCAGGCCATTGAACTGGCACAAATAATGGATGAATCTCTCGATGAAAACAACATTGAATTGGTGTTAAGATGCATTATGATAGCTGACTCCCAAATATCCAGTAGTTCCTGCAAAGCAATTCAATCAACTTCTAAATTAACAAATGCATTTCATTCATGCTTTTCAGCATCATGGATATACTCAAAAGTGGTCTTGCTAGGAATTTCGTTCCTTGAGTGTGAGCATAGGTATGCAATTTACAGTACGTATAACTGCTTACATCTTTGTTTATCTTTCTGCTGAAATTGTAACCCTTCTGCCTGGCTTCCTTTTGCAACTACCTCTTTTTCTAAGTCATCCATAGCCACTTTGTCTTTTTCATCCCTTTTCTACATTTGGTTCATCACTCACTTAGCTCCGTTTGATGATATTTTGGTTCCTAATGATCTTTTTCACTGAATCTTTTTCTTTACTAAAAGTAATTGTCCTTGAGCAAGGCTACTCTAGTTGCTTAACATTGGGTGAAAAAGCATGCATTAAAGCTAATGTGACTAAGTTTGTTCCCTTTTAATTTAGTTTTTCATTTTCTTATTAGAAAAGGAAAAACAGGGGCTAACATGACTCCACTTATTTAAGAGAACACTCCTTGTGATTGTATGTAAGGTAGCTTACTACTTCGAGAGCCTTGTCGCCTATGTTGTACATTTTTTATTAGTCTTGGTCAAACCTTGTCACCTATTTACTAGTTGTGGTGTATTGGTTTACATCAATCAAGATGCTTTTTGCTATTAGTAATTTGACTAGTGGTATGGAGAATTTACAATACAGTTTTTAGAAAATATTACTGAATGCATTCTAAAAATTGGATTGTAAATTTGAGAACTACAGAAGGTGTTTGACAGAAATATGTTGAAGAATTGAAAAACACTAACTGAAGAAGTATTTAGTCTGCTTTCAGAAAGTGAAAATGAAATTGGGTTTTGTAAAATGGTACCCTGTTTGTCTCAGGTATAATGATGCTGTGAATTTACTTAGAAGGCTGCTGGCTTGCTTTGCTTGTGATGGAAGAAGAGGATATTGGTACACTAAGGTTGTCAATTGATTTGGAGCATATGGGATGTCCTAATGAGAGTCTCTCAGTTGCTGAAGATGGGTTACAGGATCCATGGGTGCGTGCTGGTTCAAGAGTGGCACTGCAAAGGAGGGTGCTTAGATTGGGAAAACCACCTAGGCGGTGGAAAATTCCTAGTTTTACAGAATTCATTAAAAGGAAGATCCCTGAGGTTATTTCTTAATTTTATTTTTAGACATTTTGCGATTGAGAAGCTTCTTGAACTTTGAATCTCATATAGTGTTAAAATATGTAATCCTGATCCAGGCGACTCCAATACTTGGTTAAGTTGTGACTTATTTTCTGACAAATTTATTAGGTTCATGTTCAAGGGAGACCTTTGAACTATGAAACTGGTATGAAGAGTAGGTTCTATGGAGAAGACGGAGAACAATGTGGAGTGGAGCAGCTTGCTTTACAGTATTATGCTGGGGAAGGAGGCGGATGGCAAGGTGTTCATACAGAGAGCGGCATTTGGTTGACTATTTTTGGGCTTCTCATGTGGGATATTTTGTTTTCTGATGTCCCCAATGTCTTTCGCACCAGATTTCAGGTTAGTTTTCGAAGTTGCTACGCTCTCATTATCTATGTCTACACACATGCACATCTCTCTATATGCACATGGTTTCCTTTGTTTGACTATGTTTTAAAGAGTAAAGAGAAGTGAACAGAAAATGGAAGAAAAGGAAGGAAGCACAACATAAAATTTCCAATTACATGGCTTTGAGGGTTGTGTAATTTGTCATCATTTTCCTTCTCTCTCTTTTATCCACAACTAAATATTAAGTTTTTTTTTCTAGTTTTTTTAAGCCCAAAGGAAATTGCAAAGCAGTGGACTGGCAATTCACAAAATGACTAATCCAAGTGAAAAACCAAAATAGCCAATTGATATCATCAAACAACAGCTTCGAAATATGCCTGAATAGAAAATAATGGAGTATCCTTTGATTCAATACAGACAGATGCCCAAAGTGAAGCTAAAATGAGCTTTATCCCATAAAAGTCGGCATTTAACTTAGAAATGGAAAGTATATATTTTTTTCTTTCTATTCATTGAACAACATCAACATAGAAATAGAACTTCAAATTTGCTTTTCTTCCTGACAATCTCAGATTTGAAATTGAGAAACATATATTTGTGTCTACAGAATGTAAAACAGAATACATATTCTAACCACCTTCTTCATCTCCCAAATCAAGTTCTGCCCGCAACAATTTTCCCGTTGCCTTTATCTTTTGAAATTTTAATAAATTGAAGAATATTTGTCTTCTTTTTTTGTAGACAGCTCCCTTGGATTTGGTTTCCGATAGCTTTTATTTAGCGAGAAAGGACCTTATCGAATTTCAGCTACAAAAAATTCACGATGTTATGGCTGAGGAGATTGTCATCACGTCATGGGAATCACATGTGGGAACAGCTTGCATAGGAGTTAACTGGGATCGGCACTCTCTTTCCATGATTCGAGCAGCTGTTACCTGTGTCGGGGGCCCTTGTCTGGCTTCCTTGTGCCGACATCTTGCTCAAGATTACAGAAACTGGTCTAGTGGAATGCCAGATTTGTTGCTATGGCGTTTCCACGATGACTACAGAGGTGAAGCCAAGCTTGTCGAAGTTAAAAGCTCCCACGATAGACTCTCTGAGCAGCAGAGAGCATGGCTACTACTGCTAATGGATTGTGGGTTCAATGTAGAGGTTTGCAAAGTGAGTGCAAGATCGGTATCTAAGTGAAATCATAATCATATTCATATTCGTTATCTTATGAATGTTTGGAGTCTACATGGATCGGATGCCTTTGGTAAGCATTCAAATGCAAATACATACTGTCGACTTCAGTGTCTTGCTGAAGTTTTATACAGTAACATGCTTGATGTAACGTTATATTTTAGTGTAACAATTTATATTTTTAACAAATTATTTAATTATTTTTAATTAATTGTTAAATTTATATCTTAATTAATCTAATCAAGAACCCAAATAAAGTGATAATGGCCCAGTCCAAGCAAGTCGAGTAGCCCACAGATGCCAAGCATCTGATGATGAAAAACATCATGTTGCACATCAGGTCAGTACTTGCAGTTGTACGGGAATGATCTGAAGGATAGCATACAACCTTCCATGAGCATCATGAATGGGAGCCAACAGATTGTGATTTGCTGCTCTAGGTTCTCTTGCATAATAATTTTCAATTTTTTTCCTATTTAAAATTATATAAAAACATATTTTTCTCAACTCTATAAGCAAGCTATTAAGTAGTTAGGGCAAATAACATATGAATCCCTATTTTATTATATGAATGATATATATACTTCCGCTTCGAAATTAATTGTCCAACACTGTTTTTATCAATTTTTTATCAATTTTTTTATTAATGTTAACAGAAAAGTAATGTGAACTATTACAATAACAATTATATTTTTTATTAAAAATAATAGTTGATATTAAAATAATAACATATATAAAATCATATGAAATAATAAATATACCCTTATAACAAAAAATAAGGGAAGGTAATAATAAAGATAAAATTATAATTTAACTGAATATAATCATTTGGCTAACAAGTCATTTTTCTGAATGTTGTATGCAACTCATTTATAAAATTTTAAAGTGAAAAGGTATGTCATTGTTATATCTAAATTATTTCCTCTTCATCATTTCATTAACTCAACACTAAATAGGGGAATAATAAAATTCGAAGATTCATAATTGCTTGTACGTTTAAAAAGCAGCCATTAAATAGGAAAATTGTATTGATATAATAATTATATGGCAAAAAATAAAATTCAAATTCAAAATATTTAATGATATCACTTTTAATTCTTGGTAATACAATAAATTTAAAAAAGCAAATTATATAATTCAAAATAAAAAAAAAGTAATTTCACCTAATTCAAGTTTGAGCATAAACATTTGCACATATAAATAACTTATAAATCACTAAGGTAGGGCTGCAACATTCTGAGGCTGATTTTCTATATTGTTCCATGTAGTAGTTAGAGCTCTTATGGATAAACGCTCCCCTATGGTTCTGCCTTAGATGCACTTGTCATTGCTATTCTTGTCTTGGACTGCATTAAATTAAGTGATAAAATTAATAAATTATTTTCATAACGCAACTTTAAGAAAGAAAATAAAAACAAGGAGACATAATGCACACCAATCCTTGTGCCCTTCTATTGTTGCATGGAATAATTGAGCATAATCTTTTATTATCTCCAAATTGTTTGCACAAGTCATATCTACTAGTAGGCTACTTGTTTTGACTCTTACCTACTTCTCTTCTTCTTTTTATCTTTGGTCTGTCAAGCTTTGTTCTAACTTCAGGAGGTTTAATTTTTAAATTCTCATCATTGCGCCAAGAACTTTAATTTGATAATGGTTTGATCATTTTTTGGTATGTAGCCATATATGTTGGCCTTTTTAACTTGTCATCTATATAATCAATGGGATCATGACCTATATAGGAAGTACATGGCAACACACAATGATAGAGCACTCTACTAATTTAATAAACCCTGCAATCACACGTCTTTATCTATAAATCAACGACATAGACTTTACTCTCTTGTTGTAGCATTTCAAACTTAGTATCACTTGCACACACAACCCTACGATATCTTTCATCCTTTGTAGCACATCAAACTTTTCTATGTATATAAGGAGGTACGTTAGTCTTCTATTTTCTTACTTTAGTTAGCATTTTATGTATCATTTTTATTACTTTTCTCCTAATGAACTTTAATAAAACTGGTTTTGTTCTATATTTACTTAACTACCCATTTTATGACTTAGTCATATTTAGAGATGGCAAAATGAGTGGACCGGTTCGAGTCCGACACGACCCAGCTCGTAAATAATGTCGGCACGGCCCGACACTGTTCACGGGCTGGGCCGAGAAAAATGGCCCACATGCTGTGCCACCAACAGTACCCGGGCCTTGTTGTGCCGACCCGGGTACTGTTCATGGGCTGGGCCGTGTTAGGTCACTTTATTATTTGAGTTACTATTCAGCTCATGAATAATACTTTTAGCCAAAATAAAATAGTTTTTACTGTTTATAATTAATAAAAAATTAATTTTGAATAATAAAACTTAACTTATAAAATTATTAAAATAAAATTTAATTACTCATGTAATTTTAATTAATAAAAATTACATAAATTTTTAAATTTATATCTAAATATATAAAATTTTATATAGATGAAATATAAATTTTTAATTTTATAATTATATTGAATATATGTAGCAATTATATTATATATTTTTTAATTTTAATTTTAACATACCTAAATTAGAAAGAATTTCTTTTTGTAAATTTATAATTTGTAATATTTATTTGTATTGTTAAATGTAATTTGTTATTTAGATATAAAAAGAAATGAAATAAAAATGATTAAATGTAAAAAATTTACATCTTGTAATTTGTAATATTAAAAAATGAAAAATAAAAATATTTATACTACTTCAATTAATTAGTTATTTAGTTACAAAATAAATTAAAGAATTAACTCAATGCACATAAATTTTAAATTGCTCAAATTTAATAAAAAAATGTGAATTCTAAATAAATAAAACATAAAATTTTTATTTTTATTATTATAATTATATAGAATTTGTATAAATTTTTTAACTGATAACAATTGTTTTAAAATTAATTTATAATTTTATATATAATATTTTGTTTGAAAAAGTAAAAGTAGTGATAAATTGATGATTGATAATATCTTTGCATGATATTAATTATAACCAAACATGAATGATAATTATATTATGTGTTTATAATTTTATATGTATGAATATCTAAAATATTTAATTATATTGCGATGAAAGTATAATTAGATATTGTATTTTATTATAAATTATAATTATTCACTTAAAATTTTAATTTAATAGTAAATAATAAATTAATAAATATCATAAATTTATTATTTATCAAATATGTTATTATTTTAAACTTGTTTAATTTATTTTTATTTTTAATTTTAGTAAATCATTGATTAGTTAATAAATTTTTATTAATTTTTAATTGTTATAATATAAAATATATTAATAATAGTAATTTACTATTAATATTGGGTCACTATTCATATTTATCACTATTCATGGCAGCCCAAATGGACTTATAGACCGTGTTGGGCTGGGTTAGCACGGCATATATAGTAACCATGCTATGGGTCATGTTAGGCTTATAGAATTTACTGCGCGGGCCGTGCTGACTTACACGTGAACCTACATGGGCTGAAATTTTATAGGCCATGATGGCCCAGCAAAGCCCATTTGCCATCTCTAGTCATATTGTTAGTGACATATTCATACTTTAATTCCTATTTAAATGCATGCTTAGACCAGTATATTAGGGGAATTTTAACCGACCAATCATATACTTCTTTCTTTTCATACTTGATTAGATCCATATACCTGTTGTAATATGTTTTGGTGATTGATCTTGCAACAGCCCAAAAGAGGTCTTTCAAAATCAATTCAGGCCATTGGCTTTAAAATTTGTACAAATATTTCTTGTATAGTGCTTGACATGTGATCTAACCCATTGTTGTTCTAATATTGCAATCACCATTTTTTGCTTGTCTGTCATGAATGTCATTGCCCTTTCATTTTCAATACCTAGAGAATCACTCAATAACTCAAAAAATTAACTCTAAATTTCCAAGTTCTCACTCTTACAAGAGCAATATGAATTAAAAAAACCTCATGGTCCAAAGAAACTACAGACAAAAGTACTCTTTCATGATGCTTTCTCATATGTCAACCATCCACGCCTATAAGCCTTTAACACCCATTAACAAAACTTGACCTCAATGCTGGAAAACTTATCATAATTCTCCAAAATTTAATGTCATTACCAATATGAGTTATATGTAGCTTAACAAGCACCATAGAATTTCTTTTTGTCAGTATCTTGGCAAATGATTGTGCAAAATTCTCACTAGCTTTGAATAAAGTATATTTTTTTGCCTTATACAACCTTCTTTTGTTCACATGCACTCCATATCTATGTGTTAGTTCATCTTTTATGGCAAAGATATTTAAATTAGGATTATAATTTAAAGTAACTTTAAATTTGTCAGCAATCCACTTGGCAGGTGTATCTATATTCTTGGTAAGACCAAAACATGAGTGCTCTTCATTCAACTGCTTGATTACAAAAGTCAATCCCTATTTATATGCAACTGCATAAATCTTCCATTAGTAACTCATATGACTACACACACTAATAAATCTTTTTTTATTTATCTATTTATTTTCCTTTTTAGCAAAAACTTTCTCAAAACACAAACTCTTTAATTTCTACCCTGAAATGATTAATATTAGTAAATTCATGCCTTACTTCAAATTTTCTCTCTTATAGGACCCCTTTTGTACCTTTATCTTTAATGATCTTGTCATTTGTCTTGCCTTTCTATTTTTACCTTCTTCTGATGAAATGACAATAATCCTTTTTCCCTGTTATCACTACTATAATTTGATAGATTATCTGCACTATCATCACTTACAATTTCTTTGTCAACATCATCATCTCTACCATAATTTTCATCATGCCTAACATTACCTTAACACTATTTTCCTCATCATCTGATCACCTTACTTCCTCATCATCTACTTCCCCAACTAGAATATAAAATTGATGGTGATTTGGCCTTCCATCTCTCTCATAGATTGCAATTTGATGTTCATATATGTTAAAATTATCCATCGGATTGGTAAGGTTAAAATTATAGATTGAGTGTTGTACTCAATAAGTGGGAGTAGTGGGGTTATTGTGTTATTTTATGATGCTGATGTGTGATGCTATGAGTTACCAAAGTCATCATAAAAATTTATGGTAATTCTAACACTTTCATTAGCATTATTCATCTACATGCCATAAAAAAATGAACTATTTAATTTTCTTCCTTATTTTTCATAAATGTTATAACTTTATGAACACTTTAATAAAAGACATATGACAATAACAAACAACAAACCTTTATAATAATCCAATGCCAGCCAATATAATAAACTGTAATATTTTAACATCATTAACATACTTAACTTTAATAATTTAACATCATAGCACACTTTAATATTTTAATATTATGCACCTAAGTAACATGCACACAACCACATGACCACACACCGTTCTTTTAACTCATAAAGCAAACAAATAACATTCATATACTATACTTTTAACCATAAGAAAATTCATGCAATTATTGATATCAATACTAAAAAACAAGTTATTACCTTGTACTATTCACACGAACTCCAATTTGCTAATAGTTTTGATATGTTAATAATTCATACAACACCAAGTTAAAGGTTTGAATTATTTTTTATTTGAGATTTCGATTAATGGGTAGTTTAGCATATATAAACTCCACGTTAGTTTGAGATTTTAGGGTTTTTCCTTTACAGGATAAAAGGAAGGATTTAGAGGGACAATGGACGACTATAATTAAATATAAGAAATTAAACGATTGATATTTTTTCACTTGACATGATGTGACATATCTTTTTTTATTTTATTTTAAAACACATCGTTTTATTACTATCATTTTTTTTAACATCTTTTATTAATATACATTTATCACTTTATCTTTTTTTCCTTTTAACATTAACAGAAAAAAATGACAGAAAGAAGTGTATTTGATAATTAGTTTCAAGTAGCTATCATAACGACATAGCACTAAAACATTAGCATCAATTCAAATACATAAACTAATAATAGCTTTATCTTTACCAACATAATTTGGGAGAATACTTAATTCTCCCCTATCATTTAATCTAATATTTCGATATTCTCCTATTATTTTCATAATACCTAAAATCTTTATTCTATTAATTGACAGAGTTAAGTATAATAACACATAAATCTTTAAAATTCCGTTTATTAACTTAAATAGTTTTAATATTTTTAAAGATATCCACAAAAATTTTAATTTATTAAAAAATAATAATTATATTTATATAGTAGTAATTAAAAAATTATTTTCAACTCCTAATTAATAATAAATATTAAAATAATAATATATTTTCTTTTATAATACATTAATAACTAATTTATAAATTATCTTTTAAATATAAATTGAATGGTCAATTTTATAATTTTTAAAATAAATAAAATAATAATATTTATAATACAATATTTAAAATTCATAAATCAATATTAATCTATAAATAAAATATATTGTAAGGCAATACTTATAATTATATATAATCATAACTATTGTACTATAATATACTTATAAAATTTTATAATATATTAGCAATTCAATATTACATTGGTATTAAAAAATAAATAAAATAAGTCATACATTTAATATTAAAATAATAATAATCTACTATTAATTTTTTTAGCCAATTACTATTAAACAAGGATATAATCATTATTTTTTAATAAATTGGGCCTTTTATGGACATTTTTAACTCCTAATTACAAATAAATATTAAAATAATAATATATTTTATTTTATAACACATTGATAATTAAATATTTATTAATATATTATAATTAAAATATAAGTTTCTTTATTTTATAATATATTAAAAAATTTAATATTAATTAGATTAATAGATCAAATTTTAGGGACTCGCATGTCATTAATTATTCTAATAATTTGAAATAATAATGAGTATCATAACTAAAAAAAATATTTTAAACTAAAGGAATGGATTTCACAACTAAAAAACTACTTCAAACTAAAATATTTTATGAAAATGTAGAATATATAGTGATATGATATAACATTTATCATATTAATTTATATAGATAGATTTGTATATGTAATTAATTAACATGATTTTTTTAAATATATTGTTCTTCATATGTGTTAGTCAATATAAATAATATTTTATATTAAATATTAAATAAAATATTATAAATTATTCTTTGAATGAAAATTTATCTAAATTTTGAATTGTTTTAAACATGATAAATTATTTAAATATTAAACAAAATTAAAAGATCAATTTTATTATTATTATAAAATTATAAAATTTATTTTTCTATTTATGAATATCATGTTAAAAAAATTCAAAATTTAAATAAATTTATATTCAAAAGATAATTTATAAATTAGTTATTAATGTGTTATAAAATAAAATATGTTATTATTTTAAAATTTATTATATAAGGATATAATTGTTATTTTTAATAAATTAGAATTTTTATTGGTATTTTCAAAAATATTAAAAATATTTAAGTTAATAGACTAAACCTTTTGGCTTTATATGTTATTATACTTAACTCTGTTAACCAACAGAAGGGGAATTAAGGGTATTATCGAAACAAAAGAGGGATATCAGAGTATTAGGTCAAAAAATAAGGGAGAATTGGATGTTATCCTAACATAATTAAATTCAACAATGATGAAATCACCTTGAGTTTTATGGATAAAAACATACCACCACTTTAAAGAGTTAATAATAATGTTTTGGATAATCAACAAAACTTCCCCACTATAAATAACCCTAAGTACAAAATATCACATTTCACATTGCTAATGAGAATTAAATTAGATTGGGTTTGTAAAGTCTTGGTCTTCTTTACTTAACCAAACACATTTTGGGTTAGAAAACCTAAGAACAAACCTATGGTTGTTTGTGTGCCTAAAGCAGATAATATCTACTAGGTTTTAAGTTTGAGCTGTTATTTTTAGTGTCAGAGCAAATTTACAACATGATGTATGGATGTTTTTAATCAGTGATTATTCTATTGTACTGGCTTTTCACAAGAATGTAAGGTCCAAAAGAAAGGGAGTGGGATACGGAGGATATTATCATATTATAATGCTAGCGAGAGTGAGACCAAATTGACTTATTCTTGGGTTGAGTAGATATGTTTTAGGTTGTAAATTCTACAAAACAAAATCATGAAATGTATGCCTAAAATAGACAATATTTGCTCTTTTTAGGTTTAGATTATTATGGGACATACCACCACAACTAGGTTACAAGAAGCCTTGGAGAAGAGTTTCTTATATATTCTATATCCAAAATCCTAAAGGACTTGTTGTTGGAAAATTGAGGATAATAGCCGATACACGAGACTAAAATCCTTAATTTTTAAGGATTTATTGTTGAAAATTTTGGAATAATAACCAATACACGATGCTAAAACTATTAACAAATAATGGGCTAATTTGTAGTAAATTAAAATAGCATACAACCACAAAAACAATTGATAATAATAGTAAAACATCAACAAAAAATAGGAACAAAAGTAACAACAAATAATGGTAGCTAATAGTAGCAAAAACAATAAACATCAATAGAAATAACAGTAAAATATAACAGCTAACATTAACAAGACTAGTAGTAAACAACAACAAATAGAAGCAAAAAAAATAGCAAACAACAATAGAACCAACAACATTTAACAACAAACAATAGTAGAAATAACAAAAAATAACAACAGAACTAATAGCAAATAGCAACAAATAGTAGCAAAAATAATATCAAATAGTAGTAAAAAATAACAACAAATAGTAGCAAAAATGATAGCAAACAGCAATTAAATCAGTAGCAAACAACAACAAAATTGTATGAAAAATCAATGAGTTCTTTTGCATTGTCCTAAAGAACATATTTTACCTCTCTAATATAGTTTACTGCTACAATTTAGGGTTTATATATGTGATTTGAACTCTAAGATTTAATGACTAAATGATTGTAAGAGTGCATTCCAAATTCAATAATATAGAGCAATAACTTTATAGGTTATAAGTATAAAAATGAAAGATGAAAATATGTTAAGTCAAACTAAGCTCTTTTTTCTTCTTGTTGTTTTCCAAATAGTTGGGCATCCTTTTATTTATAAATGAATAAAAGCTATAGACACTTTATGATGATGTCTATTGCCACATTTTATCTTATAATAAAATCATATAGTAACTTGTTTGAATTCAAAAATTGAATTCAAACACATAACCTCCATAAAATTAAAATCATATTTGATTTAGCAACAACAAAATTAAATTTGATTTTTGTAACATTTAAATATTAAATACATGAAATTAAATTGTCTTATAACTCAAAATTAAATCAAGTAGAATTGTGAGCCTACATTGCTCTTTATATGAAAGATTCTTTTATGAATTAATACTAGCTTAAAATATATTTTCTATGTATTTACAAGCCCTCATATATAACTGTGTATTTTGCAATGCCACACCATAAATATATAACATTCATCTGTACCAATAAGATAAAGGCATGACCATGACAGATTATCATTTGAAGATGAAGAATTATACAACTTCTTTGATAAATGTAGGGGATTTTATCACTGATAGAGGTATTATATTATTCGTCCCCAAAGGACTTAGTAAAGAATTTGATTATATCTTTATGAATGTTACATTAAAGGTAGATCATTTTCTCTTTAAATATGTGAACTTAATGTTGTTAAGTCAAGAGAGCAAAACTTAACTAGTTCAAGTCAACAGCAAATAATGATTTTCCATAAGAGTCACAAAAAATCTTGCTTAAGCAATTGAGAACTAAAAGAAAAATTTGTTACGATGCAATTTTAATATTGGAAATAGGGATAACAATGCGGTGAGGTTGGGGTTAGGAGGCATATTCTATTCCTCATCCCTAATTTTTGAAATATAATCCATTTAATTATATATAAATTATAAAAAAAATAATGTTTAAAATTTATAATATTTTTCAGTATATTTATGTAAATAATTATAAATTTTTTATTTATTAATAACTTTTAAAAAAATCAAGGACTTATATGAAATTTTATATTTTATCTAAGTTAGTTTTCAATTAGAATCAAATTGAATCAAACCAGTTGATGCACAATCGAATAGAACCGAATTTCTTCTTAACATCGAACCAAAATCAACACAGTTCGATTGGTTGAATCTAGCATTTTTGTCCAACCCTAATTAGAAGCGACTCATTTAAAAAATATGCACAAATAATATGTCAATGGAAAGCCCTAAATGTCTAGTTCCCAATTAAAAACAATTCTCACAATTTGGAGCTTTATAGAGACAGTTATGATGGTTTGAATGACCTCTATTTGAGTTACTAATTCTTGAACACTCTGATTTTCTTTCTTTCTCTTATAAAGGATTTGAGTTGCCAATTTTGAGTTCTTCTAGAACTCATTTTGGATGAGAACACCTAAGACTCCATATTATTAGCAATTGCCAAATGGATGTCATATGTCATCTCCTTTTAGGTTCACTTATCGAAATGACAAATTGCATTGCCAAGTTACCATTCATTTTAGAAGCTTCTTATGAACTTCAAGAATTTCTCAAGAAAAAAATCAAGAATGTATTTTTTAAGATCATTTCTTCATCTAGCTCATAAAAAACATATAAAATATAAACAACAAATAAAATACTACAAAATACAAGAACTAACTAACAAGATTAAGGTGCCCTAGAGTGCTTAGCTCAGGTAGTAGATTAAGTCACCTCCTAGGCGCCCTGTCTGGGTTCGAGTCCGAGGTAGGTAAGGAGATAAAATGAATTATTTAGGACCCTGCCCCACCCCCTTTTACCTTTTTTTTAAAAAAAAAATAACAAAATTAAGGTATAAATAATATAAATATATATAAATTTATGAACATATCATGATTCAAGGATTCTAGGGTTTTAAGATGCTTTGTACATAGAATGATACCTCCTTATCTAGTATGCGATGTAATGGTAGTGGAAGGTAACTAAATCATATTATCCTAATTTAATACAAGTTATCTTCCTAAGAGAAGTTTTTGTCTAAGAATAAAAATTATATTTAATTTTATACTAACTAAAAGAGATATTTAAAAGATTTATATTTGTAATAAAATATTTATTTTAATAAATTATAAATTAATTAAAATAAGATTTTAAACTTGAAAGTGAAGTCTAAGTTTTCTTAAGCTTTTATATTCCTTATACGTTGACTTAATAACATAATAGATCATTTGGGTGTTTTAATATCCTCAAGTGGACTAGATCAAAATTATTATATTAATTTACGTTAGACTTGAATTCACTCTTACCTTCTACACTACATTCTATAATTTAAGTATTGAAGAGTGAATTGAGTTTAACTTTATAAATTATTTAAATAAAATAATATAGTTTTAATTTGGACTTGGACTCGGATTCGACCTCGAGTTTGAGCTCAGGCTCAAGATCAATTTTTAAGTATTAACCCTATTTTAATACTAAATTGAATGTTTAATTAAGAATAATGAGCTTGAGGGGGCATTTTGAAGATGACGAAATTGAAGCTGGTTACACTAAGGTGAAGCCCAAATCAGATGATAGTGGCCTAGTCTAGGAAAGTCAAAATTGCCCACATATGTCAAATGTGTTATGATAGTATGTACAGCTCTAGGCGAACGATATCTAAAAGATGGCTCACAACCTTCAACAAGCATAATGTAAAGGAGCCAGTTGATGTGATTGCCTTCAACAAGCAACATGTAAAACTTTCTTTTGGTTAAGGGTCAAAACTCAACAAAAATAGATTCACACCATTCAGTTTTTTCTTATAAAAAAAAATCACCTAAGATATCAACTTATTGAGTGATTTAGAACATTTTTGTAGTGTTCACCAAGGAATCAACAACTTGGCAAACGACCATAACAATTTAAATAAAATAAAAAATAATGATCATTAAATTAGTTCAAGTAACAGATATGCAAATACAAGAAGCCATTAATAACAAATATTACAGTTAACAAACAAAATGCAAATAATTGGTAGCATAATTCACATCAATAGATAACAACTTCACTAAACAAGGAAATATAACTCTCGACCTAGCAGCATTGGTGTTATTAGAATGCTTCCATTCTATTTGAAACTGGTGTCTTGATTACTTGCAATATTTGCACTACTTCTGCCATTGAAGGTCTGCTTGATGGTATCTGAGAAGTGCACACCAGGGCCAATTTGAGTACAGGCAAGACCTCATCTTCTGGGTAATCTCCCATGCTAGGATCAACACATCTCAATACATTGCCTTCCTCAAGCAAAGTTCTCACATGGTCGCTTAATATCATTACATTGTCCTCTCCATATTCAACTGGCCTTCTACCTGTTACAAGCTCCAGGATCAGAACCCCAAAACCATATATATCACATTTTTCAGTGACCCTTAAGCTCTGGCATGTTAATTCTGGTGCAACATAACCTAGTGCACTCTGAAATCTGTTGCTCATTACATGTCTGTCGAGCTTGGTCAAAAGTCTTGCCAGTCCAAAATCTGAAATCTTTGGGTTGAGATTCTCATCAAGCAGGATGTTGCTCGGTTTGATATTGTAGTGAATAATGGGTGGGCGGAAAGAATAATGTAAATGAGCAAGTCCTTTTGCTGTTCCAAGGATTATTTTGAATCTTTTGTCCCAAGGCAGAGGTGGAGAAGAAGGAAGCCTTTCATGGAGTTTGGTTTGTAAGCTGCCGTTTGGTGCATAATCAGATACTAGAAGCTTTAATTGAGGAGTCCAGTAGTATCCTTGGAGTGATATCAAATTTGGGTGCCTTACATTCCCCAAGACTCTAACTTCTTGTTCGAAGTCTTCTGGATGTTGAATTATATCTGAAGTTACAAGCTTTTTGACAGCTGCCATTCTTCCTTCTGCTCCTAATGAGACCTTGTAGACAGTTCCAAAGACTCCTTCACCAATCTCAGAGGCCTTTTTCAGGAGGGACTCAGGATTAATGATACAATCAGTGGATGCTCTTGAATCAAACAGAACCAGCTTACCAGCTGCAGCTGGATTTCCAATTCCTGACCTTGAAGAACTTGAGCACATGCTATCCAGGGCGGTGTCCACAAAAGCAAGCTTCCTTCTAGCTGATACGTTTAATAGGCTGATTAATACGACTCCAAATACTATTAGAATAGCTGCTATAATAGCAACAATAGCAGAAACGCTAAGGAACATCCGGTGACTGGAATTTGCAGGATTTGAAGAGGGATCATTTCTCTGCCTGTGACCACCCATTTGGTTATTGTAAGCATTGGGGTCAAGGACAAGAGGCTTCGGTACATTCATCTTACAAGGTCCTTTCAACAAGGGTGAGCAAATACCCAAATTTCCCTGTAAAGCACTTTCATCCAAGGTTGGAAATACACCAGCAACAGGAAGCCTTCCTATGAGCCTGTTGTACGATATATTTACAGCTAGCAGATTTTCTAACTTTCCAAGCTCCTGCGGTATCTCTCCACTTAACTCATTGAACTCCAACTTTAGAATCTTGAGCTTGCTCAAATTTGAAATGGATCTAGGAATGGAACCACTTAAATTATTGTGAGACAAGCTTCTGCAAAACAAAAGATCCATCAGCATAAAAATACATTAATAATAGGAGGAAAATTTTCTTTTAAGAAAAAAAAAATAGAAACAAGAAACGAGGAACTTACAACAAAGAGAGAGAGGTGCAATTCCCAATCTCTTCAGGAATTGGACCGGTCAATGAATTTCCATCCAATTGAAGAATACCTAAGCTTCTGGCTTCGCATATGTCTCCAGGAATTAAACCATAGAAGGCATTGTTTCGAAGATCTAACTCTATTAGGCTACGGAAGTAGCCAAGCTCTGGAGGCATCCTTGAATGAAGATCATTCCATGATAAATTTAAGTATCTCAAGTTAGAAAAATGACCTATTTCTGCAGGAATATTACCCATGAGATTGTTATTTGACAAATCCAGTATGCGGAGAGATTCAAGGAGTCTGCTTGAACCTGGCGGGATGGAACCCATCAGTCCATTTCCTGAAAAATCTATCTCTTCCAACCCCAAATTAAATAAACCCGCAGGTATGCTACCATTAAAGCTATTACCCCGCAACCGAATCACTAACAACTTTGTACTGTCGGTCAGTGAAATGGGAATACTTCCAGTAATTCTATTATTAGACAAGCTCAAGTGGTTGAGGGATTTCAGGTTACCAATTGATGAAGGCAGAGTGCCTGTCAAATCATTGTTTGAGAAATCAAGAAATTCTAGAGTGCTTATATTACCAATCCACATAGGGAAATCACCTGTCAGCATATTATTTGATAAACTGATAAAGCTCAGAGAATTCAATATTCCAAGAGAGCCAGGCAATGTTCCCATGAATTGGTTATTGCTGAAATCCAACCTGCTTAAATGTGGGCAGAAGCCAATATCCCAGGGTAGTGGTCCTGAAAAATGATTGCCTTGTAATAGGAGCTCCTTCAAGTTATGCAGGGCAAGCACTCCTTCTGGTATAGATGCAGAAAATGAATTATGCGAAAGATCCAAAGTCCTAAGCCTTTTCAATGCCCACATCCCATCAGAAAAACCGAGGTCACCGGAAAAATGATTGTTGGATAGATTAAGAGTGTTCAAATAGGAACATCTAGCCAGTGAGCTAGAAGAAATTGACCCTTCAAGCATATTGCTAGCCAACGAAAGGTATCGTAAAGATAAACAGTTTTGAAAAATATCATCAGGGACTGGTCCTGAGAGTGAATTCTCAGAAAGATCAAGAAACTTCATTGAACTCATATTCAGAACAGGAATGAGGCCTGAAAGACCATTGTTACTCAGGTTAAGCCTTTCCAGGCTACCAATAAGACCAAGTTCAGGATTAATATTACCCGTAAAGTTGTTATTTGAAAGCGATAGTACCTTCAAATGCTTCAACTTCTGAAGCCCTCTACCAATCTTACCAGACAATCCCAAGCCATCAAGTGATACCTGAGAAACACGACCATTGACAGGACTGCACTGTACGAATCTCCATGAACATGGGAAGTCATCATCTTCGTTCCAGGATTCAAGATGTGAAGCTGGGTCTTGAAGCTCTGATTTGAAGACTATTAGACCTAAGACATCATCGTTCAGTTGAATAGAAGCATTGTCAGTATCCGAAATGCATCCCTGCAACTGCCAAAACAGCAAGTATAACACCAGTTTCAGAACGTTGATTTTCATCATTCGCTTCTCTTTTTTTGAAATTACGTTTTTGCTTAGCTTAGCAACTGGAAGACATTGCTGTAAGATATCGCATGAAATCAGAGAAATCTAGTGCGGGAAACTGTTGGATCATGCACTAGCAATTTTGAAAATGACTTGACTGTGCTCACGAGAGGGGTTGAAATTCGCGAGCAAATTACATTTTTTCTTTGAAGTTCATCGAAATTATGTTTAACTCCCTAGTATTTTTGAATTGAAAGAACCATTGTTAAATTTTCAGAAAGTGACAAATATCCCCAAAGACTAGCAAACATTATGCGATAATGTGAAAAATAATACTACTAATACAAATCCCTAATCTTGTATGTAAAATATTGATTTATAAACTTTTTATTTAGAAAAATAAACTAATTTAATACTTATATTTAAATTTCAAAAAAAATAATAATTTAGATTTAACGTTAAAATTTATTCAGAATTTAGATTAATTCAAAATTAAAAAAAAATTACTTTAATTATATTTTATTAAAGAAATATGAATTACTCATACAAACTAATATGATAATATTATACTATTATCATATATTTTATATATTTCGCTCACTTTTACTCCCATAAAATTTTGTACTATTGTAAAAATATAAAACATATAATAATACAAAATCATTACATTAATTTATACAAATAATTTTTTTATGCATGACTCTACTATTGGAAAGAAAATATTTTTAAAATTAATTACGTATATTATTAACTAACAAAGATTCAAATGACATCATGTCATTGACCAACTATGGAAATGGCATTTAAAATTGAAAAAAAAAATTATATATAATAATTAATAAAAAGTAGTATAAAATTTTAAATAAACAATAAAATATAATTAAAACTTAAATACTAAAAATTTTTAGTTCTATAACAATGAATTTTAAAAGTTATGAGATAGCAAATTAATGTACTATAAAAAAGAAAAATAAATATTTATTAACAAATAGAGGG
Source organism: Melia azedarach (assembly GCA_028052125.1). Taxonomy (NCBI): domain Eukaryota; kingdom Viridiplantae; phylum Streptophyta; class Magnoliopsida; order Sapindales; family Meliaceae; genus Melia; species Melia azedarach. The sequence goes on along the minus strand of CM051396.1, from coordinate 6,793,145 downwards.
GTTATAATGAAATTATTGATGATAATTGAGGCCCGAGAATGTTAGGAGCGAATGGGGAAAAAGATAATTGGTCCCATCCAACGAGACGTCTGACAATTCCAACCTCAAAGCAAGGCTTGCATTTGTCTGTAACTGGCAGCTTCAGCCTTGCCCGTGACTCAATTTGTCGTCTCTTTCAGCTTCTTTCCTCTGCCTTACTTTTGTGTTGGCCCTTTTTTTCTATTTATTTATTTAAATAATTGGATATTTTCATATACCTCCCCTAAAATTTATAAACTTAACAAATAAAGAGAATATTTATAAAATTCTGTAAAAACCCCTTTCATTACAATACAATATTGTAATTTACTTTTATTTTTATTCATTAACAAAAAAAATAATTATTATTGTATGAAAAATAAAAGTAAATAAATAAAAAAATAATTGAGTTATATTTTTAGTAATATATATTAATGAGACTATTTTGATTATTTAACACTTTTCAACTATTAATATTAGATGAATTAGTCTCAGAGTGCTCAGTTCAGATAATTGATACACTACAGATAATTGATACACTACTTCTTAGGTACTTGTCTAAATTCGAGTTTGGAGTAAGTAAAAAAAAATAATAAAATTACTTAAGGTTTTGTTTCACTCCCTTACTTTTAAAAAAAATATTAGATGAATTAAATAAAATAAAAATATTGTAGGAAATGAAGTTTTTATAAATTGTTTTCTTTATCCATAATTTATGTAAACCTTAAGGGAGGTATGTGAAAATATTCCTTCAAATAAATAAATGAATAATAAATTCACCGGAAATCGATGAAGCTTCGGATTTCCATTATTGTCTAGAAGTAAAAAATTTTGGTACATTAAGGAACAACTTTATTTCCCTAAAATGGGGCTGCATTCAATTCATAAAGGGAATGATGATAATGTTAACTACTTTGATTTTAAAATGATTGACCATCAATTCAAAATTCCTTTATTGTTTCTTTTTTTTTAAAATATATAATATTATATGTAAGTTTGGGATAACTATATGTTATATTTAGGGGTCTATTTGGAAAATATGTGATCAATTACAACTGAAACCCAATTGCCAAATCTACTTGTAACAAGAGAAAGGTAAACTCCACTAATATTATATTGTTGTTAAGGGTCTATGAAGACTAAGCTTTGATCAATCCTAATTGAATTGAAGTACAATTTGAAAATTTACCCAAATTTGGGTTAGCTCTACTAATATCATAATGTAGATAGGAGTCTTTCCAATTGGGAAAGGGTCCATTCCACTAATATTATATTGTAATTAGGGGTCTAGGATTTTCTTTGTCTGAACAAAAAATAAAATTTACTTCTAAACACATAGTATTAGACTTTTTATTAATAAAAAAATCTATACATATTGAAATTTTGTCAAAATCAAAATTACTGTAAATTTTGTACCACCGACAAAATTTGTGTCAAATTTAAACGACATCTATCTTTAATTTAAAGAAATGTATCCTAATATAATTGTGGAATACTTGAATCCTCTGATAACATTTTCTCGTAGGAAGAAAGGTACCACCAAACTACTAGTGATTGACTTTTTTAATTAAAATTTGTAAAATAAAATATTTTTAAAAGCATTTGATAATTTCATTTTTCTCTATAATTTTGTTTTTATTATTAATTCACTACGAATGGGATTTCATGTTAAGATGGAATTTGACTTTCCCATCTTTACTTGATATAGAAACCCCTACTTCAAGTGATCAAGTCTTTATTTAGAAGACTTGTGGGCATATGGTTTTAGCTAAATTAAATCTACATATCTTTAAGGGAAAATGATCAGTTCTCTCTTTTTTTTTTCTTTTAATTTTTCAATTAGCCAATTATCTTTTTTCTTTTTTTTTTCTCAGTACTTTATTATTATTATTATTATTATTATTTTCTATGGGTAATTTAAATTCGAACTCCAAAAAAAAATGCCAGTTGTCCCCTGTATTTTTTCTTTTTTTCAAAAGAATTAGGCACTTTCCTTTTTTAATTTTTTATAATAACCCATTACTTTTTTTTATTAATTTCTTTTGTGTTATAATTTGATATAGTGGATTCAAATTCACTTCTCGAGTTAGAATTTGGATTTACTTGATCCATGTCTATTTATTTAAATATATACTATTGCACTCTTTTTATGATTTTTTTTTTAAATTTACTTTGAACACCCATAATTCAATAAAAAATTAATACAAAACATTGATCGTGAAAATTCATTATTAAAAAAAATTTAAATCAAATAAATAAAATAATATTATTTTTTGGACGCATATAACAATTTGTTTAATGTTTTGAACCGTAAAATTTTGTACAAAATAAATTTCAACGTGTAAATAGACTCAAATTTTGATCAATTATTTTATAATTGGATACGTTGAATCTCAACTTGAGTCGAGTTAAAAATGAGGATGACCCGACTCAACCCGACTTCATTTGTTTAGAAATTTTCAATTATATTCCTTTTTGGAACAAGTTGACATGTAGGTTTGAAATTTGAGCTAGGTTAAGAAAAAATTTATATAAGACAATTTTATATAGTATTCAAATTTAAAATATGGTAAGATAAAAACGAAATATATTTACAAAAAATCAAAGAGTAAAAGAAAGTGATGAAAATCGTGCGCTAATTTCACATCCAATTGATATGACCCACGAAATTTTAATATTTTATATATTTAGGGCCAATGTTGACTTACAATAAATAATAATTGAAGATATTTTAGTATTTTAAATATTTAATAATATTTAATATTTCAAATAAAATATTGTATTTTAGTTAATTATAAAAAATTATAAAATAATTTTAACCTATATATTATTTCTAATTTTATAAATAAAAATAATAATACAAATCAACAGAACTTTATTTTACCGTATAATTACAAATTAAAAATAGAGGTATATTTTATAAATTATTTTAAAACTTTTTAAAATTTATTTGTATATAATTAAAAAATGTTAAAACACACACACACACACACACATAATATATATATATATATATATATATATATATTTTGTGAAATTATCAAAGGTAAGATATGACTGCTCCAAATTCTCCTAGTCGTACGAGGTGCTTGATAAATATCAACTCTTACTTGAAATTAATCTTTACGCTCACATCGCGTATATTTTACATACATTTCATAATAGTTTTGGCTTTCATCCCCTTAAGTTTGGAATCACATTCGTTAAACTATCACAAACAAAATCACAAAATCATTAGAAGAGTACAGTGTTTACTAATAGTACTCATTATGTATCTAAAATTGCCTTTTGTGCTGCTCTAAATTTAACAACAAAATGAAAACCAATTGCTTCAGCACAAAATCTTCATTACAGACAACCTTCTCCTATTTGCGGTTCGGCGATTCTCATCTTCAAACAGGTAAAAAAGCTACCGAGAATAAATAAATAATTAACACAAAATTAATGCATAAAAGGAGTATGAGAGATGCCATCGAGCTTTACATCAATTATCATGCAAAGCCTTCATCAAATATAATCTGTTGAAGCTCTGCCCCGTAACCCTGAAAGGAGAGATATACGTTTGTCACAATTACAAGAAACTGATAAAAATAAGAGTGCAAAAACTTCGATAACAGGAGAGGCCAACAAGAAGTACGGGGTTTTCTGCACTTTCATGCAACCTTTATCGTTCTTCTCAAAAGGAAAAACTGTTTCAATGGTCTACAAATGCAATTTGGTGATACATCCAATCAAGCAATGAGTCAATATCCATCTAAATTTACAAGCGAGTAATATGAAGATCCCGGACTGGACCAACAAGTTCATGACGTTAGGTACTTGAGCAGTAAGAAACTCGAACATTAAATTCTGATGACAATCCTAGATAATAAAATATTTCTACTCACTTTCAAAGGTGAATCAACAGAAAGAGAGACCCCATGCCACCATTTAAAAGAGTTTGTAGATTGTTATAACTAATGGGTCAAGTCATATTATATATATCCAGGGAAAAGAAAAGAAATGTAGAGGAAGTTGGAAAAAGGGTAAAAGGAGACCATGGTGATCTAAGAGGGTTAGCTTTAAAATTGTTCAATGAGAACCCATATTAGAAGCTTTCCAAATAAAATAGTAACAGTGAAGACAAGATGAAGAAAGCAGTATATGCCTTCAACGTAGTGAAGCCAGATCAAGTCATTGTCACTCTCAAAAATAAGCAAAGGTCAACAGCAACAGATATTTGTCTCAAGTTATGATAAGTCCTTAAGACGAAAATTGGGAAATTTGCAATGACAAAAGTGATGTTGATTTTCGGAATTTGTACATAATGAGAGATGGAAGAATCTTTGAGTTCGTATAACGGGAGAGGCCATTGGCATTCAGGAATAAAGTTATGTTGTCAGCATCCTCTGAGAATTGAGATGTCTCATTGTTCCTTTGCCCACCAAAACCAGGAAGTAGAAATGGGTTGACTAGGGAGGAGAATTTTAGCTAACATTTAAAATTTGGTGTTGTTTGTACGTTGGACTGAGCTAGACCTTTTCTGTAAAGCCTTTTTGAAACCCATGAAGGATTTTAAGACAGCTTTTCCTTGATTTGTGGATGGCTCATTCTCCCTTTTATAAATTTTTTATTTAATATAATCACTCTCAATAATTAAACAGTAATAACAATAATATTAAAAGACAAGGCAGATTCAATCTTATGCAAGTTTTCTAAAATTTATGACGTACCCATTAATTTGGTTGCAATAATTAGCAATCCGATTTGTTATGAGAAAACTTTCCAATCGAGGCGGCTCAGGAATTGGTTTGAAGATAGGATTCGAAGGATCCTCCTCAGGCAAAGGCTCATCACCGGCAGTTTTACGTGCTTTATTCTCATCCCTACAAAACACAACAAAATCCAACTTGTGTACATGAATTATGTATTGAACATGATCATTTGCAGAAACAATAACCTCAAAAGTGAAAAATAAAAGATAAATATTAAGACAGGAAAGATGTAGCAAGAGGCACTATGCATAACACTTAACATCTAATGTGGCACAAGGAAACAGACAAGAATTTTTACTTAAATTCATAATCTTCCAAAAGACTGAAATTTTTCTCAAATGATATAGACAGGAAACCTAGAGTTGCAAGAACATATTCACGAACTCAACATCTTCCTCCCTTTCCCCCCAGTGCCTCTCATTCCCAAATATCAGTCTACCATCCATACAAATGTTAATGTTAAAAGAAAACATACAATTCACTATCATGTAAATATAAGCAAATTCACCATCTAAGAAAACATTAAAACAAGACACACATATCAGATATAAAAAAAAAAAGATCATATTCAAGAGTCAAACTGGCAACATCACATCAAATAAACCAGAATCTTACCTTCGCTTCTGAAGCCATGCTTGCTGCTGAGCTTGCTGACGTGACAGGCTCCGGTAGTAAAATTGGAACTGGAAGGAAGACATGGATCATGTTATAGTAAAATCCAAGAAACAATATAATACTAAGGAAAAAAGGACATCAACCTTCTGTTGTTCCATGGACAAATCGTCCATGCACTCAATCAGAAATTCCATATTCCTCTCTAAAAATGGATTGCTTGATAATTGCAGGCGGTCATAATCGCACTGCAACCAGAGTAAAAGCAAAGTTAAATTAGATTAGATTTTAAACTCGAATCTTACCATAAGGTCTAAAGTAACAATTGCTACATTACCTGTGTGACAGGTGTATCAGGTTGCAACTCGGTCATAAAAGCACTAATAAGTGCAGAATTTGAGACTTTTATCTGTAACATAATAAACCAAGGGTCATTTGTTTATTAACAGCATATCAAATGCCAACAGAAATAATAAAATCCTAAATTTTCCACTAACATGATATTTTCAATATTTGGAATCAGAAATATGTGGCAGTTAGAAGTCCAATACATAACCGAGGCTTATATTTGATCAGTTCAACTGCAAATTGATAGCTAAGATCTCACAACAGAAGTATTATAAATAAGAAAAGGTACGTTGGTATTAAGGTGTGACTTGTGGGGTTGAAGTACGTGATGTCAAATATTAGTTGAAAAAATGGGTGGGCCCCATTAGTGTTTACTGACAACTTTTTCAGCTTTATTTTAGCAGAAGCTAGTAATACCAAACATATCCTAAAGCCTTTAGACCTTATATATGTGGAAGTGGCTTTCTCCCTCTTTCTCTTTTTTCTTTTTTTTTTTTTGGCTCTTACTACATAATGACACCTCGGATCTGACAATAAGGAAAAAGATATAAGTGAATAAAGTCTTCAGGCATGTGGATGTGGTTTCATCCTCCCCACGCCCCACCACAAAAAAAGAAACAAATACGTGAAGTGTCACAGCAATTACACAATGCTATTTTGAATTTAGAAAAGTTTAAAATAACACAAGGAAACCATTAAAACTAAATAATGCAGACACAATAATAGGTTTATTTGTTTTTCCCAGAGAATAAATGATTCATAAGCTTACAGGAATTTCCTCGAAGATATCCACCCATGATAAGTTTTTCTCTCTCAACCTATTGGAATGAAAAAGGGATTAAAAGACCATGTTGCATCAAATAGTTCATATGCAAATATATTTTTGCAAAATGGACATAAAAATCCCATACTTCTCCCCGGTAAAATTGTTATTGCGGTAAAGATCCATGAAGGAATCAGAAAGCTTCAAAGCCTTAAGAGCTAAGGCGCCTTGATTGGCCCTTGAAGGGTCATAAATTATGCATACACACCGTCTAATGTTCTCCTGCAATCATCCAAAAAGAAAAATAAGGAAAAGAACTAAGATGACAAGGAGTGAAAATTAAGATTCGTTTTAAGTTCTTTCATTCATTAGTAGTTTCATTGTTCCCTTAATAGAATTCAAAGACAACTTCCTCTCATTTGGCAAATATGTGTCACTGTGCACTAAGTTAATATAGCAGAATAAGCGGTTCCTCAATAACAAGCATTTACAGATATAGTGCATAATTTAAATAACATTGAAATTGGAACTTTTATATAGAGCAATCCTGACATGGTAAAGTAAATATAAGTAAAACAAGCAGTTCAACCAAAATTTAGAACAGTAACTGTAAGGCTCTTCTTATCTAAAGCTATCCTGCAGTATCCAAAATCAATTTTCATCAAAATAGTTATCACAAGTAAAGCACCATAATTCTACACCTCAACTAACAATTATATGTTAACAGTGCATGTGCTAAGAACAGCCTAACAATTATATTGTTTGATCTATGGCAACAAGGAGCTCCACAACAAGGCTACTTGGCTACAAAAGCTAAAGGTAAACAATATTTTCTATTTTACTTGGTATCATACGATGCATTGACTTGTAATGAAATGTTATTTTGCTAACTTGGCATCTAACATTTTCCTTCAAAATGAAAAAATGGAACCACAAGTCTCAACCCAATATAAAATAAAATCAATAGGAAAAGGGCAAGAAAGCCCAAAAGTAATGTAAGTAACATAATGAAACCACTAAATAATAAAAGCCAAAATTCATAAAGATTGATATATATTGGTAAGAATTGCGCTCACTGAAACCCCTATATTATAATCATAATCCGCATCAAAACAAAATGAAATTAATGGGACAAGGACAAGAAAGACTATAGGTAAGCAAATAACCATAACAATACACCTAAACAATTAAATTCTAATAATTATAGCGATTAATAAAATAGTAACACAAATATTACAAAGAAGATGATGATATCAGAAAGATTTAGTTTCATATTGATAATGAAAGATCAATAGAGTCAACAAAATCCACATATCTTCCATAAAGAACGAGGTGGAAAATTTCAAAACATACCTGGTAGTTCATAAATGTTTCAATCAATTCCACTGTTTGAAAACAGCCCAACATGGTTGATTGGTACCTGAAAATATTTGAGAAAAGGAGTAAGGTGTCACAACCGGGACAACAAATGCTTTTCATTTTTCTTATGAGAAACAAAGAATCTTTCACCTATTTAAGGAACTTTATACAGAAGTGATCAAGCAAACAACAAAAACAGAAGTTACCAGGAGCAAAAATCCCCCAGGAGTCTAAGCAGATAAAGATTCTGATAATACACAGGCAAATTAACGCAATGCAGTTTGCTAACATTGCATCAAATTATCTCATGTAGTACAGCAAGCAACTTTCTGCTTTCTGCCAGTTTTAGTGGGGTTAAGGTGATGAGCAGATATTAAGCATATAATTGAAGATTTGAAAGAAATTTAAGACTAAATGTGGTTAATACTAAGGGTATTCGGACTGTTTTCTGGTGGGAACAATGTTATGGGAGAAAAAAAAGAGATGATTTAGGCATCGCACAGAAACTACCCTGGCCATTGCACCTGGGGTGATTGCACAAGACAAATAACTGGTGACATCAGAAGTGGGAATTTAGAGTAATTTATCCACTAAGGCCTCAAAGAACAACTTATGAACCTATATAAAGAGAGCTGAAACACAATCTTAAGAACATTAACTCTAATTTTCAAGTAAAATCTCAACCTTCCTGATATTATTCACTAACACATCCATATGTATGTGTGTGTATGTATAAATATATAAATTCACATAGTAGATTCACAATTATATATGTATAGTTACAAGTACATTTTTGTTTCCCCTCTTGGGTTTCACTTAGTGGACAGCTGGTCCACATAATTGTTCTGATTCTTCGTCTTTATAATAAATAACTAAAGAAAGATCCCAATAAAAGTATAAAATATTTCATACAATGACGCTAGAAGGATAATGAAATAAAACAATTTCTAACTTACAACAATTTCTAACTTACAACAATTTCACACATCTCAAGAACTTTTTCAATTGTCAAATCACTGCAATAATGCAATGAGAATAAGCTAAATATTTATAGTCTTATTAAACTATTTCAGATCTTATACACTACCTTAGAAATGCCGTATTTGCTAACTAACACAAGGAGCAAATTTACATTCTACCCAAAATTTTGAGAGATACAATACCAAAAAGAATAAACAAATTGAATGCCTTCTTCAATCTAAATTCTAGACACCCCCTTCAGAAGCTTCATCAATCCAAAAAAAAGTACCTCAAGAACAAATAATTTTCTTCATTAAATAACTAATTTCCTCATTTTCTTTAATTTGTTGCATGGGTGAGTGCGATTGGGGTGTGTGGAAACTTAAAAAGAGAGTAAGAAAAAAAAGTAAGATGTCACATTCAAGCTGGAAATATAACAGCTTAGAAAACCCACAATATCTATTTCCCCAAACTAATTAAGAACAAGAACACAAAATTATATGGCATGCCACTTTTACATCTCTCCCTAAATATTAAATAGCCTATTAAAAGCTTTTGCCTCAATATATCTGACAGCTGCAAGAGTGCATATATGACAGCTTTGATACAATTTCATAAATCATAGAAAATAGGACTCCAAACTTATAATAAACAAGACAAAATGCCACACCTCGTTTCCGCCCAGAACAAGGGTACCGGCACTAGGAAAATCAGCAGCATATGTTTATGACATCACGAGAGCATATTTAATGGTCAATAAATTTGGCACTTAATTGGAACCTCAACACAGTCAATTTCAGGATAATTTAGATCCTTCGTTTCATACTTTGGAAGACTCTTAAGAGTTAAAACTAATAAATAAAATAAAAAGGTCTAGCAAAACAAAATTCAAAAGAGCATCATTAGACACATAATTCCTATAAGTCAAGTTACCATCCAACAGTGTTGTTGTCCACATTAACCTCTCTCAGACACCTCATCATTTCAAGCTGGTAATTGGCACCATCAGCTTCAATCTCTTCATCCTCTTCCTGGATCTGTATTTTACATTTCAGGATGACAAAAAGAATAAGCAATAGTCACTAAAAATACTTGCAAAAGATAGAAAATCTGAACATGAAGATTATATAAACTGCAGAAATCGGCCTATCCTACCGGGAAGGGGAAACAGTTGGTAACTTCAAGAACACTGCCAACATCTAACCCAAGAAGTTGTCCTGTCACCAAAGCTGGTGAAAACTCCTTGCAGTGTTTGATTATCTTCAGTACAACCTGTTTCACAGAAGAAAACAAAGAATCTAAAGCATGCTCCTTTTTTCTGCATAAAACATTTACATTCATTAACTATTAGCACATCCAAGAGTGCTTTGGTCATGGCCATAGCACTAAGCACTTTTGCTTTCAATTTTGTAATGTTTGGCTCCAATAAATAGCATCATTAAAAATTCAGCGTGTGTTTTTTTTTTTTTTTCAAGAAGCACAGGACAAAGAAAAACACTTGATAGACTCATTTCCAGGAAGCACTTTCTCTAAATATTCTTAGAGAAAAGTGCTTTTACTCAGAAGTGTTTCCCACAAAAGCATTAAGTCCCCGCAGCACTTAAATTGATTAACGGTACCCGATTGGATGTTAAAAAAAAAAAACTCTGAACCACTGCAACTTATTAGGATACAAATTGAGCAATACGAAATTTATCGGTTACATTAATATAAATTGGTGACGAAAATCAGCAAATTACTTTCAGAACAAAATAAAAGAAACAGAGAAAATACCAGTCCCTCAATCTGAACAACTCTAAGAGGCGGAGCAACCTCCTCCGTAGCTGCAACTTGGAGAAAAGACCTAGCCATTGCTGCGTAGCAAATCAAAACCCAATTCATAAATCATATACAAACAATGAAACGAACATATAAATCTGGCAAGAAAGCGAGCGGAACACGTACAGTTTGCCATTTTCGACGGAAATCTGACGGAGGCTCTTTTCTCTACTGCCCTACGCTTGTGGAAAAACCCTAGTTGTTTGTCAGGCTCGGCCTCAGGAACAAAGAAGGTTCTTTTGCTACTGAAGAAGGGACCGAGATAAATTTAAATGAAAAATAATTCAAACCGGATCAATTTGTAAAACTAACCCAAATTGCCAGCAAAAGACTAAAACCAGGCGGTCGGCACTTCCCGGTTCGAGTTTTGTAAGGCGTTGTATTGTTTGGACCGGACCGAAGTGTGCTGCCTAGGGTTTAGCTGTTGGTAGCGTTTTTTTTTTTAAAAAACATTTTTAGCAATTTGAAATTAATGTGACTCGTAAAATAATTTATATTTATTGTGCGAACATGTATCACTGACAAAAATATAATAACAAATAAATAAACACCACTTATTATTATTTCATTAACTTTTTTAAAAAGTAGATTTATTTATTAATTCTCACAAAAAAATATTTATTTTAGGAATAAAAACGAAGTAAGTTGCGATAAAAATTAAAGTATACCTAAATTAAAGGTAGCAAATGGGTCTATGTGAGCTTTTGGACTGAGCTGACATGACACGTAAAGTAAAATATGTAAGCTCAGTTTAATCCACAGTACGATATATTGTGCAATCACACCGACTCGGTCTATTAGAAATCAGCCCACATAGGTTATACAGTACTAATGTACATAGTAAATAGTAATATTATACATAGTAAACAATAACTATTATTCACTGTTTATAGGCTGAACAGTAGCCCACAAATTTTTTTTCTCAGCCCATAAGCTTTTTTTTCTCTGCTCAATCTGTGAATAGTGTCATACCTCGGTATTGTTCATGAGCTAGGCCATAACGTGCTCGTGCCAGCCTGTCCGTTTTGCCATCTCTAACCCAAGTCTCCACTATATTTTATTTTAACCCTCACTCTCATTTTATTTTTCTATAACTTTTAATAAATTTAATTAGGTAAAGATGAAGACTCCATTTATATGAAATAACTTAATGTGCCTACTTCATTTTCTTATTTTATTATTTATATAAAAATAATTATAAATTTTATAATCTAAGAAAAAATAATAAAATAATCAATTAAAAAAGAAATAGAATAAAATAGAATAAGAATTAGAATTTTTAAGTTAGATTGAGGTATGTTAGGAATGATAAAATTTTAACTAAATTCGGATGAAAATTTTGAATTCATTGAAGGTATTTTGAAAATTACAAATATTTTTATTAAAATGGGAAAAGTCTACGTACCTCCTCTGAGGTTGGTGAAAATTGATAGAAAATTTGTAGAAAATAACACAAACCTTCCCTATAAATAATAAATTTCCTAAAATACCCTAAATTTATTTTAAAATTATAAAATAAAATCATTTTGATTAACTACTATATCTCATACCCTAACCACTATACTAAAACAAATTTTAATAATATATTTTTTAATTCATAATAAATAATTCTTTTGAAAATACATATATAGTAAAATCTATAATGATTACAATTATTTTGCTACTATAAACAATTTATAATTCAAAAATAATTTTACAATTATTAAAATTTTATATTATAACTTGAATTTACACTTATTATTATCATTAAATTATAAATTTTTAAAATAATTATCATTATTTAGATTTTTTAAATAAAATAATTTATTTTATTTAACAATTACTTAAGAAATATTTTTTTAAAATTATTAATTTTAGAATAATTTTATTTTTTAACCATTTAAATTATTTTCTTTATTAATTATTTAAAAATAATTTTATTATTATTTAATAATAATTTTAAACTCAAATTATTATATAGATTTTTTTAATTATAAGTTTTATAATAACAAAATAATTTTATTTATTATAAAAATTATTAAATATGCATTCTCAACAGAATTATTTATTAAAAATTAATATTTTATTTAGGTCGATATAGGAGGATTTAATTTTTGTCCCCGGAGGTTTTAAATCTTAGACAAACATATATAGTTATAATTTGTAATATTGTTCGGTTCACTTTTTAACTATTATTATCTATCTATGTGAGCTCATAAAGGTTTATCATATTAGTTTATTGGTGATTGCATTATGCCTAACAAGAAAGCCCTTAAAATGTTCAAGAATTCTCTTTCCACGTACAATTTCATAAAATAGAATTATAGGATTACATTCGTGGTATCAAAAATATTCAAGAAATATGTATTGTATATTGAGTCATTTGTACCATTTATGTTAATTTTTTGTGGTGTTTTACAGGTTATAAATAGTTCGATACAACAAAAAGAAAGTTAAATCTTATATGAGCATTGATTGAGCTGAGTATGCTACGTTAGATAGCTTCAACTAATAGTAAGCCAATATTTAATATATAATATTTGATTATTTATTTTGAAATTAGAACATATTGGAATGTGGTTTATGTAATGTGTTACATAAAAGATATTGTAGAGAATATTAAGTAATTATAAAGGATGTAGGCAATTTAAGTTTTCGCTTTATTTAAATTTCATTAACATATATAAATATATATTTATTTTGCCTAATCAAATGTAATTTAAAATTTGTAAACAGTCATAACAAGTTCTAAAAAAGCTTTGATGTTAGGTATTATTCTTTTGTTGATTTGAGATGGAGTTATGTGGTATTTAATTACTTCAATATAACTGAAATCAATAATATAAGATGTGATAATTGTATTGCTGCGTATACAATAGAATTGAATTACTAATTTATACACAAATATATATTTATTTTGCCTAGTCAAATTTAAAATTATAAACAATCATAGTATATTCTACATAAGCTTTAATTTTAGGTATTGTTTTTCTGTTGGTTTGATGTTGGAGTTACGCCGTATATATTTACTTCAATGCAACTGAAATTAACAATATATGATGTGATAATTGTTGTGATGTATGCAATTGAATTAAATTATTAATTTAGATTGTCATATATAAGCTTTTATTTTTAAAAGTTGTTGGCACATTATATGTGCATGTGGTTGGTTGTTGTTTAAACCTAAACTTTGTTATTTGCTTGGTGTTTGATGAATGTAATAAGTTGACTGTTGTGAATCTAAAATAGCTTAGCAATATGTTTTTCCCTTTTTTTTCTTGTAGGAAAAATTGAGGAAGAAATTGTTAGAAAGTGAAAATGATGATTATAAACTATTGAAGTTTAGTAATTCTTTAGAAAGTATAATATATGAAAAAGATGTTGTACTAAAATAAATATTGTATGCTTTTATCTACATTTTCTCTAGATATTGTTAATGAAATAAGATGAATATTTTTCTAATTATAAACATTATTTGATGCCTAGGCCAAACAAGAAAAGATAAATAAAATGATGGAAATTCTCTATGACTTGGTTCTCTCCTTGTTGTAATAAGGTATATATTTCAATTTTATTTGGTACCTAATTATATATATTTTGCTCAAAAAAATTTGGCAAGAAGACAGATTTAGAAAGTTCTAGATTTTAGACATTCATTGTTTTCTGGTAACATTATAAACCGTTGTTATCAGGGTTTCTTTTTAGTTTCTATTATACATGATTTTTCATTGATTTAGATAATTGACAAAACATTAGTTCCTAATGAGTTAATTACATCTAGTTGCTATTATGATAGGTTAAGGTATAAAATCTTTATTTTTTTATAGGCATTGTGCTTGATATTCAATTTTCTTTGTATAACTCAAATTTGAACTTGATATCACAAGATATTGATGTTCTTATCAATGATGCTTAAATTAATTAATTTGATATTGATCTCCAACAATAAAGTATTTTCTTCTAAAGAAATAAATTTGGGTGTTGTTTTACGAATAGTCATTTTGTCAATTGAATTAGGTTGTGAATTTGATTTTTTAACTAATATAAGTAACATATTTTACTATTGGTTTTAATACTATTCTTTTGCAAAATAACTTAATTAAAATAGCTAGCGTGTACATAGTTATTTGGGTGCCAAAAAAAGACTATGAAAACAATAGCATTTATGTTGCTGGTTTGGGTGTTATTTTACATAAAAAGGCTATTACATATCTTGATGTTATTTTGATGTTATCTTATATATAAAATAACTTAATTAAAATATTATCTTATATATAAAACAACTTAATTAAAATAGCTAGTGAGTACATAGTTCTTTGCGTGCCAAAAAAAGACCATGAAAACAATAACATTTATGCTGCTGGTTTAGGTGTTATTTTACATAAAAAGCTATTACATATCTTGATGTTATTTTAATATTATCTTACATATAAAATAACTAAGAATAAAAATAATTATGTTGCTATTTAGGTGTTGTTTTGAGTAAAAAAGAATTCTGAGTTAGATTAATTTGATAATTGTGTATAACTATTTTTTAATTAAGTTAGCTAACAACTTTGATTTTTAGATGAGTATAACTTTGATAGTTTAAATGTAAAAATATGAGATATTATTTTTATGTTTTTTTTTTGTTGTGTTGTGATAGTTTAAAAGAGAACATCAATTTCGGAGGGATAACAAAGATAAAGTTAAATTTACTTGTTGCTGATTTGTCGTTTTCTTTACAAGATTTTTTTATATGATATTAAGTGGAATTAAATTATATGTTATTTCTTATGGGATCTAAAACTTTATTCTTAAATTGTAAGTTGAAAATTATATTCTTAAAATAGTAAGAATTATGTATCGATAGTGTTGCTAAGCATGATATGTGCATTAAATAAAAAAGTTTTATTACTAGTGAAATTTTTTTTTTATCTTTTTAACATTTTATTCTAGTTATATTTGATGAAAAGACTATTAATCTAATTCCAAGCGTTAATATTATAACCTAAATAAATATGTAATGCTAATTAAATAATATATAATAAAAGCACCAAATACTATTATAATAATATAAAAATATATTGTTTAACAATAAATTATTGCAAACAAATGTTAGTTTACAATACAGTTCACATCACAAATTTATGTCAAGTTCGTTTTGATATATTTTGTTCAAAAACATGACACGGGTATATTAACTATATTTGACATTTTACCATTCATAAACAAAAAACAATTTAAATCAAGTTCGTTTGACAAACTTATGTTAAGTTAGCTTGATAATACACTATCACAAAAAAATGTTAATTTAAATCAAGTTCGTTTGACAAATATATGTCAAGTTCATTTGACAATACATTGTCATAAATTTATGATATAAGTACGTCAACTGTCTTTGACAGTTTACTATCATAAACAAACGGCAGTTTAAATCAAGCTAGTTTGACAAACTTATATTAAATTAACTTGATAATACACTATCACAAATAGAAGTCAATTTAAATCAAGTTCGTTTGACAAATATATGTCAAATTCGCTTGATAATACATGGTCGTAAATTTATGATATAAGTATGTCAATTGTGTTTGACAATTTGCTGTTAGGATCGTATGCTAATTAAAAAAGTCACAAATTTATGACTTTTTGTTCAATAACAGTTTATAATCTGTCAAGCAATACATTTCTTGACAATAAAGAAAACTCATTTTTCTAGTAGTGTTTAAAGAGACAGAGTTTTACTTAATATCTAAAAGTTTTTTCTTACTTATTTTTCTATTTTTCAAAGAATCTTGATCCCCTTAGAATTTAAGGTAAATACCCATTTCCCCTACCATTTCAGTAATACCTTTTACCCTCTACTTCTAGGCTTTTTTTTTTTAATTTTATCCTTATTAATTTAAACTTCATCAAGAGAACCATTGTTAGGTCTATTTGAACCGATTTTTTTTTTAGATTACAAAATAATTTAAGAGTAACAAGAGGTTCAAATACTAGATACAAATATAAAAGTTAATATTTTTTACTATTACACAAACTAGAGAAAATTATTATTAACTATACTCTTTTATTAATTTCATATCATAACACATATTTACTACATAAATTAAATATACTCAAAAAATATAAAATTATTTTTAAAATTATTATCTATCAATCCTAATAAATTTATTTTTATCGTAAATTTTCTTACTTTATTTTTAAAAATTAGTTCTTGTTTAAAAATATTTTTAAAAATGTTTTATTATTGTTTTTATTTAGAATATTTTTTGCACAAAATAAATTATTTTATTAAGTTTTATAATTATTAATAAGTAAAAAATATAATAATAATAATAATAATGAAATTTGAATTACTTTAAATTATGGATGAGGATACAACAATATAACAATTATTATAAAAATAAATATTTTATAATAAAAATAATTTTAGTAAAATTAATATATTAAAATTTTCAAATAGATTTATTGTTGTAAAAATAATTATAAAAAATAATAACAAAATATTTTGAATAATAATAAAATTATATATTATTACTAAACAGAATAAATTTAATTTGTAAATTAATCTTAAAAATATATTTTAAGCATATTAATTAGTTTGTAAATAGAAAAAATTTTAAAATAAACTTTTAACATATATATGATGATATATATTAATGATAATGCAAGCATTTAAGTTGTACATATGGTGGTGTCGTGGTACGCATCTTGAATTGAAATTTAAATTTTCGTGTTCAAATTTTGATAATGCTCTTAATTTTTGACGATTTTTTAGAAAATTAGTTTGATTTTGAATCAGTTTAACTTAAATTAGCAAGGGTATAATCATAAAAGACTTAGAATTAGGGGTAAATGGCATTTCTGAAATAGTATAGGGGAAAATGAGTATTTAGCTCAAATCTTAGGTTGCTTAAAGATAATTTTTCTTTTATCAAATTATCTAACACACCTAAAATCTAATAAGGCATTTACTCTTTCTATAACAGATAGGGGGTATATTATAATATCTCTAAATATAAATATAGATATAAAGATGGAAAAAAAATTCAATTACATAACACAAGTATTTATATGAAAGTTGCTATATTGGAGAAAAACCATGATTGTTAAGAAAGACAGAAGAAAATATTTACCATACACAAATTTTTGTAACCATGACTATCAAATATATCACATCATTTTTCTCACAATAATTTATCTACTTCAGATATTGGAACCTACTTTTAGTAGACCTCACTCAAATAATAAACTATTTATTTTTAGAGATTTTAGTTTATATAACAAGTAAGTTTAATCTCTTAATATATACAATAAATAGTACATATTTCTTCTAAAAATAATATTTTCTTTTCCTTGTATAATTTCAATTTCATTTCAAACAAATTAAAGTTAAATCTTTCAAAGATTTTATTTTATCCTTATAACATGAATTTTCTTGAAACAAAAAATACTAGCATGCAATAGATATAAATAGAATAGGACACTTAATTTTAGAATATAAATTCTTATTGAAAAAGGATCATAATCCAACAATATTGAGAAGAATTTGAAAGCATTTCCATATATAAAAGGTTCATTATACTCTTCTTTTTTAATTTCTAGTCTACTATAATTTTAAAATAATTGTTTTAGTTGAATTTCTTATATAGTGTTCATAATTAAAATGGTGGGATTACTTGGATTTGGCTTTTCTAACAAATTAATAAATTTGCTTGTGGATATTAGTGGAACAACCAAAAGGTTGTTTCACATGTGCATGGATGAAATGGATGAATTAGCTTGGTGGATTTTTATTATGATCATTTTGATTATTAGTAGCTTGCTTTGTGAAGTACTTATTTTTTTTTTAAAGAAAATATTTTGGATATTACAATGCAACAAACTTGTATATTGATTATATTTCTACTTTATGTACATGTTATTTTGATTTGCATATTGAGTGTTTAAATTGATAGATATTCAATTATAATATTGACATTATTTATCAATTGTAATATTTATTATTGTTATATAGTGAAATTGTAAGTTTGTTTTTCAAAATTTTTTATAACATTAAGCATATTTTTTTTACTATTATTTTGATAATTAAAAATTAAATTAGATTATTGAACAAAAAAAAAGAATGATAATACATTTAACACACGAAATTATTACTTTAACAATTTATTAAAAAAACATCCTCTTGATACTAATTATGTGTAGTAGAATATTAATAATATATAATATTTAAATAATTATAATATGTTATATAAGTCATTAAATTCTAAACACATTAAAATTAGAAATTTTAGATATTAATTTTATAGTAATATTTTTCCCACAAACTAAATTTAGTAACTCACTAATATTGTATTAACAAAATTTGCTAACATTATTTTTGCTAACACTAAAGTTTGTATCAACGTTTACTAGTTTAGACATTTTAAATATATACTACAAACTAGTATCAATGAAGTATATTATAAATATTATATAGGTGCCAATAAAAAGAGTTTCTCTTGCAGTAAATTATTTATATTGATTTGCATAATGTCATATCATATATTTAGATATGTATTTTGTCTATTTATTTGTATAATTTATGATGATTCTTAGAACTAAAAGAGATTCTTATATGTATGAGGATTGGATTTGAAGAATATCATAATAAATTTAGATCAAAACTTTCGATATTGATAATTAAGTTATATAAATTTGCCTAGTACATTTTAATTTTAATGGTCATAAAGGTTTTTGATATGCAAGGAATGATTTTAATGTCTCACTTTCGGCCTATGAATATATATAAAGGTTTATTAGTTAAGTTTAATGCGTTTGTGCTACTTGATATTTATAAGTTAAAGAAGAGTTGGATAGTGATAATTTTGTAAAACCTCTACATTTTATCAAAATCATATTGTGGGACATATTAGTTATTTAATGACTATTTATGACTCAAAAAGTATTAATATTTATATATTAAATTACAGTAAAGTTTGATAATTGATATCTCACTGTATTTTTAAATATATTGAAGAATGTTAGAAAATGTGATCAATATATCAAAATATAAGTCTCACTCATGGTGAATTTCATTATTATTTAATTGGATTTGAGTTACTTGTTTAAATTTTATTAAAAAAAAATTGTATATTAGTTGAAAAGTTTAATATATGTCAGTTTTGAACTATGATTATTAAATAACAATTTATTATATAACAGTCTTGATGACTATTAAAATTAATACTTATATGAGTCAATATTATACTATAAATATAAATAAAAAATATTAGTACAATAATAGAAGAAAAATATAAGAAAGAATCAATTCTAATATATAAGGTACGTTTTTTGTTATACATATATTTTCACAAATAAGGTACTCAAAATTAATTATTGTCGACCTTTCATAAACTTATTTGGATCGCGTTATAAATGTCTTGGTTAAACCTATTAACAACCGTAGTGAAACTTTAACTTTTGAATCTTGGTTAATTGAATTTAGAAGCTTATTAAAATTTTGTTAATTTTTTGAAAAATATATAAATAATTATAAGAACAATTAATCATTATATGCTACATGTCTTAAATTATAAAAAAATATTCTATACTCTCCTCTAGTTTCGCCTGATTACCTAATATTTTCCTATTGTTGCAAAATATTCTGATATATCCCACTGTTAATTGACTTAATTTTTTTTAATATTATAATCCTAGCTACATTGATAGTGAAATTAATATTTTAAGATATTTTCACTAAAATGACTTTAATTGGCTTAATAATATAATAAATGGGTATCTTTTATGTTTTAATGGACCCAACCAATATAATAAACTAAAGAGATGGTTGGTGCTCCTAATATAATAAATTAATAAAATAAAAAAGAAAATTAGGTACCGTATATGTTTTCTCTTTTTTTTTCTTTTGCATATTTTTCTCTTTCTTCTCTACCTCTTGTCATCTAGCTTTCTTCATCCATTTTTTCTTGATATTATGACTAATCAAAAGAAAAAAAAAAAAAGAGAAATCCAGAATCAAATATTGCATAAATCCAAAGTTAACAAATACAAAATCATAATAGAAAAAAGGTTTGAAACAAAAGTAGACAAAATCAAAATTAGACAGCAACAAAGTCGATCTTTTACGTGCACATAAAAGATTCTTTTAAAAAATCTGTCTAGAGAAAAATAATATAATTTAAAAATTTCACAAATATTAAAAAATTATCTTTTCAAAATATATCTTCTCTCCTAAAATTAAAAGAAAAAGATAAATAATAAATCTAAATAATGACTTTTAATGGCCTTTATTAAGCTACAAAAAATTGTAAAACATATCTCTCCAAATTACTCTCATATAGATATAAATATTTGATAAAACAAATTCTTTTTCAATTGATAAATTAAGCTTTTTGATAAAATATATATATTATTGTTACCCACTAATTAAAAAACTAGCACATGAAAAATATAATATACATTGTAAAAAATTTATAATATTACCGAATTGAAAAATTAAATATTTTTCTGTCAAACTCTGTCATTCCAACTACAAATCGATTAACATCAAGTTAATTTGCAAATCAACACCAAACTCTTCATTATGGATTTTGAGAATAAAAAAATTGCTTTCAAAACAAATTTGCAACACTATTTTTACACTAATTCTTTATGTGAAAAAAATAATTATAAATTTGCTTTAAGAAAGAAGAAAGATCACATGCCTAATATCTTAATTTCTTCATACGTTCCAATAAAAAAGAGGATACTAAATCCAAATCTAAAAAGAGATTTTCAAAAGCTTGATGATTATGACAAAAGAATGGTGGTTACATTTCTCTAGGAATGGTGGCCAAATTTCTCTAACAGGTGATTGATGAAATCTGTTTCATAAGCTTGTATTTTATTTATTCTAATAGCAAATTGAAGACAAGGATGGTAGGGGTTTGGTCCGTGAATGGTGACAACAAGATGACTAGAAAGGTGGTGCTAGTGATGACATAGTATTTACGTTTTTTTCTTTTTATTTTTGAGCTTATTATTATTCTTTTTCATATATAGAGTTTGTGAAGAAAGGGGATGGGAAGAGAAAAAATAGTAATATTAATAAAAAAAATAAATATATAATGTACACATGTCAAATAATATTTTTATGTAATTATTACACTTGTCAATTTCTTAAATTTTTATTTTTATTTTATCAAAAGAAAATTTTATTTCTTAAAAGACAATTTTTCTATTAACTTAATAAATGATTAGACACAACAAAAGTATTTTTGAAACAATAGGGAAAAGTTGGATAATTTCATCAAATTGTAAGAGGGTCCAGGGCATTTTGCCAAATTTTCATCCAAATGATATTACATTCATTAAGTAGGTGATGAGATAGTGTAGCAAATGATTTTAAAAATTGTCACAATTGTAATACTCACTTGATGAATATTATACTACCCGCTTAATGACATCATATTATATAGAAATTTAGGATAACAAATATGAAATATGTAGCATTGTTCAAAAGTTATATATCAAGACCTTGCTAAAAATTATTTCAAAAAGATGTAAATTATCACAAGAATGAATTGATATGGTCCTCTATATTAGGACAAATATTGAACTATGAATGAAAAAAGATGTCAGAAAAGCATACTGATGAGTGATTAAGAGATCCTAATTTTTCATTAAACAAGACTCTAATGACCTTTTGCCTTTCCATCCCTCGGATACATAAAGAAATAGGATAGAGCTTTTGGATCTTTTATGTTATTCAAAGAATTGAAAAATAGTTTTTTCATATTGTCAAATAGTTGAACAATGAAAATAGATAATTAATGCTTAGTTGAATTGATCGGATAACATAGGAATAAAGTTTAAGTCTCTAGGACTATTTAAAGTGCCTCAATTGCATATATTATTTCATTTTAACTTGAAACGTAAGTGATGATAAATGGCTCATCTAGTGATGACCTTCTTTCAAATTCTTTGAACTTCTCAAAACATTTTTGCATAACTTAGCTACCCTTTTTACTTCTTTTCCCCCCTTTTCTCATTACTAACATACTACTCATATAGGATCTAGTAATATTACTTTTTTTCACATTGCCCAAAAGTTTATGCACAAATTAAAGCAATTTTTGATCTCAATGGAAGATAATTATATTCTTCAAAACTCAAACTATTCAAATCTTATTAGACAATATTGGTAAAACTTTCACGGTAACTAAAACTTTTTGACTAAATCTTCTCACGTTATTCAATACTTGTTTAATAAGTATAACTCAAACTTAAAGTATGTTACCAATGAAAATATTCTTTCTAAATAATGGTTTATTGCATTTTTAATACAAAATTAGCTCTCTTTTGTTGCCAAACAAGTTGTTGGTCTTGGTTGTCCCCCAAGGCGCGTGATTGTAAGGGTTTGGGGTCAATGATAGGGTACTTGTTGTATTTAGTTAAACAACCGTAAACCCTAATGATTTAAATAGCACTCACATTCTAGCGGTCTTTCTCCGCAACACTTCTGTCTTTCTTTTTTTATTTTTATTTATATTTATATTTTTCATTTCTTTAAACCCCAAATACAGAGAAGCATCGTCTCTAGTTCAACCTCATCTCCAATTGAGCTAGGGTTTAGTTATACTTGTTCCTTAGATCATATCCTCTGTTCAATTTTAGTTTCTTTTCCTCGAATATGGATCTCCCTAGCCTTGCTCTCGTCCTCCAAGCTGCTCTTAGCCCCAATCCCGATGAACGCAAAGCGGCCGAGCAAAGCCTCAATCAGGTCCTTTTATTGTTTTATTCATCAATTCAATTTAAAGTCTTTTCTGCTCTATCTTATTCGTATTTTTTTGAATTATTAATAGTTAATGAATCAGTTCTGACTTGAGATATTTCGAATTATTTGATTATTCTTGAGTTTCTTTAATCAGAATTGTTTATATTATCAGACGGATTGATTGGAAAGAAAATAAGATTGTTGTTGGTTTAGTTTTCAGTGATGCCTCCGTTCTTTCTATTATACTTCCCAGATCAAGCTGAAGCTTGATAGATGCATTGGCTGATTTTAGTTTGATCGGTGTTTCATTTTTTTGTCCTTTTCAGTTTCAATACACCCCACAGCATCTGGTAAGGCTGTTGCAGATCATTGTGGACAATAACTGTGACATGGCGGTGCGGCAAGTGGCCAGCATTCATTTCAAGAACTTCATTGCCAAGAATTGGGCGCCACTTGAGCCAAGTATTGATCCTTTTTTGATATTCCAACTGTTGAAACCATTCCTCATAGTTATTACTACTTATTTTTATGTCATCTATTTTAATTGTAGATGAGCAACAGAAGATCTCGCAGGGTGACAAAGACATGGTGAGGGATCACATTCTTGTCTTCGTCGCTCAAGTTCCCCCATTGTTGAGGTGATTGACAATTCCTTTATCTTCCCTGTTCTAAAACTGTTGTGTTGCCATCTTTTCTACTTTTAGTTTGTTAATGTTTTAACATTTTGGCCTTTATAAAGAGTTTGTATATATATTTTATTTACTTGCAAATGTATGCACATGCTTGTATTCCACATGCATGTTGTAGTTTCTTCACTGTAAATTAAATTTGGCATTCAATGCTTGTTGTGGGGTAAACTGCTAACTATGTTTCTCCCTTGATTTTAAGTTTAGTTTAGCATGTCACGAGGCTTAATTGATTTGATATTATTGGACATATTGTGTAGGGTACAGCTGGGTGAGTGCCTGAAGACAATTATTCATGCTGATTATCCTGAGCAGTGGCCACATCTTCTAGACTGGGTGAAGCATAATTTACAAGATCAGCAAGTTTATGGAGCTCTGTTTGTTTTGCGGATTCTTTCTAGAAAATACGAGTAAGTACAAATTCTTTATACAAGTAAGGTAATATATATTTTCATGTATCAATATTTGCAGATTAAAGTTTAATATTGTAATTTATGTTTTTGTGAATGTTTGAAGTGCATAAGTTCCTTTGTTGTTCTCTGATGCATACTTTGGGTTTGAAATTGCTTCAATTGTCTTAAGCTATTCCAATCTCTACTCAGGTACCAAAGTACAGATAATACTTCTATGAAAGGATATAGAATTTATGAGTAAGTAGAACTATAATTTCATAAACATGGTTGACTTGGTTTCTTTGTTAATATATAGGTGGATATAAGTTAAACTACTCTTTGGGCAGTTGAGATGATAGTGTGGAACTAATCTTGCTAAAAAAATACATAATGAACTACGACATTGTTGCAAAAGGTTTTTTTTCCCCTCTCCCCATACATAACTATACATGGAACATCACTTAATAAATTATTAATTTTCTGATTACACTTTCTTATTCTCCAAAAAAAAAAAAAGAAGGTTTTCCCACATTCTTCAATGCTTGCAGAAGACTATATGCCCAATTTGTTGTACTAAATTTATCCAATTCTTTGTTGTTCTAGGTTCAAGTCAGATGAGGAGAGGACACCAGTTTACCGCATTGTTGAGGAAACGTTTCATCATCTTCTCAATATATTTAACAGGCTTGTCCAGATTGTCAACCCATCACTGGAAGTAGCGGATTTGATCAAGCTTATTTGTAAAATATTCTGGTCGTCTATATATGTAAGTTCATGTTGAGAATTATACAAGTGCACCTTCTTTTGTTGAGGTTTTTATGATCAATTTTGCGTTTAGATGGGGTATTAAAGTCTTTTTTCATTTTTTATATTAAAGTGTAGCCCATTTGGTTGTCAAAATTCATTTCCTTTCTGATGTTACTTCGATCTGGCTCACATTTTGTACATATATTTTGGGTTCAAAATGTCTTTCCATTTCTTTTTGCTGCTTTTGCTTTTTTAAGGTTAAACTTGTATCTTGATTGTAAAAGAGTCCATTCCACAACTGTTGTTATACCTTTGGTAGGGAACAAGCTGTGCCTTCATTTAAGATACTTTATCTAACTGCTCACTGTGTTGGAAGAATAATATTTGTACTTACATCTACAGTATTTGCATTAGTATCAGAATATGTGCGTTTGATAAATTCCATTTCAATTTTTTTCTTGTATCAAATTGTTAGAAACATCATAGTCATAGGGAGTTCCAGTAATTGTTCTCACTTTTGTCAATGTAAAACTGTGTTTTGATCCCTCTTACTGTAGACGGAGCAGTAATGTTCTGCTGTAGTTGGTTCATACCTTAGCAATGTTGTTTTGCTGATAGTGGCTGTTTATTTGTCTTATATTGTGTTTTTAGGGCACTTTTATCCTATTCAGAAATTCCGTTGTGCTTAACACATTCTTTTATCACTGAGAAACGAGTTACAATTTACAGATAGTTATTGGTTTACTTTTTTCTTTGCTTTTCAGTTGGAGATACCGAAACAGCTTTTAGATCCAAATGTTTTCAATGCTTGGATGATTCTTTTCTTGAATATTTTGGAGAGGCCTGTTCCCTCAGAAGGTGAACCTGCTGATCCCGAGCTAAGAAAATCATGGGGTTGGTGGAAGGTGAAGAAATGGACAGTTCACATATTGAACAGGCTGTACACCAGGTAATTTTATTTTAAAAATTTGGAATGAGTTTTCAGTAATTAGTGTAAGCCTTGCAGCATGATGTCTATTCCTGACTATACCTATATTGTGTTTCAGGTTTGGAGATCTGAAACTTCAAAATCCAGAAAACAGAGCTTTTGCCCAAATGTTTCAGAAGAATTATGCTGGGAAGATCTTGGAGTGCCACTTAAATCTGTTGAATAGGATCCGTGTTGGTGGCTACTTACCTGATAGAGTTACCAACCTTATTCTTCAATATCTAAGCAATAGGTATGCTCTATTGTTTCAAATATATAATATATTCCTTCTTTTTGGTTTTAGTCTGCTTCTCTTGCATGCAATCTTTGTCGGAAATATTAATTATCAGTGAATTGTACCATATCTATAACTGTCTTCAATTAAACTTGTGTATTTACCCTGTTCAGTAGGACATGTTTATCCATACTTTAAGGCATACTTTAAGGCTATGAGTCTGGGTAACAAAGCAATGAAGTCTGGGTAACAAAGTAATGAAGTCATGGTTTTGATGAGCAATGTTTGAAAAAGAATAGATCTGATTCGTCTGCATATGTGCTTTCTCTGCATGATTTTCCCTATCACCTTCTTGGACTTCAATTATAAATGTTTGAACTCATATTTTGTTTAGTTAAGAGGTATCTTTCTTGCGTATGTCTTCTTGGCTGGCTGATCAACTTGCCATATTTTTCAATTTTAATTTCTAGAAAACAGCCAATTCAATGATCATATTCTCTCTCAAATGCTTTTCCGTGTCATTAGAATAGCGGGAAAAAGTGAAGCACCAATAAGTATGTGGAAAATAGACCCTATGGTTTGTTGCAGACTGCAATTTAGAATGCGCGCTAACCTAAATGTACAAAATCAACATTGGACCAGAGACTTTGTGCACAATTTCCCAAAATATATGCATCTTGGATTGTTGCATTACTACTTCCGGCATATAAGTTCCACACTAGAGAATCATCAGGAATAAATTAAAGGAGCCCTCGATCAAAAACTGCTGATTATGCTTTGCAGGATTTTAGTTGGTGTATCAGGGCATCATCTAATTCTACTGACCTGTCTTTGTTTGCAACTAGATTCATTTCTTTCTTTGCAATGCGCAAGCCTGAGTATTTAAACAAAAGTGAGAGATCCATTGTAATTCAATAATGCACAGCCCCTAGGTTTTTCACATTCTGGAAACTTTAGTCAACTTGAGTGAAGAAAATGAATTTGATTTGATTCATGATGCTTCTATCCAAGATTCGGCTTGACAACTTTGCATCTTTCCTTCAAGCTCGTGGACTTTATAAAGCTATTTACTATTAAATGATATGATTACTTCACACATTGCTTTTCTGTTCTAGTGTTGTTAGCAATACTCTTAGTGCAACAACTTTTTTGACCTTTAATTTTATTTTTTGTTCTTTTTCAGTATTTCAAAGAATAGTATGTACAACTTGCTGCAACCACGACTTGATGTCCTCCTCTTTGAAATAGTATTTCCTCTTATGTGCTTCAATGACAATGACCAAAAGCTTTGGGAGGAAGACCCACATGAGTACGTGAGAAAAGGCTATGGTGAGTTTTCAAAATCTGCTTCAATTTGTTTGAAAACCTGGGTTGGGAAAGGTAGTGTATGTATTCCGTTGCCTTGCTGCAGATATCATCGAAGATTTATATAGTCCGCGGACTGCATCCATGGATTTTGTCAGTGAGTTGGTTAGAAAACGTGGAAAAGAGAATCTTCAAAAGTTTATTCAATTCATTGTGGGAATTTTTAAGAGGTATTCTTTAATGTTTCGGGTCTATTATATGGTTTAATATGATTTAGTGTTCTAATAATTTTTAATTTGGACTGTTGTTCTTGATTAGGTATGATGAAACACCATTGGAATATAAACCATATCGACAGAAAGATGGTGCGCTGCTTGCTATCGGAGCTCTTTGTGACAAATTGAAACAAACTGAACCCTATAAATCTGAACTGGAGCGCATGTTGGTGCAACATGTTTTCCCTGAGTTCAGCAGTCGTGTTGGTCACCTCAGAGCCAAGGTTTGATGCCGTGCAATGCTCAAGTGTTATGCTGGGATATTCTCTAATTTTATTTTATTTGCATATTAGGTTGACTTTTTCAGTGCTTTTGTGTGCATTGAGTTTCAACTTAGTCTCTCCATTATGTATTCCAAAAACATGAATGTTGAATATGTATCACTACTGCAACAGGATTCTTCTATCTTTGACTGTTAAACTTGGTGGAAAACATACTGGCTTATGATCTGTTAACCAGAGCAGCATTAACATTATTAGTTCATTTAATTTTGATAGGTTTGCATTTTATTAGTGTCATTTCTGGGTATCCCAAAAGAAAGAAAGAAAAATTACAACTGCAGCCATTTCCTTTTTGTTTGTCTTGCTTTAATCCTATCTTATTGTCCTTGTTGCTATATATATGTTTATTCATCTGCCATGTCATCCCTTAGTTTTTGGTCTGTGAATATTTTTTATTACTTAGATTTCTCATATTCATGTTATTCGGTTTCTAGATAGCAAATTTTTGTGTGTAAATTCTGCTGAAATTTTTATATAGAGTTTTCTCAATTCGCGTACTTTTTTTTTGTCCTGGGTGTTAGGCGGCGTGGGTTGCGGGACAGTATGCCCATATCAACTTCTCAGATCAGAGCAATTTTCGTAAAGCATTGCACAGTGTGGTTGCTGGCTTGCGCGATCCAGAATTACCTGTTCGGGTTGATTCTGTATTTGCATTACGGTCATTTGTTGAAGCTTGCAGAGGTACATCGCTGATAATCTGTCTTTTTGAGTTTGTGCTCATGCATTTGTGTTTCACTATATCCTTTTGTTAAAATTTAAAGCAGTAATTGACAAAATATTCTGTTCACCATTCAGATTTGAATGAGATTCGTCCGATCCTTCCTCAACTACTTGATGGTAAGTTGTCTTAGTTTCACTCTGTACCAGTAGCAGGATTTTTTTTTTTTAATTTTTGGAAAATCTTCTACAGTGCTTGTTTGTTAGAGGTTTCTTGATTATTTGTTCACATGGAGTCATGATCTTTCTTACTGCAGAATTTTTTAAACTCATGAATGAGGTTGAGAATGAGGATCTTGTCTTCACTTTAGAGACCATCGTGGACAAATTTGGGGAGGAAATGGCACCTTATGCTCTAGGATTATGCCAGAATTTGGTATTGCATGCTTTTATAACTTCTCAGATTGTTTTACAGGCAGTCATATTATTTCTGTTTGGGACTCTCTTTGTTGTTTTGACTTTCAGGCAGCTGCATTTTGGAGGTGTATGAACACTGCTGAAGCCGATGAGGATGCTGATGATCCCGGTGCTTTGGCTGCAGTTGGTTGTCTGCGTGCTATAAGCACAATTCTTGAATCAGTTAGCAGGCTTCCTCACCTTTTTGTCCAAATTGAGCCAACTTTACTTCCAATTATGCGTAGAATGTTGACAACTGATGGCCAGGGTAAGTATATGACATCCAGCCTGCTCCTTTTGCACTTGTTTTCTCTGCAATTGTATGTTTTGATTTTATTTTCATCTGTTGTACACCAATTTGTATGTGTAGTATTTTATCTATCAATTTTAGCTCATTTTATCATTACTAGAAGTTACTTTAGTCTCTCAGGTATGGTCAGTAGTAAGACCTTTGGTTCTTGGCCAAGGGGTCAAGGTCCCAGTTGAATGGGTAGACCCTTTTCTTTGACCAAGAGATCAAGGTCTGAGTTGAGAGGCTTACTGAGGCCACCTATTTCCCCTATCTCTCTGCCCCCTTTTGGATACTTCTATTAAGTATCGCAGTGGTTTAGAAAAAGGGAGACAAGATGTCCAAAACAAATAGAGGACCAGCTCCCCAGGAGACCTGAAAGGTAACAAAAAATATAAAAGAAGTATAGCTCAAGTCTACTCCACATCCCAACGAAAGAACACCTTACTTAACAGAAATAGTCTCATTAATTACTCATTATGCTGCTTCCCTGTTAGTAATGATGAAAAAGAAAAGACATAAATTCCAAGGCCATAGTATCCTTAAGAGACCAAAATTTCACTATATCACAAAGGAGTGTCAAATTTTCTCTTTTTAAACCATCAATAATTCCTGTTTTCTCTATTCTCATGATCCAAAAGATAGCCATGACTGCACATTCCCATAACACTTAAGCCTTGCACTTCTCTGGAGAAGTAATTTTTTGCTTGAGAAACAAACAGCAAGAATATCTATCCATCCAAAACTTAAAATCGCTAGGCAGATTAGTATGCAAGAACTGGCAGAAGAGCATTGAAGAAATGGATGACCTGAATTTTCAGAATATTTATTGCACATAATGCAACAGTTAGTAGATAGATGCATGTGTGGTCTTCTTTTGTGAACACTAGTGTTGAGTTCTCTTTGAACAATAGCCAAAGCAAGTTCTTCACTTTAAAATGAACTTTAGCCATGCAAATTGAAGGTTCAAACAAAGGAATATTGTGTGTCATCAATGAGGCTATGAAAGACTGATTTAGCAGAAGAGATTCCTGATTTTGCTAGGGTCCATGCTGCATGCTCTTCTAGCCGCCTTAACATTAGATCTGTGTGATCCTAAGACGACAATATATTATTCACAACCTGCATGACTACAGGGTTTGCAGTGTTTTCGGCAGCAGTCCCCACTTTAGAAATTGGTGAACTTAATAGCAGAAACAAATTTTGGGTATTTCAGATAAAAAAAGGGCAAAGAACTTGTAATATTAAGTCATTTGATTTTATATTAGTATTTTTCCCATTTTCTGGTGGATAGGAGGACAATGCAATAATATAGTAGATCATGAGCAAGATTCCTGTTTAAATATTTATCTCCCAGCATTGTTTTAAGGCCTAAGGTATTGTTCGTAAACATCATGAGATGCTAAGAGGGTGTTTGGTTTTGTTTCTGGACACCATTTTTGTTTTTCAAAAATAAGAATGACAAAAACTTGTTTGGTAATGTATCTTATGAAAATGAACCATTTTTCCTTTTTGTCTCACATTTGTCTCTTTAATTATAACTAAAAGCTTCTCCTTTATTTCACTCTTAGATTATAGTTGAGAAAAGACATTGAAACTCTAAAACACCAACTAGAGAACATCATTTTTATTTTTATAAACAAAATTCAAAAGCACCGTTCTAAAATCAATACCCAGATGTATCCTAGGAGGTTAAGTATTCATCCTGTAGCAATATTACTAGTTTATGACATTATTTGTTAATATCAATTCTTTTCAAATAATAAAATAAGAACTTATTTTAACTTATTTTGATAACTTATGCCTTATCATAATGGTTATAAAATATACTTTCAGGCAGAGTTACAGTGAGCGCCTCCTTGTTCAGGTCAAAAGAATGACGGGAAAATGAGAAGACAGTTAACAGCTGCTTTAATTGATAGTAGATCTACAGAGTTTTAGTAGAATTTCTGTTTGTTGGAAGTTCTGGAAGATGTAGCCACAATGTTGAATTTAGATGTCGCTAGCCAATTGATAATTGTTACTTTATGTTGAAGTTATGGAAGTAGTCATATATTGTCTTGTTTCATTTGTGTGTCAGTGTAAGAGTTGAAATCAATCAGCAGTTGATTTTATTGTTTCAAAGAGATTGTACTGAAACAAAACATTTCCACACAAAATGTTATAACACAGAATGCATCATCAACAGAAAACTCTGTTATCTCTATTATTGTGAAACAACTTATTGCAAATTGATCATATGTCAGTGAGTTTCTGAAAAATTCATAATTTTTAAAATATTTATCACGCTTGATTTGGTTCTGGTAGACTTCTCTAAGATTAATAATTGATTTCACATGGCATCTTTCTGGTTTATTCTGCAGAGGTCTTTGAAGAAGTTTTGGAGATTGTATCATACATGACCTTCTTTTCTCCTACAATATCTTTGGATATGTGGAGCCTTTGGCCTTTGATGATGGAAGCTTTGGCAGATTGGGCTATTGATTTCTTTCCAAGTAAGATTGCCGTTCATTGCGCTCACTTTTTATATGCTGTTGATTATCCTTACAGTGCTTGCTAACCATGTTTGTAGTGACACCGAGGTATGCATAACCAAGATGGTATTGCTACATTAAAAAAAATGCAAATACTGCATGCATTAATATGTTATTACTGAATGGAATTGTCAGAAATTGTAAAATAACTTGTTAATAATTGGAGTTCTATTGTATCTAACCTGTGTTAATTAGAGCAGAGGGAAATTCTGCTGATTCTCTTTTCTGTTTGTTGATGCAATTCACTAGGAGTGAATAATTAATGTCAGCTTCCGCAACAAATTAATTGGGAAGCAATACTTGAATAATAATGATTTCAAATATACAGCTTTCAAAGTTATCAGTCAAGCTCCTCGAAATTGAACCTATCATAGGAACGAACACTGTAAATGTCATCATCATATTTCCTGCAGTATGGAAAGCTTATACTTAAAAATGAAAATAAAATTGGTGATTTTGATTTGGCTTTCTTAAATTTGAGAACATGTTGGTAGAATATTGAAATTCTATTTTTCAATAAGTTTTTTAGTATCTATGATTAAAATTTTTGTTATTTAAATTAATTTGATCAGTTTTAATTTTTTCTAAAACATATTGAATTGAATTTTCATAAGAAATGTCATAACTTAGATATTTTTAAATAAATTGATAAAGGAGAAGAAGAGGAAGAAGAATGTTGAAATGTTGTAGATGTGTTATTGAAATTCAAGTAAACAATAAAGAATTGTTTTCACAACTAAAACATGAAAAGGATGTTCTGTATTTTGTAAATATTATTTTAAGAAAACACTTACAGAAAAAGTATCTGCCTGTTTTCAGAAAATGAAAACAACAAAAATGGTGCTTGCTAAATGATACTGAAGAGCCCTAATTTGTTTTGAGTTGTGCTCCCCTTTTAGATGGCCAGAAGTCTGATCCTTATAATGCTGCATAGGACGTGCTCTCTCTATCTTTAATACTGAACATGAGTTTTGTAATATATTTCTCTAATAACTGGTTGCTTATGGATTTCTATTTTATGCAGATATTTTAGTTCCTTTGGACAATTATATATCTAGGGGAACTGTGCATTTCCTGACTTGCAAGGAACCAAACTACCAGCAAAGTCTTTGGAATATGATTTCATCTGTGAGTCTTTTCCACTGACAAATTTGCTGTTCAAGTTTTACTTTACTGAATTGAAGCAGGAAGGATTTATTTATTTTGTTTGAGAAAAGGGAATCTTGTGAGCTTCTTCTACTTTCCCTAATCTTTCTTCTATTTATATAATTGTGTTTTTTTTCAACTGTAGGTCATGGGAGATAAAAATTTGGAGGATGGGGATATCGAACCAGCTCCAAAGCTCATTGAAGTAGTTTTCCAGAATTGTAAAGGGCAGGTGGATCATTGGGTCGAACCATATTTGAGAATCACAGTTGAACGGTTGCGTCGAACTGAGAAATCATATTTGAAATGCCTTCTTATGCAAGTGGTAAGTTTTCAGCTGTTAGCTAATTCCGCTCTGAGTATACTATTGCCGTCCTTTGTTCGTGAGGATTGTTTCTTCATACGTGTTTACTAGTGCTTTTGCTTCTGGTTTCTTTTCTTCTGTTTATAAGTTAATACCACTTGACCTGAAGTCATACCACTTGTCACCACCCCTTATTCGCCCTGCTGTTGCAATTAGACGTAAATGGTATTTTTATTTTGTAGGAGTATTAGGTACTTGTTAAGTAAAATATGCAATAGTTCTGAGATTTGATTCTGCAGTGTTGTTAGGATCCTATTTGAAATATTTCAGTGGTTTCGATAACGCTGATGTATTTTCTGAGAGAAATTTTCCTGAAGTTCCTTTCGGTTCTTTTGTGCAGATAGCAGATGCCCTCTACTACAACCCATCTTTGACACTTAGCATATTGCACAACCTTGGTGTTGCAACAGAGGTATTTAATCTGTGGTTCCAGATGTTGCAGCAAGTTAAAAAGAGTGGTGTACGAGCTAATTTTAAAAGGTGATCGGAAGACACTTATTGTTCTCATTTTCTCCAATCCCATTTGTACTCCATTTATCTTTTTTAAGTTTGAAATTTTCACATTGGCAAAGGTCTGAATGTGTCATGCTATTGATCTTGGTGATGAAGGGAACATGATAAGAAAGTTTGCTGTTTGGGATTGACATCTCTACTTGCGCTTCCTGCGGATCAATTACCAGGGGAGGCTTTGGGGCGTGTTTTCAGAGCTGCTCTTGATCTCCTGGTTGTATACAAGGATCAAGTTGCAGGTTTGTCTCTCTCTCATCCTTGTATATTACTACTTATGATATCTTAATAACATTTTTACATTTTTTGCATATTCTGTACTTCTATTGACAGAAGCCGCTAAGGAAGATGAGGCTGAAGATGATGATGATATGGATGGTTTCCAAACGGATGATGAAGATGATGATGGTGATGGATCTGACAGAGAAATGGGTGTTGATGCTGAGGATGGTGATGAGGCTGACAGCCTTAGACTTCAAAAATTAGCTGCACAGGTTTGTATATATTTGTCACTTGTTTTATTGAGGATAGTGGTATGTTAGAATCAGCAGTATGGAACAAGCTTTCTATGAAATGCCCCTTTCATTATTTGGTTCATCCAACAAGAGAGGGGGGGAAAGGGTTGTGTTGGAAAGGAGGTGGGGTATACCTATTCGCTCAAAATGGTGGGAGTAGCAATGTTTTTTTCTTTTTGGCTACAAAATAAGGAAAAATACATTAATACAGGCAAAGAGAAGGGACAAGAAACAATTGAGGGCAACTAATTCTGTACTTCAAACAAATAAACTTTGAGATTATGCAACCCTTCCCTAATCATACAAAATTATCTCAAAATCCCTTCCCAACTTAGGTGTTTAGATGATAAAGAAGAAAATGAATCTCGAAAAAGAAAGCGTGAAGCTAGCTCTCCCCTGAAGCTCAGCTATGGTTTCTTCTCTGTTCTCATTAAAGATACTGTTATTTCTTTCCAACCAGGAAACCTGAGAGAGCTAAGCCAAATATATATTCTTAGAGCTTCTATTCCCTTTCAATTTGCACTTAGGCTTATATTTAGAAGAAACTAAGAAATTTGTGTTGATTAAAATTTGATGTACAAAAGAGGAAGGTAGCTGTCCATGAAAACTAGGGACATCCCAATGGACTATTCCATTCTGGATCTCTTCTAAACCTGCTATTGTACATAATGTATTTTTTCAATTTTTCGCAACATAATTTGATAATTGTTGCTAATTTTTTTATTTAAATTGTCTACTGTGTACAATTATATCTATCCAACATCAACCACCCCCACTGCCAACCCAAAAAAAAATGATAAGGAAAAGAAAATATAACATAATTTTTGTTACTTTTTCATATTTTAATTAAGTGAAAGTAATTTCCATTTGATTTTGATTCTAACCTCAATTTATTTTACTAAGCATATTTAAGTTTTATAGTTTTTGTTCCCTATTTAAAGAAGTTCTTGTCTCTAAACCTTTGTACTAGCCTTTTACATGTTATTATATTGTTTTTTTTCCTAAAAGAAATCATCTGCAATCTTGTAACTTGTTTCTCCTTTGTGTATATATAGCAAGCTTCCTGTTCATAAATGAATTGATAATGCAAATTAAATTATCTACAATGAAGGATGTGTAACTACATCATTTTTTGTTGCTAAGAAACTCTGTAAATCCTTTTTACCAACTTATTTTTCCTGTCTGTGTTTGTACTTTTTCCAGCCAAATTATCTGTAAAGGAGCCTGTCAATGCTCTGCATCACATTTGTTGTATTTTGAAATTGCTGAAGTATGGCGTCTGATGTAGCTAATGTCATCAATAAAACCTAAAACATTAATTTGTATAGTAGGTTGCTGAAGTGACTACTGTTAGGTGGGAAACTTTACTGTATGGTTCACTGGGAATTTGAGTCTCCTGTTTATTTGAAAGTTAGGTTATCCATACTTCTTCATTTGTCTTGTGTGGTGGAACTGCGGTGTAAGAGTACCGTTGGGACAATATAGCACTCAATTCTTCAAATGAATCTCTTTTGGAATTGTTACTTTCAAGTTTATTGTGGGTGATTAAACCGTGGTACAAGGTTATCACTGTATTATATCATGTTTTTTGCTTTTGGTGGATCCCTCATTTTCTTGGTATTTATGGTACACTCTTGGACCTTTTACCTAATCATTACCTGTCACATGTAAATTTCAGGCAAGAGCTTTTCGGCCGCATGACGATGATGATGACGACTCAGATGATGACTACAGTGATGATGAAGAGTTGCAATCTCCAATTGATGAGGTGGATCCATTTATTTTCTTTGTGGATACAATCAAAGGTAAGCCGAACTTAAACTGTTGATATGTTTTAACTCAAAATTCTTATTGTCTTATTATTCTTTGAAATTTTGGCTTACCTTTTTTCCTTTTCTCCTTTCTCCATGAATCATAGTCATGCAAGCATTGGATCCTCTGAGATTCCAAAACCTTACACAGACACTGGACTTCCATTATCAGGCACTTGCTAATGGTGTTGCACAGCATGCTGACCAGAGAAGAATAGAGATTGAGAAGGAAAAAATGGAGAAAGCATCCGCTGCTGCCCCTTCATGACTTGGGTGTTGAATATACCCTTTTTCAAAATTTTGGTTTGAATTCTCAGTTCATCGCTTATTCAATTCATTCAGTAATGATTTCGAGAAATCAAGTCGCTGGTCCCTTTGGAGCATTTGCCTGGTTCAATGGTCAGGTTGATCGCCCTAAAAGATTTATTGGTTCGTAAGTGCCCTGAGCTTTATATATCAAAGATCCCATTGATAAAAGCATAACATGGGATAACTCTGGAGCTTCTGCATTTTGGGTTGCAGTTCAGATTCGTAATGGTTCAAGTTAGGCTATTCTACGGCAGAATATGCCTCACTAGTTTTGTGTTGCCTTCTCTTTTTTGTCCCGGATTGTCTACTTCCAGTTGCCATTTCTTCTGGTTTCCCACACTTTTTCGTTTTTGGTTGGTCATTGTCTGGGTTGAAGTTTTTCCTTTTATGGGTTATATTGTTCTAGGAACCCATGGATCTGTCTCATTGGTTGAGTGCAGGGAGGGTTAAATGCATATAGTATCTATCCTATATGTAATTTTAATATTTTGGGTGGTTGCTTTTTGTATTGATAATTTTTCATGAACGGTAGCAGAAAGTCGTTTATTTTTCCTTTTGAATTTTTTTTTGGCTTGTGGGTACAGTTGAAATCATGGAATATTTCGTTTATTTGGTATGGAGTTTTGGGTTCATTGCAGAAGGCTTGTAACCACAGCTTCTCTGCTGATTGTAAAACGGTCAATGCTTATTCTTTGTATAATATTAATAGGAGAAAAATGTCATTTTTACTTTTGAAGCTATTCGTCGCCCCTCATTTTACATTTTATGTGTTATGTATTTTATCCAATGATCGCAACAGCACAGTTTCTCGATGAAGATTTTTATAGTCTTGCTTGGTTTGAATGTTTAGAGATTCTATGGCTTGTATTTCATTTGATTGATTTGATATTCTATTTTATTTTTACATACAAACATTGTTTGTGAGTTGACATGGGCATTATGATAGCAGCGCCTGAATATTTACACTCGATTTTTGTTTGGAGCCCCAATTACTGATTTTCTGACCCAGCTAAAAGATGAATTTCAAGTAACTAGAAGATGCATTAGTTGGTATTGAGGTGTAAATCCACTAGCATTATCTTGGTATATAGTATTCATTGGATAATGTTGAGGCTTGATCATCAAACTTTGATGATTGATTTGGTGCTTGAAAGCTGATTTTTTGAGTTTATCTTATAGAGTTTTTGTTTTTTAAAAGGGGTTTTGTAGTTGTCTTGAAATGAATAATTTGATGGATTTTGTCCGTCTTTATGTTGACAAATTCACAAGCGTTCCCACTTCTTGGAATTGCCCGTTGATAATGTTGCGTCTGTGGGTCGTCATTGCCCTTTTATGGGCAGTTTTTATTTGCCATGTTTTTACATTCTTGTGAAAAAGAATTGAATTGCTCTTTAAAATCATTATGATTCATGTTCGTATTAGTTGAATGGTTTAGGGTTCGCCACCGTTTTACATTTTTAATTTTTCATTTTTGTTCTTTTAGAAATCAAACGAAGTAACTACTTGGTCTGTTTAGAGTAAATCCTAAAATTTGTTAAACTGTAAAAGGAAAAGGTAATATTTATGTTGACAAGTATACGTGATTCCTCTTAATAATGTGACGCTTGTGGTTAGTTTTTATTTTTATTTAGGAAAATTGAAATTCTAAGAAAGACAAACGCGCTTAGAGTTTGGGAAAGCGACATATACGCTAATAATTTCATATAAAAAAAAAAGAGAGAGAAGAAAAGGAATTTCTTGTTAAAGTGAGAATTGGACAAGTTTTTGACAAATGAGTTTTAATAATTTTTAAAATGTCTTAATTTATTTTAAAATAATAATTATAATTCTATCAATAATAATTGTTTAACAAAAATTATTATTAAATTTTTTAAAATTTAATAAAATATAATATATTTATGAAATACATATAATATTATTTTATAAATTATTAATCATATCATAAATCTACATATTTTACAAATAACATAAATAATATTTGTCAGTATATTATAACTAAAAGATAAATTTATTTATTTTACAATATGTTAACAATTTAATATGAATTAAGTATTAAAAAATAAATTATAAATAAATATTAATATATAAATAGAATATATCCTAATACAATACTTCTGGATATATTATAATATATATTACTAAAATATATTATATATTTGATATT
Source organism: Melia azedarach (assembly GCA_028052125.1). Taxonomy (NCBI): domain Eukaryota; kingdom Viridiplantae; phylum Streptophyta; class Magnoliopsida; order Sapindales; family Meliaceae; genus Melia; species Melia azedarach. The sequence goes on along the minus strand of CM051396.1, from coordinate 6,754,155 downwards.
AAATATATATGTATATATTATAATAAAGATTAAAAATAATATATTAAGTATTATATAATTAATATACTATTTATTAATATATTTTATATAAATATCTTAGATTTAATAATAATTTTATTAAATAATTATTACCGATAAAAATATAATCAATATTTTAAAATATATTTATTTTTCCTGTTAAGAGTTACGGCTTTCTAGAGAGCACACAAAGACGAAGAAAGAGAGGGAGTTGAAGGAAATACAAAAGAGAGAGAGAGAGAATAAGGAAAAGAAAGAAGAGGAGATGAAGAATCAACAAGTTTCGTAAAAAAAGTGGGTAAAAAAATTGAAAAATTATGTTTTTTACTGTGACACTATATGAGAAAAAGATCTTGTAACACAAAATTTTATTGTTGAATATTTCGTATTAGTCACCTTATATTTCGTATGATAGTATAAAAATAGCCACTTGTTAGTGGCGCCCTCTTAAAAGATTTTTAATATTAAAAAAAATTTAAATATCATAAAAAAATAGATATTGTGATTAAATATATTATTTTATAATTACACAAATAATATCACGAAATATGTAAAAAAATAAATAAATAATGGGAGCAGGTGTTTAGGAGAAAACGAAAGAACGAAGAAGAAAAGAGAGCAATAGAAGCAGAAAGAGGACATGAAGGATAAGAAGTAGTGTTTTATTGCAGATAACATTAGTAAACACTAGCTATTGGTAGATTATTAACAGAGCATTCATCAATTTGTTTCTTCAAACTCCATAAAATATTTGTCGTTTTCGAAATTATTGGGGTGTTTGTCGTTTAATTTCCCCACTTTCCCTTTTTATTTATCAGCCATTATTTTCCAATTTCGAAAATTGTGAAAGGAATTGCCTTTTAAGATCATCACGATTCATGGATGTGTTAGTTGATACATGTAAAATCAAAACTCTCCACGTTATAATATCCTAATTGATCGTTATCTGCTTTGCTTTTTATCAATTCCATCGCAAAAAAGTGTTGATTAGACAATGAGCCGGCAAAGACAAAATTGCTTTTTTGATTGTGAAATTTAATCATGGATGGATAACCAAAAAAAGTAATTCTTAATTAAGTTATTACATAATATAATATAATATAATATAATATAATATTAAAGTAAATAATTTTATCAGCCAGCAAGTAATATTTTGACAATGGAAGCAGTGATAACGGAGAGATCATGGAAGAGTTTATTCTTCTGAGAAATTGGTGATTTCCCAGCAGAGAAACTTCTTTCACATGAATCAGCTTCAATTGCAGCATCAGTTGCGCTGTCTTCTGCAAATTTGTAGTCTCCTTTCTCCAGAGCTTCGACTGCTTGAGGCACATCACCAACGAGGACTGCGTTGTATCTCCCATGGCAATCACTCAAGGGTTTCTGCAACGCCTTGTGCTGTTTCTGCAACACCTTTATTTGTTCCACCATTTGGGTTGCTTTCGATTTGATTATATCCACCATAATTAGTCCAAGTTTTGGAACATCTGCTGTTGAACTTCTGGGGTCTGATTTCAGAGAAGAAAAGCAGAGATTGTAAAATGGTGTTTGCTTGCAAGTTTGTTGTATCATGTTGCATTGGATTAATGGGAGAAATGTGACGGCTTGAAGAAGAAGAAGCAGAGATAGCACGAGTGTTTTCATTGTTGCAGGATAGAAAACAAAAATGAATTATGAAGCAGATAGAAAAGCTGAACACTGAGCAAGTGTTGAATGGTATTTTTATATACAGAGAAGCCAATGGGCTCATGACAATTGGACTTCCATTTTTTAAAATAAATGTCAAAAAATATTTATCATCCGGACAAGATTTTAAACACTAATAACATAAATACCCTTTATTATTTATTACATTATTTTCTAAAAATTTTAAGTGAAGACGTAATAATTACCAATATATCTTTATAAATTATAATATAATTATTGTATATTGTAAAAGTCAAATATGTATTAACTCAATCATTCAAGTCTTTTTAAATAATGTATAAATATACCATTTTATCATTAAAAATTATAATAGAGACAAAAAAAATTTAATAGAAAGAGTTTTACTGATAAATATTTTGAATTTAGAGATGTATTTGATTTTTTTTTTGAAAAACAGAGTCTAATTGTCATTAGCACTAAGTTAAATTTTAGTTTGCCATTTTAGATTATTGTGTGTGTGTGTATATATATATATATATATATATATATATATATATAACAAATGTATATGATTTTTTTGCGACTTCTATCAAAACTTGCTTCAAAGAAGCAACTAGAATGCATAAAAAAGTGCTTAATTACTTTTGAAATTTTAATGCCAATGTGCTTCAACGGCCAAGGTGATTTGAATTGCAAAAATTAATTAGTTAATTAAATTAATACTAAATTCATGTTTTTATTTATTTAAAAGATTTTTGCATGCAGTAAAGTAAACGTTAAGTAAAAAATTCTAAAGATGTAATTAATTTACATAAATGCAGAATCTAAGGTACCTCGGAGTTAAGAGTTTGGCTTCCGTTTGTAAATATGGGATTTGATTTTATTTGCTTTAGATTTACTAAATTTTTAGATTTTGACCATAATCCTATAATATATCTTAATAATTACACTATTTTTTTACTAAAAAAATAATAACATGTTTGATAACTAAACAATTAATATTTCTTGTTATCATTAGTTAATTTTTGGAATGAAAGTTTGTGTGTATATTGATAATGCGGCTGTACAATCAGTAAACAATAGTACCTTTTATATAAGGTAAAGAGGAGCTAGCTAACCCTAAGAATATTATACAATTTATCTATACTAATTCAATACATACACACTCTTACCACCATCAAAGAGGGAAAAATTGTTTATGTATGCATTGTGCATATGATTTACACGATGTATGTTTGTATAATATAAGTGAGCATGTTTTTTGTCTTCTTGTATCTGCAGGCATTTGCATTGATGGGTTAATTGGGTAAGGCTGATGCTTGGATTTCCTTGGGCTCGGATGTCTGATTCAAAGTTTGGTGTGACTTAGCATCTTCAACATCCTCCCTCAAGCTCAAGGTTTTTTCAGTAACCTTGAGCTTGCTTATGAACTGGGAGAATTTTTCAAAGCTTAAGGGTTTGGTAAAGATGTCTGTTATTTGTTCTTCACTGCGAATATATTGAATCTTGATTGCTCCAATTGATACTTTGTCTCTTACAAAATGTAGGTCTATTTATATGCGCTTGGTTATGGCATGGAAAATAGGATTTGATGCAATGGCTACAGCACTGATGTTATTACTCCAAATCACCGGTGTGTTTGAGAAGGGCATATTTAGCTCACTAAGTAGTGAGCTTATCCAGGTAATTTCAGCATATATGAGTGTTATGGCCCTATATTCTGACTTAGCGCTTGACTTAGCCACCATCTATTATTTTTTTGAGTTCCAAGACACTAAATTATCACTTAAGAAAACACAATAACCATTGACCGACTTCCTGTCATCAATATCGCAGCCCCAATCTACATCACAAAATCCTATCAAGTTGTTGTTGTTAGAAGTGTTGAATACCATACCATAATCCTTTGTGTTTTTCAAATACCTCAATACTCTTTTACAGGCAATCCAGTGTGGAACCAGTGGCCTTGATATGAATTGGCTTAGCTTGTTCACCACAAAACTCAACTCTGGTCTAGTCAAAGTAGCATATTGAACTGTTTTAATTACACTTCTATACAAGGTTTCATCTTTGAATTCAGGTCCTTCAGTTTTTGAGAGCCTTTCTCCAAGAGCAAGTAGGGTACTTGTTCCTTAACAACTACTCATATTAACTCTATTTAACAAATCTAAGATGTATTTGCGTTACGAGAGTATGAGTTTTGACCTTATTCTGCTGACTTCAATCCCTAGGAAGTAATGTAATTGTCCTAGGTCCTTCAAGGCAAAGGTTTGATTTAGCCTGTATATGGTCTTTTCTATTTCATTTCTATTATTACCTGTAACCACAATATCATCAACATAAATTAGAATGATAACCAAACCTTTCTCACTCCTTTTGAAGAAGAGAGATGTATCACATCTTGAGTTTGCAAACCCCCATTGTTTTAATGCATTTTTTAGCTTCTCAAACTAAGCTCTTGGAGCTTGTTTTAGGCCATAAAGGGGTTTCTTTAGCTTGCACACATGATCGGATTTTGCAGCATCAACAAATCCCTCAAGTTGTGTCATGTATATTGTCTCTATCAAGTCACCATTCAGGAAAGCGTTGTTCTCATCTACCTACCTCATATCCTAATGGTTAATCATTGCAAGGCTCAAGATGATCTTGATTGTAGATGCTTTGACAACTGGGTTGTATGTTTCATTGTAGTCTACACCTATAGTCTAATGAAAACCTTTGGCAACTAATCTTGCTTTGAACCTAGAAATTGTCCTATCCGAATTGACCTTGACCTTATAAACCCATTTGTTACTAATTAGTCTCATGTTTGGTGTATAGGGCACAAGTGTCCAGGTTTGTTTTCTTTCAAGGTAATGAGTTCATCTGCCATTGCTTGATTCCACTTTACACTTGAAAGGGTTGCTTGTACATCTTTCGAAATCTCAATTGATGGTTATTCTGTGATGTTGCTTAAGTAGACTTTTGGTTTGAAAATTCCTACTTTACCTCTAGTTATCATAGGATGTGTTGGGAGAAGATTTTGTGCTTGCTGTAGTGCATGTGTTTCAGTCGAATCTGATTTTAAAGAATCAGTGTTTAATGGAGGTTGTAGACTTAGGCTATAAGTGTTTGAGGTCTCTTCATCAAGGTTTTGAGAAAATTCTACTGTTGCTTCTTATGTGCCAAAAATAGTAGTATCACCTACTGTGCTGTCATCTGTTGTGGGGTCTTTGACTGAAGCCTGATTACATAAAACTGACTAAAGTGAGGAGATGATTCAAGGTATATAAAAGCTTGATTGTTCTTAAAGTTGGGATCATTTTCAAAGGGAATGGAATTTTCATTTAAGGTTATATGCCTAGCAATGTAAATCCTCCCTAAGTGATGCAAACATAGAAAACCTTTGTGGAAAACGCTCAGTCCCAGCAAAACACACTTAGATGTACGGAAGTCTAGTTTATGCTTATTGTAAGGCCTTAGAAAGGGATAACACTCACATCCAAAAGTTTTAATCATTGTATAGTCAAGTTTAGTGTGATAGAGAGATTCAAAGGGTGAGATATCTCTTAAAACAGGTGTTGAAATTCTGTTTATGAGAAAAATGGATGTTCTAAATGTTAAAGATATTATATAAAATTAACTATTTATTCTATTGATCTTTGAACATATTATGTAACTAACAATTATCAATATAACTATAAATTAATATAGGAAAAAAATATTAAGAAAAACCTGGCCTCAGAAAGGGAGTTATGCGTTGCGTTGTCCTAAAGTCAAAAAGTCTTTTTCTTGTACGGGTATTGACGGATCTGTTCAACTCTAAGATAAAACTTTAGCTCGCAACCACTCTTCTTTAATGAGCACAATCACTAAGAAGAAAATACCAAGTCTTTGAGAGTCATAGTTGCAAGAAAGATAGTGTATGCAATATTAGATAGTAAAATAGATATCACTTGTATGTAATGCACAAAGAGGTAACACGTTTTATATAGTAGTGTTTAGCCTTAAGCATTAAAACAAGAATTAAAGGTTAATCTAAAATTTCAAAATTTGTAACTCATAACACATTAAATCTCCATAATTATTAATTTAAAATTTAAAAAAGAAATCATAACTTCCATGGGGTTTATTAGGAGAATTAAACTTTATAACTCTAAATATTATTGCAAAATTTAATAAATAAATATTATAGTTGCAAGAAAGATAGTGTATGCAATATTAGAGAGTAAAATAGATATCAATTGTATGTAATGCACAAAGAGGTAACACTCTTTATATAGTAATATTTAGTCTTAGGCATTAAAATAAGAATTAAAAGCTAATTTAAAATTTTAAAATTTGTAACTTATAACATCTCAAATCTCCATAACTATTGGTTTAAAATTTAAAAAAGAAATCATAACCTCCATGGAGTTTATTAAAAGAATTAAACTTTGTAACTCCAAATATTATTGCAAAATTTAATAAATAAATATTATAAAGTTTTAAAAGCTTTATCTCCAACAATCCTTCACAAAGGTTTAAAAACTTTAAAATACATATATACATATATTTGCAACATTTCAATTATGCATTCGATGTAAGTGCCTTTCGAGCTTAAACTTACACTTAGTGTTGGCAACATTCATTTGAGGCACTAGAGTGAACTATGTCTTGAACTCAGTTCCTTTGACCAAACTTCAATTACCACACACATAATAGTGACAAAAACTTGGTTTTAACGGGTTAACGCTATTAATGGTCATGCGCTCACATCTTGATTCTTATGAGAGTTTTAGATAACAGCTCAATTCTCACGGTTGTGGCTTCACGACGATTCTTACTTAGGTGAATCCTCCAAAGGTGTATGTGACCTATACCTTGCAAGAATATGTTTGCCTTGGATTCATTCAAGGTAAACATCTTTCCTTAATATCACAAACTAGCACTTTGCCATAGGGATGAGTAAAAGCATATCTGCTCTAAGATATGTTCATAATGCTAAAAAGTCATGCAGTATGGATAGTTCCTACCCATTGAACCTCCTTCATGGGATCTCCAATCACAGAGATTGGGTTACCTCCCTAAATGACTTCCTTTGTGAGCTTAGGCCCATCTCTATCGACAATTCTAAGATAGCTTTCCTCAAAAGCCCTTTTGTTAATTCATTAGCTATATTCAACTTTGAATTTATCAAATACCTCATCCTTAGTTTTTATCAAGAACATATAACAATATTTCGAACAATCATCAATAAAAGTCACAAAATACTTATTATCTCCTCTAGTAGGTGGTCGATTAGAATCACAAACATCACTATAAACAAAAACTAAAATTTGAGTATTTCTATCAATAGACTTATAAAGGTTCTTAGATTGTTTAGCTTGTACACAAATGTCACATTTTTGTTTGAAATCAATTTGAACCTTAGGAACTAAACTGAAATCCATCATTCTTTTAAGCTTTTTCAAATTTATGTGACCAAGCCTTCCATGCCAAATACTAGATAATTCAATGTTAAGAACTTCAGAAATTTTATTGAAATTTGAAACATTATTCAACTTAAATAAATCATCACAAACATAACCTTTACCCACAAATACATTATTTTTATTAAACTCAAGTACAATCTTATATCCTTGTTGAACTAAGGAAGATCCGCTAATAAGGTTCCTTCTTACTTTGGGTACATGCCTCACTCCTTTGAGAGCTAAAATTTTTCCAGAGGTCATCTTTAAATCAATATTTCCAACTCCAAGCCCTTGTGCAATAGAATTATTCCCTAAAATTACACTTCCACCACTTGAGTGCTAATAATTTTTAAAAAACCCTCGATCAAAACAAACATATATATTCGCACCCGAATCTAACCACTATTCATTATTCTCATAAGTAAAATTCACACTTAAGGAATTAAAATCATACCTAATGGCAGGTTGACTAGAAACTTCTTTTTCCTCTAGCACATAAACAAAATCCTTTTGCCCTTTATGAAATTGCTTAGGCTTAGTCTTGAAAGCCTCGGTGTTCTTGTAAAAACAATCCCTAGCCAAGTGGTTGGTCTTTCCACAAACATAGCACAACCTATCTCCTTTGCCTTTAGAATTCTTAAAGTTATTAGAGTGAGAAATGTTAGGGTGTTGACCACTCTTAACCTTAAAATTCTTTTTCTTAGGTTTATAACCATATCCCTTATTGTTTTTGAAATTTTTAGAACTTTCAACAATATTCACCTTAGAGTTCTCATTTTCATTTATGTCACTAAGTCTATTTTTCTCTTATATCCTAAAGGAATTTATCATTTGTACCGTGGTAAGATCTTCTTGTTTATGCTTAAGGAATTTGGCAAAATTAGACCAACTAGATAGTAACTTTTCTATCAAACAAGATACTTTAAAACTTTCACTAAGTTTTGTATCATTTTTCTTAACTTTCCTCAAAAGTTCTTGAAATTCATGAATTTGATCAGTAATAGCTTTACAACCTATCATCTTATAATTATTAAAATTAGACACAACAAATCTATCAATACTAGTGTCCTCTATCCCATAGGCTTGCTCAAGAGCATTCCATAAATCTAAGGCATTTGCGGTAGATTTGTATACGTCATATAAGTGATCACCCAAGGCACTCAAAATTCTATTATGGCAATGATAATTTATATCCTCTTTTGAAAGTTCAGTACTTGAACTAGAGGCTTGAGAAGTTATTTTATTATTGGGTCCAATGGCCGAGATTTATCCTAGAACTGTGAGCCAATATTTCAATTGTCTTTGCCATCTCCTAAAGTTTTGTCCACTAAATTTTTGTCCATTAAATTTTTCTGGCTTAACACTATTTGTTTCCTCGGATTTATTCATTTTATTAAAGAATTCTAAAAGCAAAGAATATAAGAAGTCTATATGATAACAGACAATTTATTAAGAAATTAACTAGAAACAATTATTAAATAAAATTTAAAGGATTAAAACGTTACTTTTAGAATTTATACTTACAATGACAAACAATTTTAGTTTTATTAAATTAAAAGACGTTTAAGAATTTATAAAGAAGAAAAATAGCAAGACAAATTTAATTACAAATTATTTGAAATTTGTAATAAAAAATAATAAAACTAATGTTATAATTTTAACAAGCTAAAAATTATAGTTGACCTTAAAGTCTTAAAAATTATTAAAAGAATACGGTGTTAAAAATAAAATTAAATAAAGTAATTTCAACGTTTTAGTTTAAATATATAAATTTAGAATGTTTTTAAAATTTTGAAAAACTAAAACAATTTGAAATTTAGATAAAATAAAATTCTAGAAAAAGATTATTTTTAATGTGTAAGAAAATTATATCAAATTCACAAAATTTGATAAAATTATAAATTATGATATATCAATGAAAATGTTATTTTTTTTAAGGAGAATGCTAACTAAAAACAAATTAATAAACAAAACCTTATAACAATATCACCTAATAGAAAATGAACATAACCAACAACAATAGAATTTATATATCACTTAATCAATAAATAAGGATGAGCAAATAATAAAGTTTACCTAGCATGCAATATTATAACTATCACATTAACCATATATAACAAGCAAAAATTTACTATCTTTTTTTTTTTTTTTTGACTTTAGATTGTTAAAAATATTATATAAAATTAACTATTTACTCTATTAATCTTTGAACATATTATGTAACTAACAATTATCAATATAACTATAAATTAATATAAGAAAAAAATATTAAGAAAAACCTGGCCTCAGAAAGGGAGTTACGCGTTGCGTTGTCCTAAAGTCAAAAAGTATTTCCCTTGTACGGGTATTGACGGATCTCTTCAACTCTAAGATAAAACTTTAGCTCGCAACCACTCTTCTTTGATGAGCACAATCACTAAGAAGAAAATACCAAGTCTTTGAGAGTCATAGTTGCAAGAAAGATAGTGTATGCAATATTAGAGAGTAAAATAGATATCACTTGTATGTAATGCACAAAGAGGTAACACGTTTTATATAGTAGTGTTTAGCCTTAAGCATTAAAACAAGAATTAAAGGTTAATTTAAAATTTTCAAAATTTCTAACTCATAACACATTAAATCTCCATAATTATTAATTTAAAATTTAAAAAAAAAATCATAACCTCCATGGAGTTTATTAGGAGAATTAAACTTTATAACTCTAAATATTATTGCAAAATTTAATAAATAAATATTATAAAGTTTTAAAAGCTTTATCTCCAACACTAAAGGCCTCCCACTAGAACTTGAGTGGCATGCTTGCCTGAGCCAACAAAGTGAGGCTAGTTTCTACAAGATGCCTGTGTTTCCTTTCTGCTTTGCCATTTTGATGATGGGTATATGGGCAAGAGTATCTCAAGGTTATTCCCTCATGTTTTAGATAAAACTCAAAAATTCTGAACTAACCCCCATATCACACTGAAATGCTTTGATTTTCTTGTCTAACATGCTCTCAATTTGTGTTTTGAAGTGTTTGAAAGTTCTAAGTGCTTCTTTTTTGGTTTTCAAAGGGTATATCTAGTGAAATTGGTTTTATCATCAATGAAGGCTATATAGCATCTATAGCCTTGATTTGACAGAACTGGTGCAAGTCTCCAAAGATCAGAATATATGATCTCTAAAGGTTCTGCTGATCTGGTCTCAGTACTTTTAAAGGTCAGTTTGTGAAGTTTGCCAAATTGACATGCTTTGCAAAAACTCATATCAAATTTTTCATTAACATTGAAGGAAATACAATTTGATAGACTCCTTTTTAAGGAAAGAAAATATGGATGTCCTAGTCTTCTATGCCATACATTCTAGTCTCTATCTACACTTATTATTTTCCTAGTATATTCTAGAGTTGTATGAACAAACTGACAACATAGACTTTGGAAACTTAGGTGTTTTTTCATTTGTGGATGCTGAAAGGTGAAGAGATGCAGATGTGGAAGGACTGGAAGGGCAACACAACAGCTGATATAACCCATCTTTAGCCACTCCTTGCAGCAGTGTTTTCCCCTGTACCTTGTCTTTGATTAAACATAAGTATTTGTCAAAGAAGATATTGATGTTATTATCATAAATTTATTTAGATATACTAATCAGATTTTTGGTTATTGAGGCACATGTAAAATATCTTTTAGGTGCAGGTGCTTGATGGTTTGTGTGTGTGATGTGGGTAATAATGCATGGCCTATATGGATGATTTTAAGCAAGCTTCCATTACCTACTGTTAGTTGTTCATGACCCTTGAATTCAGCTCCTATTGAGAGGTTTGCAAGATTATTAGTAACATGATTGGAGGCTCCGCTGTCTAGATACCAAGCTAAGTCAATGGTGGTCTCAGGACTTGCTACATAGGCCTGTTTCTATATGTTCCTTCCACCAGCTTTTGGGACAAACTTCTTATTAAACCTATTCCAGCACTTGTAAGCTTCATGTCCAGGTTTGAAACAGATTTGGCGTACATACCTATTCCCATCTCCACTAGAGATCTTTTCTTTGCCTTTGTTTTAAAAGTTTCCAGCGTACTAATTTTGATTCACACCTTCAGTCCAGTTTCTTTTGTTGGAATTGTTGTACCTGGATTGCATATAGTTTGCTGAGAGATTTGTGCCCAGGTTGATGTTTCCAGTAGACTGATTCTTTTCGATTCTACTCTCATGATTGAGCAGCATGGAATAAACCTCTCTTACAGGTAACTTTTCTCCAATATAGGTGATGTTAACAACTACAGGATCATATTACGACCCTAAATCCTCCATGAGAAACAAAGTTAGTTCATCATCAGTAACATGATTTCTGGCACACCTTAAGTCCTCCACCAGAGACTTCACCTTCAGGTAGTAGTCATTCATTGACATGCCTTCCTTTTTGGTATTATGAATCTCACTTCTGAGTTGCATTGTTCTTGCAGTGGTTTGAGCCGAAAAATGTTTTTGTAGAGCACTCCACAAATCAAGAGAAGTCCTGCATTCAAGGACAGTGCCAAGAACTCCTTCAGTTATTAAAGAAAGCAACTAACTCATCAACATTTGATCCTACCTTTCCCACACTATATATTCGGAGTTGATGTTAGTGAAAATGCTTTGCTCCTGATCAACACTTACAATCATCCTTCTGGGTATTGACTGGTTTTCATCAATGAAACTTTCAACACCATTTGCTCTTATGCTGGGTAAAACTTATGTCTTCCACAACAGATAATTAGAGTTGGAAAGCTTAATGGGAGCAGCAAAAACAAAGGGTGCATTTAACTAAGTTGCTGGGACAGAATTCAAGATGGTTGTATTATTGTTGCTACTGCTAGCCATTGGCTCTTATACCAAGTTAATTTTTGGAATAAAAGTTTCTGTGTATATTGATAATGCGGCTATACAATCAGTAAACAATAGTACCTTTTATATAAGGCAAAGAAGGGCTAGCTAACCCTAAGAATATTGAACAATTTACCTATACTAATTCAGTACATACAAACTATCATCACCATCAAAGAGGGCAAAATTGTTTTTGTATGCATTGTGCATATGATTTACACAGTGTATATTTGTACAATATAAGTGAGCATGTTTTTTGTCTTCTTGTATCTACTGGCATCTGCACTGATGGGTTAATTGGGTAAGGCTGATGCTTGGATTTCCTCGGGCTCGAATGTCTGATTCAGAGTTTGGTGTGAGCCCAACATCTTCAACATCATTCCATTCAAGCGTCTCATTTAGTAGTCATTCATTAGAATTATTACAAAATAACAATCCGCGGTTTACTCTTTTTTATTATTATTATCAGTATTGAGAAGCAAACAATTTAATTTCTTAATTAAAGAGAATAATTCTTCTTCAATTCAATTGGAAACAAACTATTTTTTCCTTCCGTTAAATTTGTTTCTTCAAATTAATAAAGCAATTCTTTACAAAAAATTATTCTAGTCACTGCAGAAATTTATGCCACCTTCCAATTTATTAAGATTGTTAATATAGGCTTGGCCCAAGGAGAAGAGTAGGTCAAACTTGAAGGGTCTATTACTTTTAGTTTTTATACAGTGCAATTTATGCACTAAATATTATGTAATTTTTTTTATCTCAAATAATAAAATTGTACAGTCTAGACCCGCATGTCATATGACATTTAGGAGAGTTGTTCAGAATATTCAATTTTGTACAAATTGTACGGTACTTTCATGATTGCATTGAAGAATACAGGGCAATTGTAGAAAGGCAAGTACCTGAAACCTGAAGCCATAGCTAGCTGCTCTGAGATATGGTCAATATTCCATGTCCAAAACTGATGTAGAAGTTGCTGAAACTCATGTACAGAATTGTGATCAATGGCAATTCGGAGGGGAATCACATCCCTTTAGTTACTGATCAGAACAGAGTAAAAATGGTGGGTTGGCTTTGGATGACGAAAATTGTAGGCTAACTTTTCCAGTGACGACAAAAGCAAAAGAAAGGAAAGACGAGATAATGAGAAAAAAATGATAGCTTCCTAGTTGACAATGAAAGCAAAAAAATAAGAGATAAGGAGAAAAATAAGGAGATTAGAAAAAAAAAAATTGATGATGGCTTCCTAATTGCTTGCCAGTGAAAGTAAAAGAAAAGAGATAAGGAGGAAATAGAGGTGGCAAAATAAACGGGTCGGTCTACCTTGACACGGCCCAATTTATAAACAGTATTAAAACAATCTGACACAAGTCGATATTATTCACGGATTAAGTCGAGAAAAAAAAAACCTATGTGCTGTGTTAACTCGTATTGATACTATTTATTGGCTGGGTTGTGGTGGGCTGCTTTATTATTTAAGCCTACTGTTCACCCCATAAGACAATTACATTAATCCGGTCAATAATGGTTATTGTTTATTATTAACAAATAAAATTAATCTTAAATAATAAAATTAAAATTATAAAATTACCAAAATAAAATTTAAAATTACTCATGCAATTTTTATTAACAAAAGTTACATAAATTTTTTATTCTATAACTATATTGAACTTGTATAATAATTATATTATATTTTTGTTCGATTTCAACTTTAATCTACCTAAAATAAAAAGACTAGTAATATTTTTTTTGTAAGTTTGTAATTTGTAATATTTATTTATATTGTTAAATGTAATATATTATTTAGATATAAAATAAAATGAAGTAAAAATGATTAAATGTAAAACTTTGTACTTTGTAATTTTTAACATTGAAAAATAAAAAACAACAATGTCCCTACTACTTTTGTTAATTAGTTATTTAGTTACAAAATAAATTACAGAATTAACACAAATTATATACATTTTAAATTGCTTAAATTTAAATCCAAGAAATAAAAAATACAAATTTTGAATGGATAAAATATAAATTTTTAATTGTGATTGTTATAATTATATAGAATTTACATAAATTTTTAAGTAAACATCGTAAAATGTAGACTAATAATTATTTTGAAATTAATTTATAACTTTGAATATAATATTTTATTTAAAAAAAATAAGAACAATAGATTGATGATTGTTAATGTTCCTAAATTATATTAATTGTAATTAATTATGACTAATAATCACATTATGTGTTTACAATTTTATATTTATGAATATTTAAAATATATAATTATATTACGATCAAAATATAATTAATTATTATATTTTATTATAAATTATAATTATTCATTCAAAATATTAATTTAATAATAAATAATAAATATCGTAAATTTAGTATTTATTAAACGTATTATTATTTTATATTCGTTTAATTTATTATTATTTTTAATTTAACAAATTATTTATTATTCAACAAATTTTTATTGATTTAAATTAATTTTCGGTCTTTAAAATGTAAAAAAGAATATTAATAATAGTAATTTTCTATTAGTACTAGCTCACTGTTCATTTTTATTGTTCAATCTTAATACTGTCTATGGGCTCTATATAGTCCATATGGACTAGTGGGCTGTGTTAGGCTTGTCTTTTAATAGGTCGAGTTGACTTGACACGTACAGTAATCATGTTATGAGTTATATTAAACTTATGTTAGAAGTATTTATTTTATTATGTGTATCGTGCGGGTTCGACATGAGAGCCCACATAAAGTTAATTTTTATGGGCCATTTGTCATCTTTAGGAGGAAAAAGTGAGAGAGAGAGAGAGAGAAGAGAGGAGGGAGAGAGGGAAAAAAAATCTATACAAAAGGTTATATTTGGCTTTATATATATAATATTAATTATAATAAAGATAAATATGATATTTCATATTTTCATTAAAGATAACAGTGATTTCTTGTTAATAGAGTAACTGCAAATGATTTGTCAATATTTTCAAATTATTTTTAAATATTGCCAATAAATTTGAGGGTAAAACTGAAAATGAATATATTATCGTAACAAAGTTAAAATACATTATTACTCTTAAAAATAAAGTGGTAAGAGAGTAATTAAATATTAATTAAAATTTAGAGAGTAATAGAGTATTAAAAATAGTGTATCGGATATTCTCCCTTATATTCTGGCATTATCTAGTTATAAAGTATTCATTGGATAATCTTCTAGTGCTTGGAGTATTACAAAATAAAAATTATTCAAATCATTAAGTGGCAGAAAGGTTCAAACAGAAAATTAAAAAGCATTAGTTGACATTTGAGTCATCAACTCACTAGCATTATCTAGTGTTATATATATATATTTACTAACTATTCATTTGATAGTTTATTATTTGTGCAAGTCGTCTTATGAAAGCAATATCTAAGACTTTGAGAATTTTTATTGGGCAATAAGATCTCCAAATAAATTTCTTTTATTATTCAAATGTGAGTTAAATTGAGCTATAACGAAATGAAAGTTCATAAAGAACTCAAGATTTTTATTCCCGAACTCTCCTGAAACAAAGTCATAATATAGTTTGCTTAATTTTAACAATTTTTATTCTCAACAACCCATATAAAATAATAAAATTATAAAAAAATAGTAGTTATTATTCTATTCTCACTTAGCCAAGTCCATTATTTATGAAACGTCCTCACAGGGAAGGCGCGAAAAAAGATACCGAACGCGCGATTCCGTATAGTTACTCACAGCTAACTACCAAAAACTGAAAATGGAAGGGATAATATCAATATTGTCCCTAAACGTTATTAAAATAACAAACACATGATATAATATTCATAATATAATAATTTAGTCTCTATCTTATGTTTATTTACCCTCTTTTCAACAATGCACATTCGTATTTTTGTTGCTGAAAGCTCAAACTTAAAGGCAACCATTTGTGTCATGTATCATATTTATATTGAGTTATTAGTGAGTAAAATCTAATTTTAATTTAACAAAAAATTAATCTATTTATTTCTTGATTGTATCAAAATTTTTTAAAATGAATACTAGTAATTTATTAAATAGGTAATATAAAATAATATGATTTGACACTATTAATAGACAAGTCAAGTTTATATCATGATATAATTATATATAACTAATAAATAAATTATAAATTAGTGTTATAACAATATTAAACATGAAAAAATAAAGTCATTTAAACATGAATACAATTTGCTTGACTTTAATATGCTGAATAAAACTTAGCATCTTAAATTTTCATACAAAATATAATACTATTCTTATATTTTAAATATTTTACAAAAATAAAAAATAATTTAATATTTTAAATAAATTGATACAATACAATCATTTATTTAATTAATTATGACTCAAATGAATTAACGGATCAAACAATTCAAATCTTAATATGAAAAAGATCATTAAATGAATAATATAAATAACACAATTTTATTCACATTATTTTTCTCACCTAAAATTTGTTTATTTATGATGAATTCGCGTCGTGTCCAAATTCTTACCCCTAATTTTTTACTCTTTTAGGAGCTAAAATGTTGAAGTTAAGAAATCATATTCACATATATTACTTTGCCAATGTTCAAGGACAAAAATGTTATTACCTCAAAATAAAAATAAAAGTAAAAATAAATGAAAATTAGAATACCAAAAGGCAAAAGCTTTTATGTAGTTTTCAACTGTCTTTCCCATTCCTATAATCCTCCGGGGGTTAAAATGAGCAGTAGTTGTCTTCTAGTCTCAAGCTCCTTGTCTTCCTCTCCCAATCCCAACACACCCAAGAATCAAACGTTTCCCACCAGTAAACCCACCTCACTCCTCACTACCCGAATCCCCAGAAATCCTTTCAACTCATGTTTAATTTCCAATTCTCGGACAATTCTCGTTCGCGCTTCCACAAGAGAAGCCGGCGGCAAAAAGAATTCTGTCTTTCAAGAGGTGGAGTCTTTGGTGGGCGAAGACTCGGCGGCTTTCGATTTGGGGAAGCAAAAGTTATCTTCTTGGATCTATTTCACTGTGATTTTGGGAGTTGTTCTTGCAGTGCTTCAGGTGGCTTGGATTGATAACTCTGCTGGTTTTGGTCTAGGGAAAGCATATATCGATGCCGTATCTGGGATTTCTGACAGTCATGAGGTAATTGTTCGAATGAAAGAGACTTTTTTTTTTCTTTTTTATTGGATAAGAAAGAATTTATTTCTGGAAAATATGTTGATTTGAGTGTAGTTTCATTTTTTGGCAGTATTATAAATTTTTAAGAGCATCAATTTCGTCTTAGACTTTTGATGTGTGGATTTATGGCACTAGGATTGTGTTCAGACTATAGGATTCTATCAATAAATATTATGGAAACGGATAATGGAAACAAAGAAATGACAAGTGTTGAGCACTTTGGAGGATATCTTTCAATTATTGGTATCTACACTTGAGTTTTGGAAAGAAGAAGTAATTAGTGCTGGGGAGTGTTTATGAGAATACAAGTTCAGTGGAGCAACATTTGATGCTAAATGTGTGAGAATGTACAGGAGAGATGTCAGTGAGAGCATGCTGAAGTTTTGGAATGACATGTTACGTACAGAGGTCTTAATCTAATTAACACACTTCCGTTTATTCGGTGCTGTGATTGTTCAGATGATTCATGATGGTCATATACATATGAGGTAATAGGAGGATATTCATTGATATCATGATTTAGCCAGAACCTAAGAGATTTAATGTTGAAAAAATTATCTGCGTTTTTGTCCTACGAATGTTGCATATGTTTGTGGAATGCATCGTATAAAGGCAGATAGGAAATTGAGAAATTCCAAACTGCGTTCAAAGAGCTGATTGCAGAATCAGATTGATGATACTGCTTTGATCATGCCTGTAGTACCAGGTGACATGGTTTGGTCTTCGTACAGCAAGGAATACAGAAAGTTTATTCGGCAAAAGATGATTTCTCTCCCTGTCTCCCCTGTTCTTCAGTAAATATGGAATGAACAGAATGGATATTTGTTTTTAAATGATTAAAAATTGAAAGTTTCAGAAGTAGCAATTTATAGCATTCCAGAAATTTGTTGTATGGTGAATAAACAGATATTACATTCCGGAACTATGTTTGTACTATGTGGTTTGTCTTGTTTGATCCGTCAGTTTTCTTGTAGACAGTACAAAAGTTCTCTACCAATGAAGAAGAAAGAAAACATGAAAAGGAAAAGCATCAATGTGCCAAACTTTTTCACTTGCCTATTATTTTTATCTTCTAAATCTTGCCACAAGGACAAGTCATAATTTTATGTTGTATATTATTAAATATGTAAACTATTGGCTGTTTAAATTTTCATATCCTATTTCATTTTTCCTTCCTACCTTTCAAAATTGTGCAAGGGTAGGCATTGAATAATGTTTCAATAAAGTGACACTCATCATTTCATTGCAGGTTGTAATGTTGATACTCATTTTCATTTTTGCCACTGTCCATAGTGGTTTGGCCAGTCTTCGAGATAAGGGCGAGAAAATTATTGGTGCACGTGCGTATCGTGTGCTGTTTGCAGGGATATCTCTTCCATTAGCTCTTAGTACTGTTGTAAGTTCTCGTCCTTTATTATGAAGCAGAAAGACATCTTAACCAAACTGAATACTTATTGCTGCAACACATGTTGTTAGCCTCATTAGGCATGATATAAATATGTTCTAGCAGACTTGTTAACTCTTGGACTGGTCTTGGTTCAGGTGTACTTCATCAACCACAGATACGATGGACTGCAGTTGTGGCAGCTTCAAGGTGTACCTGGAGTCCATCAACTTGTGTGGCTTTCTAATTTTATTTCCTTCTTTTTCCTCTATCCTTCTACCTTTAATCTATTGGAGGTAGCGGCTGTTGACAAGCCTAAAGTGCACCTTTGGGAAACTGGGATCATGAGAATCACCCGCCACCCACAGGTATGATCCCCATCATTTAATCATCTTGATCTAAGCATATGTCTGATAGAAGAATGATAGGATGAAGTTACACCGGAGAGGATGACATTTCATTTTGTTTAATATTATCCATCTTTTAAAACAAAACTTATAGAAATAAAAACAACAGGATTCATGCACATACCTCCCCTCATAACATCAGATGGATGGAGTGCTTGTCTTTATTAATATTTACTATCCCTTGGGATAATGGAATTTTGTGGGACTCTTTGTTCACCATTTGTTGTAAACGAAATTACATTAAGGCCTTATTGCACCAAAATGACTATTGGGATTTTGACAAGAGCACCCACAAAAATTATCACTCTAGGTAAAAATGTTGAGGAATATTACAACTCTAGGTACACATGATTTTTCAGTCACGAACGTTACTTTCCAGTGACAGCCCTTGATATTCTGGTAAAGATTGTAACATGTGATCTCATACAATCTCTCAAAGGAACCCGACATGTTGTATCAAGCCTACATGTCTCATATCTCGGAGGAAACTTGTTGCACATCTTGCTTCTCTCGTTTGAAGAATGAAGTATAGGTGCTCAGACATCAAAAGAATTATTATATCATGTTGTGTAGTAATGGAAACCGACCTACTGGTTTAAATTTTTAGTATCATCATTTGCCTCTACTACTGTTACAGATATTTTGCATGTACCGTTTTTGCAAAACGGAAGTAAAATATTAAATTTGGATTCATTTTTCATTCAGACATGAGC
Organism: Melia azedarach; assembly: GCA_028052125.1. NCBI lineage: Eukaryota > Viridiplantae > Streptophyta > Magnoliopsida > Sapindales > Meliaceae > Melia > Melia azedarach. Next base: position 6,734,534 of record CM051396.1, on the reverse strand, counting down.
TTTATCAATGTTGTAAGCCAATCTATTTCTACTTTTCAGATGGTTGGACAGGTAATGTGGTGCCTTGCTCACACATTATGGATAGGAAATTCAGTAGCAGCAGCAGCATCCCTAGGTTTAATCGGACACCATCTGTTTGGTGCTTGGAACGGGGACAAGAGGTTGGCTATACGATATGGAGAGGCTTTCGAAGTTGTGAAGCAGCGAACTAGTATCGTTCCATTTGCAGCTATCATCACTGGCCGTCAAACATTACCCAAAGATTACTACAAGGAATTTCTTAGACTTCCCTATTTGACAATCACTGCTTTGACACTGGGTGCATACTTTGCACATCCACTAATGCAGGCTTCCAGTTTCCAGCTTCACTGGTAGGTTTCAATACTGTATGTCGCAAATACTTGTTCATAGTAAAATGACTGGTTAATCTTATAAATTGCCCTTGAATGTTGAATTAAGTACTTAATTTTGCTTCAATTTGAAATATGAATCATCACAGGAGTTATATATTGACATACTGGACTAATGACTTTTACTTAATTGTAATGTAATGCCAAATGCATTCTCCATGTTAAGTTTAAGTGAGGTTATATATCACAAATATTTATAATGAATTGAACTGGGATTACAATTGGAAATTTAAAAGTGATTTATTTTATAATTTTAGATTAAAATAGTTTTTTTTCTTAAATTTAAGTTGAGAAATTGGTCGATTAATTTGATTTATGAAGAAATTATAAGAGAATATGTGCAAATTAAAGAAGAAAAAGTTAATATATATATATATATATATATTATAATTAATTTAACCCTAATAACTTGGTCACTAGATGGGAATGGTATAATTATAGTAACTTGGAATATGCACCTACAAAAGGAGTGGTGTTAGATGTTTTTATTAAGAGTAATTTTCAGCTTTAGTCACTAATTTATTTACGATTTCAGTAATATTTTATTATTTTTAATTAGATAATTAATTTATTTATTTATATAAATTCAAGTTTTTTTTAATAGAAAATTTTAACTTAATTTTAATATACAAAAAATTTATTTTTTTAATAAAATATAAGTTATTAATTATATATAAAGAGTAAATTTTATTTTTTATTATATAATATTACTTTTGTCTTTATATATACATTATTAACAACAATAAGAATAAATATATCATTTTATTCGTTTTAAATATATTGTTAATTATTTTATCAAAAATAAAAAATATTACTAATTAATTGTTAATAAATTAAAATTATTTGTAAAAATTATTAATAAATTAATAATTAAAATTAAAAATTACCCTTTTATTAATCTGAAAATACATTTACATGACAAAAGGAGTGGGTACGATGAAAATACCCCTCTACATGTGTTGCAGCAACTACAAGATATGATGATAAAAGTGAGGAAAATTGACATATAACCCTTACAATTTAGAGAAATGACAGATATCCTTAAAATTTGTAAATTAATACTACACACATTTTATATTTTCATGAATAATGAAGCTATATAAATTGATGTAATAATATTAGTGATATAACACATTTTATATTTTCATGAATAATGAAGCTAATGATCTATGGAGCATATAATATATAGACAAAATTTGTATTAATCAAGTTATGTAAATTCATGTTAAAAAAAGGTTAATCAAGTAAAGCCTTGCAAAACATGTAATTGAGGCAAGTGGACAAAGTAATAAATACTAAACATCTCAAACTTATTATAACAGAATCATTCATACCCAGCATTTATCGATTAAATAGCCAACTTTTTTAAATTTTTCAAAATTATCAAACCACATATCTCCACTAACAAATGAATGCTTCGTTATTTTGATTATACTTTTGGAACAATTTATAGAATGCTTAGAGTTACTCAAGTGAATAAATTTGTTTTGATCGAACTAATCAAGTTAGGCAAATTATGTGCTATCAAAACACACTGCTAAATAGAATCAATAGATTTAGTGATGTTGAGTGGATTGGACAATGGAGACTTGACTAATAATCCATCCAATTGACTATTTGGCAAAGCAATTTAAAAATATTATAAATCCAATCCAAACTATATAAAAATAATAATAATAATTTCAATATTAATTTAATTTAGATTAACTGAGGTAATAAAGAGAAAAAAATATTCAATGTCTTTAAACAAATAAATTACTAGTTTAGAAAAAAGTAATAACAAAATATTTAAACTTAAATATACTAACAAGAAAAACCATTATGCAAGTAACTAGCAATAAAAAATAAACCAAAAAGAAGACTGAACCAATGCATCAAGACAAAAGTTTATGTTCTAAACAGAGCTTTCATTTTCATGCTTCCATAAAGCAAGGGCACAACAAAGGAGAAAAATAAGAGTATCATAAAGTCAAACCCTCGGAAAGGCCTAGAACGGGATCCGGGGTCCGGTGTTGTACCGAATCCAGTTCTAGACCTGTGCCAGGTATTTTCTCAGATTATCTTTAGAACAAAGACCCAGCACATCACTGAGTCACCTGGCCAAGCCTGAATGAATAACATTACCATTCCTATTCGGAAAGATAGTTGCACTTCATGACTTAGCATAAACTGAAGAAATGCATTCACAAACACTCTTGACAAAGCATATTCATAAATTTCAAAATTGTTATTATGCGTGAGATAAAGATTCAATAATAATTCCATCTAAATATGTCGGTACTTCAGCTAAGAAGCCAGTTGAATTAAAAATAGTAAAATACATGAAGAACTTTGAAAGAATATGTAGATATTAAAATCTGTTAACCACTCTCTCATCTAGACTTTAATCCCTCGTAGGCTATTGGCATTTGATAACTTCGATTAAACCTAAGTGTTAATCCATTCCCATGCAAACATAGCATATTCAAATATTTCAAAATTGCTGTGTAAATCAGATGTAATGATTTAATACTCGTTGCACTTGAATTAGTTTTTGTAACAACCAATTGATTCACTGACTAAGAAAGTTTATATGACCGATTATATGCATCTTAAAATCTGCTTACCACTCTCAATCTCCTCTCCAATCTATTAATTCTCTTTGAGGTGCATATAGCTTTGCCACTTGCTCTTCTGCTTCAGTATCATTAACTACGCCACGGCATCTTGGAAAGCCACAATAGCATGCTAGTTGTTCATCAATTGAAAAGAACCTGCAACATGGATAGGAGTCAGAACCCTAAAGAAAATTTGGGAAATAAATAAAGAGAACTTGCAGTTGTGGAGGACCTATAATCATATGTCAGTTCCTCCCATTGCTTAATATCTCTTTTTGCAAATATAATAATATGCTCGTCACCATTAACACTTATAACTCTTGAATAACAATTTGGCTGCAGCAAGCAAAAATAAGATCAGTATTCTGCATTTCTGGATATAATATATACAATCAGACACATAACAACATCAAGTCAATACAAAGGATTATCAAAAGCTTGTGTACACAAAGCCGTTCAAAATTTAGCTTCAACTAATACTGTTATTAAATTTTTGTTTGTTTTTTCTATAAAAAGCTAAAAAACTTTTAATAAATAAAAAGATTACAAAGAAGTAGACTAACAGCCATGAAAGAATCTTAGGGTGCAATTAGATTGAGAAGCTGTAGCTTTTAAGTCAGAGCTGTGGAATAGAATCACTAAGTGCCAGATGTAGGAGAGTGAACGCTAAATATTAACTGCTATGTAAAAATGGTGTTTACCAAACACTTACTGTGATATGCCCAAAACCCTTAAGCACGCCTAAAGGGTGGATGAAGAAATACAGAGGTTTTGAAGACATTAGGAAGACTGACCAATCCCACAATAACCTTGCCTTTATCCCCCCTCCAAAGGAAATGTGTTTTTATAAACAAGGCAACACATGACGCTGGGATCATGGATGATCTAGCAGCCTGGAGTAATCTATACACTAGTTCAGTGCAATATAGAACATTGAAGAAATAAATTATCAGAATTCTCCAACCCTTTCATACAAATCACACACCAGTAGGGAGAAAAACACTTCGTCTTCTTCATAGGATTAAACCGTGAGTATTAAGTTTACCATGAGCTAGGTCCAAGCTAAAATTTGTACTTGGCACCTTAGCCCTCCAAATCCATAGACTCAAATGATAAACATGAAGAATCATCCACCAACAATCATAAAATTATTAATCTTTAAGATTATAGTAATAGCTAAGTGAATCTATCACCTCCCAACAGTTTAATTAAAGACACTTTCTAAGAGACAAATGTGAGATAGGACCAACAGAATGAGCAAAGCAAGAAAGAAAATTCGCACTTCACATGAGTGATTGATCAGATGAGCAATGCTTCCAGCCCTTGTGGCATCAATGACTCGTTCATCATCAATCCGAAACATGTAAGTACCAGCACCCTGCAACATCATTTTAAAACTCACAAATTCAATTAGGATTTAACCTGCTTCAAAGTATGTCATTACTATCATAGGTAACAGTTGTACCACAATAAATAATGCTGACAAACACAAGTGCAACAACAACAATAATCTAAAAAATACATACCACCAATGAATTATATATAAAGTGTTCTCTCCGATCCGCTATAGAAGGACGAACAAGTTCCCCAGTATATTCAATCACCTAGAATTGGGCAATTTACAATATTTTAAATTGCCAGTTTACTTATCAGATGGTTATATCAAATTTACAGAGTATATCACTTCACCATGTCCCCAGCTCTATGTGGATGCTTTGCAAATATGCCAAACCCGTGAATGCCTGATTTCCCTGAGGCATTGAAATCACAATGACACAAGAAAGAATTAATGACCCCATCAAATTCTGAATATAAGCAAGACATTTAGATAATCTAAAGGGCCAACAACTGCATTTCCACGACATGCAAAATCAATCATTACAGTAAACATAATTGGAAAAAATGTCAGACATGAAATCAAAAGATTTTTTTGTCACCACAAAGGAGAACCAGCAGCAAATTCAATGAAACTGTAATAATGAATAATAATTCCAGTTTCACTAAACTAAGCATTACGCCAACTGGCAATCCCATTTTCTAGAATCTAGAAAAGACATCAATATCAACAAGATAAAGACATGCATGTCTCAGGACTTTGAGAAAAATATATATATATATATAGATAAACATATGTGCCTCATGCAAATAAAAATGAGGGACAAATAAAACCGACGACTTTTCCCTCCTTTAAAGCTCAAAACTTTTTCCAACAGAACATACTACATGCTGCCCTACTTAAATTAAAGGGCCTACACAGCATGGACCACAAATAGTAAGCAGATGGACAGTTGAGATAATCTCTAAGGTTTTCTGGCTCTAGTCAACCAATCTGGAGATAAACCATGCATTCTCTCCTTTGAACTATATCGTTAGTGTTAGTTTTCCCTTGAGCAACTGACCACGTGATCAACTTCACTATGGAGCAAACATAAGCTTGCCAATTACAGGGAGCAAAACATGGGACACCGGAATCATCTATAAGGCTGAGAAACTAAGATTTGGTGGAAGGACCCTGATTTTTCTATAGTCCAGACTCTTTTATCCTTTTTCATAACATCTAGAGAAATCCCCATTAAAATCCCAAGTATCTCAATACACTGCCAAAGCTCCCTGTTATCAAGTTTCTGAGCAAACTAAAGTCCTGACCTGCTGCAAACAAGGATTACCCTGCCATGCTAGCTACGAAACACTGAAATAGGTACTTTAAGATATTTGGTAATATTTTCTGGGAACTTGTTAACAAAAATTCTGGTATATAAGGTTTAAATTCCTGACATTTACCAAAGATAATACAATTTCAGTTGTAATGATAAGTTGTGCCTAATTTTTTAAAGTAGCTGGCTGCAACAACCATTATGGGAAGAAATAAATCCACAAATATCAGTTATTGGAAGGAAAATGTATCAACATGCAGGACTATAACCGAGGTAGAATTCAGTGCTTCGTTTAGTAAACTTGATGTATTTATAGCACTTTGTTTTAAGCATCGCACAATATCATATTTCATACAAATATATATCTATCTTTTACTCATGAAGATTTTCTCTCCCCACTAATGCTAAATTATCTTTTTTGCTAAATGTCACAGTTTCCATTGGTTTCCCAAAGAACCTAAAGAGTCGCACTTCAGGAAAAATGCAACTGGTAGATTGGTTTGCCTTATTATTGAAATGAGGAAAAATAGTACTACATGCAAACAATAGTACAATAATTGAGAGTGAAACTAACAGCAACAAAGAAATATAATCCAGGAATTGCAACACACATCACACTTTTACAAAAAAGCATGGCTACTGAAAAACTTATGGTCTGAACAACACAAAAGCTGTAGCCCTTAATATTTGGAAAATCACCAACTAATAGGAATGTATTAACAATGATATCCACTTACCAAATGCTAATCTCTTTCTGAAGGTTTCCCTCATGTGCTTGTATTTCTCAGCCATAGAAAGAATGTTGTTAGGAGCATCCCCTTGAAGACTAAAGGAGAACTTAGAGCCAATGACTCTAATAGAAGGCATGGTGTTGCCCAACAATCCATTTTGGCAGTATCCACCGACCAAGTAAGGTTGATTCTCTACAAACAAACGCTTCAAGGATGCAGCAGCAAGAGCTTCAGGTTCTTTCCGCCCTCTTCTTCCAAAATAATTGTAAGGCTCTAAGAAATGAATGAAAGATCCAAAGTGTATTAATATAAAATGTACAGAGGAGAGGGACTAAAAGTCCACACAAATAAGGACAAGAAGTCCCAAAGACCAAAAACTGCAGGACTTCTAAAGATAAGAATCTCTATCTAATAAAGGAAAACAAACTAAAATAATACTGTCAACAATGCCTAAATGCTATAGAAGCATAACTTACCACTGCGTGCACAGCCCGATGGATTAGATGGTGGGATGTAGTCACAACATCGACGAGTAATTTGCCCTATTCGTTCATCAATAGCTAAACGCTCGTTCAGTGGCTGTTTATGCTTCTTGCAGAAAGAAAGTAGACGAATGCACTGATCTTCATCATCTTCTTCTAAAGAAAGAAGATTGAGTCGATCCTCATCCTCGAGCTATGCAATCATGAAAAAGAATAAATATAGATGAATGAAGAACACAAGGACAACTATATGAGCCACATTATCCACCATTTAACTAACAACAACATCTAGAAAAATAAATGAAATATCCGCCTAACGGGAAAATACCTCGACACAAAGACCAGCAGCACGTGCACAAAGTGGATGATATGCAACCCGACAAGTAGTGTTTGAACACTGTAAAAATTGGCTTGTTAGAATGTTGGTATATATACATGGCTTAAGATGAGCAAGTGCTATTATTGATAAAACTTGTGCACCATTAGATTAATACACTTTGAGCAAATGTGATTATATTTGGACTGTTATTCAGAAAATGCTTTCTTTTGGCACGTTAATCTTAATCATACTGAATCATCAAGAATGCATCTATTTAGCAGAGATCCTTATTGAAAGTGATTATATAACCATTGCAAACACATTAAAGGATTCCCATGGAGGAAAGATGGTGCAGGTGATTATGATATTACTTGGATGCAAGCTCCATAGGCTACGCCACAAATGCTACATAACAGCTTCCAACGATCCTGTTTAAATACAAAGCAGGATTAGAGGAAAAATAATTGTTTAACATTCAAGATATTATTTCACAATTTTGAAGGTAGTACTTCTACCAACAAGCTCTTTAATTGACACAATTTAATATCAAGATATTAAAGGGGGGAAAAAGCCATAAAGGTGTGCTTGTCATAGCTATAGAACACAAATAAAACTAACAAAATAAAAGTACCTTATTAATTCTGTTTAGCCCATCTATCGGTTCCATTCTCTTGACATCAGATAAGCAAGTTTCTGAAGCATATTTAGGTAAGTCAAACATCTAAGTATATGGACGAAAACAGCATACAAATAATGTGTACATTATGGAGATACAAACCAGGTATCCATATAGCACAGGCTAAATGAGCCCAGCGCCCATCAGTTGTAGGTTTCATTGCACCCCCTAAAGGAAAATCAATTAGAGGTTTACTGATGCATAATCCATGGCAATAGACAAAAGAGTTTTTCTGACATCAATTTACCTACAACAGGACAAAGGCAGCAAGGAGGGGGAGGTCGAGGAGCTCCCGGGGAACATAAGTTGCATAGCCATAGCACACCATCAACAGGTTCTAACTCCCCATAGCATCTAGCATGAACCTGACAAAACATTACTTCTTCTGAAGAAACTAATAATGTGACTAAAGTCTACAGAGAAAAGAAAAAGTGAGAGATTCTTCCCAAAATATGGTGGAAGAAATTAGTCAACTAACAGAATATCATGTAGAAAACTACCATAAATGCATTTGAAGATGTGCCACAGCTGTAAGTAAAGAAGACTTACCATCATTCTGCATTTGTCACACTGCAGGAATAGATTGTTTTGATACTCCTAATAGTTAAACAAACACAATTAGTAAAACTAAACCATTGAATGCCATATAACCAAAAATAATAACAGCAGCTTCTGAAAGTGAACACAATACTAGGTGCTTGACAAACAAGTTAAAAAGTGACACACAGAGGACAAAAGATCACAAATGTTTTTATAGAGCGCTTTTGATGTACAAATGAAAAAAGATAGGCTTTCACCTCATCCATGTGACACACGCTGCACTTATCAAGATCTTTCCAGTCAACACGTACAGGTCTATAGCCAGCAGGGAGATCTCGATATTTTGAGCTTAACTTACAAATAGACGATTTTGAAGTCGGTCTGGATTTTGATAATCCCTGTCAGTACCATGGGCACTTATTATAGGGTTACAATGATAATGTAATTTAAATATTGGTATCAAGCAGATCCATGACAACACCACATTAGAAAAGGAAAAAAGATACAAATAAATAAATAAAGGGAAGTGGACATGTCATACACCTGATTGAGAAAGGTTTGGCACAAATGTTACACAATGAAAATTGACATTTGAATTAGCTAGACACAAATATTTCAAGTTTCAGGATCAAAACATATTAAACAATATACCTGTATAAGTCTCACGACTTCAGGATTGGAGAAACCAAACATATCAGAACCAGATTCATAAATCTTTTCAGCATCAGCTTCAGCATTGAAATCATCAGAAGTATTATTCTGTCTCTTTCTTATTCTTTTATATATTTTATTCCAGCAAGCAGTCGGAGTAGATCCATTGAACTACACAAAAGAGAAGGGAAAAAAACAATTTTACATCCTATATTGCACAGGCACCATCAACACTTGGTTACGTGAGAAAAATCTCAAGTGTGGCATCAATCATTACTATCAACATCCGTAATGTAAGAAAATCAAAAGTTTGACATCAAGAGTAGTACCACACAAGTAATATGAGAAACTAAAATAACAAAAATGGTCTTTGTAAGAAAAATCAGAATCTCTGTGAGAAATTAGGGAAAGACCTATGTAATGAGATTAGAAAATGTAAGAGTATGAAAGAGGAATTTTAAATATGCTATTGCTACCACATTTTCCTAATGTGTTGGATCACCAAATTCTTCTGATATGTTTCAGTGGATATTTTCAGCATCCTGTATCACCTTGTTCACAGTTTTCTATCCACATTATGAGGGGCCATCAAATACGCATCCAATCATATTTGCTTATCCTCATGGTAAATGGGCACAGCTTATGATCCAAATTACAATAATTCTCACATCATTAGAGGGGAAAGCCATTTTAACCACACAGTTAAAAAACTTTATCTTATGTGCACTGCTAAGAAGAAAACAAAGAAAGAAAGTAAAAATCTTCTTCTACACTTCCAGTGTAATGCAATCAGAGAAGTGGACCTAAGTCTCAAAGATCATATTCAAAACCTCTCTCATCCAATGTCAATAACCAGCATCACTAGATTCCTCTCTTTACCACATAAAAGCACCGCAATGCAATCATGTCACCATTAATAGAAACACCCCACTTAGAGCAATACAAGATAAAAGTACAGAAATTGTTGACCTATGGTCTCTCAAAAAAATATTAGCAATGCCATTCACCTTACGGTTGCCTAACAGAATGCACCAAAAACTGATACTACAGTATAATAATTTACTTCAAGCTGGCATATAATAGCACCCAAAAATTCCACATCCTAACAACGAGAGAAAACTTAAAATTCTCAAAGGCCCAAAATGCAGTTGGTAACAGCAACTAGACTCTCTTGCAGATGGAAGAGACAAGGCAAGGGACTTAAAACATTTCAGAAGAATTATGAACATACTTTACGTGCACTGGGACATCAAATTTCCATGGAAGATATGAGATTCTGTAATTGCATAATAGAAATGCCAAGGAAAATCATGCATTCTTGGATATCTTAAAGCCACAGAAAAAGAAGTATTTTCTTCTGCAGAATTACATTGCACAAACCAAGAATAGATCGCAAAGAATCATCTGATTTTATACAGAAGTATAATCAATTCTCTGGAGTCTTTTGCAAAACATCTAATCTAGTCTTGAACCTATCAATAAGATATAAAACCTTAGTCAAGAATTGGATTGGATTAAATCAGATAAAATAGGATAAAAGTTGGTTTATATTTAGTACATAGAAAACCTTAGTCAAGATTTGGATTGAGTTAAATTGGATAAAATAGGATAAAAGTTGGATTATATTTAGTACTATTCTATTTGTTGCAATATAGGATTAGATGGGATTGTGTATAGTAATTGAAAAGTAACATTACAAAGCTAATTTATTATTTAACTATTGATACTAGATATTGTACTTACTGTAATAAATCAATAAATACATTTTTTAAACTAGTAATTAAATGCTTATATTAGTAAGTAAATATATATAATTAGGTGAAGTGAAACAAACTAAATACTTAAATATTGATATACTATATATTCGTAATCTATTGCGGGAGAAGCTAAATGCATGGTCAGCTGTTATTATACTTCACACAATTTAATACAAGATAGATACATGGTACAATTCACATGTTTGCATACAAGTGTAAAACTAAGATTGGGTGTGGATGAGTGTACATGCTAATTTACAAAAGCAAGGCCACAGTACGGTTAACCGAGTAAAAAGATTTATTAAGAGCCCCAAAGAGCTTGTTGATTTATCCAAGGGTTGAAGATTGATAAAGAAACAAAGATTGCAAAAAGAAGAAAGTAAATATTTTCTCAACGTTTCATTCAATTGTCCCAAAAGAATTCAGTCAATAATTGAGTTTCTAAAGAAAAGGGGAACTAGAAATCCATTTTGATGGGATCATTCCTGCTCTAGTTTTGGTACCTCAAATCATTAGATTCTAATAAAGCTCTTTGCTTCAAAATAGGTATTAAACTACGTAAATCAAGACTTGCTGAATTCCACAGAGCTGACCCACTCTGAGATAACTGTTCATGATGAGCAATTACACTCTGAGATAGAAGATGAAATTACAAAATGAAACTGAAGAAAAAGCATAAGAAAATATCAATTTAACAATGAGAACCTGTGTAACCATGAAACAGAAGATTCGGGTTTGTTTCATTGTACAACTAACCTGTTCTCCATTATCCATAGTGACTCTAAATAGAGGTCGAATCTTTGACTCAGCATCTCTCAACACTTCCATCTTGTAAGAGCTACAAACAGTTGGATCTAAACCCCACAAATTGAAAACAGGAAACAGTGTATATGTCATCTAATATTAAATCAGAGAGCTCAAAAGAATGCAACAATGGAAGTATGGAAATTTTAATGAACCTTAAGAAAATACTCAACCTGTTATTGAAGTGTACTTCCTAATGGCCGTATATCCTTCAGGCCAGATGAATCTATCATCTTGAAAATACTCTGAGTCCTTAACAATCTTTCCTGAAAGCATTATTTTATATACCCTCAAGTAAAATTACTGAGAAAATGCAACAGATGCAACATATCCAAGAAATGTCCTACCATCCAATAGTGAGGAAGGCAGAAGCAACCCAAAAACTAAAAGGAAAAAAGTAAAAGAAAAGAAAATTTCAAATAAAGTCAAAACAAAATAAAGTTACCAAGGCTCAGTATTTGCAAATCCCCAAATACATATGGAGATGTTTTAAGGCTTCCTAATGCTCCCTGAATCCTTTCCTCGTTAAAACAATCTTCACCTGAATCTAAACTTCCTTCTTCCTGACTACAAGAATTTTCACCATTGTCTGCACGAATTGCGTTTTGCAGCAGTAACATTCTTCTTGGAAGCTTTTGTTCATTCAGATACCTATTTAGAACCAGAAATTGCTTAACAAGCATATTGGTAATGCAGAAATATAGGCCTTATGAATATTTATGTATACTAAACCAAAATACCAATGTTTAGTGGAAACTCCAAGTCTTTCGAGGGTGAAAAAAGAAAAGTGATCCACAATAGCACACCACAAACACATTAATAATTAAATCATCTTTTTTTGGCTAAGAAACAGAAACAAAACTAACTATAAGAGAAATGTACAGGTGAGGGTACCAAAAGTCCACAGAAACAAGGATGACAAGTCCCGGAGAGCAAAAAGAAACCCCTACAAAGAAGCAACTCAGCTATACAAAGGGCTCCCTAAAAAGATCACATTTATACATGAAATCTCTTCAAACTTTTATAAAGAAATAAACTAGGGTGCACATCCAGCATTGACAACCACAACCTCAAATTTAACATCATTTTGCCATGGGGATAGAACCATATCAACTCTAATGATCAAAAGAACATTAGTAGGTAAAGCCACCAGATGGGCAGATGGGCAGATGGGAAGAAGGAAAATTTGCAATAGAGAGCTCATACAAGCAAGTCCATAGAACCAATTTACTGTGATAAAATGCAAGAATTTGAGAAGCACAAAATCACAACCTCAATACACATAATTAATCATGGAAGTCTATGACTATACTAGACATTTACAGCAATATAAAAAAAATGCTCCATAACGGAAAAAAACAGTTGTAAAAACATGCCAATTATCCATAATAATGCTACGTAGTGGTCTAAAACATTTCAAGATGACTTCAACTAAATTAACTCTCATAAGTAAGCTTACACTTTGGCTTCTTCCAAGCTTCGAGTGAAACGAGGTTTCTTGCACTTCAGGTGGAAAGAAGAAAGAAGTCCTTTGAGAAATGAGATTACCTGTTTCACATTTATTCTGGATAATTACAAAAGCATTGTAATGTCAGCCCCCAAAAGATATGACCATAGTTACTCTGAGCACGTACAAATTTCTTGGCATACGATACAAATAATAGTCACAATCAAATTCAAAAGAACCACAAACCTTGCAAAATCATGTGTACCAAAAAATTGCACAGGAACTGATCTTCCTCCAGAGATTTTATTTAAACCCTTACGACCACCAATAAGTGATTCATCCACAACAATTGCCGGCCACATAGCATGACCTGCACTAAAGCAATTAATGGTATGGTTGGTGTCCCCCCCACCAAAAAAAAAACAAAAGAATCATAGTGATGGATGTATTAATATACAGATAGGAAAAGACTTAATTACAAATGATGCCATCGCTAGAAATTTACCAATATATAGTTGCTTGCCCAATTAATATCCACATCAGCCAGCATTTATGTATTTCTATAGGATACTAATTTCTCTGCACTGGCACATCAACTTCAAGTTTTGATTAAAATGGTTTATGAAAATACTTCATACATGTCCAGGAAAGGCAAGAAGCGATCCAAGCATAAGGATAAACATAGTTCAACCCATGCTCCTTTAATTGTACCCCAGATTAATAATGCAGAGGCACAGCATACAGCTAGGTAACAACTAATAGTTTCTGTACCAGTGAACTATTAGATTAAATATATATCATCAAGGTCCCTATAGTTATATCAATAAATATACTTTATTGTCTATGAGCTACTGGTCAACACACATGGTTGCTTTCAGGAATTCTAACAGCATAAGCCACTATCTTAACAAAAATGAGCATGTTTAGCGCACCAGAGGCATAACTGAGAACACAATTCACATCTCAACACGTAAAAAAGGACTTTCCATCTTATAATTCTTTCAAATTAGGAATATATGATCCCTTTTTCTCTCTAACTTTCGTTCTGTGAAGAAAACAACTATAAATGAGAATAAAAACAAATGGATGTAAAGCATACCGGTAAGTTTTGCCCAAATAATATCCCCAGGCTCGAGTTCTTGGCAGTCATCTAAACTGGCAGCCAACACAACCATCTCATCGTAATCATAGCCATCATTATCCACATTATTAACATTGAAACTTAGTTTCAGGCAGTTCATCTCCTCCTGAGATATATAAAATTTAATTTTCTCATTTGAGAGAATCAAATCTTCTTCATCTCCATCCTCATACTTAACCTGTATAGTACAAAATAGCATCCCTACAACTTTAAAAATATAACTTGAGAAATCCTAAACAGTCTAAATAAGCAAAAAGATATGAAAGCCGTACATGATGTCGATTACTCTCTGAATCATATCCAACAACAGAACCAGAATACCAGTCTGCATCCAACGGCCAATAAACCTGCACCCGACTAGCTTAAGTTCAATTGGTTGAAATATAACTAACGAGTCAAAATATAAAGGGAAGGAACTAAGAATTAAATGCTTGCCTTGCATTGTAACCCAAGAAATGTTTTTGGTTCAACACCATCAAAACTCAGCCTGATAAGACAACCTATCGCTCATCAAACCAAAATTCACCCAGAAACGAAAAATTCACTAGAAAACAGTGTAATTGATAGACTCACCGCACCCATCGCTTGGTAGTAGACGAAACAGACAAAATGCTCTTACAATTGAGCTTAGAATCACTCTTCTTTCTCTTTAAATTGCCACTACTACAACCACTATTTAAATTAATATTGTTAGCTTTATTATTTCTACAATCCCTCAATCGTGGACCATCAAAAGAGCTCAAAACGCTGGAATCTACCCCCAATTTCACCAATTCACTGTTCCCAAACCTCCTCCTCTTCTTCAAAACCCTCAAATCATCGTCAATTTTCTCTTCTAATTCAGAAATTCCTTCTTTCCCCAAAACAGACTGAGCCTCTCGCGCCAACAGGGACTCAAAAAACGAAGAATGCCGCAGAGGTCTTTTAGACCGCCGAGAGTACACATTGACGATAGGGGGTTTGAGATCGGGATCGTCGAAATGGTTAACTAAAAGCTTTCGAGCTTTGACTTTTTTAGACATAACGTTGGAGGAACCACTAGCGGTGGCGCTCACGCAAGGCGGAGTAGACACGATCCAAAGAGGCGTAGCGAATGGGAGTGCCGGTGTTGTGAATGTCGATGTTAGTGTCGTCTTCTTGGTCTTCGTCGTCGTCGTGTTGTTTAGGGTGAAGCTGTTGAGGAAATGCCATGGATTGTGTCCGCCTGTGCACGGATTTTGTTAGGGTTCTAAAGCTGGCGAAGAGAAGCCGTGTTTGGTGTTTTTATGTTATGTTATTTGTTTTTGGAGGGAGGGATTTCCCCTAAATCATCCCTTTCCCGCCGTGTTTATGTAAAGGCGAGGTGCAACGCAACTGTGCATTACACGAGCTTTTTTTTTAATCAATTTATAATTTTTTATATGATAAATCATCATAACAACTTTGCTAAATTTCCCATTTTACCCTCTTTTAGTTCCAATTTTTACCTCCAGTCACCTTAATACTTTTTTTGTTTTTAATCAAATAATCCTTATTTAGACAAAAATGCCCTCGTAACCATATTTCACAAATACCCTTCGAAACTTTCGAGTGCAACCGAACTCAAAACCATTATTATAATTACACTTGAAATCTTAATTTACTATACACTTAAAAGTAGATTTTCTAACAAGTTAGAAAACTAACTTTCTGAGTATAACTTAATATATGGTTTAGAATTAAGTTGTACTTTAAATTAAAATTTCTAGCATACTAAAAAGTAAAGTTTCTAAGTGTGTTGAAAATTAAGATTTTTAGTACACTCGAAACTAAGATTTTGAACATGACTTAATCTATGGTTTCGAGTTAGTTGGAATCTAAAATTTTTAGCACCCTCAAGAAAAAAGTTCCAAGTATAAAATAAATTATTATTTTGAATTAAGTTTGTGCTTAAAAGTGCCATGATAAAAGATATGTTAAATTTTATTAAAAGTGACATTTATATCAATTTCTTAACGACTAAAAATGACACATGACATGATCAAAGACTAGTCAACGTACAAGATTTCTAATCCTACACATCGCCTACATATGTTCCTCGATCATTAGTTCTTTCTTTTTTGGTACCATTGCCACGTATCATTACAAAATTAAAGAACATTTCTGTTTTGTACCGTTTCTCTTTCCCTAACATGTTATTCTTTATCAAAATAAGATCTTCACAGACATCTTTATTTTTCTTAACAAAGGAACATCATCTCTTCCCTTTGTCCCATCTTGTAGTGATTCAAAGAAATTACCAAAGGGTCTCATGTAGTACTCCTTATAAAGATCACTCTTTACTTATAGTGCTTAAGGAATAGTTTGTATAGAGGTCATCTTGTAATTACTTCATGAACTTCATTCACCAACCTCATTTATAAACTTTCAAGAAACAATAATGAGATATACTACATGAGTAATCTTACTTGACATTCCCATGTGATCACTTTGAATTTCTCGTTCTTAACTTTATTTCTTGAACTTCTTTCACGAACTTCTTTCAAAAAATAACTCTAAAATATATTATATAAGTAATCTTTCTTGATAGTTTCGTTTGATTTTTTTTTATAGATTATTTCACGTATCATGATGAATCTTGCTACATAACAGATGGTTATCAAGAGTATTTTTATCTAAATATTTAGTGCTTAACTAAAAATAAAAAATTTCTAATATGACTATTTATAAAAATTTCTAATAACTTTCTTGGTTTTCTCTCTTATAGAAAGGGCAAACCTTAAAATATTGTAAGATTATTTGACATAAATTATTAAAATAGCAATTAAAATATTTTATTCATAAAAAATATTCAATAATAAAAATACAAATATTAATAATTTATTCAAAATTATTATTTGCATAAATAATATTATAAATTTTTATTATAATAATATAAAATAGAAATATTATGACAACTTAAAAAAGGAAATCAATTTTATCCTAGGGGATCTCACTTTGTCCTAGGATATTTAAAAAAAAATATTAAAGTTAACTTTTATCACATCATGAGCATAGAAGTTACCTCTTAGCATACTATGCAAAAGGAAGTTTCTTCTTAGCACACTATAAAGATAAAGATCATATGTGAACAATGAGTATAAATAGTGTTGAGAATGAATAATATTGAGTATGAATAATGTTAAGGATGAATATTATCGAATATGAAATAATACCGAGTTGGAATAATGCTTTGTAGGGACAACGACTTTATCCAAACTACATATTTGGCCACTAATTCTGAGAGTTATCAAACAAATCCAGTCCAAGTGCAACAAGTTCAAAGATAAATTTAACAAGTTCAACCTAAGCCTAGCATGCTCTATTAACATGTAGAAGTTTATTTCAATATAAACCCTAGCTAAGATAAGTTTAATAAATAGATGATAACTCTGATTTCAAGGAATCATAAGTAAAACTCTACATAGTGACCTTTATAAGGGGAGCAATTGAGGGATAGAAAAAAGAATAAAGGAAGCAATAAAGATAAAAACA
Organism: Melia azedarach; assembly: GCA_028052125.1. Classification (NCBI taxonomy): domain Eukaryota; kingdom Viridiplantae; phylum Streptophyta; class Magnoliopsida; order Sapindales; family Meliaceae; genus Melia; species Melia azedarach. The sequence continues at coordinate 6,716,833 of CM051396.1, read as the reverse complement.
AGAGAAATCAAGAGAAAAGAGAATGAAAGAAGAAAGAGGGGGCTTTTTTTTTGTATTGTGACAACCATACTTTTGAGCATTAATAAAATCTCTCTTCAAATATTCTGCACCTAGCTGTAGGCAATACGTTAAACCAAATAAAATTCTGATTTCTATGTTTCTTTATCCTCACTTATTCTGTCTCAAATTACCAATTTACACCATTGACATGCGTCAACAATTGCAAATTCTAATGTTATAAGACACCATCACTGTTACTTTCTTTATTGACTCTTTTATCTTCTTTGATTCTCTTTATCAAAATCACATAAAATACATACTTCATTCCTACAATATCAAATAAAAAAATATAATACTTTAAACTAATTTAATTGAGATGATATTTTATTAATAGTTATAAATGATTAAATTTGTATCATAATATTTTATATTTATATTGTATGTATCTTTACAATATTTATAACATTCAGTTTTTATGAAAGGACTTCAACTTGAATTTAAAAATGATGACAGAAATAAACTCATAGAGAACCTAGTTAGGTGATATGAATAAAATAAAATTTAATTAAACGCATAACTAATAATTTCATACTTTTAATTTGGCCCTAAACCAATATTGAGTGTATATCAAAATCTCTAATATCTTTTAATGATTATGATATGGACTTATAAATCTATTAAACTATGATTAGTACAAAAAGGAGCAACTATAAAAATAAGAATGATTAACAAATAAATTAAATCATGTCAAAATATCTACCTTTCTTATCTTAGCCAAATTAAACTTAAAAGATGAAGCAACAAAAATTTGATGAACTTCTTCCCTTGTTTTGTATTTCAACTAATATTCTTTTACTATGTTTCAATTAATTCTATAAAATTATTTGGTTGAATTATTTCATCACGCAAATCAAAATTGTATTAGAGAAGGGATAATTCCAACTTAGTTTTATGAAAAAATTAGTGAATGATTACATGGTACAAATGGTTCTAATATTAATGTGAAGTGTAAATTATCAAACACAAAACTTTGTAACGATAATTATTGCTTTAGAAATAGTCTTAACCAAAATATTACTTTAGGCACACATTTTTGACACAAATATATCATTTTACCATTCATACTCAAGAGTTAGGTAGACAAATTATTTTTAAATTTTTGTCTCCAATTAGTTAAAAGAACATTAATTTACCCGAAGAAAATTCAATTATCCGACAACTCAATATCATATCCAACAAAAATAATCATATCCAAGTATTACAAAAAGAAATTCAGTATGACAAAATAAAAAAATGGCTAGAGAATCTTACTATTAAATCACAAGGACAAAGGTTTCAATTATTCTTCAAAAAAGAAATATGCTTAGACTTAACCAATGCCTTTTGGGAAAAAAAAAAGATATATAGTCCAATTCCCATATAAAAAATATTTTAATAAAAAACAAATTCCAACAAAAGTCTAACCTATTTAAATGAATCATGACCTTTTAGAACATTATAAGAAAGAAATAAATAATTTACTTAATAAAAGACTAATTAGGAAATCTAAGTCTCCTTAGAGCTGTCTAGCCTTTTATATCAATAAAAATTCCGAAATATAAAGAGGAGTTTCGAGATTGATTATTAATTGTAAACTCTTAAATAGAGTTTTTTAATGGATTAGGTATCCGATTCCTAATAAAAAATATTTACTCAAAATATTTTTAAAATTTGATATGAAAATTGGATTTTGGCAAGTCTAAATAAAAAAAAAGAGAGATAGATATAAAACAACCTTTACAGTACCATTTGGCCATTATGAATAGAAGGTAATGTCATTTAGTCTTAAAAATACTCATTCAGAATTCCAAAACATTATGAATGATATTTTTAACCATTATACTCATTTTTTCATTGTATATATAAACGATGTCCTTATTTTCTCAAATTCCATGGAATAGCATTTTAAATATTTAGGTATATTCCTTCATATAATAAAAAAAATAGACTAGTGATATCGACTACTAAAATAAAATTATTTCAAACAAAAATTATATATTTTAGGCTATGAAGTTCATAAGGGTATTATTCAACAAATTAATAGGTCAATAGAATTTGTTTCAAAGTTTCTCAATGAGATTAGAGAAAAAAACTCAATTACAGAGGTTTTTAAGATCATTAAATTATGTAGCAGATTTTTTTTCAAATCTTAGACAATTATGTAAGCCATTATACCAAAGATTAAGAAAAAATCTCGTTAACTGGACTAAAGAACATATCAATGTAATCAAACTTCTTAAACAAAAAATTAAAGTTTTACCTATTTATTTATTCCAGATCTTAGTGCAAAGTTGATAGTTGAAACAAATGCGTTAGATATAGACTATAGCGGAATACTCAAACAAAAAACTAATAAATCTAATAAGAAATTCATAATTAGGTTCCATTTGAGTGTTTGGATTGGTATTTAAAAGAATTATTCTATAATTAAAAATGAAATTTTATCAATTGTCTTATGCATTTGAAATTTCAAGATAATTTATTCAATAAATTTTTTTATTACGAATTAACTGCAAGTTTGCAAAATAAGTTTTAGAAAAAGACGTAAAAAATTTGGTTTCCAAACATATTTTTACAAGATAGCAGGCAATTTTGTCCAATTTTCATTTCCAAATTTCTTATATAAATGGATAACACAACTCTTTACCAGATTATTTCACAAGAAATTTTCTTCAAGGAAAGTTTAACATAAACAAAATTCAAAATATCTTTAAAGAAAACAATGAAACCTTTCAACTATGCAATCAGTACTCAAGGTTCTAGCCAAGGTCTCATGCTGGCTAGCTCAGGTATGACACTACTTATTCACGAATTCCTTTCGTTCTCTTATACTTAAGCAATTCAAGGGTTTTCTACCTAAGTTGGGTTATCTACTTAATAAAATACTCAATCAAACTAAGGCCTCAATAGAACATATTCAAGTTATCCCTTATGATAGACCCTTAAGTCTACAAGAATTATAAAATCTTACTACGAGAATATTCCACCCATATTGCTTTTACCTCACAGACAATATACTTAAGACCAGACAATTTTTCGAACTTATACTAGTAGATACTTAATCCGTAGAAATTATCTATCACAAAAATCTTCAAAATAGCAAAAAAAATAGGCTACTCAACCTGTAAAATAAAAAAGGTTATCTCCCCACGAGATTTTCTTTCTAAATCAATTTATTCACCTATTCTATTTTCTGTCCCATTCAAACCAAATGGATTCAATTACATAGATTATCAATTAGCTTGGTATAAGATGTTCTTCCTTAAGAGTTTTGACCATTTTTGGTTCATTAATTTTGATACTCAATGCTCGAATGTAATGCCATTATGGTTTTAAGAATAGTGATTTACTTAAGATCTAATGATTCAATTTATCCCAAACAAATTAATCAAGAATCTTTACCCTGATATACTAAAAATATTTCAAGAATTAATCAACCTTACCATACAGAGATATCATTTCATATCAATTTTAACATACTGTAGATTTTAGTCTTGTAAGAGAATTTTACCGTAGAAAAATATTATCCAAAACGTTATTTTAATCTTGTAAGAGAATTTAAAATTAAATGGTAAGACAAATATGACTTCTCCAAAATAAATCCCAAAGCTCTTACTTAATGGCTAAAATCCAGACAAGTTGGTGGTACTCAAAGTCTTCCAAGTTCGCTTTCAAAGAAGACCATGTTGCCAATCTTTAAGGATAAAGTCAGTTTTTCTTTCTCAATAAAGTCCCGAGAAACTCATAGTCAAAAGAAAAAGAAAAAGAAATATCATTCAAAATTATTTGATAAGATTATTCAAGAAATTAATGATGACTCTTCTGAAGAATATTCCATAGGATTATCTCTAAAACAAAAACATGACCCTTCAGGAGGACTATTTAGTCAAAATCTTTTTAAGCTATAATTGTCTGTGGATTTCACAACAATTATTCAAGATTCTCCATTATGCAATGAGACAAAGCTTATGACGGTGAACAATAAGGCTCATGACCAACAATAAACATTTTTTTTATTAGAATTGTACTAAATTATTTTACTTTTTTTAATTTGTAATAATTATATTCAATTATTCAAAAGTTTGTAATGATCACTTGTAAGAATCTGATGGATTCATAAGTTAGCTACTCAATTATAAATTCCTCTTCGTTCTCCATTGAAAGGAAGTTGAATTGGAAATTGAAAACTCTTTATAAAATTAGTTTGCCATCAATAAAATCTTTTCGAATATTTTTTCAAAATATTATTTTTTATATACAATAATTTAGAACCTATTGCAATAATTAAGCTACTAAGTTTGATTTACCTTTGATAATTAGCTGAGGAATTAGAAACACTCAAGCTTAAAGGCAAAGGAAAAAATTATTGGTTAAGGGAATAAATTTTCATTTATTTTAATAAATTTAAAATAATTTTCAATTTAATTTTTCAATTTCAATTTTAATATTCTCAATTAAACTATTTGTTTTACTTGGGCATTTTTGGTATAAGAGCCATTTAGTTTCAAAGTTGTTGAAGTTTTAATAAAACCAATTATTAGATAAATAATTTAAAATACAAAAATTCTAGGTATAGAAAGGGAGCAATGTAAAACTATTTGTAGGTTTGGCAAATCAAGTTGCGAGTAGTAATATCCTACATGAAGGTGAGGTTGTAAGTCTAGCATCCGACCCGAAGGTGTTCCCTTATCTCTCTTTATATTTAGAATCTATGTATATTGAATTATTTGTTTGTAATACTTTTAATTATGACTTCTTTAATTAGAAAATTATTTGGCTCTAAATCCAAAGAATTTATTTGGACTATTAGCTCTACAAAAGTCATGAGTAAAATTAGTGATGTTAGTCAATATTTATCCAAAAATTGATTACCCATTATTCCACCTAATGTTATTTATGATATAGGAAAATTTGATTTTAGGACTATCTTTTATATCAAAGAACATGAAGAAATTTCATCGTTACAAAATGAATTTGAAAAAATTAGGTTACCCAACTCTACTGCACTTAATAAATATAAGGAACAAGGTTTTAATTATATTCATTTTGAACTTATTCAAATAGCAATTAAACCTTTAGCGAAGAAAGGTCTAAATTCTCAAATCTTAGCTCTTCTTAAGGATAAAACATTACTTAAATTTCAAAATTCTTCTTTAGGGGTAGTTAAATCAAATCTTTATAATGGAGCTATTTATTTCAATTGTGCGCTAAATTTCAAAGTTAGTCTTCATGATCTAACTATATTAGATACCTTTGTACTTAAAATTCATATCCCAGAAATTAAATTTTAACAATATAGATAAGAATATATGTTACTTTATCGAATTTATTTTAAACATATTACTTCTCAATTCAACTCTCGATATTTGTTACAGGATAATCGGGGAGAAACATCTATTTTTAATATTCAAACAGAAGATCAAGACACCTCAATAGATTCTTTTACTTCAAAACTACTCAAATTAGATGAAATTAGTATTCCAGAAAATTAGAAAATAGACAACCCCAAATCCATAGAAATTTAGTCCAAAAGGAAAGATTCCTTGGTTAAGGGAATAAATTTTTAATTATTTTAATAAATTTAAAATAATATTCAATTTAATTTTTCAACCAATCTTCTTCACATAGCCAACATTTATATTGTAATTCTCATTGTTTTAGGTAAGAAAAAACATATTTGTATGTTAAAGCAATATGAAATATTAATTATATAGAATTTTACCTACTTTTGTAATCAATAAATAACTTCTTAATGTTTTAGATATGCTTTGATATTCAAAAAACGAGTAGCTTCTATAAATTTTTCTCTTTTTTGGGTGCCATTGTATAATGAGCAACACTATAATGAATCCTCTCAATATTGTCACCAATCACATCTAATTCTTATTTTATTATTAAATTTAAGATATGTGCAGAACAATGCATGTTAAAAAAGTCTCTACTAATTAATAATGAACTTCTAGACAAATTTTCAGCAAGATAATTATCACATCATCAATGCTATAGTAATCTACAATTAAAGTAGAAAGGTTTCTGTCAATATTATAATATAATAATCATTCTATTAACATATCAGAAGTATGTGAATATTATATAAACCTAATGTAAATAATAATAAATAACTATAATAAAATACTATAAAGTGTATTAAATACAACTAAACTAACAGATATAAAATATTTAAAAATAAATTGCATATTATAAAAAGTATCTCATGAATTGTCTTTATCTATAAAATGTGTTGCGACAATCATAAACCCTTATTTAGATTATTAGAAATTCACGTATCAGTAGTAACAATAATTATGTTTTAATTATTTTCTAACAAAGTTTATCGTTTTAGGTTTCTCATAATCATATATCTTTAAGATAACATTCTTAATTATGTTTCATGAAACCATCTTAAAAAATAATTGAGCAAAATTGATAAATATCCTAAATTCAATGTGTTAGACTATATTTAGAGATATTCGTGCAAGATTATTATATTTGCAAACTCTCTCTTTGATGTCTCTTGATCAAAGTTATATATGCCAACTTAACTTTTTCCATCACTTGTTTATGTAGTTGTCTACATTTTTATACGTCCTTTTGCTTTTAATTCTAATAACAAATTTAAAATGATCACGCAAGTGTCTTATCTCATGTTTATCATTACATCTTAACCTCTTGTCACAATAATTACAAATTGACTTGAATTCTTCATTAATTGTTTTCTTTAGTTTAAAGTGATTCCATATTTTAGATCTTAATTCTTTTAGAGTATCATCACATTCAACTTTAAGAATTAATATTGGATTTACCTCATCATTTAATGTTACTTCACGCATGTCATCAAATTGTTTTTCAAGTTGATCATCATTTCGATTCTTTACATAGGACATTATCATTTTTTTCTCCTCCTATCTTAAAAAAAGTAATATAATTTAATATAAAAAATTAAATATTAGCATATAATAATATTAATAAAAAAATTTATAAGAGGTGTTACCTACACATATTATATATAAATAAAAATATAAAAATTTAATATACGAACAATACAATATGTTACAAAAAAACAAAAAATTGAAAAGTATTAATTGAAAAGATTTTGTAGTGTAATCGCTTGTCTATGAAGTAACTTGAAAATTTATGAAAAGTACTAAGGGGATGTTTGGTTGGAGGAACGGAAAGGAATAAAGAATAGAAGAATATTCATTTGTTGATTGAAAAAAGGAATTCTCGTGGTAAAAGAATTTTTTATATTTTTTGGACATAAATTTCCTTTATTTAAAAATATTATATTACTTAATAAATTTTTTAATTTCATATCAATTTTATTTTAAAAAATTTTAATAATAAAATATCAATATATTTAATAATTTATTGTTATGAATTGAAAACTAAAAAGAATAAAATTATTCACAAAAATTGCAATAATAATAAAATTTAACTTTAACTATAAATTAGTTATCTTTACAAGATAACTTATATTTTACAAATTAAAAATTATAATTATGAAATAAATATTTAGTTGTATACACAACAAGTGTGAAGTATAAATAAAATAATAAGAAGAATAAAATATATGAAAATATGTTTTAAAATAATAAGAATAATAGACAAAAATAATAATAAATACGATTATAATAAAATTATGTTGAATTTATATATAAAACCAAAAATACAAATTGCATTCATAATTATAAATTAATTTTAAATAAATTTATACTAAGATGATGTTAAATTTAGAAACTAGAAATAATATTACGATAATAATTATAAATTAATTTTTAAATAATTTTTTAAAATATTATAATTAATTATTATAAAAAATGATTTTTATAAATTTTAATAACTTATTAAAAATAACATATTGTTAATAGGAGGAGAATAACAGTTGTAGTGCTCCCATTGCACCTTCACTCAATCCATTAAATATATAAATAATATATATATATATATATTAATGATATATATAATTATAATATGTTATTTTTAAATTAAAAATATATATCTAAATAAGTTTTATTTAATTAAAAAAATTTATAATTCATAATTTTTTTATTCTATTAAATAATAAAATTTATAATTTTAATATAATCATTGCATAGGTTTGAGTTGTGGTCTTCTTGAATGGTAATGATGTGGGTTATTCTAGATATTTTAGTATTTTTAATAGTCAAATAACAGTTCATTAGACGGAAGTACTGTAGTAGGGGAGGTATTTGTGAGTTTTCACATACTCTCTGTCTGGATGTTATTTCCACAAACCTCAGGGGAGGTATGTGAAAATACCCCAAATACAAATTGCATTCATAATTATAAATTAATTTTAAATAAATTTATACTCAGATGATGTTAAATTTAGAAACTAGAAATAATATTACGATAATAATTATAAATTAATTTTTAAATAATTTTTTAAAATATTATAATTAATTATTATAAAAATTGATTTTTATAAATTTTAATAACTTATTAAAAATAACATATTGTTAATAGGAGGAGAATAACAGTTGTAGTGCTCCCATTGCACCTTCACTCAATCCATTAAATATATAAATAATATATATATATATTAATGATATATATAATTATAATATGTTATTTTTAAATTAGGAATATATATCTACATAAGTTTTATTTAATTAAAAAAGTTTATAATTCATAATTTTTTTATTCTATTAAATAATAAAATTTATAATTTTAATATAATCATTACGTATAAATAATATTATAATATATTAATAATATTTTTAGTTAATATTTGATATAAATAATTATTTAAAAAAAATGAAGATGAAAAATTTATTTTTTATATAAATTTTTTTTATCACTGTCTCGATAAATTTATTAAAAAATGAGGTGGAAACAGAAATTAAAATAAAAACAAAGTGATTAATATAAAGGCCTCCTGTTACACCCTTAATTTTGTGGCACGCAACATGTTTGGTGTTGGCCTTGCATCAAGCGGGAAGGTTGCAGAAAAATGGCACAAGGCTGCACAACGGGTTTCGACGGATTGAGATGAGGGAAAGAGACTTCGTTACGGTGAGTGACGGTGGACACTCGTGGATAGCTTAGTGTTATGGGAACACTAGCTGACCAGCCAGAACAGCGGGAACGCACCCATCGGAACCGAAATGCTTAGACAAGCGGGGATGGTACAGGCAGCAACTGTGCAGGAGCTGGGCTGTGCAATGGGTGGCGAAAATGGACATTGCAGGTGAATACGGAAGCGGGCCATGGGCTAGCACGCTCAAGGCAGTAGCGGGGGTGTTCGGTAAGGCCTCGGACGAGGTGCACTTGTTGGCCTTAAGCAAGGAAGACTCATTCAATGATGAGGTGTCAAGACAAGACTAAGTCAAGAGGACTTAGTGGAGTGGTTCCTTGGCTCAAGGGTAGTGGCACACAAAGTGGCCCATGACTTGTTCATTTGACTAAGCAAAGATGTGATGGCATCATGTAGATAGGACATGTGGCCCTAGCAACCAAGGGGTATTGGTTGTCTTTGCTTGTATATAAATAGTGCCTTGTGGGGATGCTAGAGATATAGAACTTGAGTGTGTAAATCTCTAGCACAACAAGAGTAAACATTTGTAATCCTTTTCTTAGAGAAATAGAAAAGTTGAAGATAGTGATTTCTTCGTAAACATTGTGCAAGTGTGCGTTGTGCTTATTTGTGTGCAGAAAAGTTTAGAGTGTTGAACCTCCACTGCGGAAGAGAGAGTTGCTAGCCGAAGCAATTTGGCGCAAGCACAGGGTTGCCGCATCATTCAAAAAGTCCCCTGTGTCACCTCCCCACCCCTACGTGGCCTCATGACCATTCATTTTCTTTCATATACCATAATAATAGTAATCTATTTAATATAATATATATAAATGAGTTTTTAAAATATTAACCACATAACTTCCCCTTTTAAATAATTTAACTCCTAATAATTTACATTCATACCTATGTCAATTTTTATTATTTATATAATTGTAATATTTGAATGTTAAAATTTATTAAACACATATAAATTACTTTTAAAACTCAATATTTTTAATTTTCTCTTAACACATGATTACTTTTATAGTCTATAATAAATAAATTATTTTATAATTTTTAAAAGTTCAAATTAGTCCTTAGTTTACTTCTATTTACATTTTGAGCTACTTCATTTTTAGAATTTTCATTATGTAAATATAATATAATAGAAGAAACTAAAGGAGAAAAATGAATATAGGGCAGGTTATTGAGTCCGGCACGGAACTGTGTGGGACCGATGGATGACATTCTCTTACTCTTCCCGGTGAAACAGAAAAAATAAAATAAAAATAAATAATAAAGCAAAGCAAAGCCATGATGAACGAGATGATGGCTGTAATCAGAGCTTCATTAACCTACGACGCCGTTTCCCTTGCGGTCGTTTCATTTCTTGTAGTTACGACGACTATTATTGATACTATTGCTGGCGTCTCAGCAAATCATGGAGTGTTCAGCGTCAAGTACAGATACGCCGGCCGTGAACGCTCTCTCAGTGTCCTCAAAGAACACGATAGCCGCCGTCAGCTTCGTATTCTAGCAGGTGTCGATCTTCCTTTAGGCGGCACCAGTCGCCCCGACGGCGTCGGGTTGGTTTCATTATTTCACTCTTTTGCCGCAAAATTCATGCTTTTAAAATGATACGATTGATTGATTTTTTGTTTTTCTTCTTCTTTCTGTTGACCTACACTTGATTTTATGTAATTGCCTTAATTTATAATAATTCTAGGTTCTTTATTTAAAGAATAGTTTGACCTACACTTGATTTTGACCTACACTTGTGTGCCTTCAAATAGTTAAAGCATGTTAGAGTACTTTTTCAAATTATGAGATTGTCAAAATAATCAAAAACATACTTTGTATCTACGTTGTAATAAAAAAGATACTTTAGGAAAACACTTTCTAGCATATTTACAACAAACTTGTTCCTCAAAAACAATTTTTGCACTCAGTATTATTCAAATGCATTCTATTACTTCAATTTTATTAAATTGGTTGACACTTCTTTATGATTATTATGATTTTTGTAGGCTTTATTATGCTAAAATTGGAATTGGAACGCCTTCAAAGGACTATTATGTTCAAGTAGATACAGGAAGTGATATAATGTGGGTAAATTGCAAAGAATGCAAAGAATGCCCCACTAGAAGCTCCCTTGGTGTATGACTCTCTTAATTACTTTACTCTTTTTGGTGTTTCTTGTTTCATTTCCTATTGATATCTACATCATAGAGATTACAGGTGTACTGTTTTTCTTTCTTATATTAGATCGACCTTACATTATATGATATAAAGGACTCATCCACTGGGAAGTTGGTTACCTGTGATCAAGAATTTTGTTATGAAATTTTTGGAGGCCCATTAAATGGTTGCACAGCTAATATGTCATGTCCTTATCTTGAGATATATGGAGATGGGAGCTCCACTGCTGGATACTTTGTAACGGATGTTGTACAATATGATCGAGTTTCAGGGGATCTCCAAACTACATCAGCAAATGGAAGCATTATATTTGGGTGTGTTTCTCTGCACTTTTAAATGCTCTTAATTCTAGTGCATATTTATATGTGGTATTTTAGTAATTAGCTGTGTGCATAAATATTCTGAGGATTCTGGTCCATTGTCAGGGTGTTGTGGGGTTTAAAGACCTCAACATTGCAACTAATTTTTATAACCAGTTTTCAAGTTATGCAATTAGTTCTGCTGGTTTCTACGATTAGGTTGAGTTGTTTCGGTTACTATGCAACTTGCATCTGATAATGAGCTACTCTATGCATGTGAACTTAAGTGATCTTGGTTTTTCAGCTTCTTCTCTTTCCACTTCACTTTCTTCCTTTCCACTTGACTTCTGATTAAATTGTATTCTTACTGTGAAGTAGGTGATGAATAAAGAGGCCTGTTGAAAGTCAATTTTTGATAATTACAAAGAGTATTCACGAAAATCTATTATGGAAGTATCTGTATACTCTCTCTCTTTCTCTCTCTTTATTGTAAGAGCTTGGGATGTTCTTCATTTGCCTGATCCTAACAGAAGATTATGGGGAGATTAAAGATTTTGGGCCCATTAACCTAGTGACAAGCTTGTAGCTAAAGTTCTTTCTCTTAGATTGAGTTGTTCAGAAAGATGCCATATTGAGTTCCAATCATCTTTTATTAAGGGGAGACAAATTGTTGATACAGTCCTCATTGCAAACGAAGAAGTTGAAAAGTTTAGTCAACAAAAGCAAGAATTAACACTGCTGCTGCGGACTTCAAACAAATGATTTGGGAGGCCAAAATCCTTCCAAGCATCCAGTTATGTCCTTGTTCTTTGACTAATCGAAGAATTAACACTGCTGATGTTACTCAAAGAAGGCATACTGGAATCAATTTATGCCCATCTTTGTGTGTTCTGTATAGGAATAGTAAGAGACAGCTGACAATCTGTTTCTCCTCTGTTCAACAGCTTCTATCTTGTGGGCAATTTATGCAAAGAAACTAGAATCTCCATGGTAGTTTCTCCACCGTCTAACTGCTTCTACATTATGGGTAAATTTGTACAAAGAAACTAGAATATCCTGGGCAGTTCAAGGTCTCACTGTTCGAGCGAAAGAGAGATTGTGATACTCTATTAGCTTTTATGATCTCTTTGTACTTTATTTGTAGTGTGTAGATATTAGGAGTGGTCTGGTTCACAATTTCTGTATTTCTTTTCTCATTAAAAAAGTTTATTTTCATATTTCTTATTTATATAAAAAAATGACTGCAATAGCACGAGGATTGAAAACAAGGCTGTGATTGTTTTCCTATCTCTGTTTGATAAATGGAGTACCGTACATGCTAGTTTTGGACATTTGAGTTATTTGAATTGTATCCATTCTGTAATTTTTTTTCTCTTTGATGTCAGATTGTGAGAATTACACATTTTATAATTGATGGATTATGCATGTATGGATATTAATATTTAAGTAATATTCATTTCTTTTATTCTTCTTTTAAGTTGTGGTGCTAGACAATCTGGGAATCTAGATTCATCTAATGAAGCAGCACTTGATGGGATAATTGGTTTTGGAAAATCTAATTCATCTTTGATTTCACAACTGGCTTCATCTGGAGGGGTGAGGAAGATGTTTGCTCACTGCTTAGATGGAATAAATGGAGGTGGTATCTTTGCCATTGGGCATGTTGTCCAGCCGGAAGTTAACACGACTCCTTTGGTACCGAATCAGTAAGTATTATATTAGGTGAAAAAATAATCTTTTTTTGCTTTCTATGTTTCTATTTATGGGTTTTGCCTTCTGAGTGCTTTTTATTTCATTTTTTATTCAAATATTTTGCCGATCAGATTAGGTTTGTTTATTCTTTACTTTTTTATTACTTTTGATAAGAAATAATTTCATTTTTACTTTATTTTATTTTTATTAATAGCTTCTATAATTCTAATTCTTCTTTTGGATGAAAACACTATTATGTGGTGTTCTTAAATTGTTGTGGTTCTTTATTGTCGCCAATTCGTTATTCTTACTTTTTGGCCCAGGCAAAATTTGTTTCTGAGAGGCTATATTTATCAATGACGACTAGTAGAAGGCGCACAAAAGGTGATTAATTTAACGATTTGACTAGTAGTGATTGGACACAGATTGTAGTTGGAAGAGGTTTATATCATCATATAGTATCCTAAATGATGGAGTTGACTTCTTTTGTGCTTTAAAATCAGTATATCTTTATTTTGCACCGAGTAAGCTAGATTAAAATGCGCCAAATACTAGATTGCTATTGCAAGTTAGCTCATTGGTAAGGCATCCCTTTGCTTTTGATCACTGACTTTGATGTTTTGGGCCACTGAGAGGCATATGAGCTAGAAGTGTGACCACAAAGTGAAATCAAATCAAGAAGGTGGCTTTCATTGAATTGGTTTATTGAGTTTAGTGATGAGGACTAAGGAGAAATCTCTCTAAAAGAATGAGGTGGAAGGCGATGGCATAGATAATTTGTGTATTTATCTACGATAACCTAGTCCGTCTGTGTATTTAAGTGTAAACTATTGAAAATTCCCTTCATGTAAAGGCACTCTTCCAACTTTTAGCAGTAATCATCATCTGGTGACATTTAGTTTTAGAATGGTTTAGGTAAAACTGCATGCGTTTTATCTACAGGTTGGAACTTTTTCAATGGGTTTTTAATGACATTGGTTGACTTAAGATTAGTCATAACTGTGCACTACCAAGATAAAAGAGACTAGGTTCATTAATATTAGATATTGGTTTACGACCACTTAATATTTTCATGATTGATAATATTTGTGATTGATAGCATGAGTTGTGTAAACTGGATTATATAATATGTTTTAGATTCTTTGTTCTGGTGAAACTCTGTTAAACCGTTTTTGCAGCTTCGATCTTTTGAATTAACAAATCCTCAGCCTACTCTTTATCTGAAGAAAAGAGAGAGGATGTGAGGAGGAAGAGAGCTGTCAATTCACTGAAACATCCAGCAAACAAGAGAGGTTGCGAGGGGGAAGAGAGCTGTCAAATCCATTTTGCTGGATGTTTCAGTTTAATGAGAGTTTAAATAGTGTCAAATTACTCATGACCATCATTTTCTCAATATATCCTATGCTAAAAATTAAATATCAGATTTTTTTCTCTTCTACTTTATTTATACACCCCTAAAATAATCTTAACTAGAGCTATAATATATCCTTGGACCTGAAACTAAAAGTTAAAAGCAACACACACTTGCTATTTCTCGCCAAATAATTGATGTGCTAGCAAGGCTCAAGTGTTGTACTTGTTTTGATGATATGGAAGAAATAAACATTTATCTTTTTCTCTTTTTACTGAACAATAGAAAACAATAAGCATTTTGTGCTAGAAAATGTGTATTGTAATTTGGAAATTATGAGAAACTATGAGATACTGGAAATTATGATCTGTGTGCAAGATTATATCTGTATGTATGTATAAGGAGAAGGGGGAAAAGGTGGGTGGGAAAAAGAGTACTCCTAGGTCTTATGAAAACTTAGAGGTGAAATATTGGCTGTGTTTTAGATTGAGGTGTTGTGGCCTTGAAGGTACTTTATTATGGATAGAACCTCTAGATGTCAAATATAAATAGAAAAGTGAAAAGTTGGGGTTTACTAAACAATTTAATTGCTGCTTTAAAAGTTAAATATAGGCACAATGGTAACTAAAAATACCCATAATGAAGTAGAAAGTTGAAAAGATTGTCTTCGAGTGAGAAGCATTCTTACTGTCTATATGGTGAATTATGTTTGATTGCTGTAATCCAAAAATGTGCAATATTCAAGTACTTTTAAAAAAATGTTACTCTAATAAAAGAAGAAAATATTACTTCTGAATACAAGCATTCGGTTCTTCATTGGTGTAAATAAAACCTTTTGGTTTAGATTAGTCTAGCAGAATATCAAGATATTGCGTTCAAGTCAAGGTGCTTATTACCACTTCTGTGGTGATCAAATCATGAAAAACATCAATTCTCAACTCTGTTGTCATTGTGGATTATTAATGGTTATAATAAGATACTCTAACCTCGAAACTGCAAAATGTCATACGTTCTCATATATGGTCTTGATTCCCAAGTTTGTTCTTTTGTATGTCCACTTAGTTTCTCATTCTTTTGCATTATTCATTGTGTTGTCATGCAAATTGTTCTTCATTCAGTAAGTTTTTCTTCTTAATCTTTTAAATCTTGGGGCATGGAAGTTTCATCTATTAAGGGATATCTTGTTATCAAAAAATTTTAGGCCACATTACAGTGTCAATATGACGGCAGTTCAAGTTGGACATGATTTCCTAAATCTTCAAACAGATGTATTTGGAGTAGGAGACAGAAAAGGGACGATAATAGATAGTGGTACGACCTTGGCCTATCTTCCAGAAATGGTTTATGAGCCATTAGTAAGAAAGGTATGTGATATTTGAATTTTTACATTTTGGGGAATGTTAGTGGAAAATGCCTTTTTACAATGTTCTATATGTCATTTTCAGATAATCTCTCAGCAGCCCGATTTGAAAGTTCGTACCGTTCATGACGAGTATACATGCTTTGAGTACTCTGAAAGGTATGCTGCATTTTTCTTGTGTTATTGTCAATATGATAGCAACAGCACTGTCTGAGAACTCTACTTTCATGTGAAAATATGAGAAGATGCTTGAGGAAAAATGTTAATATAATGTTTTCTGTTTTGTCCTTTTGAATGCGTGTTGTTTATCTCAGGACATCTTTAAAACTAAGCATCTCTTTGGGACTGATTTAAGTGATTAATATGTTTTAAGATATTTATTTTATACTCTCTAGGTGCTCAGTATACCTGTTTCTGGTTATTGGTAGAATTCCTTTATTCTTTGTTTTGGTCAATGAGTTAAATGGTAACTAACTAAAGAAGAATGAGGAAAGCTTTTATTTTTGCAGTTGACTCTGGTATGGAATCTTTGACTGCAATATTCTGTATTAGTATAACTGCAAACTGGTTGGGTACTAGTTGGTTCAACTAGTAAAATCTCTTGGGGTGGTGCAAGAGGTTTTGCGATTCAGTTATGCTCACAGAAATTTTTTTTGAAAAATATTATGTCTACTTACTCTTTTGTTTATTATTATACTTAGTTTATGTTATACAGGTTTTTGTTGTAAATTACTCAGATAAACTGTGTAACTCTGTTTCTGATGCTCTGTTCTATGTTATTACTAAATGAGCAGTATTTTATTTTGCTGACGGAGCTTCTTAATTCTATTAGTTATTTAACACATCATTCTCAGTGATACTGGTTTTGAATATTAATTACTGATTCTGAATTCACATTATGTCATTAATTTAACTATTTTCCTTTTGCTTGATATGTGTAATGTGTATGCTTTACTGAAGTATACATTGTGGAGACAAGATGAATTTAATTCAGTATTCATTGCATTTAATGGGTCTAATGGTAGTTACTTGCATACATTGTTTCCTTTTGTAGTGTTGATGAGGGATTTCCAAATGTCACTTTTCATTTTGAAAATTCTGTTTCTCTGAAGGTTTATCCACACGAGTATCTGTTCCCATTTGTAAGTATCTTGAGCTATTGACATTTATTAGTGCTTTCTTCATTGATGTTTCCCTTTATAATATTCTTGCTTGCTTAAGGTTTTTCTCACAAGTATCGTCCATGGAAAGATTTTATCAAACTTTTACATTCCTCTAAACAATGTGAATATAATGTTTTACGAAGTTATCTTGGCAATGCCTTTTGAAAGGTGCTTGCTGATCAACCATACAAACTTCATAATTAAATGCCATAATTACGATATTATCCAATAAGTTCCTCTAGGGTGTTATTTTCAAACTGTTTTGCTGGGAAGGTGGAATTTTGTAATGATTGTCTCATGGAGGAGTAATATGTTCAAATATGCTATGATACCCACGAACCTCGTTTCGTAGTCAGTTGCATTTGGTTGGTTCTAGTACCAAATCATTGGTGGGATGATGAAGCATTGGGTTGCCATGAATATGTTGATATAAAGCACTGATAGTGGCATAGCCAGGGGTTGCAATATGAATAGGTGGGTTAAGATATTAATGTATCATAATGGAGTGGATGCTAGTCTCCTGGAAAATATTTGTGTAATACTATCAATTTTTTTGGCCAGGGCTGTTTGTGCTTCTGACTAGTTTCTGGATTTGAGTAATCTGCCCATATTCTAGGCAATTGCCTCAAATTTTTTGTTCAATTGTATTTGTAATGAAGTTTTTCATGTCTTCTTTGTTTTACAAGCATGATTATCATTTTTGTTTCTGTGCCCATTTTGGTTTTATCTGTTCTATTAAAAGTTTATTTATATTTAAGAAGTTTTGAAATTATTTAAGATTTAGTAATTATATATGCCATATATCCTCCTGATTACTTGCAAAACTTGATTTTTCATACTTTGGTTGGATATACGAAATATGCATCTTTTATGGACTGGCCTTACCCTATCAGTTTTCTCGGGATAATCCAGGGATTTAAATTTCAGATCACTGCCTAAGATACCGCCACTTTTAGCTTATGTCCTCCTGCAGAACTTATCATTCCTTAGTGTTGCTGGTGTGGGAATCAGTCTTTTTGAACATGGTCAAACTACCTCAACTTCCAAATAACCCCTTGTCGAAGCTGTGGTTCTTGCATAACATTTACATTTTATATTCTGCTATAGTACTCTTGTTGTCACGCTGGCCATTTCTTTGAATAATCTCATTTGATGATACTGGTTCTTGCAGGAGGGCTTCTGGTGTATAGGTTGGCAAAACAGTGGAATGCAATCTAGGGATAGGAAGAACATGACACTTTTGGGAGGTATGCCCAATTTTTATACATGTTGATGTTAAGTCAAGCTGAATGATTATTTTCTGAGTAATCTCTATATATAAGCTATCTCCATGGGTTTTATTTAGTGTGTACCCATTAACCATACACTCAGACATCCTCCTTTCCAAATACTCAAGGACAGTAGATGAATTCATTCTCATCATTCAGGGGCTTATATTAGTTAAATCCTTGTTAATGTCGATATTGTCCTACATTGTTATTTGCCATCTTCTTATCTCCAACTAGCACCAAAATATCGGTGCATTTATAAGTTGTTGATTCTCCTAAAGAAAGAAATATAAACAAGTTCTACGATTCAAATGTTTGCTTGTTCCTGTCTTCGTGAGCCCATTCATTTCATATTCTGTCTTTTGCTACTGTTAGGCCATTTTAAGATTCTAATTATGAATATGCTTATTTTGAAAATGTTTCATGATTTACTCGGAACCTTGTTCTGTAAAACATAGCTTGGCCTTGAGCTCCCTTATAAAATGTATTGATTTCCATGGTTTCTAGTTAACAATTCCATTTGTATCTATATGTATGACTGTGGACAATGATGAATATTGAAAATCGATGGAAAAATATAATTCTTGTAACTGATTTTCTTGAAGGTAAAGTTTAGCTTACGACCATCTTTTTGACAAACATCAAATTGCCTCCAAGTTTTCTGTAAGTTTTTAGTTGTTGTGGTCTTTCATTAAAGTTAATTGGTTTAAGGATTAAAATGGTAATTTTATGAAATAAAATTGATAATATAGGTGTGGAAATACAAAAATACCCATACACATATAAATGGCCCTTCTATGGCCAGCACTTGGCAGAAGCTTTTCTCCCTTTTTTGATTTATTTTTTATTAGATTTATAAAAATGGTGGTTTGATTTGTTATGATGGTGATGTATGGTGATAAATTTTGATTTGGAGGAGTTGGTTTTTGTTTGTTGGAATTAATTTGTATAAACTGTTTTATTATTTGGTTTATGGAGAAAATAGGGGAGGAGAAAACTGAAAGAATGGGAAAAAAAATTTCTTTTATAATTAATTTTAAAACTTTAAATATATATATATATATATATATATGGTATTTTTGTCATTTTGCATAGATATTATATAACATAACAGCAAAAATGTACTTTATTCAATCAACTATAGGCAACCAGCCCTTTTAACAGTAGAACCTAACATTGTAGGGTTGCAGTTAGATTTAGAGAAAAGTTGGGGACAATTTGATGTTTGTCAAAAATATGATGGGCTTAATTAACCCCTTTTTAATTACAGACAAGTGCATGATATATTCAGTTGCAGTATTCTTGCAGCATTTTCGAAGAATTTAATACTGCAAATTAATATTTTAATTCTCCTTGCTTTAAGTTTCTACTCCCTGTAAAATGAAATCACCTAGTGACCACCTAGAAGCATTTTAAAGATTCTTACATAGTCATTCGACATTTAGTGGACCTGATACAGAATAAATTTTCCGTAAGTATAAATTAACTATGTTGGGCTTCCCTTGTCTTCTACCACTGTAGATTTCAAAGATATCTTTGCCCTGTAGATTTCGAAGATATTTCTGCTTTCTTCTTTATTTTACTTAACTAGGAAATGGCTTAACCTAATAGTGTCTACATTCTAAAGGCTCCGTAGGTTTTCGGTTTTTGAGGGTTCTTTAGCTCAGTCGGGTACCTTCTTTGTAGAGTTTCATGGTTTCCTTTTGCTCTTTGGGATTTTTTTTTCTTTGTGGACTTTTAACACCCTCATTTTTAGTTTTTTTTTACAGTTAGTTTAATTTTCTTCTTTTGTTTCTCGGCAAAAAGGAAAAGAGAAAACTGTTTTGTTATATCCTTACAAGCCCTATTCTGTTGTTATTATTTCCCTTGCAGATTTAGTACTTTCGAATAAGCTAGTATTGTATGATCTTGAGAAGCAGGTCATTGGATGGACCGAGTATAACTGTGAGTATCAAATTACTTTTATTATCATTTTTAAAGTGTTTTGGTTCACTGTCTTATATTTTATATTGCAAGTTGCATCAGTCCTGGAATAATATAAGATATTGTTAGCATTATTTGCAATATAAACTAGCTGTATCATGAACTCTTGGAACTAAAGCTGAAAGCTTATGGATCCAATTCTGAAGCTTTTTAGATAATTGTAGGTGTATTTACTTATGATAGGTGGATGTGTATTGCTTTTATGTACCATCATTGCTGGAAACTTCATGTTACGTTGCATATATACATAAGGAGAAACTGTGTGAAAGGTCATTAAAATGGATTCATTATCATCTAATGTTGTGGAAAATTGAAAGGTGTATATTCTTTTCAATCACAAAGAGATAGGCTTTATGAAATCTCTTTATGTGCTGGTGGGGAGCCTCATAGCGTTAATGAGAACAGAACATTGCCTCTTGATTTCTAGTAGAATGGATGGGTAGCACTTATATTTCAAATACAAAGTATATCAAGGCTTATATGTGAGATTGGACTATATAATGAAGCCCTTAACGGAGGAGAAGTGATGCAGGAAGGAAAAGAAGGGTAAATTAATTTAACAAGTCTTATTTATGTCTGATTTTGTATTTAAGTAGAATTTGTAAATAAATAGTTTATGATCCTTTACTTACGTCGAATTAGGAATTAGACTTGTTACACATTTAGTTACATAGACTATCAATAATTTTTCAATTGAAAGACCCTTTGGGATTTATCTTTGTCATGAATTTGACAAATCTAGTATCACTTTTGAACTGTCACCGGATAGAGGGGATATATGGGCAAGATTCAGTGACTTTCCTATTTTTTTATTTATTTGGAACAGAACGGAAGAAGATATAAAAGTGAACCAAAGGTCTATAAGGTTGCCCCCACTGGACTCAATGTGGATCTGCTGATGATTGCTGGATCCACAAAAATTGCTTTAACATTTTAACAAAAATATGGTTTGGATATTTTAGGATGTTAATGATATGATCATTTTCATCTAAAGGAAAATTTCATCACTTGGCACACTATTCTACATTGTAAAGATAATATGCCCTGGCTAGGCTTGGAGTGTCAAACTATCAGGTAAGACTCAGAAAGATAGTCATGCCGTCCTTTCAGTGCAATAGAAAATAAAGGTATCTGAGGCACTGAGATATTGTTAGGAGATGGATGTAACTAAAAGTGTCATTCAATGTGTGACAAATGGATAGTACTCTGGCTATCTGAATAGGCTAATATCAAGTTAGGCTGATAGTGGAAAAGAAATAAGGAGTAAACAGGTAACAGTTGATGCCGTGGAATCTGTAGTATCCGGTAAGATAGTGGTTGTGCTCAAGATAATGGATCAGAAATAGTGGTGAACAGGAGTGGTGACCTAGTCTTGGGTTCCAAAAAGTCAGTACAGCATTTTTTAGCGATAAATTGGAAAACGTGTGGACTTGAACAGAGATGGCATACTGGAAGATCTGAGTGCAAAATATTCTATTGATGACTTTCTCTGTATGAATGTCGAGAGAACTAAGATTTCTGTATGGCTGGCTACAAGTTAAAGAATTTTCTTTAGGATTTTGTTTGGTATTTAGCAAATATCTTGATGTCTTGTTCACTGTTAATGATGAAGAAAAACTTTGCAACTGTTTATAGCTGCATTGCAATGAAAAGAAAGCTGCGCCTAGAGATTTACATGAATTTTTATTAATTAATTGAGCTTTGGGGTCTGTAAACTCTATTCTTAACATGAAGTCTGGATTTATTGGGCATGGTTTCTTGGTTTGATCTTAAACTTTCATTTCATTTCTCGCAACAGGCGGGATAGATATTGTTAAGTATTATCAATTATTGTTCATGAAATTTAAATGGCTGCATGAATTCATCTTGAATTTTGATGTTAGTTAAGCAAAATAATTGCACACTTTTGCAGTAACATGCTCTTCACCTCTGTTGACTCATCTATGGTTTATTTCAGGCTCTTCAAGCATTAAAGTGCAGGATGAACGGACTGGAACAGTGCATTTAGTTGGATGGCACTATCTTTCTTCTGATTGTGGTTTGAATACCCATCGGGGTATAATCTTACTTCTGTTGACTATGCTGCTGCACTTACTGATTCACCAGAGTTAATACATAATGCCAACAGTCAACTAAAGATTAAAGAAATTGAGTACAAAGGAAAATTCAAAGGGTTTAAATTGATAAGTCAGTACAGAGTGATTTTGTGACTTTTGTATATAGGTTCAGACCTAACAAAACCACCTAGGAAAGTTGTGCTAGACATTCACGTAAACTTAATTTTTCACTGGCATATTGAATTAGCAAACATTTATGAAAGTATACGACCAACTTTCTCTGTGTAGTTGGATTTAGACTTCGACTTATATATTGGCTTAGGTACTGGTGGAAGTGTAATTAATTTCTTAAAATTATATTGAATGAAGATGTAAACTTATTTCTGAAGCATTAGCTTATAGGCCACCGTATTTTCTGGGTTGTTCAATCATATGTATTAGGGTTTATGAGGATTCAAAATTCCTAACTGTTTCATTACCCAAAAGCTTGAATGAATATGATAGGTGGTTTAAAGAACATGGCTGTATCTGTGAAAATATAGATGTGGACAAAATTACCATTAGTTAAACCATCTACGAAGCATAGCCCTATTGACATACACAACATGATATATGTTAGACATGTCTATCCTGAAGCTTACTACTTGGCAGCCCAAGTATAGCATTTGTAGCCATATCAGACAATATGATTAACGAATGTGCAATAGTTTAGCACTATTCAGTATTCAAGTGTAGATTGGCAAACAACTTACATCATGTTTAAGCTAAACTTAAATAGGGGAACCAACCACAAAATATAACCCCATTCTTGGCAAATCCAGCCAACAAGTTTAAACTGCCTGATAAGAGCCAAATTGTGGTATAAGTAGCCATGCTACATAGTAAACTTAAACAATATGATGAGATAGGCAAAGAGTCCCTGTCATTTGTAGTCGAATATGCTGCTTGTTCAAAGGTCCAATAACCAAACCAAATGGGAGCAGCCTATCACAAAACATAGGCAAATTCCTTAAGTTATTTGGTTGAGAATGAAATTGATTCTGATACCCTGTTAGTCTTGTTCAAGGCAAAAAATTTATCTGGTGGATATTCCAACTAGTAACTGCATAAAACACTAAACTGTAGACACTTATTATGAAGTTTGGTTGTAGGTTTTGAATGTCAATTGTTAGCATCAGGAACTGGATAAATTGAAAAGATTACGTGAAGGGTCTAGTTAGTTTGAGTTAGACACCAATTCGTATAAAAAAAAACTTTAAGATACATGATATGAAAGATATGTAAAAATGGAATTTTTTATAGGGATGAATAAAATTTATAATGATAAACATGCATCTGCAAACATAGACAAATATGCATGCATGTGTGTTCATGATTAACTTGCATTTAGTTTATTATCAGATTTTTGACATTTTCTATCATTAAGAATTTGAAAGAATATAACTATATGAGCAGATTTATATTATATACTTCAAAAGAGATGAATCATATGTGCCAGTGGGTAATAGATAACACTTGAACTCTTTATATGACTTTCTTGGCATCTATATTCCTATTTACTAGTCTGAGGTAGCTGAGTGTTATATATTAAATGTTCTAAATGCTCAATAGAGTTTTTCCTGCAATATTATGTATTTCTAATTAGGTTATTGTATAATCTGGAATGTTTGGTAATTTAAGATAAGTTGCTAGCCATTAGTTCAATTACTCCATGATAGATTTCTGAAAGGTTTTCTCTTTGTCAATTATTAATACATACCTAATCGCTTTTTAGTTATACATTGATGGCTATGGGTTTTGTGTTAAGTGGGAGTAGCCCTACCTATAGATTAGAGTTGTATTTTTGAGGGAGGTGTCTACTCCCTCTCTGTGTGGATGAATAGGATCAACGAAAGTTCTTTGAGTTGCTTATTAAGGATCATTCCAAGGCAAGAAATCTCCGTAAAACTGAAATTCAAATCCCCCAAGTCTGTAAATCTTGTTGCTTGTGCAATTCAGAGTTCGTCTACAAAATGCATGGTTTAATATCTTTTAGATTGGTGACAAGACAGCTAACAGACACAATTACATTGTAAATCTTTTATCGATGTTCTGTGATGAAGTGTCAATCCAATGCTGTAATTGCAAATTTTATCATGCTTAAGGTTAATTGGAATTAGAGTTGCCGGTCGACTTTTCTGGTCTGAACTTGGTGATTAACCTTGATAGATACATACTTTTCTTATCTGAACTTGGTTATATTTGTCATCTTTAGTATATGGAACTGTTACAGGCAAGGCGGGACCTATTTCATTGGCAAATCCCAGGCTGCTAGTGCTAGGCCTTGGCCGGTGGTCTGATTGACATAGTTGTTGTTTTCTTAGGAAAGCCTGCTTTTGCTTATCCAATTTCTTGGCTGCTCAGTGATGTTAAAAAATCTCTAGTATTATGAATTTAGGTACAATTGTTGTCGAGGTAAAAGTTGATAAGTTTGATGATAAATATTGTGTTGATTGCAAAGAATAGAGAAGAAAGGGTAATGTCATTCAACTTTTGATCCCTGCAATGCAATTAGCAATTTGTTGGGTATAGAAAATTATTGATACTTCTGGATAGGAACTTAGGAAATAGGAAGAAGAATGTTCTTCTGATTAGTTGAATAATTGGCATTTTTTGTACCGTACTTGATGGATGATAAATGCTTGTGATTAGTATGCAACAAACTGAAACAAAATTGATTGCCAAAGGGCAAGACTCCTCCCTACAAATTTGTAGGGTTTTCCACTAATATATAGGTATATTTCTCTTCAATGTGAGGATAGATATGCGCTTAGATATTTGGAGTGGACTAAGTATCAATATCCAAACTTTCAGTAGATTTTTGATATAAAAAGGATTACTGGTTTGGATTGCAAGCACGCACCTGTTACTTTGGAGAGTCTTTGAGTGTGATGGGTCTGAAATATGTTGCAAACTTTGCTTTTTATATTACAAAATTTGTGTCGGAAATGTTTTCATTTTGTTTTCATTCTAGTTTAATGTTTCATTTTTCACGTTTCATGTTTTAAAGTTTAGAGTTTTTAACTTTTACGTTGCAAATTAGATGAGCTTATTGTTACATCTAATATTTGTCTATTCCATAAAATATTGGAGTCACAGAAATCAAACAATCAATTGTTAAATTCTGTCAAATATTCATAGCATAAATCATCCATTTACGTAGATTATGTCGTATTATTCGATTTCTTCCCTACTTTACTGTCCGGTTTTGCTTTAATTTCTTGTCTGAACTTTGTTAAAGAAAGTTATCATGTACCCTTTTTAAGGTACTTCTTCACTTTTACTTGGACGACAAGTGTACATAATTTAGCACACGTCTATTTTAACTAGACTTAATAAAAATTCGAATTCGGATTGGGTTTTTAAAAATTTGGCCTGAATTTAAGTTTATTTTTTATATATTTAACTCGATTTGATATTAGTTTATTTAAAGTTCGAAAAAATTTGGAATTAACTCGATCTGGTTTATAATGAAAAAAACTTAAGCTCGACTTGGTTTATATTTAATTCAGTTCTAAAAAATCAAATTTATTCGGGCCTGAGTTTTTTGGTCATCCCTAATTTTAGCTTAACTTAATAGATTGTAGAACATATATTATTTTAAAAAATTTCGGACAAAATTGATTATCTTTGCAGAATGGCAACATAAGTTGACATTGGAGGAAGTAATTTAGGATAATATTTTATGCACACTTCTCACCTGAATGAAATCATGATAAACTTTGGAGGAGGTTTATAATTAAACTTAAGGACTTTTTGTAATTGATAAGAAATATACTTGACTAAAGTGTTATTTATTAACATATTAGGGACGGATAAGAAATTGTGTATTAAACCTTGGGTCTTCAAATTTAGGGATTATGTGATTTATCTCTTGGCTTTCCGAAAAAAAAAAGATAATCTTCAACTTTTTTTTTAATTTTACATAATTTTAATTTAAAAAAAAAATTAAGATACTCCTTAAGACACTATTCTAAGCACTATTTTAAATATAAATTGATTATTTTATCTCATGACTATTAAAAATATATAAAATAATTTAATTATTCTTATATTAAAATAGTCTATTTAAAAATTATGTATAATTAATATTGTTAAATTTTTTTTTTATTGTCAATTTTTATAACATTAATTATAAGTAAATTTTAACAATATCATTTGTAAAAGTTTTACAACATAAAATATACTAAGAAATTATTAAAAAAATTTACAATATGATTTTTTTTTAGTTGTAAAAAATTAATTGTTTTTACTTTTACAATTAAAAAAATTGTAAAAAATTGATAATGAATTTTAACAATATTTATTATATATAATTTTTAAAATATATTATTTTAATAAAATGATCAATGATAAAATTATTTATAATTAATATTGTTAAAATATTAACAGATTTTAAAAAAATAATTAACAATCAAAATATTATTATAATTTTTAAATTAATTATTATAATAATATATTATTGATTATTATATAGTAAAAATAAAAATAATTAAATTATTTTATATATTTTTAATAGTTATGGAATAAAATAGTTAAATTATATCTAAAATAGTACTTAAAATGGTGTTTTAAGAAAGTATCTCAAATTTTTTTGAAAGTAAAGGTAAGTAAAATTAGAAAAAGATCAAGAGATATCTCTCTTTTCTCAAAGGTTAAGGGTAAATCACATTATCTTTAAAATTTAATACATATTAAATTTATTTTCAAATATAAGAAGTTATGTAAAGTTGAAAGACTGTTAATTTGTGGTAAAAAAAAAGATCAAACTTTATAATAATCAGAAAACGCAAGTTTTCTTTCTTTCACTCGCACTGGAAGAACCAAGTAGTAGGTTGCATTACATACTTTGAATGTGAGTAATTAAAGGAAAACTTTTGCAGTGGTGCCAAGGGCAGCCCCCCGTTGACAACACAATCATTGTATGAAATGACTTTGAGCAGTCTGGGATTCACCAGAGCCTGAGAAAAGTTCCCACATTTCAAGTGAACATTAATAACTGGGCACATAGGGCAGTTGTTCTTCACTTCAGCCACATATACAGGAGGAACACCAAATCCCACCTGAGTTTGTTGCAGTGTAGGATCATTGCCGCTGCACTTTTCTCCTTCACCTGCAATGTTACATATATAAATTTAGCAGTGATCAGTCAGCTAATCAACTCAACTGTTAATGTCATTGTATAGAAGAGAGGTAGAGGAAGAGACCATGGTGTAGGAGAGAGGCAAAGGTGAAGGAACTCCATAGAAGTAGTTTGAAAGCAATAACAAAGCTCTGCATTTTTGGCACACAATTCAAATCCCTCAATTGGGTATTTGTATATGTAGGGTTATAAAGCAGAAGAAAGGAAGGAATTGTTGTGTGGTTGTGGGGAGAAGGAGAGAAGCAGCATTATCGAAAGTCACATGTGAGAAAGAATGGAGAAGTAAATCACATGCTTTCCCTTACTACTAAGGGCTAATTTCTTCTCCATATCACATGGCTAAAGTCAGAGTCGGACCCAGAGAATGCTGACAAACAATTCTCTTTTTTCTGTAGCTGATTACTCTCAACTGATCACATGTTCTGCTTGCTTAGTCGGTAGGTAGGGTGTCACATGTGATATGTCAAAGCTGCTATAGGATAGATTGCGAAAGGTCAAATGGTATATGATGGTATATATCCTTGCAGAATTATGAATTATATAAGCAAGCATGATTAATATTAATCATGAAAATTAGTTCCGAGGGTTGACTGAAGTGGTTTTGAAACATCATCCTAAAATAAATTGAAAAGATTTAAAATGATTTGAGCTATGTTCACCTTTTTTTTACTTTTTTAAAAAAATATTAATCATGAAAATTAGCATAAGCCTGAATACTTAACTTTAGTTATAATGATCATATTCTTTGAATTTCCAAGTTAGTAGCGATGCTAAAGTAATTGGAAAAATGTATGTACATTTTCTAGTCAGTCCAACATTGAAAGACTTTTGTGAATTGATGAAAACATAGGGAAATTTTCAATAGTAACTACTGTTCATTACCAAAGTTTAAAAAATAATAATGTAGGTTAGCAACGTATCGTGTAGAATAACTTCTCCAACCTCAAACAATGTATTTTCTCACTCAAACATGTACCTAAAGACGTTCAAACATAAAAAATACACCTCATTTAACAATTTTTGCCGTCAAATTGTATAAATTTCAAAATAGGTATCAAATTTGAAAAATTATATAAATTCGAATTCTCATTTGATTTGAGTGAAATAAAGTCCTACAAGTACCTTATTATGTGAGGATTTAGTGTATAAAAAATTTGATACTAAAGTTTAAATAGAATTTTCACTATAGTTATTTTTATATTTTGTACTTAGCAGATGTTGTAGAGTTAATTTCATTAGGAGTTAATCAATTAGTGTAAGCGAGATTAACTAATACTAAAATTCTTAAATCTAAATATAAAATCACACCTAATACTCCAATAACAACTTATTAGATACCCAAACATAATACTATACAAATAAAATTAAAACTAATATAAGGTAAATCAGACATACAAACCAAAAATATGAATGAGTATAATATATCGAAAGAAGTTACCTTGAATTTATGAGTTTATGAAAATAGAGTAAAGAAAATATGTTATCTTTTGAAAAAGAAGAGTGGGCAGCAAAAAGTAAGGGAAAAACTACGTTTTGATAACAAATCCTAAATTAAGACAAAAGTTTAATTATGTAATAAAATCAAAATATCTTCTTTATAATTTAAAGCATGCAAATTTTCAAATCCCAAAAATAAACAAGGAAATTAAAGACTTATAATTTTCTACGTTTGAATCTTTTTTCTCTCGCTAAGTAATATTATCTTTCCTAATTTTTTTTTCTCTCGCTAAGTAATATTATCTTTCTTAATTAAATTAGGAAAGTGAATATTACAAACATAAATTTTTCTTCTTTTTCAAGGCAACGCTTCCATTTTTGTTTTGTCAGATATAACTTTTATTGATTGGATATGATCAACTAAATTATCATCCTATTGTGTTGTCATAATATATTTTCATGATTGATGCATTCTTTTATTCTTTGCTACACCATAGTTTTAATCTCTCTTAAAAGTAGTAGAATAATCCTCGATAATCAATTAACTAAAAAAAATTAATTCGCTAAAATTGTTTTCTAATAACTTTGAAAGGATAATGAATTTGTAAACTTACAAGTCATAATTACTTTTAGTAGTTTCAAGAAAAATATGCAAACAACAACCTTATTCGTAGGCAAATAATGAGAGTAGTTAAAATCAATGATACTTGAAGTAACTGTATTTGCTTTTTTCATATCTCATTTATAAGGGAGAATGCCCGATTCTCCCCTATTGTTTGGCCTAATACCCTAATACCCTGATACCCTTTGTTGTTTCTATAATACCCCCGAATTTTTTCTCTGTTAGTTGATAGAATTAAGAATAATAAAACATAAGTTTCTAAAATTTTGTTTATTAACTTATATAGTCTTAATATTATTAAAAATAAACACAAAAATTTTAATTTATTAAAAAATAACAATTATACCCTTATATAATAATAATTAAAAAAATTATTTTCAACTCTTAATTGATAATAAATATTAAAATAATATTTTATTTTATTTTATAATACATTAATAACTAATTTATAAATTAACTTTTAAATATAAATTGAATGGTTAATTTTATAATTTTTAAAATAAATAAAACAACAATATTTTATAATACAATATTAAAAATTCATAAATAAATATTAATTTATAAAAAAATATTTTAATACAATACTTATAATTATATATAATCATAACTATTGTACTATAATATAATTATAAAATTTTATAATATATTAACAATTTAATATTACATTAGTATTAGAAAATAAATAAAATAAATTATGTATTTAATATTTTATTTATTTTTTGGCTAACTACTATTAATTTTTTTAGCTAATTACTATTAAATAAAGATATAATCGTTATTTTTTAATAAATTGACCCTTTTATAAATATTTTTAACTACTAATTGAAAATAAATATTAAAATAATAATATATTTTATTTTATAACAATTGATAACTAAATATTTATTAATATATTATAATTAAAATATAAGTTTATTTATTTTATAATATATTAAAATTTTCAATATTAATTAGTTAATGGGTCAAATTTTAGGGGCTTATATGTCATTAATTTTTTTCATAATTTGAAAAAATAATGAGTATCAAAACTAAAAAGAAATTAATATTTTAAACTAAAAGAATGAATTTTACAACTAAAAAAATATTTTAAGCTAAAATATTTTATGAAAATGTAGAATATGTAGTGATATAATATAACATTATCATGTCAATTTATAGAGATAGATTTATATATATAATTAATTAATATAATTTTTTTAAATATATTATTCTTCATATGTGTTAGTCAATATAAATAATATTTTTATATTAAATATTAAATAAAATATTATAAATTATTCTTTGAATAAAAATTTATCTAAATTTTGAATTGTTTTATACATGATGAATTATCTAAATATTAAACAAAATTGAAAGATCAATTTTATTATTATTTTATTTATTTTAAAAATTATAAAATTTTATCTTTCTATTTATGAATATCATGTTAAAAAGAAATTTAAAGTTTAAATAAATTTATATTCAAAAGATAATTTATAAATTAGTTATTAATATGTTATAAAATAAAATATGCTATTATCAATTAGGAGTTGAAAATAATTTTTTTAATTATTATTATAAAAGGGTATAATTGTTATTTTTTAATAAATCAAAATTTTTGTGTGTATTTTTAATAATATTAAGAATATATGAGTTAATAGATAAAATTTTAAGGACCTATATATTATTTTTCTTAACTCTGTTAACTAACAGAGGGGGGATTCGGGGTATTATAGAAACAATATGAGGGTATCTGGTTATTAGGTCAAATAACAGGGGGGAATCGGTCATTCTCCTCATTTGTAAACTCAAGTCATAATTACTTTTAGCAGTTTCAAGAAAAATATGCAAACAACGACCTTATCCGTAGGTAAATAATGAGAGTAGTTAAAATCAATGATACTTGAAGTAACCATATTTGTTTTTTCCATATCTCATTTACAAAATGCTCTGTATTTTAAGTTGGCAGTGGGCATAAAAAACGAAACTTAAAAAATCAAACCAGACCAAATTGGAACTGCATTTGCAATGACATTTAAAAAATTAAAAGTTAAAATAAACAATAAAAATTGAACCAAACCGTTTGGGTTAGTTTCGGTTCAGTTTGGTCTAAAAATAGAAAAACACGAAAATTTTTTATTTAGCTTGTGTTGGCGAAATTGGGATTGAAATTTTTTTATAATATATGTGTATATAATTTTAAAAGTTTAGGATTATAAAAAATATATAATAATTTAATTTTATAATAATTTACCAGTATTAAACTTAACATAAATATTAAAAAGGAAGAATGCCTGATTGCCCCATGTTGTTTGATCTAATATTTTGATACCCCTTTTCATTTTTATAATATCCTTGAATCCTCTTTCTTTTAATTGATATGATTAAATAGTCATATTAACTTAAACAGTCATAATATTTTTAAAAATAACCAAAAAATAATAGTTTATTAAAAATTAACAATTATATTCTTATATTCAAAAGATAATTTATAAATTAGTTATTAATATATTATAAAATAAAATATATTATTTTAATATTTAATATCTATTAGGAGTTAAAAATAATTTTTTTAATTACTATTATATAATAAAATATTTTTTAATTACTATTATATGATGATATAATTGTTATTTTTTTAATAAATTACAGTATCTATAAGTATTTTTTAAAAATATTAAAAGTATTTAAGTTAATAGGCTAAATTTTAAAGACTCGTGTATTATCATACTTAACTCTATTAACTAATAAAACAAGAATTCGAGATATTATAAAAACAATAAGGGGTTATTAAAGTGTTAAGTCAAATAATATAAAAGAATTGGACATTCTTCCTATTTTTATTTATTGACTTAAATAAATATTTAAAGATTTAAGAAAAATTAGCTTTTATAATTATTAACTTTTTAATTTATTAAAGAAATATATGATCAATCATCAATTTTTTAATACAAATCTAAATCTTCAATCTTTTCAATAATAATAATAAAAAAAGAGGATGTCCGATTCTTCCTTGATTTTAGAAGTAATACCTCATTACCCCTATATTTTTTGTAATATCCACCTTAGACAATTGTAAAACACACCAACACTCTTGCCACTCCATCAAATGATATTTGATGTTATGTTATATAATTTTTAATAAATATCACTTTTTAAAATACATATATATTAAATTTTATTTTTAATAAAATTTAATTCATAATTTAAAAATAGGTTTATAATCATTAAAATTTATAAAATTATTATGAAGCATTACTAATGATAACAATATAAAATTTTATAATATTTTAAAATAAATATTAAAGAAAATAAATCAAATTTAATTGTTAGAATTTGAATATTTTGATTTCAAAATTATGGTTATCATTAAGTTATAAAATTATAAAATTAACTTTTAAATTAATAACGATTCAAAATAATTTTATTTTTACGAAACATTATATTTATTTTTCCTTAACAATTATTTATAAATGTTATAAATTTTTAAAATTTTTATGATAAGTAATGATTAAACAAAATTATTATTATCATTAAATTATGAAATTTTAAAATTAAATTTAAAATTAATAACGATTCAATATAATTTTATTTTTACAATAAATTATATTTATTTTTCTTAACAATTATTTATAAATATTATAAATTTCTTAAATAATTTTATTTTTACAATAAATTACATTTATTTTCTTTAATAGTTATTTAAAAATATTATAAAATTTTATATTGTTACGATTAGTAATACTTCATAATAATTTTATTAATTTTAAGGATTATAAACCTATTTTTAAAGTATGCAATTAAATTTTATTAAAAATAAATTTAATATATATGTATTTTGAAAAGTGATATTTATAAAAAATTATATAACATAATATCCAATGTCATTTGGTGGAGTGGTAAGGATGTTGGTTTGTTTTACTAGTTTAAAGTTCAAATTCTCACAAATAAAATTTATTTTATAATTTTTAAAAATTGATTCGATTAGTTCATCTGGTTCGATTTATGTTTAAACCATTAAAGGGTAAAATCAAAATAATTTATAAGTTATGAAGGTAACGGGATATTACAAAAAATATAATGGATAATAAGATATTATCTCTAAAATTAGGGGGAAATCGGGTATTCACCCAATAAAAAAATTTACAAGTCACCAATAATATAATAAAAATTCTCACAATAATCATCATAATTTATAATTAATAAAAGATATAATTGACTAAATTAAAAAAAGAAAAATTTCCTGAAATAGCCTTAAAATTTTTTGAGTTTACGCAAATAATTTTTTATAAAAAACTTTTACCAACCTAACCTAAAATATATTTTTTGAACAAAAATATCCTCTATAGCCCACTTAAGTTTTTTTTAACAAAGGTCAATTTTTACTTTACTCTTTTTTACCAAACCAAACCCTCACTCTCAAAACCTTCACCATTTCTTCAACGGCAACGGCAGTGAAATAAACTGTACAAAAAAAAGTTTATTCTACCTTGACGACGATGAACAAAAGATTTTTTGGATTGGTAAGTTTTTTATAATTTTGTTTGAATATTTTTAACATAAACGAATGAAGGATGCATTTTTAGCATGATTTTTGTTGAGTATTAATAATATTAATGTATTTAGTTGAATTGGAGTATAAGAAATGATCCTTATCATCATTTTTCAATATGTGTAATTGTCCTCGGGTTTGTTTCTTGCAACACATGACAAAGTTGAGGAAGTACCTTAAATAACTCGACTGGATCTTTGTTCACCAATCAACGCGCTTCTTCCTTTGCTAGCCATGCCTTCATATAAGATACAATCACTCCATAATCACTATGTATGTCATCACGGATATTCTTTGGTGTATAAATTCTGTTAGGGTCCTTGAATTTACTCAAGACATGTTCATCGATTAGTCGACTACTAGCTTACTGATGGCCATCCTGCATTTGATC
This sequence comes from Melia azedarach, assembly GCA_028052125.1. NCBI lineage: Eukaryota > Viridiplantae > Streptophyta > Magnoliopsida > Sapindales > Meliaceae > Melia > Melia azedarach. Next base: position 6,682,243 of record CM051396.1, on the reverse strand, counting down.
GTTTTGACATGTATGTTCACCCATAATTCGTGTGATGCGAAAGTACCCATTAGTTTCGTCATTATTTATTGTTCGTATTCGCAACTTACATCCATCCACAACACATTTTGCCTCAAAACGTTTAGTCATTTATCGATGAATGATGAACTAAAAATGCCTCTCCAATGTCATAATACTTAAATCATGTCGTAACTCCTTCTTTGTTCTAAAAATCTGCCCTACATGGACATCACCGCCCATTGAACTTGACATAGCATCTTGAGGTATGGTAACTGCCATTGGGATAGGAGGAATCATACAAGTAGGAGCTAACCCCCTCGTACCATTATCTTCACAGGCCATTGACGTAGTGCTTGGTGCCCCGCCACCAACATCTTCTCTTACAGTGGTATCCTGATTATAATAATTTATTCAACTTCCTTCGCTAGAACAATATGCTCTTTGCATAAATGGTTTATTGTAAAAATAGTCATGTGTAAGATCTTCATTGTATAGTGGCAGTGAGCATACACCATAGTTAACCGGCGCTGAACAACGAGGCATTGAAAGATAAGGTCTCTTTTTAGTGTAGAATTCACTGTGATCTTGAGAATTTTGTCTGCCATCTCTTAGTATGTTATACTCAAACGGTGTACAAGTGGGCGGGTCTACATTGCTAAAGCGGTTATTGCCCTTTGAAGAAACAAATAGACGTGCATGTGATTCTCGAATTATATCTTCAAAAGTAATAGGCCGCGTCATTCTAGGTTCTTTAGGCTCCGTAGCTTCCACTCCAACAATGCGATCTAAAGTTATATACAACGGAGTCGAACCACCCAATCGAGAGCCATTGGCATTAAACAAATGCACCATAGACAACATATCATGGTTATCAATTATATCAGCTGGAATAGGCATAGTAGGTGAGTCACTATACTCTCTATACTTTGCCTTTATATAAATTTTGAATTCTCTTCTATTTATTTAGAAATGAGTGTAAATCATGTCTTCTAGATTTTGATAGTTAGAATTTCTTACTATAGGAATAAGCCGAACTTTTCTACCAACTGATTTCTGAATACTTTCATCAAGTGTTTCCCACTAACCATCGTAATGAATAGAAAATATCATTAGATCTTCCAAACCTATGTAAATACATAAGGGTTCAATACTTTTATAATATGAAAAAAAAATACACTAAAAATATGGAGTGTAAGGCCAAATTTTATTTTACCCGAAAAGTTTTGGCCTTATCTAAAATTACTTTTTAAGTAAAGCCAAATTTTGCTTTACTCGAAAAGTGATTTTAGGGTAAAGCCAAATTCTACCTTACCTGAAAAGTGATTGCCTAACCTAAAAATCACTTTTAGAATAAGGCAAAGTTTGGCCTTATCCTAAAAGTGGTTTTAGGGTAAAGCTAAATTTTGTCTTACCCAAAAAATGATTTTTTGGTAAAAAAATGATTTTTTGATAAAAAAATCCATGATCCAAAATCAATCAACAACTTTACATCATTAAATTCATTCATGACTTTGCATTCATACAACAACTAATTAACGTAATTTAAACACTAAATCAATTACTTTTTGTTACCTAAATAAGATTGAATATAAACTCTAATTTGAGGAAGGATTGAATATTTTTAATTCACACATACCTATATGGTGAAATAATTACTTAATACGGTGATCAAGACTTTATCATCTTTATCATCTACTACCACTGTTAGTAAAATATATGAGTTTTAAGAGAAAAAAATTTATGAGTGTTTAAGTTTGTCAAAGTGTACAATAATAAGAAAGGTAAAAAAGATGACTCCTATAAAAGATATTGAAGTGACTATTAAAAATAATTTAGTTCGAAAAATATATTTTAGGTTAGATTGTTAAAAAAAATTTACAAGAGACTATTTACGTAAAAAAAATTAAGACTATTTTGAAAAAAAATTCTTAAAAAAATTATTTTTTTTAAAGGATTTAATTGATTAAAATAAAAAATATAAAAATTTTATAATAGATCTATATATTATGGGTGGGTCCTTGTACTCTGCCTATTTTGAATCCGAGTTTAATTGTTTAGACTCATACTCAGACTAATACCTATTCTTTTTTTTAAAAAAATTTATCCATAGCCTGGCGCAAATTAGTTTGGGCTGGGCCGGGCCCGTGTCCATGGGCTTTTCTGCCATGTCTACAGTGCTTGTGGACTTATACGTTAATGTTTGAAATATATGTCCTTATGTGTTCTTTATTTCAAAATCAGAGACCTATATATTATTTGCCTCTTCTGAAGAAAACAAAAGGAGCCCATTCAAATTTCTTCGCAACACAACTGCACAGTCTGCACTGCTCCACTATACAGTACACGAATTCGACGCCGTCCGGACGGCGGCCGTGATCAAATTTTAAAAATCGATGCATAAAACCCTAATTCCAACGCAAGAGCGACGAATAAGATTGGAAAGAACTCCATTTGCTTCATTATCTGAGCTTGAAAGCGCTTTGTTCGGAAGTTAACAATAACAATCTTAAACGGTTGTAGCTACAATTGCGATGTGGAGGTCGCCAACGACGTCGTATCTGGTCAGTTGTATTCCTTCACTTGTTCTCGTCACGAAAACTATGCATTTCTTCTTCTACAATTTTTCTTTTTCAATACATATAAATATTAAAAATTCAAATATTAAATTATCAAAATTTCTCCATAATTTATTTATTTATTTTTAGTACCTGTTTCATTCAGGTTGGGCTATTAGCTAGGCGGGGAACGAGTAGGGTTCAAACGCTGAATTCCAGTTCCAGTTCCAGTTACGAATCAGTTGCACAAATTCAAATATCTAACCAAATCATTGGAAAAGCTATATCATCATTTGAGGTGATTTAGATTTTTTCATTAATTTCTCATTTACATTATGCTCACGGATTTAACTATTTTTGGAAGATGATATACTGGTTTGAATTTACTTGAGTTTAATGGACATGGTGTTAGTTAATTATCAAATTGATTTGTGACAATTTAGGGTGGACATGCCAACCGGGCCATTGATCAATATCCTGAGCGAAATTCTGGAAGCATAAGGAAGCATCAAATTGGGGAGAACGTTCCGAGAAAGGAGAAGATTAAATTTCTTGTAAACACAGTTAAGTATCAATATGCAGATTTTTCTAATGTTATTTAGTTCATTTTTAGGAAGATCTTTGTATTTAATATTTATTACATACTCCGCTACTTGTGAGCTTTATGAGGGGGAGAAAAGATTCAAACCTCATAGCCATTTTTCCTTATATAAACATTTGAAACTATGTAAGGAGTATTTTACTATTATTCAAGATGCAATGACACCAATATGTGTGTATGTATTTAAAATTTGTGGGTGCAAGACTTTTTGGTTGATATGGTTACGTTGTTTGTAGTAATGGTTACTTGAGGAAAAATGTAAGATTGTGTTATTGAGATACTAGGAAAAGGTAGTGGCAATTTCTTCTAGAAAATGCAGTAGAGATTTAACTAGAAAGAAAGAATAAATTTGGTCAAGTAGGGGAGATAAATAGACAAAGGAGACAAGGAGAGAGAAAGAATACTAGGTATGCATACCTTATGACAATTATATTCTTGACAATCTTGTAACATTTAAGTAATTTTATATCCAATTGTATGTACACAAGAAGTTTGAACCTGTCTCTATATAGCATGCATAATGGAGATGGTGATTGGAATTAATCAATCAGTTAGGATATCACTAATAATTTCTATATGAATTCTCTTGATTATGCTGGTGCAGCAATTGAGGGTTTTTATGGTCTTAATGGATAAATTTATTATGCCAAAATTCCTCCAGATATTTTGACATAGCTCTCTATTTCAGTTCTGCATTCTTTTCTTTTTTGACATTTTATGTTTTATGCGTGGAGTTTTTATATATCTGTTTGTGGTCATGGATTATCTTCTTTGAAAAGTTTATACCTCTGATTTATTTTGCTGGAGTATGTATTCAGTGACCATTATCATTTGTAATTTCCATGTATTTGTAAGGTTTACTGTTTTAGTTTATAAGTGATTTGCCTAGATGCATATTTACCTACAACAATCTCTTTTTGGTATAGTAATTTGTTTGTTTTGGTTCTCTCCTTTGACTAGGCTTGTTTAACTATGGTGACTAAATAACCTTGTGCATGCAGCTTCTTGAACTCAAGGACAGTAAAGAAGATGTTTATGGCACTCTTGATGCTTGGGTTGCATGGGAGCAAAACTTTCCTATTGCATCACTTAAGAATGCATTGCTTGCTCTTGAGAAGGAACAGCAGTGGCATAGAGTTGTTCAGGTAAGAGGAAAAATCTCGCTTTCCATGTGTTGGGTATGTGTCCATGCTTTTTTTTCCCCCATGTTTTATGTACCTACCAATCTCAGCATGCTTGTGCACCAGTTAGGGATATGAAAAGTGGGCAAAGAGGACAATTGTTTTCAACCCAAAGTGAGATTGATGACAGTAGAAAACTCTTCTTAGTTGAATGTTTACCTGGGTAGCACCCTCTTCTGAAGAGTTTGGCTAATATCTATTCATATATTCACATCGAATATGAAGACAAAAGCTAGACACGTTATGAATTGATATTATCTACCAATTTGGGTCTTGATCTGGAAAAAATTTATATCATGCTGTTTGGATATTATGTAGTTTTAAAGGTTTATAAGTGGCACTGCTTCATAAATTCCTAGGTAATCAAATGGATGTTAAGCAAGGGGCAGGGAACTACTATGGGAACATATGGACAATTGATACGAGCTTTGGATATGGACCACAGAGCAGAAGAAGCTCACAAGTTTTGGGAGAAGAAAATTGGTACTGATCTCCATTCAGTGCCTTGGCAGTTATGCAAAAGCATGATCTCTATATACTATCGAAACAATATGCTGGAGAGGCTTATAAAGGTACAGTTTTCACCTATTTCAACCAATTATGTATGATTCCTGTGAATCTGATACTTTTGACTAGAAGTGAACTTATTTATTTTCTGAGTTACCTGTTAGATATTTCATAGTTAACGTGTATAGTTCATTTGTGAGGGCTAGAAGTATTACAGTTCCTTCTTGTCATGTGCATTTATGTTGTGGTGCACTGATTTTTTATGTTCATTGCATAATAAAATTTGATATTTTGTTAGTGCACTTGCAGGTGCAGTTTATGAATAGTTTGAGTGGCAGGATGTCTTCATATAGCAACTAAATTATGTATTTAGAAAATAAAAGGTGTGAGATTAAGAACCACAATGTATTTTTTTTTTTAAATAATGGAAAACTAAACTAAACTAAACTGCAGGGGATAAGTCTTAAGATTCAATAATTGAAGATTCCCTTAAGATGACCAAGAATTCTTAGTGATCTTCTCCAAAACTTTTGTTTATTCTCATCATATACCAATTAATGTATTTGAAAACCAAGATTCACAAAAGGTGAAATCCAATTCTTGGAAAATTAGTCAGACTCGAAAATGGCTGAAATATCTACTTCTGTTGTTATTCAAAGGGATATGAAAAGTACACAAAACTCTTGCCTATTTTCCCAAAAGATCTTTCAGATACAAATACCAAAAGCGTTTTCATAATTTTTATTCTAAAATTACTGTACTAAAATATAAGCTGCATTTTCATAGAAGTATGGAATTAAATTTTCTTGTTTCATTGTAGAAAACTGTACCAAACTGTTTTTTGTCTTCTAGAATCCAGAGTCTATTAAAACTTGCTCTATTATTTTGTTCTGGATTCCAGCTACTTTATTGATCTCAACTTTACTGTTTTCTATGGACTCCTATCATTTCCATGCCTCTGTATAAGCATGCTTTCTAAACTCTACTTCATTAATGCAGCTGCTATTTTATTTCGTAAAATATGATATCATCAACGGCTTTGGGATATATAATTGGAGAAATGAACGGAATTTTGAAATTCATTTTTATGTTGGAATATGCTTTTTCTCCTTTAACAAGAAAGACCTTCAGTCAGGCACCTCTGGTTTGAAGTCTTTTTATTCTGTCTGGTGCTCTGTTCTATGTGCAAAATTTCAAGCCAATAGGTGCAATGTGCAATCCTTGGATTTTATAGATATGCACACTTCAATAATTTGGTTTTGGTTTTGGTTTAAGGAATAAACAGAACTTAGAAATTCATTCCACAATTGGATTTTTTTCCCCTCTTTTCAACTTTATGTTGGTCATGACTGATTGAAGTCTTTTGATTCAGTCAGCTTCTCTGTTATATGCAATCTTTTAGGAAATGACTACAATATGCAATCATTGGACTTAATTGCTATAAACAAAATATCAGTCATATTTGCTACCTTATTGGACTAACCTATGTATGTTATCTTGTCATATCCCGGTCTCAAAGCTTTTCAAGGACCTTGAAGCTTTCGACCGAAAACCTCCAGAGAAATCAATAGTGAAGAAAGTGGCTGATGCATATGAGGTGTTGGGCTTATTGGAAGAAAAAGAAAGGGTATTAGAGAAGTACAAGGATCTCTTCTCTGAGAAAGAGAAAGGATCCTGTAAAAAGTCTAAGGCTTCATCTAAGAAAGACAAGAAATCAGGTAAGCATATTAAGATCACTATTATTGTTATTTCTATTTCTATGGAAATCCTATGATATGAGACAACCACCTTATTAAAAAATTTAGAATTTACATGCGTAAGCAAAAGTAATTATTATTTGAGATTCAATTGAAGTCTCAAACCGTAAGAACTATGACGTCATTGGCTTTTGCAAATAGTTACTTGAACAGTAATCCTGACTAGTGTAGTGAATACTGACACGAAAAGTATGGCTTCTCAAAAGAAAAGAAAGAATCTGCAGATTTGTCATGGCATCAAAATACTAAAATTTCATTAGTAGTATCAAAGTTTTTTATTCTCAGTCCTAGTTGCAGACAGTCGAAATTCTTCCTTGATTGATATATTTTGTTATCATAAATGTTAATCATTTCAGTTTTTATTCCATGTCTCGGTACCATTTCCTTGTATTCATTCTTGATGTATGCTTATATAATTGATTTGAATGGTATATGGTGGTTTCAGGGCAGAGAAAAGATGCACCAGTTTCTGATGCCACACAATAAATCATGTTGAAGACCTGCTATTGTGAATTATGGAAACTTGGGGTTTTGTTGATTGGTTTCCTTCTTCTCCATTGAAGTATGGTGATATTCGCTTTACTACTTCCCCACTGCAGCATTATTAAAGCTGGAGAAAAGGTAGGATATCATATTACATTACATATTAGTAGTCATAAATTATAATCAGATAGTGTAAATTATTAATTTTTGATAGTTATATTAGGATCTTCTGCTGATTTAAACTTTTCCCAGAATATATTTTTGACATTTTTTTTATTTGTATAAGGTGGATTTATTTTTTTATTATATTCTTATTTATTAGCTACCAATCACAAGACTAGATTTATCCAAGCTAACAATGAAGCTGATTTTACGTGATAACAACAAATAGAAAGTATCTTTGCCTAAGTTATAGTTGGATGATTTTAGAAAAAGGATGCTAAAGTTAGGAATGGATTTGTTTAGGGATGAAAAATGTTATTATCCTTTTTTTTTTTACCCCATTATCTAATAACTAATAAAATGTCATCCAGGTAATTATCAGTATAATTAAAATATTTTAAGTTATTTTTTAGAATGATTTTACTTAAGTTAGTGTCATAGAGATTATAGGGTTCCTTTGGTTATCTTATAAAATTTGAGGTGTTGGCTGTTAATAAGATACAAATGTAAGGGGGTTGGATTAATTTGACCTTTACTTCTTTAACCAACCAGTAAAAGGTTTTCTTCTCTCAGGGTTCATTGACATATCTTATATCATTTATAGACAAAACTTCAACAATCATTTTCATTGCGTGCCCATCAGTTGTTAAGGGCATGTTTAGTTTTTGACCTTTGAACGTGATATAAATGTTAAGTTTATTTTTATAAAATAAAAAATTTTTAAATTAATATATTAAATTATTAATATATATAAATATAAAAAAATAAATTTAGAATATTATTAATAAAAAAATATTTAATAATTAAAAATTTAACTTAATTATATTAAAGATATTTTTAATGAATTTTATAAATAAGTTAAAAAATAAATAATTTTTAAATATTTGAATAAAATTATTTATTTTAAATAAAAAAAACAAACGTGCATTTATTCTCGTCCAATTATCAAACTCAATTTAATTAGAATTAAAAAAAATCAAAATACATATATAATCATAGCAATCAAAATATCTCTCCATAATTGATGGCCTCTAGTGGTAGGTGAAACTTCAAATTTGAGCGTAAGAAAAAGATAATAGAAATATTGAAAAATTAAATAAAATATTTTTTTATTTTAAATAAAATTACATTAATATGCTTTTAAATTAAATTGAGTAAAATTTTGAAACATAATTAAATTAATGATAGTAATTTCTTTTAGAAAATTTATATTTTTGAACTAGCTCTGTAACTCATATTGAGAGTCAATCCTAGCCTTACATAAAAACTACTAACTAGGGGTAAAAATGAAACTACAACAAAACTTTTATTCCACATAATAATAAGACAAATCTTAAGGGAAAAAACTAATATTAACCAGTTAAACTCGTTTCCTTGGTGGCTGTCGTGTCGGTGGCTTCAGTGGGGTCAGCTCCTTTAAAATGTTCCTTCCTCAGATTCCAGCCTGTTATTGCTTAAATCCCCAACAACTTTCCCCGACCTAACGCAATATCCACCCTCCATTTCATCAGAACTAGTTCGAGATTTAACTATACACACTCTCTACCGACGGAAGCTTGAAAAAGACAGCGCATCTAATTACACACTCCCTTTTGCTTAATTTCTCGACGTTCTTTCTCTTCTCTTCCAGGCTTGAGCTGCAAATAGACAGATCTGGAAGTGAAATGATGAAGATGAAGAAGGGCATTCTGTTAATACTACTCACATTGTGTCTTGCAGTTGAGATATCAAATGGGGATGAATCAGAAAAGGCGGTAGTAGTGAAGACAGTGAAGGGTAAAAAGATTTGTACAAAAGGTTGGGAGTGCCCGACGCCGTCGAAATTTTGCTGTAATGAGACGATTTCTGACTATTTTCAGGCTTACCAATTCGAGAATTTCTTCTCGAAAAGGAATACACCGGTGGCTCACGCCGTGGGCTTCTGGGATTATCAGGGTTTTATTACTGCCACTATCAAATATCAGCCGCTCGGATTCGGTACCACCGGTACAAAGCAAGATAAGATGAAAGAGATTTCGGCTTTTCTTGCCCATGTTGGCTGCAAAACCTCTTGTGAGTTCTTTCAACTTAGTTATTCATTCTTATTTGTTATATTTCCAATTTTAAATATAAGTTCCAAGCAATAGGGTGATTAATATCTCATGTTTTGGAGATCTAGGGCGATTAGGGGTCCGCTTGCTAGAGGTAATTAGCATTGTGAAAGTACTAAATTTGGAAATATAACTTGTGTTTTGCTATTTGTTTTGAAGGAGCTTATCAAATTTAGTATCAAGTTTAATTAGTATTAGGGATATTTTTTAAATTAGTAGGTAATTACATACTACTTGAAATAGCATTTGGAGTTCTTTATGGGTAACGCTATGCATTTTAATGAATTTTTGTAAAGAGTTAAAAGCGCGTATGTGCGCTTTAGTGCTTTTTTCTTTTACACTTCCAAATGGTTGGTTAATTTTTATGTGCTTGGAATTTCAAGCCATTCAATTGCGTTTTTGTTTCATGTTCTTATTAATTGATGACATTAGGTGGATATGGAGTGGCCACTGGAGGTCCTTTGGCCTGGGGACTTTGCTTCAACAGAGAAATGAGCCCCAGCCAGTCATATTGTGATGATTCCTACAAATATACCTATCCCTGCGCCCCTGGAGCTGAATATTATGGCCGTGGTGCTATACCTATCTACTGGTATCTTTCTTTCATTTTCTCTTGTGTAATTTGGCTCTTCTTTCATTATCTTTTCACCTTTTCATTGAAGTTTCAAAATTGAAGTACCAAATATTAACTCTGCCTGATAACTTTGATGGTCAATTTTGGTTCATTACAAGAGCAGCAGAAAAGATTAAATGAGATGATAGACTTGTTTTTTGAATCTTTAGTTTTTCATCTATGGCAGTCTCAATAGTTAAATGATTCACTAGAGCAAATGTCAACTTCTTATCTGAGAAGTTAACAAACTCATTTTGTTAATCAATTTGAAGCAATATGTCAATTTACATGCCTCTCAATTATATTAGTTTCCTTTAACTACTTTTATTCATTTATTCAAGGAAAGAAATAGTAGCTGATATAAATGCATTCCTTTTCAATGCAACACTAATGATGCTTTCTGCTGTGTGATAATTATAGGAACTACAATTATGGAGCTACCGGAGAAGCTTTGAAGGTAGATCTGTTGAACCATCCCGAATACATTGAGCAGAATGCTACCCTTGCCTTTGAGGCTGCAATTTGGAGGTGGATGACTCCAATCAAGAAATCACAACCTTCAGCTCATGATATCTTTGTTGGCAACTGGAAGCCTACCAAGAATGATACTTTGTCCAAGCGGGGACCTACATTCGGCACCACGATGAACATCCTCTATGGCGATAGTGTATGTGGTCAGGGTGATATTGATGCCATGAACAATATCGTCTCCCATTATCTCTACTACCTTGATCTACTGGGTGTTGGCCGAGAAGAGGCAGGGCCCCATGATGACCTCACCTGTGCCGAGCAGCAAGCATTCAACCCAAGCACTCCGCCTGCAAGTTCATCATCTTGAGCTCTCTATAACGGAATTTGGTTGGTTCCCAAGCTATTGCTCAGAAAGAAACCATTGCAATAAGAAGTGGGGCAATTTAAGCTATTTGTTGTAAGTTCTTGTTTCTGCATTTTATGAATTGAATTGCTGAGACAGTTAGTGTGTGTAGTAATTTGTCACTGCCCCAACTTGTAGATTTCATATACGTTTTTGTTTGTAAAATCTTTGCTATGTTATATCTGGTTACATGATATGTATTGAACAAACCATTTGTTTGCGTGATTCAGTAGCAGAATTGTAAAGTACACTATTACATTCTATTTATTACTATATATATCTTCTCCTAGCTAGGCAATTGATACTTTCAGTTTCATCTACTGTTAAGACTGCAAATAAAAATTCTGTGGTGGACACTGAAACAATGACCTGAAACTCTGTAATCAAATTATTGGTTGATAAAAATATAAGATGAAATGTAATTAATATAAATAAAAATAAAATCAAAGAATTATGTATTAATTAATATTATAATACCTCAATATTCGCCATCACAGCCGCCAAAATTTAAATAATTAATTAATATTTCAAAAGTAGTATGCTGATTTGTTAGCCCTACAATATTTTGATATATTTTATTTAACCTCTCACTATTTTGATGCCGGTCCGAATTGGCAATTTTCCTTTCTAGGGAAAAAAAAACTAATTATAAAGAAAACAGGGTTTGAGAAATTTTGCTAAATAACTAAAATTTAGAGTCCTTTCTTTCTTTTGTTTTAATTCGATTAAATTGAAATTTTTATTCTTGTATGCAACCAAAAATAAAAAATTAACAAAGGAAAATTTGTACCTTTAGTTCCGATAAACCCAATTTCCTCATTTCTTCCAATTTTTTTTTTTTTAAAACACTAACCTTAACCCTAGTGATATCAAATGTCCCCTAATTTAAAATCAACGGTGTCAATGACGGATCCTCGTTGAGTAACTAACACTCATAGATATGACAATAAAGTATATTGGTTCATAAACTATCAATATTATTTAGGGGTTTTAACACATACCTTTCTTAAGGTTTGAGATTTTAACACTTAGATAGAAGATTTGATAAAAGACACACTTACTTCCCCTGAACCTTTAGTTGATCATCTATTTATACTTAAATGACTATAATACCCTTAATTACTTAACAGTTAAAATTTAAGAAATTTAATCTTAATTTATATGATGTTTGAAGATTAAAATAATTAAAAATTTAATTAACAATAATTTATATTTATTTAAGAGATAATGTGATTTATCCCCCTGGCTTTTTGGGAAAAGAGAGATATCCCTCTGACTTTTTTTTCTAATTTTACATACCCCCTGACTTTATAAGAAACTTGAGATACCCCTTTAAAATACTATTCTAAGTACTATTATATATATAAATTGACTATTTTATCTCCCAACTATTAAAAATATATAAAATAATTTAATTATTTTTATTTTTAGTATATAATAATAAATAACATATTATTATAATAATTAATTTAAAAATTATAATGATATTTTGATTGTTAATTTTTTTTAAATTTGTTAATATTTTAACAATATTAATTATAAATAATTTTATCATTGATCATTTTATTAAAATAATCTATTTTAAAAAATTATATATAATAAATATTGTTAAAATTCATTGTCAATTTTCTAAAAAAAATTTAGTTGTAAAAAATTTATTGTAAAAGTAAAAACAATTAATTTTTTACAACTAAAATAATTTCTTATTGTAAATTTTTTTAATAATTTCTTAGCATATTTTATGTTGTAAAATTTTTACAAATGATGTTGTTAAAATTTACGTACAATTAATATTATAAAAGTTGACAATTAGGAAGATTTTTAACAATATTAATTATACATAATTTTTTAATAGATTATTTTAATATAAGGACAATTAAATTATTTTTTATATTTTTAATAGTTTGGGGGTAAAATAGTTAATTTATATATAAAATAGTACTTAGAATAGTGTCTTATGGGGTATCTCAAGTTTCTTTGAAAGTCAGCAGGCATATAAGACCAGAAAAAAAACCAAGGGGGTATTTCCCTTTTTTCAAAATGCTAGGGAGGTAAATCAAATTATCCCTTTATTTAAAGTTAGAAATTTAATTTTAAAAAAATATTAAATATGATACATAATTAAAAATTAAAATTGTCAAATTAGAAAAACGGTCATTTTTGCATATTAGGATTTATAATGTGAATAAATATGGTACATAAATAAAAATTAAATTATCATTAATTAAATTTCTAATTTAAATAAATATAAATTAAAATTGTCAAATTATATTATCATTAATTAAATTCTTAATTTTAACAAATAATAAATAAATATAAACTAAAATGGTCAAATTAAAATATTATTAATTTAAATTTAAATAAATATAAATTAAAATTATTAATTAAATTTTAGTTATTTTAATTTTTTAAATATTATATAAATTAAAAATTAAATTTTTTAAATTTTAACTTTAAAATAATTAAAGGTATTATAGTTATTTAAGTAAAAAATTGATAGTCAACTAATAGTTTATGGGAAGTAAGTATATTTTTCCTCAAATCTTTCATCTAAATGTTAAAATCTCAAATCTTAAGGAAAATATGTGTTAAAACCTCGTATTATTTATTTGAAAACATTGTAATTGACCATTTACATACAGAGATAAACACACTTTTGACATAGATTCAGAATTCTCGAGATTCAGTCTTGAACAGTATTATTTGCTCAAGAATGGCTCTTGTACATACCATCACGCTCAAGAGTCCCACTTGGGACACTGTTCACTCGAGAGTGGGTGACGATCGAATGCTTGAGAATAAGTTATTTGAGATTTTATAAGAATTTATATCAAAGTTAAAATGTTTCTATATTTTTAATGTCGTGAATGTATTTTTGCCCATTTTTATTTACAGAACGACCAAAACTTTTTGTTATTTGGTAAAATTTCCCACTACTTTTGGGGGTATCTTAACATCAATACTAATGGTTGGGAAGCTAAGAAGTGAGCAGCATGTTTTAGGGGATCTAAGAATCTTACTCGGTGTGCCTAATTATCCCTGAATCAATTGAATCACATTTAAAACAACTCAAACTTCACTTGATAATCACAAACTTCGAGTAAAATTGTAGTGCTCACTCTTTTTCTGTCTTTATATTTCTTGACAGTTGTGGTTTTAAAATCATTCCGATTTAATATATCAAATGAAGCTTTAATCTGTCCTTCAAAAATTGGCATTATATAATATCTTCAGGAATGAGTACATTAATAAATAATAACTTTCCAAATGTTGCTTGCTAAGGTGCTAGCTCCACCCACAGAAACAGAATGGCCTCTTTTTCTCGACTCCAATTCAAACTTTACATTTTTCTTTTTGAAAACAGCAAACTCATTTACTCCAATAGTAGGCAGGCGTCCAGAATTCATAAACCATCATCAATGTCTGAAATCTGAATCATACAATTGCAATTTCTGCAACAATGTTGATAAAACTATGTGAAACCAAAATAATAATAGTAACAACAATAATACAAGGCAACTTTACAGCATTAACAGAGTGGTAGATAGACAATTGAACTATATATAAAAACGACTGAGTATATACATACATGCAAGGAAATCAAATCCTAAAGGCAAATTGCCTATATCCCTGCCACTTCTTTTATCACTTGTATGCTTCGTTCATGCAACAATGACCCAAAATCCCCTTAGGAGAGAAAGGAAAAACTTTGAGCCAACCAAACACAGTTGTGTCCTAAGCTTTCCGCTGATCAGATTTGGTCTCTACCTCTGAGAGGTTGAACCGGATTCAATTCTTTAAGCTTCTCCAGCAGTACCATTCAGATCTGAGGGTGATTCTGAACCATAATCCCAAAGCTCTTTCAGGTCTCCTCTCACCAAAGCCAATATTACAGTAAGTCCTGGTCATTTACAGAAAGAAGCCAGAAAAAGGAAAAGGGTAAGTGGATATAATTTCCTTTTATTTAATAGCTGTCCAACTGGAATCATAAGCTTCATTACCTAGCGTACAAGGAACAAGATACAGGAGTGCTGGCTGACCATGCCCGTCCATTAGATATAACCCTAGATATGTAAGGAAGAGACCTGCAATATAAAAGAAATTTGTACAGTTCACTAACACAAGCAGACAGCCCCCCTTTAATATGCAGTTTGCATCATATTTATTGTTGGGAAAGCCGAAGTAATTTAGAAAATGAAAAGAAAATTAAGCTTCAGTGGAATATGTGATACAGAATGAAGGTTATGTTATTTGGGATTTAAGTATTATCTAATTTAGTAGTTATTTTACAATTTGAAGGATCATGATTGCTCAGAAATTAAGATCTTTTATCTTGGAAATTAGGATTTTCTTTTTATTAGGCTAAAGATCATCTTCGTTTTCTTTGAGCCTATAAATGGGATTCTAATAAGTGTTTCAGTTGATTTTGATGAATAAAGCATACTGATTTCCTTCTCTTCTTCCTTAGTTCTAAATTCTTCCCTATTTCAACCTGTTTATAATCTAATCTTTCTTTATTTTGTGCTACATCACTATGATAGATGGTCAAAAGGAGGGGATGGTATGGATGACATCAACATAATTGTTTGAGAAATGCATGAATATTCAAGGGTAGCTCTACCCCTGATTGCAGCTACCTCGATTAAAATCAAAATGATTACTACAATCACAAACAAAAATCCTGGCCTCTGTTTGACATATAGATAAAGTATGACATGGACATATTAATAATGCTAGATGAAAGTCAAAGCCGAAAGGCATATTTTCTCAAGCTCAAAATGCTAAGGTACAAAAAGCCAGAACACGAACTATACAGTTGAAGATTTTGTTGCTCCAAATAGTAAATCTCCAAATCAAGATACATATATTAGTCATCCAGTTTCATTAATTTGGACTGTTAAAATTAATGTGTTGGGAGAGCGGTGTGTGCGTGTAAGGAAAACACATTTAAAATTCAAAATTATATACATTACAATAGAATATTTTCAGGATTTGTACTACATATGTATGAGAAAGATTTTAAAAGAATCAACTGTGCAGTTTCTGACTAAAAGACTTCATGTTGCCAAGGATTTTATATTTTACCAGTACAAGATGATACAAGATAGTTTTGCCATCATGACTAGTTTCAGACGTTTGAAGAATTTTAATACTAGTCATATAGACACTCACCAATAAAAAAGAATTTCAATACTTGTCATAGTTAAGCTCACCAATCAAAACCCAAAATGAAGTGGAGGTGATAGCCACATGTGATGATTTCTGTTCCATTTTTAACCAGGAAAAATTTTGGTAACATATCACATTTGCACCAGAAAGAATAATTGCTACCATTTCATAGCATACGTTATAGATCCAAATGAAAGAACTTTAGAAGAGACATGCTAAATTAATGCCAGACATGTCCAATCAAGTTAACATGGACCAAACATTCATTTAAAACCAGCTAACAAAATCTAATGTTTAAGATATAAGAAATAACAACAAAATTAAAACTAAAAGAAGAAAATTAACCATGATGCCAGTGAACTCACCAAATCCATAGCCAATTATCAACCAGAGAAAATATCCTTTTAGTAGACCCTTCTTGTGTTCCTTGTCATATCTGAGATAACAAACAACATGGCCAACATCTTTCAGATGTCATCTGATCAACAAACTCAATACTCAACCAATAAAATTCAGAGAAAATATGAAAACATACAAATCAATTGCACATAGCACTCCAGTGAAAATTTGTACAAGAGCCGGAAGCTATTTCTTAACTAGAGTCATTGCTCCTGCCCCTGCCCCTGCCCCTGCCCCCACCCCAGCCTCTCCCAAAATCAAAGCATGATGCAAGGGCACCAAAAAGATTAAAAGAAAAATATTCTAAAGAGTGGTTGATGGCCAAACCAAAAGGATTCCCTAGCCTCCCAAATAACATGACAAAATTCAACATGCCCTGTATGATAAAATTTCATATAAACTCTCTGATTGTTGCCCATCACTTTTCTGGTAGAGTCAATCATATATGGATCCTACAAGAGCTCATAAAACTCCAGCTAATACTTGTTAAAATTCACAACATATTGCGTACCTGAATGCAAAACAAATTAGCAAACCCGGAAAAAGAATGTCCCCAAAGCCAATCATATCATAACCACCCCATGGGTCAAAAAGTCGAGGGATTCTCAAAAGCATGGGAATTGATTCTCCACCACTGTTGTCACCTCGAGCAACCTATATCAATAGAAGAAAACCCATAGAAGAAAATTACTTCTAGCATTTTAACTGCCTCAAGTCTTCCTCAAGTAAATCATAATTGTTACCAATAAATTCAACATTGCATCCATAAGATGGAATTAAATAAACTCTCACCCAAAAGCTAGACAACAATCAACAATAATAGTGAAATAAATAACTCTCCCAGAATATACTTGAAAAGACACCAAAAAAGAATTTACATGTTTAATTATCATCTTTGGATAAATACAGTTCTTGATGCAAAGCAAAATAAGGTATTTCATAAAACTCAAACACTAAAAGGAAGTCAGCCACATCCTATTAAAGTTCATGGGGTAATATACTGGAACTTCTGGAGGGCTAGCTACTTATTGAGTAAGCCAAGAGACTACTCTTTCCCAAACCGATGTAATCACCTCCAATCATAACAACGGCTTTTGAAGACCTTGACAAATTCCATCTTTCCTCTCTCTCTGCCTATTTATTTTTTACTTTTTGCCTCATGACAAACAGTAAGCATGTGTTATTAATGAAAACAAGTAATGTACTTGTAATTGCAAGTGAAATAAAAGTAGAAATTGAGATTAAAGCTTACCGCAATCATAACACTTTCATGGAATATTAGCGGTGACACGAATACCCAAAAGATGTCATAAACAAATGCACAGCAAAGAAGTACGGAAGCAACCTGAATTATCACATAATAACAGAATCAGGGAACGGAAACAGGAGACGACTCCTATTTACATATGAAATAATATTAAGGTACCTTGATGTTTGGCAATCGAGCCATCTGCAAAACTGTTATCATCAAACAGATACCCTGTTGACAAGTGTAAACATTCAGACAGTCAATGGGAGGGATATAGAAACAATTTGAATTACTTTCCAACCAACTTCTGCATGCCATAAGTCTGCCAGTGTAAGACAATCAAAGCACAAGCAGTAGAAATAGTAATAGTAATACTAATTAATTTAAAAGTGAGACCACTAAAAACAAATTGAACCACCCAAATTATAATACAATACTGTTTTAGGACCTTTTCCCTGCATAATTGCATAAATTTATGACACACCAAAAGAGAAAAGGAAGATAATAGAAAACTTTATGTCTTTTCACTCGTAGGTCTCTTATGATACCTTTTTTCTTGCATATAAAGGCTAAATCCAAGTACACAGGTAAAATAAAGGTAACCCCACCCAAAAAGTAAGTCAAGAAGGGAAAGATTAAAAAAAAAAAATGAATAACTATGAAAGTGGACAAGAACTTTCTTCTACATGAAAAAAATGATGTAGTAATTTTGTGAATTCATTATGGTTCTTCAGTCTAGGAAAAACCTCTTTGAAGTAACAGCTACCCCACAAAAGAGAAACTTTCATCTAACTCCAGTTAGATAATGAATATCACTGCTAACCAAAACCATTTTAGGCAACAAATGTTTATGACTTCATAGCATTATGCACATTAGTGGCATCAATGTGTGAGATACAGTGGTATTATTAGTATGTGTACAGTGCTAATATTCTCCTCCAACCCCTTCTGCTGGAACAACTGAAGAATATTTTAAAGAATGGAAGAAAAACTTTTACATGTCCTTCATCAATTTTAGCCTAGACAATGTGCGCTAAAGAAATTGTTGTTAACTTTAGGGATAGAAAATATGTAAAACATGAACAAGTAGGAGAAATACACTATATTGCTATGACTCTGACACATTAGACAACTGAAGGCAAACAACTCGTTTTCAACATCCAAAAGTGGTAGGCATTATTTAAAAAGCTAGTAAAAGAAAGAAAACAAAGATGTTCAATAAACATACTACATAGTATTCTAGCAAATATAAGATAAGTGCAACTTTCTATGCAACAATAGTCAATTCCCAAAAAAAGGACCAAATAATAAGAAGCCTTGCATATATTTGGGACTTACAAGAATGTCTTGGCCAACCCAAGAATATGATGTTCGTCTATGTACAGCCCAGGCAACAGCAAATGCCACGCAGAATAGTAACACCACAAGTGACAGAACAGAAACCTCATCCAAGATAGGCAAATTCACTGTCTTACGTCCACAGTTTCTACATTTACTGAACACCATGAAACGTTTACATATATATAAATAAGGAATGACAAGAAACCTCTTTTTTCTTATTTTCAATGCTTAGAAAGCTGTAACACAGAACTAATGTAAACCAGCAAATTCATAGATCAAAAGCAAGGTGGAAATTCCACATACCTTAACACTAATGTTACAATAATATTATGCATTCCCTGAAAACAAAAAGTACATGATGAGCATAACAAGTAATTTGGTATAATATATCACCAACAAAAAGAAAATTAAAATAGAGCAAAAGATAACTAATGTAATTAAACTATGTTTAGATGCACGTTTCACGAAAATAAGCACAAATACACATGCAACAACATATACATGCCGAAGAATAGTTACCTGCTAAAGACACATTTTAAGAAAAAGGTGCTTATGTTTTCTACAATATTACACAAAACAAATTCAGTTGAATCATATTCTACGTTTAAAATGAAAATGAAAATAATGAGTCGGCCAGCTTTCCATTGAGCATCTGAAATAATCACCCAGAACAAAGAAAGGTTTAAAGAAAAATTACTGTGCAAGCATTTGCAGATATGCACATTGAAAACAAGCAAACATTTGAAAGCATGTAATGACACGGTCATATCTCTTTGTTACTTCCTTTCAATTAATGATTATACTAAATACATATGAAATTATAAGAAATGATAAGAGAATCAACATTAGGTCATGACTATTGCATAACCACAAAAATCATTCTCTTCATTCAATGACATGTACATTTCAAAAAGTATTCAAATACACCGGCCCTTGACTTAGTGAATGTCAACCCCTAAAACTTACGACTAACCTAAAATCAAAAACCCCAAATATTTTCTTGCCTGACAATATCCCTCATGCACCCAAATGATAGGAACTTTGACTTCACCCTCCATCCCACATTTATGCAGAAGAGAAAATGTGCCCATTGGCCAGTTGCAAGAACCACCAATCAAATTTTAGAATTCAATCATGCAATAAATTCAATCCCCCAAACTGAGAAATGATTACTTTTGGGGAAGAAATCCAAATTATTGAAGCAATCCAAAAGAAAGCTGAAACCCCATGCATAATTATGAATTCATAAGTTAACCAGTATGTTCAAACTCTCCAGTTGCTAAAAACAAATTACAAACAGAACCTGCTGCATTTGCAAGTCAGCAAGCAACTTGACCTACAGGACAGAAAACTTCCTCTACTTTTGGTTCTGAGACGAGACACAAACCTGAGCTGGCATCATAATTTAAATAGCATCATACTACCAATGACTGTTAGACAGGACATTACAAGAAATCATATTAAACTTGAAACGGGAATCCACATGTTTGACAAGTACATATTGCCAATGAAGAAAGTCATCTTTTCATAAAATATTTGCTTAGCCATCTGTTAACTATTCAAGAACAAAGAAAATGAAAATGTATTACAACCACAAAAGATCTGAAGGGACAAGAACTGTGACTATGACACACAAAATGGCTGCAGGACCAGATTATATTATACTTCTGGAATAAGCTATTCCACATCCTACAAATAAAATACTGCATATTTTAAGCTTCTATACCAACCCATAAATTTCCCCCAACCAGCCACATTTGTATGCTATTCTAAGGATGAGATCAAGCATTCAATCTCGCTGATTCAAAGTACCATGCAGTCATTATCTATTTTGGCAAGCAAAAAGGTAATTATACTAAAGAAATGTGTTACCTCAATGCCACCAATGCAGAAAAGAACCACCAGCAGCCAGACAAACCAAGATGACATGAAGAAGTAAAGTAGCACCAGAAAAGTGGATGCAGTTATGACAAAAACTATAGCACCCTTTGCAGTGATATCAAGGACTTCCTTCTCGGAATCATCTTTGGCTGCTTCAACATTTGAATTTTCCTAGCAATGAAAGTGGAAAACCATAAATTAGAAACTGCATCCTATGATCAAAGTGTATTTACGACTGAAGAAAGAAAATAAAATTCAAATGCATTCAAAGAAAATGAGTGAATTAAAAGTGAATCATAAGGGACAAAAAGAAAAAGCAAAAGCATATCAAGTTGACATTTAGATGAAGAGTATAGGCAGCTATTTCAGGTTATGTACATCTTTACATATCCATCAATAATACGGCGATTGTAACCATTGCATTCAATACTATGGCCTCCTGATGGCACGTCAATGATATAGATGCCTTCCAGCACTAGGTTCAGTTGAGCAAATCAAAGGTTGAGCAAATCAAAGGTCAATGGCAAACAGCAAGGTATCTGTAATCTGGCAAAATCTAGAATGCAACATCAACATCTACAATCTCCTCTGATCAAGCAGAATGACAGTTTCACTACGAAAGAACTTTTATAACTAGTTGAAGATTCAAATTTGTTATATAGTAAAGTCAGGGTTTGTGCATTGCGAAATTAGGGCTAAAGAATGAAAAACAACAGAGAAGAAGAAAGGATTGCTGGATAGGTTTAGGTTGAGTTAGTGTGTCAGTGAACAAACAAGGTGCAAGTATGGTCAACAAGCATCACAAGACTCCCCACCAACAGAATTTATGCAAGCTCCTGGCTTTGACATATCGTTGCAACAAGGTGAGATTGGATGCAGCCATACAGGGACCAAGATCACCAGGCATTAAGGATAAAAGCACTATAGGCTTACATGGCCTCCAAGCACTCGAGGATAAAAGCATGTAATGGCGGTAGAAAAACTTGTGGAAGCCCTTTCACCTTAAGTACCTTTATGAGGTTCTTGAAATTATAACTGATGTAGGACAACCATAGTATTTATGTCATCTATTTCTCTAGTTGGGTCAAACTTTGCTCTATTATAATAACAAAATACTTTTCCTTATTATAAATAATTTTCCTTTTAGATGTTTTTGGTTTCTTATTATGATATTTCATTTTCATAATAGTTAATATTTTATTATAATACTATTTCTTTTATAAAGATACATTTTGTTTATTATTATTTTAATTTCTTTTCTTAAAAGAGTAGGTTTGCCTTTCCCACATGTAAATAGGGGCTCGATGCTAATCGTAATTCAAATTACAAAGGAATAGAATGGAATTGTTCCTTTCTATGAATTCTTTCTGACCTTCCCCCATTTCTTTTCTCTCTTCTTTCTAACCTTCTATTTCTTTCCTAAATTTCTATCCTTTGTTTTCAGCCTTTGGCTTCATACCAATAACTTTGATTTATTTGATATGAAACTTGTTACAACCCTTCAGTTTCCTCCTGCAAGACCAACAACTTTGATAGAAACTCATCAGATATTAATATTCCTTCAAGTCAACAATCAGCTCAAGTTATAATCACAAGAATAAATTGCAAGAGCAATTACATAATGCATCAACAAAAATATCTAGTGAATCAGGGGCAGAAGGTGCAATGTTTATTCAAAAAAAAGACTAATTGCACAATCAACAATTTCACATGAAGATAGAACAGCCATGACCAAATAAGAATTTTGCAAACAAGAAAGATCGCTCTAATATATATCAAGACATATGTATGAGACAAGCAATTCAATCAAAGAACAGAACTATATACACCAGACAATACAGAGAGATGTGTTATAAACCTTTGGCGATAATTCATTATAGCGTTCATCAGTCCGCTCACTCGTTAAAAGTGACCAAAGTGCAGCAGCGATAATTGTTCCAACAGCCATTATCCACAGAAATATAACTGAGTAGTCCACAACCGGACGATTTGGTGCATATAATAAAAGTTCCACTGCATTGGGAAATCGTATCTCAGTCTAACAATTGAAAAGTACACTAAAACGAGGCATAAATGCAAATATAGGCCAGAAAAAAGTTCTTATATGTGCATGATACATACATGCGCACATGTACACACTATCCAATAGCCTCAAATTGAAACCCATCTGCATCATCAACGCGTGTGGCACCAAAAGTAAAAGATAGACAGGGCAACTTCTATGGTATATCTTGGAAATAAAGAAAAAAGGAGTCCTGAGGTTTAGAAACTAAGACAGACCTCTAGTTTGTAAAAAGTTCAGCTTCATCCCAGCTTTCTGGATAGATAATCCTGTCTTTTGAATGCCCTAAATAATTAAATTTTTTCATCCTTAACAATTAATATAACTCCATTCACAAAGATATTACCAACACACATCTAAAAAATAAAAAAAATAATAAAAAAGAGAAAGCAACTTGTGGACACCCCACCTACCACTGCATAGTGCATTCACTAGCTTCTGTAAAGTACATCACTTCAGGAAATAATGTAATTATAATTAATCATTCCCTTACTTTAGAATTTCAAAGATAATGCTAATTATTTAATCTAGAGCCTAGCTATTTAGACTTAAAAATTTGAATGGAAGAATGTAGAACTTAGATAATGTATAATAAGAATCGAACATTTGATTCAATTTAAAGTAACTACATATATATATATATATATATATATTTGTATATATAATAAGAATCAAATATCAAGTATATTCTATAACATAGAAAATAAAAAATAATTGAATAGAACATATTAATAAAATTAGGTTTAAAAAAAGAATTTAAAATTCCATCTGAATTTGAATTCAAAAATTAAGAAAAA
This sequence comes from Melia azedarach, assembly GCA_028052125.1. NCBI lineage: Eukaryota > Viridiplantae > Streptophyta > Magnoliopsida > Sapindales > Meliaceae > Melia > Melia azedarach. The sequence continues at coordinate 6,658,522 of CM051396.1, read as the reverse complement.
AAATTCTTAATTCTAAGATATTAATGATAAAAATCTAATTGATAGATAAATCAAAATTCTGAATTCCCTAAATTCCCAGGAGTCTCTGCCAACTATTACTATTATAAATGTTTTCCCAAATTATCATGTACAATAAAACTATAGTAAGAAAAAAATTTCATATATTTCCACGGCATAATTAGATGTTGGGGGAGAAAATGTAGTCTGCATGGAAGGGGTGAAGGACAATAGCTTTTATCAATACAAGGTAGAAAACATGTATCAGGTCTTGGATAGCACAAAAACTATGAGGGCGTTTGATATTGCTTTCCAAACTCCATTTTTCATTCGTCAAAATAGAGAAACCATATATATATATGGGACTGGATTAGCAGCCCCATAAGTTTACACATATTCTTACACTATTTTTTGGACCATTAGATCTACACACTTTTGACGGTTGAGATTGAATCTAGTATGTGCATTAATTATGGTATATTAATTATATGTGTTAGATTTAATATCAACCATTGGAAGTCCCTAGATCCAACAGTCAATAAATGGGATAAAATTTTGTGTAAACTTGTAGGGTAGCTGATCCATCCCTTATATATATTTATATATATATATATATATATATATATATATATATATATATATATATATACCGACAGACTTTATGTAAGACACTACTGCAAGATCTTCTTTTTCACAATACTGTGCGCTGCATATTGCCCAGAGAACAAATAAAGAACTTCTACTGCATAAATAAGACGCTAGAAATCAATTTTAACTTTTTTTTTCCATTTAATTTTCTTTCATCAGGTAAAGTCAAAGATCATATAAAAGCAACAAGTATAAATCAAATCACTGTCACAAAAAAATAAAATAAAGGGAAATATGGTGAAGTTGATGCAGAAGAATATTCCAAAAGCATATATACCCAAGAACTTAGGGCTCGCCTTGTGTTGTTATTCAAATAATGTGTTTCAAAATCACTTTGAAACATGAAATGGTGTTTTATATTTAACATTATCATAATCTGAGAGCATATCTAGTGTTATTCTTTAACTAATATCCAGGAAAAAAAAAGAAAAAGAAAAACATGTCCAGTAAAAATATTTAAAACCAATAAAAAGTCTATAAATAATATATAAAAATGCTTTAAAAGATTTTTTAAACATATTACTGCCATAAAAAGTTTAATCTTTCTATAACTTAAAAAATAATTGAATCATTTTAATTTATTTAATATCCTCTTCACTAAAAAATTAGAAAGAAATAGCAAAACATCTCTGCATATTAATTATTTCAAGTTTTTTTTTTTTTACCTTTTTATCACTACCATGTATAATATAAGAAATTTAATATATATTAGAGTCATAGATAGTCATGGACTTTCCTCTTGTGCAAACTCAAGTTGAACTCTATCTCACAAACCATCTATGTTCTCATTTAGGAGTTTTTGTTGGCTCATCCACTCAAGTATATGTCATCCCCGCAAATTCCTCATCAAGAGAAAATTTTACCACTTGATGCAAGACAAGTTAGGCCAATTAAGGAGTTATTCTTTTTTTTTTTTTTTTTGATTAGGTTATTTATCTTGTTTGAATCACATTTTGTTATTTATTGGGTCAGCTTTAGTTTTCCTACTATAGTTTTCTTATTCGAGGAGTACTTTCGTTACTTATTAGGAGAAGAATTCTAGTTTCTTGTTTCAACTGACTTTAGCCACTATAAATAACAGCCTTATATGTCTGTTTTCAGTCTTCAGATGCTGAATTATTGAATTATCAACTAGATTTCCCACCATTTTCTTTTGGTTTTCCTCCTCTTTCTCCTTTCTATTGGTTAGGGTTCTCTACAACAACACTGAAACCTATCCATCTCATGTACTTGTATAACTACAATATATCCTTTAACAATACCACAAAGAAACTTTGACAATGTTAAAACTCACCTCTCTGTTGTTCCACCAATGACTTGTTAAGAGCATCTCCTCTTGACTTTGGAATCAAGACAACGGGAATCGAGATATTTAAAGAAGTATCATTTTCAGAACACACCATCTTGTAAAGATCTGAAATGACAAATGATAGACAGGTAAAAAAAATTCAGTCTCAACATAAATTTTTCATCATATTCAAATAACAATCATCTAAAATTGTATTTAGACAAAATAAATAAAATTTTAACCTTCTTCGTCATTTATCACAACCAGGGCTGCAGCACCTGCTGATTGTGCTACTTCTGCCTTAGTTGTGAAGGCACAGTCACCACGTACAGACAAGGCTATAGAGCCAGATAACTGCAGAACAGCAAGAGAACACCACATGCATCTAGATACTTCAGAAATTTAATTTGAAATACTTAAGCAGGATGACTATTGGGGAGTACTTTCTTATTAAGCATTTCTTAAAACATAAATGCAAGGTCCAAGGTTTTCATATTTTTGCAAATTCTCAAGATTATCAATAAGTATGGAAGTTAAGAAGTGGCAAGGTTTTTAATCTACACAAAAGTTAAATTTAAAAATAATGGTTTGTGATCCAAATTGCAGAAAAAAGAAATGAGAGAAAGGGATAAAAAGAGACTAAAGAAGAAAACTGAAGTTAATGTTATGTTATAAGTAGATGTGACAAGTTCAATCAAGTAAAAGAATGCCAAAACCTTTGAAGAAGCAGAACAGGAGTTTAAGGGACTTGATAAAGCAGCAGGCAGTTTAAGACCCTTCGCAGCATCAGTCGGCAATGACAACCCAAATCTAGCAGTTAACCCCGAAAAGCTTTCACCTTCCACATTGTCAACCCAGTTCTTAACTTTGACCTGTCAAATTATGAAATATCAGTCCAACCAGACATATTTTACTTCAAAAATGAAAGCAAAGAACAACTAGGAAACAACGATACACTGTCAAAAAGTACAAATGTAAATGAATGACGACTAGACCCCTAAATGACTAAAGAGGACGTGATTTGATGAACTCAAGTAAATAAAACATTTCCTCACAAATGCCATCAACAGGGAATCACCAAATGCTCCCAATTGACATCGCAAACACACACGCACACTTCTCCTCAGTGGTAGTTCTTCATTCCCTCAATTTATTTTTATTTCTTCTTCTCACTCCCAAATTACACTGTTTTATTTGCTCCTTAATTCTTTTCCCTGCCTCTCCATTTGGTGAAACCTAAATCTTAATTTGGGTTGATTTTATAAAATCTCTCTTGATATAAAGAGGAAAGGTTAAGGTTTTGACTTTATATGTTCATTATTTTGCTAGTGTTGAGTAACCACTTAATGCAAAAACTTAAGGTCATGGGTAGCATTTATCAATGGTATTTAAGACCTAGCAAGTGCATTAAACACAACCATAACCAGAAACATATAAACACATATACAATTTTTTATGATTTAATTAATACAATAAGGGATTTCGAGCACAAGATCACTTGGTCAAACAAGTTTTAATACCATGTTGAGTAAATACTCAGCCGAAAAGTTTCAAGTCATCGGTAAAGGCCAACAATAGGATTTAAAATCTCTTATCAAATAGGATAAATAGGATTTAAACTCTGCAAATATTTCAACTATGGAGTACTCAAAGCTACCCAGACTAACCATGTTCTTCTTTCTGTTTACACAAAATTCATATCATACATCTGAATCACCGGCGATTTTTAATTTTTGTTATTCATTCATCAAGCAACAAAATTTCTCACGCCAATTCCATTTTTGGAAGAGTAAACAGCAAATTAAACAATCAGATCGCATTGTAAAACCTAATTTGCTGAGAAAAAGTCATTCAAAAAATAGAATGTATTGAAGAACGCGAAGATTGCATTACCAATTGGAGTTTATTGTTACATCCAGGAATATTTGGCGACGAATCGTCATCGTCCAGTGAGACATCGTCGGCGGAAGCAAATGACAGAGCAATCAGAAACAGGCAAATTAGAGTTCCAAAACGGCTCGCCATCGCCTTCGCCATCTGAAACAACACTGGATTCTCCTCAGACGGAGAGAAAAAAAACCGATAATAATGACTGATTTCGGAGGGAATTTCCCTTCCTGAAAGATTGAATCGTTTTATTTTTTTAGAGGTTTTCAACAGTAACCACTCTTAAGACACGTATGGAGGACTGCTAGGCAGATCGAGAAGTGTTTCTTCTTTCTGCTTGTGATTATGATGACGCGACATTTTCCTTTTTATTCTTTGTAACAAAATAAACGATTCGTTGTTGGAACTGTTAGCTTAAAGTACAAATAGGTTAAGATGAAGGGATACAAATGAAATTGGAAGGATAATATTTTGTCACCAAATTTTGATAACAAATCATTATATAGTTTGATTAAATTTAACAATTTAGTCCTTTTGTTTAGGGACGTAAAAATTCCAAACTCGCAGGTCCCTGCCTCGCCCTTTCCCCCTCTAGAATGGATTTAAGTCTTAAAAGTCTAACTTTTTTAAAAATAGGGATAGGTTTGGAGATTATATGTTTCGTCTGCTTCAACTCTATTTTTTTTTAATTAGAGAAAGGACAGGTTTGAGGATAAATTTAACCTAAATGGGACAAGGTTGGGGATGACAATCTTTTTCCTAAACCTTTCTCATTCTCATTCCTACTATTATTTATTAGGGAGAATACCCGATTTTCCTTATTATTTGAATTAATACTCCAATACTCTATTGTTTTTATAATACTCTGAATTTCTCATTTATTAGTTGATAGAGTTAAAAATAATAATACATAGGTCTTTAAAAGTTTATCTATTAACTTATATAGTTTTAATATTTATTAAAAATAATAATTATATCTTTATATAATAATAATTAAAATAATATTATATTTTATTTTATAATATATTAATAACTAATTTATAAATTATCTTTTAAGTATAAATTGAATAGTTAATTTTATAATTTTTAAAATAAATAAAACAATAATATTTTATAATGCAATATTAAAAATACATAAATAAATATTAATTTATAAATAAAATATATTGTAATTATATATAATCATAACTATTGTACTATAATATAATTATAAAATTTTATAATATATTAACAATTCAATATTACATTGGTATTAGAAAATAAATAAAATAAATTATATATCTAATATTTTATTTATTTTTTAGCTAACTACTATTAATTTCTTGGCTAATTACTATTAAATAAGAATATAATAATTATTTTTTTAATAAATTGAGTCTTTTATGAATATTTTTAACTACTAATTGAAAATAAATATTAAAATAATAATATATTTTATTTTATAATACATTGATAACTAAATATTTATTAATATATTATAATTAAAATATAAGTTTATTTATTTTATAATATATTAAAATTTTTAATATTAATTAGTTAATGGGTCAAATTTTAGAGGCTTGTATGTCATCAATTTTTTTTATAATTTGAAATAATAATACGTATCAAAACTAAAAAGAAATTAATATTTTAAACTTAAAGAATGAATTTTACAACTAAAAAAATATTTTAAACTAAAATATTTTATGAAAATGTAGAATATATAGTGATATGATATAACATTATCATGTCAATTTATATAGATAGATTTATATATGTAATTAATTAATATGATTTTTTTAAATATATTATTCTTCATATATGTTAGTTAATATAAATAATATTTTTATATCAAATATTAAATAAAATATTATAAATTATTCTTTGAATAAAAATTTATCTAAACTTTGAATTATTTTATACATGATGAATTATCTAAATATTAAACAAAATTGAAAGATCAATTTTAATATTATTTTATTTATTTTAAAAATTATAAAATTTTATCTTTCTATTTATGAATATCATGTTAAAAAGAAATTTAAAATTTAAATAAATTTATATTCAAAAGATAATTTATAAATTAGTTATTAATATATTATAAAATAAAATATGTTATTATCAATTAGAAGTTGAAAATAAATTTTTTAATTATTATTATATAAGGGTATAATTATTATTTTTTAATAAATTAAAATTTTTGTAGATATTTTTAATAATATTAAGACTATATAAGTTAATAGATAAAATTTTAAGGATCTATGTGCTATTATTCTTAACTCTGTTAAGGGGGAATTCAGAGTATTATAGAAATAACACGGGGTATCAGAGTAATAGGTCAAACAATAAGGAAAAATTAGACATTCTCCATATTTATTATTATTATAAGTTTAGGGGTGAAAATCTCATTATCCCAAATGAAATTAGCTTCACATTTAATAACTAATTTCTTTTGTTTGGCTCCTGCTTCCCATTTTCCATTCTAATAAAACACCATGACCTTATTTATATGTAGGCTTACAAATTCAATGATATTATCTCAGCTATTTAGAGACTCAAGGCAAAACAAAAGAAAGAAAGATGCAAAAATCAAATGAGATACAAGAACTAGTCATTTTTGTACAAATAAATTCATCTGTGTCATTCTTCTTTGAATATCCGAAATTTTAAAAATAATTATTTTTTATTTTTATTAGAAAAAATTTAGTAAAATAAAAGTTTCATTAAAAAAAATTCAACCCTTTAAAAAATAAAAAATACTACTTGAAAAGCCTAACTGATAAAACATAATTAAAGGGAAAAAGAATATAATGTACATATATCTAATATAGTTGTAAAAATTCTTCTTTGTGAAGATTAAGATCTATCAATAAAATATTTCTCCTCAAATAAGATGTATTAACTTGATCATTTGTTTAATCGACACATGCTAATACTATATACCAACTTTTCAAAAGTTGATTTTGTTAAAATTTTAGTAACTTTACAAGATTATCGGTAAAGCATATATACCTAACATCAAATTTTTTGTTCTAGTAGAGTCCATGAATGTAGAAATACTTCAATTCTATCTCTTTTAATTTATTATTATAAAATTTGAGCAATACATATAATATTTAAGATTTAATAGTATATTATATCATATGTGCACCTATATTTGTGGTACATTCCAGATATCTACATATATTAAAATGTGATATCAACCCTCAAAGTAAAGAAAAATCTACTCACACACATGCGGTGAGAGCCCTATAATTAGGAGGGGAGTCTTGCATTTTGCAGGATTTGAACACATCCTCTAAGGAAGGCACGTTTTTTTACCACTTAGGTAAGGGCTGGTGACATTATGTCATGTTTAAACCTTCTTTTATACTTTTATCCTATATTCTCTAAAACAACCTTAACATTACATAGATAAAAGAATTTGAAATTTTCTGATAATAATGACATAAAATTTGCCATATTGTTAACGTTATTAATGATGTAAGATAGATAATTTTTTTAAATTTTTAAATATTTATTTATCTAAAATTATTTAAAAATTTAATATTAAGCCACAAGTAAATTTAATAGTTAACATATACATTAATTTTATTAAATATTATATATTATATTAGATTCAAAGATGATATAATCTACTATTTTATTTTTCTTTATACAAAATATTTGACAAGACATTTTAAATTAAAAAATAAATATAGTTATATTTTCATTTTAAACAATTTAAATTGATCAACTTAATTTATTCCCTTAAAATATTAGATTTTATAAAATATTTAATAAATAAATTTATTAAAATTCAATCGTTATTTAAAATAATTTTTTGAGATAGTGTTGTTTTTTTTATCAATGATTCGTGATGACAAGAATCAAACGAGGATGTTGAAAATTCTTCTCTCTATCCAAGACTATAATTCTCAAGACTTTATTGGTAATTTATATGATGAGAAATTAAAATGATATTTTTTCATAATTATTTGATTATTTTATGAAAATTAAATATCACAATTATGTTGTTGTCATTTTAGTCTTTGATTTTCCTGTATAAATAGAGGCTTTGTAATACATTTTCATCAATAAATGAATAATACAGTTTTTTCTCCATTTATACAAAAATTTTATGGTATTAAAGTATGTTTGTGGATTGTGTTTAGGTTAGAGCTGTAAGAAATCGATGATGCACCAATATAGAAAAAGATGATAAATGTAGTGAGATAAAGTAGAACATAGTAGTCACAAAGTGTTAGGAAAAAGAAAAAAAAAAAGAGATAGTAGGAACCTTAGGTGCCACAACCTTTTTGTTACCGTTATTAATCACCACAACCTATTGTCACCATTACCGTTGTTATTCCAGCAACTTTGGTTGACAATAAAGGCAACCATAAAGTCTTGAGGCATAGATGACCAAAAGTTAGGAGTTGACTATTGATGTCAAAATTTGGCACAATGACACGTCGATGCCACGTGATCAAATTTATAGTCAATAGTCATAATTTGTCAATAAGGTAAATGCATCTATGATAATTCTAAACTCTTCTCACCAAGTAACCTTTATTCATTTCTATTGAAGTAACCCTCCATTCATTGCTCCTTAAGGGGAAACATTTTTGTGTTACAAACATTGGTTAAGGGCACTTATAAAGTCATCAGTGAAAACCTTACGACAATCAAATTAAGCTATTAGTTTTTTTGAAAAAAAAAATTAAGAGTCAATTTAATAGAGTTCTAGCTTAATATTAGAAAATCATACATCCCTTCCTCATATAACCTGCCTTATATAAACATAAAGAGGAGAGAAGATTACCACTGTCTTTCTCTATCTTATGTGTGCACTGTGCATATGTTACAATCTTCATTTTCTTGTTAGAGGCGTTTTGTATGTATGCCACACATCTACATTATTGATTTTCTTTGGATAGGTAATTATTAGGATTTGTTAATGATTAGGCCTTAGAGAAAGCCTAGTTTTATATAGAATGCTTTTTCACATGTTAGGTGTACATAATCAAGGAAGCTTGGACCTAGTTTTCTTTTGTTATAAGTTCAATAGTTGTGGAGCTTTAAGACTTATATGATAGGTCACTAGGACATGCCCATTCAATGTTTTGCACTATAATAGAGGATATAATGACACTAGTGAGGTGAGAGATGAGACAACTCTCCAATAATAACCACCTAAACCCTCTACAATATTAGATTACCGTCGTGATTATTACCGTGATCGTTAATAAATGAATACTTTTCATTATTGTTATACACATTTATCTTCTTACCCTGACCAACATTGATTAGCCCTTATCATGCCATATGTTTTGCAAAAATCCCAACATAACAATATCCAAAATTGCAAAAAAAAAAAATCAATTATAATTAAAAAGAAGTTGTAAGTATTGCTCTGCAATTGTCGTTATTCCAATCACTTTTATTGTTGTTTAAGACCATAGTTTAACAAATGTTGTCAAAGTTCAATCATTATTAACTATCATGATAATCACCCATATGCTATTACTTCTTTCACTATAAACCATTTTATGTCAAATGTTAAACATTATTATCAAATGGATACTTGATGCATCAACAAGCATAAATCAATCATTAGCATCGTCTAAAGGCACTAAAATAACCAATAATCAACTTTAAAATAACACATGTTTGTGCTACACAATCTACTACCTTTTGTTTTCTGTTGCATCGTTTTAGTGTCACCAATCAAATCATTGTTACGAAGCTTCTAGATTTTACAGATTTCAATTTGTTTCTTATAACCGTTTGTTAAGAAGATGCTAGAAATATTTGTCAACCATGATTCAAATGATTTTACTAGTAAAAGAATGATCGAATGCTTAGTCGCTAAATATTTCAAAATTGAAAATTTTTCTTGACAATAAAATGATAAGAATATTTTCTTCTTTATATAAGAGTCACATAATATAGAAACAAGTTACGACTATACAAAAAAAATATCTCAAGATTTATTACTAACTTTAATGGTAGGAAATGAGTCAAATATTTTATGGAAACTAAATCTAACAATTATTTTATTGTCATTTTAGTCTTTGATTTCCTTTATAAATAGAAATTTTGTACTATATTTTCATCTATAAATGAAAAATACAATTTTCGCTCAATTTTAAAATTTTTGTAAATGACATAAAGTTAGCATATATTTCTTTAACATTGATTAAAAATCATCAACAAATAAAAAAGAATCATTCTATCAAGCATTATTAATAAAGGAAAAAAAACTACAACATTTATCAACAACTTTTGATGTAATATATTAATACTTCTTAACTAGATATATCAAGATATCTTTCAATATATATCTACTAAGTTTTATAATTGTTATGTTATTTTTATACTACAATGTTCAGAAAATACTATCGAACATATTTTGGACTAAAAAAATATGAAATAAAAAAGATACCATCTTCATTTTTGTTTTTTAAAAATACTTGTGGGTAAACAATATGCAGATTTATTAATTATTATTTTTATAATTAAAATTATTGTTTAATATATTATTTTTTACTTGACTTTAAATCACAATTAAGATTGTATTTGATAAACACTAATTTTTATTCGAGGTCACTCATTATTTTCTCATATTTAATATGTTTCGATTGTTTTCAAATATGATTGCACACTTAAAACATCTTAACATGAGTTTAAAATTACTATAAATTATAAAATAATCTACTCACTCTTATTATATTATATTTAAAAAATAATATTAGTTGTCTTAAAAATTAACTAAGTATTTAGTAAATTTATCTACAAAATATTGTTGATTTTAAAAGCAATTTATACGTATTTGTAAACTAAAATTGCTTTTTATTCTTATAGTTACAATATTATGATAATACAAATATTCAAAGTATGTAAAAATAAAATTTTCAAAACATATTCTTGCTTCAAACATGAGTTAGGCGTAATAATTATAATATTACAATGTTGTTGTTTTGTATTTAGGGTACGTTTGGTAGAACGCATTGTACTGTATTATATTGTAATGGAGTTGATTGAATTAGATTATAATAAATTGCATTGGATAAAATTTAATGTAGTTTTATGTTCGGTGCGTGATTATATTATAATATATTAATTATACAAAATTTATTTAATTATTAATTATTATTTTAAATTAATAATTAAATAATAAAAATTATTATTTTTAAAAAATTATTTTTTTAAAAAATAAACAAAAATAGTATAATATAAGTTGATTTAAAAAAAAAATTATTTTTAATTTTTATACAGTTCAATTTATCCACTAAACATTGAATAAATTTTTTTTTTGTCTAAATAGTAAAATGGTATAATTCAAACCCACTTGTCCAACATGTCGTTAAGGTCTATTTGATAAGGTTTCTACTTGAGGCTGAAAAACTATTTCGCAAATACTAACTTCTAAAAGGTTTATCATTTTTATATTTTATGATTTTATTTAATAAAAATCTTACATTATTTGAATTAAAATGCCTCTATATTAAAATTAATAAAATTATTATAATTACTTTTGAGTTGTTATAATATAATAATTTCGAATTACTATAATTATTATAGTAATTTTTGAGTTAACAAAATACTCGAAAGTTTGATAATTCTAACCATAAAATTTTTTATTTTGTGATTAAAATTAAATTATTAATATAAAAAAGAGCCTACTCGAAAATTTCGCAATAATGAAAAAGGAAAGCCAATCCAATGGGCACGAAAAGTCTAAAACCATGTTCCTTAGACAGACCTCTACGACTAAATTTACCTATTTAATAAAAAATTAAGAAAAAAAAAAGGTTGAAAAGTCTGCAAGACCGAAAATGAAAATGGAAAACCTAGTCAACAAGCAACGAAAAGCGCAGTAAATGTCACTTATTCTTCTTCTTCGTTTGCTAAAATAGTGAAGTTGTTGTACTCGTATCTGAAATTGTGTAAGTTGTTGTTGTATCTAACTAACGGCGCGGTCATGGCTCCCTCCATGAAAATCGTATTCGGACTCCTTACATTTGTCACCGTTGGAATGATAATCGGTATGCGTCTTTTGATCTGCATTTTTATTTATTATTATTATTATTATTATTATTATTATTATTTGTTAGAGATATATAAAATGTTGAACAGATTGTTAAATCTGATTTATATTTTGTTGAAACTGTGTAGGTGCTTTGTTTCAATTAGCATTCATACGAAAGCTGGAAGATTCATATGGTAATTGCGATGAAATCTTCGTTTGCTTTTAAGAATTATTGAAGATTATCGTTTCAATCTGAGCTTTTCCCTGGATCGAGGAAGAAACAAAAAGGATTATTGATGTTTCAGTTATTCAAAATTTTTAGAGCTGATCTCCAGCTTTAGCCCTTTTTGTAATATAATTTTTTAAATGACTCTTTTCTCTTTGTCTTGTTTGTTTATCTTTGAATTTTTTTAATTAAAATTTTATAGCTGAGGTGGTTGTGCTTAGCTATTGATCTTGTCTTTTATTTAATGGAGTGACGAAGCTTGCTACTAGCTGAGGTGGTTGGGCTTAGAGACTGTTGTTTTTCTACTATTTATTTTTTTGAAAACTAGTTAGTACAGCTCACTTTCCTGCTTGTGCTTGATATCTAATGATTCTATCCCACAATAAGAACAACATCTTAATGCCAAACACACCCAAAGATTATGGTTTCAAACAAGGAGGAATTACATTTTTGGGATGCTATTATTGCTGTAAGATTCTTGTTGCGTCTTCCATTGGGAAATTCAGCAATTTTATACTGTATTGTTACTTGTTCTTTTAATGTCTTAACACTATGTATTTAGCATGTTAAGGAATACTCATCAACATGGCGTGGTTTTCTCTTGGGGTTATGCTAGGTTAATTTGTACTGTTAACATTGCTGTCTAATAATGTACTGTTGTTAACATTGCTTAAGAACCATATCCTTTATAGGCACTGAGTTTCCATCATTTATAAGAGGGCATAAACGTCAGAATGGTGGCTATCTTCAGTTGCCCAGAGGTTGGTATAGTTCCCTTTAGTTTTTGTTCAGAATACAAGTACACTGCAAAATGTGTTGAGCAATGACCTTGCGTCAGGAAATTCCATCAATATTTGCAATAGACAGTGTTATTAGGCTGCTTATAAGAAATATGTGGCAGGTATCTTATGTGAAGGAGCATGAAGAATATCATTCATTTGTTTCTTCATAACCCTCTTTCTGGTTATTTGTGTTCTAAGCTGTTTAGGATCTTTTATCTGACTTAGGAAGCTTTTGTGTCTTGTTATTCCCTTTGTTGGAAAGAATTTTGGTCTTTAAAAGAAGCGGAAAATATGTGGTTTTATGGGAATGTGTAGTTTTGCCAAATTTTCAGGATCTTGCTGAAGAGAAACTTGAGAATCTTTGAGAACAAAACAGGGGAAGAACTTTGCAGCTTTGGAACAAAGTGAAGATCTGCCCCTATGGGGTTTTATTACAGCAGATTTCTAAGATATCTCTTTCTTTTTTTCTTTTGCTTAATTGGAAGCGGTTTAGGTCTGGATTCCAAAGCTTATGCTGATTTTGAGTTGATTTTGGGGATTTTTACTCGGTTGATATTCTTCTTTGTAGAGTTTTGTGGTTTCTTTTATGCTGTTTGAGACTCCCGGTCCTCGTTTTCATGGCTTTTAGCCCCTTCAATTGTGCATTTCTTATACAGTTGATTTCATCCTCCTCTGTTTCTTAGCTGGAAAAGAAAAAGAGAAAAAGAAAGGAAATATGGTTGGTGCATGCAGTTTGTGTTTTTTCTTATTGCATATATTGCTTTTGTTCTTGTTGTTCAACTAAGTCCTGCATTGATTACGTTCTCAATTGAGGTACTTTATATAAGTTTCAAACTTGTGGTGACATACTTTTTGAGATTTGTATTATGAATTACAAAATGATCAATGTGGTGACATAGTTTTTCTAGATTTGTATTATGAATTATAAATGATTATTTATTATGAGATCTAGTAACTTTTCTTTTCAAGTTCATGATGTGTGGTTTTTTCTATCAAGTTGTTTGATATAATGTTCTTATTGATATATTGGCATTTATACACTTCAACATTATTTGATGGTTAAGTTTATCTGTCCATTGCCAGGTGTTCCTTTTTGGGATAATGATAAAGAAGCTGAAGTATTACGGCTTGGATATGTATGTTTGTGATTCTTCTTCCTTTTTTTTCTTAAAAAAATTATACTATTGTTTTCTGTCAAGATGTTGTACCTCAACTTTTAAGATTGTGGATGCTGATTCAGGGAAAGGAAAGAGAGGGAGAGATTAAAAGCATCACAGGATTAATTTTTTACATATATTAGATTTGAAGTGTATTTGATATTTATTTAACTATTTAACTCTACTTCATTAAATGGAGTTGAAAACTTGACTTGCATTTCCTTTTTATGTCTTGAAGCAAAATAATGTGATATGTGGTGCATATGTAATTAGAACAATTTAATACTATCACAGAAAAGTGTGAAAGTTGCAGAATCTAAAATATTTTGATTTAACATGCTGTGGTCAAATGACATAAAAATGCACAGGGTGCTGATTAGCATGGTAAACTATCAGTAACATGTCACATGTTGATATTGTAATCTTGTACTTAGTGTTGTCATATGATGAGTCTTCTGCTGTTTTTTTTGCGTGCTGATGTTTTTTGTTTCTTTATATTTGTTTGTTCTCTTCTAGGGGCTTGGAAGGGTTTGTGGGGGGGGGGGGTTGTCTTTATTTATTTAGATTATTTCTGCTGTTGTTACATGGTCGGGATTATTATCACAAATTGCAATGATGCCATAGTCAATACCAGTAGCATAGGATGGGTGCTTTCTCTCTCTCTTCGAGTCACATGTTCACTAGTTTTGACATGCATGTGCTGCCTGCTTGTATGTGAAATTTTTTATTACAGAATTTGCTGATAGTTCTTATACCTCTTATTATGTTTCTTATTTTTTGAACTGACTGGTCAATTTTAATGTTTCCATCTATTGCATTGATGCAGGTCAAACCTGAAGTAATTAGCTGGTCACCTAGAATCATAGTGCTTCATAACTTTTTGAGCATGGAGGTAAGAATATATCATCGTATTATCATTAGCTTTTGATGACACTCAATTTTACATTCACCCTGGGAAAGGTCCATATTCTTCCTAATTCCGTTAAAACTGCAAATTTATCTTGTTATAAATTATATTTGATATTGCATGCTGTGAAATTAGTGATTATTTTACTTTTATTGTTTCTTTGTCCTTGGTGCATTAATTAATTGAAATCCAACTATTCAATAAAATAAACATGATGGGATTGATATTGTGTATGAATGTCGCAATTGTTCTAGCATCTGATAGTTTTCTTCAAGCTTATCTTAAGACTTAAAAGTAAAAAAAAAATGTTGTTATTCAGTATTTTAGATTTTCAGCTTATTATCAAGAAGCTCCACTTCTATGAATATCTGTAGGATACGTAAGAGTATAATTATATTTTAATCATTAATTTCAGTGATCAATTTATTTTTGAAAGTTTATTTAACTATTTGTTTGTCAAAATCAGGATTTCAGTCACCTTGTAGCTTTTGGCTTGGATATAAAAGGATTATTTTGAAATTTTTCTGAAAGCTCTGAAAATTCTGAGGTCATTAGTAAGATATTGTGAAAATTATTCGGAATTGTGGTTTAGAAAGCTAAGGGCCTGTTCGATTTAGTTTTTAAATACAATTCTTTGTTTTTGAAAATAAAATACACAGAGAATTAAAAGAAAATGCGTTTGTCTTAAAATTTTGAATTGAATTTTAATTTTTAGTTCAAAATTAGAAAACACAAAAAGTTGTTTTCTTAGTTTTTCTCTTATTTATATTTCTAACTAAATTGAAAAACTGGTTTTTTTTATTATCTTAAATATAGTTTTGAAATTTGCAAATTGTAAATTTATAACATTTATATTATTTTATTTTTAATACTACTCTCTTTTCTTTACTCACTATCATTTTCATATTTATTGTAATGTTTACTCTTGGGTGATATCTATTTTTTTCCAATTTTATTTTATAGTATAGAGGAATTTGTAAAGGACTCTTTTTTTTTTTATCAATCATTTATTTTTTTTAAATTTATCTTTTAAGAAAATAAATTATATTATCATTGTATTATTTTGAATTGATGTATTTTTAATATTAGTTTGAAGTAATCAACATAAATAAAATATTTATACTTAATTACCAGTAACATTTTAATAAAAAAAGTTATTGAAAATAATTTTAACCAAACATATATTCTTATTTATTTATTTCAAAAATTATATCAAACAGTTTTTTAATTTATAAAACAGTTTTAAAATATTATATCAAACATATTTTCAAAATTTAAAAATATTAAGAATACAACTTAAAATTTTGAATTGTATTCAAATTTTTAAAAACAGTTTTTAAATCACAAATCAAAAGGGCCTTCAAGTCCCCGTTAAAATTCAATTTTTTGCTTGTGCCACAGTGCATGAAAAATCAATACCAGATTTGTGATTCAAAGAAGATTTCCTAAATTGAGTTTTCTTCCTTCTTGGTGGCTTCTGTAAAAGAGATGGAGAAACCTCCTAGAGTTTCTTAGAAATCTCTCTTCCAGGAGAGTTAAATTTATTAATTATGCATCATTGAACAGAATTGTTTTCTCAAAAGACTAGTAATTTTGTGAGAGTACTAAAGTATTTACAATTTGATTATTATATGGTTTACCATAGTTTAAACTTATTGTTTAATAAGTTTCAATCTTTTAACTATGATTACATTCTTTTATTCTTTATTGGAAAGTGATTTTATCCAAAGGTTCAATGTAATGTGTTCAGCTCACAAGGCTTTCCTAGAAGTATCAGATATATTTCTCACTAATGCAAAAAAATCAGTTCTAAATTTTGGATTTGTGTAAGTATTGGACACACTGGGGAGTATATGAAAAGTGTGGGCATCTTGTACAATTTATCCCTTTTTTCGAAGTATCCATGCTACATAGTTGGCAACAAAAATTTACGGTTTGATTATCTGTAATAATGAAGTTTATCCATTTGCTCACAAACCTATTAAACTATTGTGCGATGCTATATGCGGACAGGGTATATGATGGTTTTTCTCATTTAACAGAAGAACAAGTCATACCTCCAATTAAATAACTTATTGGCCTCTTGCAGGAATGTGACTATCTTAGAGCCGTAGCCCGTCCTCGTCTTCAAACTTCTACCGTAGTGGATACAAAAACTGGAAAGGTATATCTAATAAACTTTTCCTTTTCTTTGTAACTTAAAATCTGGTGGCATGTTGCCTGTGCGCCAAGGGCTTTACTATTTTTATTTTCTTTTCCATTTACTGTTATTTGTAATTCATTCTAAAATCATGTAGTTGAATAATTTTGGGGCTATAGAAAATATTGCCGTTTTGTATTTCCTAGTTCATCAAGGACTGTAATTGTGAGTATAACATTTTAGTATATCTTACTATAAGTTGACCATGTATGAATTAAGCACGAAAGAACCCTAAATAGGGATATTAAGAGATGTCCCCCTCAAGAATAAGGTAAGAGAAGAATACCCCCTTGAAGTTTAAAGATAAAGAAATACCCCCTTGAAGTTACTAATCTTTAGATAAAATGATGCTTATGCCCTTGAATATTTAAAAGGCATATAAATGGACCATTTTATCCCTATTATTAATATATAATGACTAATATGACCTTGTAACTTTAAAATAATATAATGAATTATATTCTTAATTTATTTCATTTAAATTATGCCATTAATTTTTTTATAATTTTATCCTAAATTATTGTTCTTTTAGATAATTTATTCTTATTATAATTCATTGTACATAAACCATTAAAATATATTTTAAACAATATTAATTTTAAAAAATTGTGTTTTATTCAAATAAAAATTTAATATTATAAACTTGTATAAATTGAGACAATTTATTCTTATTATTTTATTTATTGTGCATAAATTATTAAAATAGATTTCAAATAATATTAATTTAAGAAAAAAAATGTCTTTTATTCACATGAAAATTTAACTTTATTTGTAAAATATTTAATGGCTTATTTATAATAAATTAATACAAGAAAAATAAAATTATCTAAAATAATATTTTAGGATAAAATTATAAAAAAATTAAAGTATAATTATTAAAATGACTATAATTATATTATGTTATTTTAAAGTCATAAGGTTATATTGGTTATTATATAGTAATAGGGACAAAATAGTACATTTATATGTTTTTTAAATATTCAAGGGCTCAATAGTCATTTTATACAGAACTTAGTAATTTCAGGGGGGTATTTCTCTTTTGTCCAAACTTTAGAGGGGTATTTCTTTTTGGGTGAAATTTGAGGGGGTATCTCTTAATTTCCCCCCAAAATATATTCTATAAAAGTATCTTGTTTAAAATAATTTAAGTAAAAGCAAAGAAAGCAAGCAGCTTTTTAATTGGAATATAGAAATAGGAGGTGATAATGTTAAACAGCTATGGAAAATGGAAGTTGGCACCTTTATTGAATCTAGACAATTTTCCTGTATATGCTTGAGCTTCTTATTGCTATGTCAACTTAACTTCTTGTGTGTTTGCAGATAACATTAATTATCTAACTTATGATTATATATTTCCTTTTCATATTTTGCTGAAAAAAGAAAACCTAATGGAATTATAGTTCTAATAAACCATATGCTCGTGAATGAGCAAATTTGCTAAATGATTTGTGGAGGAAATATATTTGATCTAGTGTTCTCTAAAGGTTTGGGTCCAAATATATTTTGTTTTCCTTTTCAGGGAATCAAGAGTAATGTAAGGACAAGCTCTGGAATGTTTCTGAATCCTGCAGAGAAAAAGTATCCAATGATACAGGTTTTGTTTGTTTTTGAGATTTCTTCTCTTGAACTTCTATCTCTGCACAACCAGTCATAATTCTTGTCCGAGATGCTTTATAAGATTCAAATATTTTTTAGTCCACTTTGAGGTGCCATATCAGCTAGCATCAAGCATGGTTTATTTAATAATTTGAAATCTGGTTACTTCTTTACGGATTGTTTAATAAGCTTTTACTTGGAAACCTGCACACCCTTTAGTTGACCTTTTTATTTGGATTTGTGGCTTATCAAAATTGAATATCGAGGATTTGCTTTAAAACTGGTAGCCTTTTTTTTCTTTTATCTTCTAAATAGTGCATACCTCATAAACAAAAGGGGCTGTGCTGGATCATTTGCATAAACAGAGCTGATTTGGGTGCCCTTCAACATTTGTTTGTTTGCTAATTTCGATTGTGCTTGAAATAGTCATGCTACAAAATAAAATGAAAATTGTTTTGATAAGAAACTGTCATATTTTGTTGTTAAGAGAAAGAAAGTATAATCGGAAAGATGAGTCTCCATCTCAGACAGAAGTCAGTAGTATCAAAAGAGCCCTGCTAAATAATCTCACTGCTGAATTCTATAGCCTAAAGTAATATGAAATTGCATCCCATTTCTCAAAAGTGAATATAGAGATGTAGCCTGGTGTTCTTTAGTAATAGATGCCCATAAAGATTCCGGAAAGTTAAACTCTATCCCAGAGAAGAGAAAGAAAATGATAATCTACTCTGTTGCATCTTCAAAACTAAACTCTTGGTTCTTTATATCCATTTGCAGCAAAATGAATTAATAATTTTTCGAGACTTCACTGATCAAATGACAATATGTCTATCATTGACTCAATCCCAAGATTGTAGTTAGAATACTCTTGGCATTTCAGTTGTAAGAAGCTCCTACATAAGTAATAGAAGAGTATTGATCAGCTAATGTCTACCCCTCCTCCAATGGAGATTTTTAGGCATATGGTGTTTCCTTTCTATGTTGTTTATGATAGTTACTTTTATTTTGTTTATGATTGTTTCCTTGCTTTGATGGTTTACACTAGCTAAATGCTACTCTAATTTTGTTCTCTCGTCTTTTTCAATTTTCCTTTTTGGGCATAAACAGGCAATTGAAAAAAGGATTTCTGTTTTTTCTCAAATACCAATAGAAAATGGGGAGCTCATCCAAGTTTTAAGGTGGGCATCTAAATTATTAATATAAACTATTGTTCATAAACAGGAAAACTGATAGGCTTCTATATCAAGGCTAACATATGCAGCAGCACAGGTACGAAAAAGATCAGTTTTATAAGCCCCATCATGACTACTTCTCAGATACTGTAAGTTATGACTTCCATTACACTTCTCCAGGTCATTTTTTCTCTGTTCTCATGATATCCAAGTCTCAGTCCATTTGTTCCCTTTTCCTCTTTTGACAGTTCAATTTGAAGCGTGGTGGTCAGCGGATAGCGACAATGCTTATGTATTTAAGTGACAATGTTGAGGGGGGTGAAACTTATTTCCCTATGGTAATGACTAATGGGAATGTAATGCTTAAATTTTTTTTTTATGATTCTAGAGTTATTGAACTTATATTCGATGTTCTGACACAACTTTTTCTATTGGGCATGAGTTGAGATGCTCAAGTTATCATTGCTCTAAACTTCAAAATAAATTGGTTTTTCTCTTGCTATTCATCTACAACAAGACTAAGAGAACAAACTTCCATAACATTTTGCCTTTCTTCCCTTACCAAAAGCACACAAACTAACTGTAAGAGAATCTTTATAAGTTATTGGAACAGCCCTTTGATGAGAGTCCATCCAGCAGCAGCCGTGGCTTAGGAATTCCTCGAAACAAGGGAACTGACTCTGGGCTAGAATTTCTAGGTCAACTGTTGATACAAATTAGGAAATTAGATCAGGAAAATATAATTTGGAAGCAAGAGAACTTAACTACACCAAATCTGCCCAAATTTCCTCAAATCTCAGTCAACAGTTATATAACATATGCGGTCTATAAGTCAATTATGCCAGTATGTGCATCTCTCTCATGTAAGCTAGTTTCACTTGGGAACTGCTTTTGGTTTGCCTAAGCAACCACATAACTTATTATACTTCATTGGCAATTTTCATTTCATGTTTGGCCGTTTGAAGGCCCTACATATTTGATGTTTATGATGGATTTTCTCATCATTGCATATTATGCATTTGAAGGTTATTTGAAATGAATTCTATGCATTTAATTTTTCTATTTTTATTTTCTCTCATCCTTATTTTTTGTATGATAAATATTCATTGTATGGGTTTTTATAATCTGTTTATCTCAGGCTGGTACCGGTGAATGTAGCTGCGGTGGGAAGATGGTAAGAGGGTTGTCTGTAGAACCTGTTAAAGGAGATGCCGTGCTTTTTTGGAGCATGGTTTGTCTCTTAACTATTCTCCTCAAATTGCCTGGTTTAAAAATTATTTTTTTATTTTTCCATTTTCCCTTTGTTGCTGTGACAGTTGATGTATGCAGAAGTAGATAACCCATTGCTATGTATACTTTTGGACCCCCTGTTGATTGTCTGTGTCTGTGCTGTTACTTGGGACATTAGTGGGCTATCTGCTGATAATATTTGATAGTTCCTTGATGTTCTCTTTACAATCATAGAGAGGCAACAAGTGGTTTACATGTCTAACTTTAAGTTTCTGCATTAAACCATTTTTATGATGTACTTGGAAACAATATCTTCTGATTCTTTCAATTGCACACACGCAAAAGGAACCGCAATAAATGCCCAGACATGGATGCTTGGCGTTACTTTTCTCTTCCCTGAAGTTTATACCTCTTTAAAAACTCAAAATTGATGAGAAAGGATTATGTAAAGCACATCACTGGAGGTCCTTTGTCACTAAAATTCCATGATATTCGATTCCGAATGAAAAGAAATTAGATTTCCTTTTATTACATGTCCCTTATTGATTTGTATATTTTAGATACAACAAAGATTGCTTTGTTATCATTGTCCATAACTACAATTGTTCATTTGTGTTGAAACTCTTAGGGACTAGACGGGCAGTCAGATCCAAATAGCTTGCATGGAGGGTGCGAGGTGCTTGCTGGAGAGAAATGGTCAGCTACAAAATGGATGAGGCAAAGAGCTACGTCCTGAATCATCACTCCTGGTATACATCTGGATTAGAAAATATGATTATATTTTTAACCATAAATAATAAAGATAGCATAGAATTTATCTAGTTACTGCCAATGTCTAAATTGCTGAACCAAGATCAAGAGGGGTACATGTAATCAATTTTATGCAAGAGTAGAGAGAAATACAGCCTGGAATGAACATTTTGATACAATGTATGTATACTTATTTCGGAGTTTAGTCGGGAGAATTAGCGTAGCAGAGCTCCTTATACTCTAGATTTTCGAATCATACCAAAGAGAGCCTTCTGAATTTCTTATGCCTCTAGGTCTTTATAAATTGTCAGGATTTAAACGTGTATGGTGATTTGCATCATGTTTCTTTTTCTTTTTCTTTCCCCTCCTAGTCTTTTACTGAAAAAAACAAGCAATATATATCTAATGCTTTTGGCAATATGTGAATATCTATGTTTAGCTTTTATTTAAGGGATATTGTGACTTTCCCCCTGGCTTTTGGGGAAACGGCTCTTATCCCCTTATGTTTACAATCAATCTAAGAAACCCCCTTAACTTCTTAAAAAAAGCAAGATACCTTTTACTAACTTATTCCGTTAACAGTCCATTAAATTGAAGGTTATTTTAGTAATTTATATTAAAATATAATAAAAATATAAAATGCGCGGGATCGTCATTATTATTAAATTAAAATTCTTTTATCCTTTTAGTACCTAAAATTTGATTAAATAATTTCATAAGTCTAAAATTTTTAAAATATTTTTAAAATTTTTAATTTTATATGCAATATTCATTATACTCTTATATTTAATATTTGTTAAAAATAACTAATAAATTTATAAAATTTGATCAAATATAATATATTTATATAAAATATATTAATAAATAAATATTCTAATTATTTTATATTGATATTTTATATATGTTAAAAATATATTAATAAATAAATAACAATTTTATTTTAATAATATATTAACAAAATAATTTTATTGTAATTAATTATAAGAACTTAAATAATAACCAATTTCATATTTGTAATTACTAAAATTAAATATAAATAAAATATAAATAAATATTAATTTATTAATAAAATATAAATTTATAAATCTATTTATTTTACAATATATGTATTATAAATATTTATGATTATATTATAATTTAAATAATATATATTTAAAATATAAATAAAATAATAAATATTAAGTATAAGGGTATAATAAATATTGTATATAAAATTAAAAATTTTAAGAATAGTTTAAAAATTTTAGAGTTATGAAGTTATTTAATCAAATTTTAGGTACTAAAAAGATAAAAGGATAAAAAAATTTTTAATTTAATAGTAGTGGTGGTCTCGTGCATTTTATATTTTTATTATATTTTAATGTAAATTACTAAAATGACTTTTAATTTAACGGATTGTTAACGGAATAATAACAGTAAAGTGGTATCTTGCTTTTCTTAAGAAGTCAAGGGGGTTTCTTAAATTGGTTGTAAACATATGGGAGTAAGAGCCATTTCCCCAAAAGTCAGGGAAAAGTCACAATATCCGTTTATTTAATTATGGTTAGCAAAAATTAATAAGATTTCACCTATTCTAGGTGCAAACTTTCATAGTGGTGTCAGAATTGCACTTATCTCCATTTTTTATTCTCCAGTAAATGTTCGAGTATAATGTGACTATGTGAGTAGATTATATAAATTTAAAAAAAGAAAAAGAAAAAAGAAAACCAAGATAGTTCATAAGTTTTTCTTCAGGGTAAGAAGTACTAAAGTTTAATCATCGAAATGCAATAACTATAAAGAGGAAATAAAAACATAATATAGTTTTAGCTTTTTTGAGTTATATTTTTACTTTTATTCTAAATTCTAAGTACTGATATGACTTATTAATTAGATAATGAGATAGGTGAATAGTTAGTTTTAAATTATAAATTTTATCTTTCAATTGATGAAAGTCATATTATTACTTAAAATATAACTTGACTGCCTAGGATTAATACTTAGATATTTAGTATTATTGTCAATAATAATTGATCATAGTAAAATACCAATGATGGTCTAGAGGTTAGTGTTTTTTTTTTAAATTACTTTTATTTTCGGTATTTTTACTTATTGTGTATAATCATATTTTTAATAATTAATACGTAATAGTAGACTCTCAGATGCCAAAGAATTCAATTCAATTCAATTATATTCAAAATAAAAATGCAATCAAATTGTTTAACACAAATGATTGAATGGGCATAGGAACTAAATAGAAAGATATTTGGTTAGGGATTATTTGATTAAAAGGCTTTAAGGCCCTTTGAAACAAAGGAGTTTTGGACCCCTTAGAGATATATGAAAATTATTTTCTACTCGTAAATTTATTTATATTCTCTTAAAATGTATTTATAAAAGAATAAGCAACTCTCTTTTAAGATACAAAACTTCTCAAAACATTTGTTTTTAACAAAAGTTTAATGCCAAAATTTTCAACCAATCATCAAGAACGCGAGCTATCTTTTACCATTTTTCTTCTACTAAAAAACTGGGAAAAATCAATTTTAGTGGTCAAAGTCATTGAGAAATTTTTTTTTATTTTATTAATTTGCCACATATTTTTGTGATTATATGGTTGGACAATTTTATTTTATGAGATAAATTTTACAAGAGCAAAACTTAAATTCAAGTCCTATAAAAAATAAGACTCCCTACTTTATGTGGGAATATATCCTTCTTATATTGTGGGTTTATATCTTTCCTATTTAAAGGATAAAAATCTCATAAATTATAAAAAATGGGTACATATCCCTTTTATATTGAGAGTTGAAATCCCGCAGTTATAAAAAGTGGGTACATATTACTTACTTTATGCAGCTATACATGCTTTTTATGTTGAAGGTTAAAATTTCACTGCAGTATATACATGTAAAAGTCTCATGGATTGAGGAGTGGCAATTTGAGTCATTGTTACCATTATTCAAAGTGAATTTGATATGATTAAACGGGTTTGAGTTAAAAAAAATTAACACAAATAATAATTGTATCGTATTCGTGTCATCTATTTAATAATTGTGTTATATTTACATTTAATCTTCTTGACATATTTAATCGTTTAAGATATATTTACAATTTGTTTAAAATTATCATTAGTTTTATTATATTTATAAAAATTTAAAATGAAAAAAAAAATGTTTACTCTTAGACTTAAATCCAATGCCCAATTAAGTAAGTGTTTCTCAAGGTTATTAATCTTTCTTCACTTTTGATGATGGAATTAGTGTTTAGGAGGAAATTGAACTTATTTTCTTTGTAGATTTTGTTGACCGAAACTTTTGGAATGTCATAAATATCCCAATTGCTAATGTTGGAGGTGTTTTGATTGCTGAGTTCATTTTTTTATCACTATTTCTTTTTTATTAATGATCTTATCCCCAACATTAGAACTTGAGGTAGACATAGATATAAACATTAAATTTATTTTTGAATTATTTTTCTTACAATCACCTAGCAACGAACTACAACACCATCACTTTGACTTAAAATGTTAGAACCATGAACAAAATAACTCAGTAGTTGTATTGAAATACTCTAACCTAACTTCAAGTATATAAATCCTTATTCGGCAGATTATACATTATAAGTTCATAACTCTAACCTATTTCCATTTTGCTCGGAACAAATCTATTAATTCTTTGATTTCAGTTAGTAAGAGGTATCTTGAACTAAGAAATAGATCCTAAAAGCTAACTAGAAGCTAAAAAAGGGTATCCTGAGCAATTGCAATAATCGGGTTCATTGATATTCCTGGTATAGTAGATGCTATCAGTTGGCCCCGGCAACAAACATGCATGAACCATTTCACGAAGTATGTATCCGAATAGTCCAAAGTCTTTATAGTTAACTCTTGATCTTTCGGTCAAAAAACAACGTCGATAAAGATGTGTAGATCACTATTCCTCGATGAAGATTGTAGCTTTCCATGAATTTTTTATTTATCACTCAACGATGAAACTTTGTTTAT
Organism: Melia azedarach; assembly: GCA_028052125.1. Taxonomy (NCBI): domain Eukaryota; kingdom Viridiplantae; phylum Streptophyta; class Magnoliopsida; order Sapindales; family Meliaceae; genus Melia; species Melia azedarach. The sequence goes on along the minus strand of CM051396.1, from coordinate 6,632,704 downwards.
TTCTTTTTTTTTTTGAGAATCGACGAATTAAATGATATTTTTGTTCCAAATTTTACCTTTTCTTCTCCTTATGAATCAAACTTTTTCTTACCATAATGATTCAGTTCCTATTATTACCATATTAATAATACAAGTCGAATCTTAGATGTTAAATATAGCTGTAAAAATATACGAAAATAAGTTCTGATATTAAAGATATGAGATCAAATACTAAAAGAAAATTAATACATATACATATACGTATACATATACATATATGTATATGTATATTGAAAAGTAAATGGTGGCAAATCCTAAATTGTTTTTAAATTTCTTTATCTGCCTTAGGGGTAGTGTTTCAAAACCAAATAGAGAGCAAATCAAGCAATGCCATAAATCACTCCAGCAAGCCCTCGAGGGCAAACAAACTTAATATATAAATATAAGAAAAATACAAAAAAAAAATTAAAACCCTAATTTTATTTAATCATATCTAAACGAATAATTACATTTAATAATCGTGATTAAATGAATTAATAAATGGGTCGTATCTATATTTAAATTTTTGATACAATTAATAAACGAATCGAATCCTTGTTTGCTAAAAATTTTATTATATCTACTGATGACACGACACGAATAAGATTCATTTATACGAATTATTACCTTATATAAATTATGTAATGATAGGTATATATTTCTCCAATTGTCGATTACAAAAATCTCACAAGTGTGATGAGTGGATACATATATATCTCTTATGTTGAGAGTATAAATCTCATAGATTTTGGGGTTTTAACCGAAAATGCCCCTATTTTTAAAAAAGATAAAAAATGCCCTCTCCCTAAAATTTTATTCAAACATACCCTATTTTTTCTCACTCGAACTTAAATACCATTCTTATCAAAATTTTACCTCAATTTATAATACCCACATTCATCACCTTTAAGCATGAAGCGAATCCGTAAAGTGATAATTTACCTTACTCGAAGGTATTATCACCTTACTAGAAGGTGTACCTTCGAGTAAGGTGAATTATCATCTTACTCGAAGTAAAGTAGAATTTCTACCTTACTTTACAGAAATGTTTGAGTAAGGTGATAGTTACCACCTTACTCGAACGTAATTATTGAATAAAGAGAAATAAAGTTTTACTCAAATTTCACTCTCGAGTAAGACTTAATTTCGCCTTATTCAACTATATTTATCCTTTATTCGACGGTGAATTTTGAGTTATGTTCGAATATGATAAAAATGTCTGTATGTGTTTTATTTGTATGAGTATGAGAGTATTTTTGTTCGAAATGAATGAAAATGAGTATGTTTAATTGAAAATTATGGAGGAGGGTATTTTTAAATTTTTGAGACCAAATGCGGGTATTTTCGATTATTTCCCTAGATTTTGTAATATTATAAACGTCTAGCAAAATTTTTTATGCATGTATTATCTGTGGTAAGTAATATTTAAAAAATATATATATTCGTAGACAAAATAATACACAAAATTACAAATTAATATAAATTTATAATTTTTCTACGGTGAATATTGTTTTTTATGTCACGTGAGGCGAACTCGCTAATGCCTTTACTGCTTTGGCTGGTTTAAAAGACGAAAATGGATGATCGAAAAACCCTAGAAATAATACCATATATATATAAAACCCCTAAAACCCTAAAACAAAGAAAGAAAGGAAAGAGAAATAATGGGGAGTCTGAAAGCGGAGAAGCGCTTGAAGAAATCTCTTGCTCCGAAACGAGCCAAGACTAAGAAGAAGAAAGACGACAACCAAACAAAGAGTATTAAGAAGAAAAAAGACAAGAATAAGAGTGTTGAAAACAACAAAAACGACGACGTTGTTCAAAACAACGATGTGAAACCGGCGTCGGCGTCGGAGCTGCTCAGCTTCTTTTTGAATCAGTTTCAGTCAGCCAATGCTGTGCAGCTTTCTTCTCTTGAGTTAGATTCCATTAAAGGTTTCTTTTTTTTTTTTGGTTTTCTTAATTGGGTTGAAAATGCTTTGTCGAGATTAAATTTTGCATGATTAATTTCTATCCTATATATTTCTAATTTCTACATAATGTTGGTGTTGGTGGTAATGAAAATAAAATTTCATGTTAGGTTTTAGCTGGTGGGCTGAGGTCCAGAATAGATTATTGCTGTTTTTGAGTTAAGTTTATGGTGTAAATCCTATGCCCATTTAAGTTATTACATGGGAGAGGTCCCAATATAGGATAGGATGTGATTAGATGCAATTCCTTTACTAAGTAAGCATAACCTCGAAAACATTCTGTGATATTGGCATTAATAATAGCATCCTCAGAGACACCATTCATACAATACTCCAAGTTACTTGGGTTGGTCATTATTATTTGCCTAAATAATTATTGTTCAATAATATTTTGTTTGCTTGCCTAAAGGAATGCAGGTTCACTGCTTCGCCAGGGAAAATCTTGTTAACTGTGGTTTTTCAATTGTGCAGATTCATGCATTCTGGAATTGTCTGAAAGCTTGAATCAAGATGCAAAAACCTTGGGAAAGCATATGAAGGTGGCTTTTGGCTCATCATGGAAAGAAGTGTTGTGTGAAGGACATCTGTTGGAAGGGAAAATTGATCCAGGCTGTCCAGCTGCTCTTATTATTAGTAGTTCTGCCATAAGATCTATAGAACTTCTAAGGTATTACACCTTTTCATTTCAAATGGCGTGGAATATAAACTTGTGGTAAACACAATATGTCTGAATATAATAACACATCAGGATTTGAATAGTAATAAAAATGCCACTGTAATGGGGAATGTTGCTCTTTGTATTTTCCTCTTATTTCCATGGGTTACATCCCTGAAAATTTATTGTGATTCTCTAGGGGCTTGCAACCATTGACTAGAGAGTGCCATGCTGTAAAGCTATTCTCAAAGCATATGAAGGTTGAAGAGCAGGTTGTTTTCTTTTTCTCTCTATTATTTATGTGGCTTCTTTTTTCCTATTTAAATTGTTGTTGGAGTTTCTAGCTATACAATATCAGATGCCTGACATACACATGATTAATGAATATATGCTACATGAGTTTCCTAGCCACCAAAGCTTATTGTCTGACCATAGTAAGTTTGGAATCCAGTGGGAACTCTCATGGGAAGTATCAACTTGCTTTTAGTTTGTTGTAGACAGTTCATCTATGAACTCCTTCTGGCACCACATAACTGAGCTTTACAAGCATAAAGTTGAAATCTTGGGAAACACCAGTTGATGGTTATTCGTCTTGTTGAGTATGCTAGTAATTATTTTGAACATGACTATCATTTGATGATAAAAAATTCTTCAATGATGTTTTGAGAGAATTGTAGCAGGGTTTGATGTTTAGTGTATATGATGTCATTTTTATATTAGATTAGATTTGACTGTGGATGCAGCTCAATATCTATTAAGCAAACTAGTTATGACCGCTGAATATCAAGAATTGAGTGTGAGATCAAATTGTTTGGCAATTGAATGGGCAGACAGATGGAAGGTTAAGAGTTTATGTGAGTTGTCTAACAAAAATGTAATAAATGTGGATAGATGAAATATGTGTGGTCAAGTCATTTACTGGTTGGGATGTACTCTCTTCCTTGCTTTTTCCTCTCTCTCTCCCTCTCTCTCTCTCTCTCTCTCTCTCTCTCTCCCTCTCTCTCTCTCTCTCTCTCTCTCACCCCCTTTCAATTTGTACATTGATATCTTCCATGACAATAACTTATTGTACAGTGGTGCAAGATTGGTTATTAGGATGTACAATAAATAATTATTTTGTAGGATTCTTCTTTTGATAATATCCCAATATCTAGCGCCTGCCAAATTTCATGCTTATTTGATATCCATAGTTATGTGATCCATCAAAGTCATTTGTCATTAGTAATAAAGTTTAACTTGGACAACTTTAATCTTAGACCTTGAGCAACTTGCATTCTTGCAAAGCTACAATTTGGTTAATATTGGACAATTTGGTGCATGAACCTTTGTAAGTTACTAAGTGGGCCTTCAGCATGTTTATATAAATCCAATGTTTGGATAATATATCCTAATAGTATAGCTTGGATTTAGTGAAATTTATGATGCTTTCTTTTTCCCTCCTCAACAGCTTTTCTAGATATAGTCAGTCTTCTACTTGTTTTACAGTCAGTGATGTCAAACCTGCAGCATGACGCTTAGAGCTTTCTTTGTTTGTTGAATGGAATCTTGAGCCTGTCTATCTTTCCTTGTCTAGCAATGTTATTATTTTCTTACATTGTTCTTTCATTTTGACTTTGGGAAATGATGATTTAAACAGAGTACCAAAAGGCACCAGCAATGCTGAATATACATATATATTTGCACGTCAGTCTGATCCCAAACCCTCAATAACCATGATTTTCATTTCTATATATATTTTCACATTGAATGGAATCTTGAGCCTGTTTATCTTTCCTTGTTTAGCAATGTTATTCTTTTCTTGCATTATTCTTTCATGTTGACTTTGGGAAATGATGATTTAAACAGATTATCAAAAGGCACCAGCAATGCTGAATATATACATATGTATATTTGCACGTCAGTCTGATCCCGAAATTTATTCTTTTCTCTCTAAAGAAATAAACTTTTTCTTTCTTCTTTCCATTATCGGGGCTGTTTTCGCTTCTTTTACGGATGCCTAGTCCACTCTTTTAAACTTTTTCAGTCTGCTATATTTTTCCTTGTAATCTTTTCTGGGCTGTTTACTTTGTTTGTTACTTTTATTTGATATAAATAAAAGAAAAGAAAAGAAAGGACTGAATGAATGAAGGGGAAGGGGACAGTAGAAAGATGATTGAATTATTTAAAGAGATTGTCAGATTCGCTTGTGCTACTGATATCTGTCTGAATTCACTGCCTCACAGATCAATTTGTTCTTTTCTCTTGTATATTTTGCTAGAAATTGTAAATGTAAGCTATTACTTAACATTACTTTGTTGATATATTTTGTTGTTGGAGGGCAGGACATTTGTTACTTTACAAAGTTTTGCTTACCATCACTAAGTGAAGAACAGGACAAAAATTGTCATTATGAACCTCATTTCTGGTTTTATGATTGTGAGTCTCATCTCTGGTAGTATGAATGTAGTCAATATGTTTAGTGATTTACCATTATCATGGTTGTCTTTCTTGTGAATTCTGAAGTGGATGTCAATTACAAGACCTCTCAGTCTAGCTGGTTTCAGTATCATTTTGGATAGCCTTTTGTCGCAAAAACCTAAGTTTATTATATTAAGAAGGACCTGGCAATAATATTGGAACTGCTAAGACTGTCGTGCTATACTACTGACTAGATACTTTTGTCTACCTTTCTGCTATTATTCTTTGAACTCTGAAGTTATGTTTATTACTTATCCTTCATGGTCAATGCAGGTATCCTTGTTAAAGAACCGTGTTAATTTAGCCAGTGGTACACCTAGCAGGTTAGTGTTCAATTGTTGTTGTTGGATAGTATAATTTGTTTAAGACATGGAATCCTCTTTAAATCAATTATTTGGATTTCAAAGTTTTGTTCCCAGAGCAAATAGTTAATGTACGGTTTACTAAATGAGAAAAAAAAATAAAAATAAAACAATAAAAAGAAGAGCGAGGCCAAAGGAATATCAAAGTATCTCAAATCCAATAATGTCCAGTAGACCACTACCACATGACAGTCTGTTAAAAGAGTTTTACTGCATATAAATTCCCCTGAAGCACATAGCTTCACCTGCTTAATAGGCTAGATTTTTTGTCTAGGAAGTTGAGATTGTAGACACCTAATTGAGGAATCAATTTGACTTTTTGTTTCCGGCCAATTCTATTATTTCTATTAAATAATTTCGTGACAAAAAATATTTCTATCTGCCATGAAACTGTTGACACTCATCCATCAAAAGTGAATATTATGCACAGATAGATACAGAATTTCAGTTCTGCTTTTAGTATAGCATCTGTTGCCTCGTGGAAGGTGTATTTACAAATCTATGGTCTCTGTCTCCAGTGGTAATTAGATGTAATGTCTTTTTTTTTCAACAATAATAACGATAAATATACCTTGCCCTGCTCTTTGTTTGAGATTCACAATTCTTTTTGGTCAATTTCAAAACTCTAAGGTGGCTATTACATGTCTTTTCTCTATTTAATCCAGTTGAGTGATAGGTATTTGCCTTTTTTTTCTCTTTTACCTCAATTTCAGAATAAAAAAGTTAATTGACATTGAGGCATTGGGACTTTCACGGCTAGAAGTGATTGTACTTGACATGCAGACAGATGTGAAGGGCTATTCCTTGTTTACACTGCCTCAAGTCAGGTAAGTATTAACTTATAGTTAAGGTGTTTACATCTTCAATACATCTAAGATTATGAACCAAAATTAGCTTTATTCCTATGGACTCTGACACCACCTCCCCCTGCCTCGACCCCAGCTTATTTACATTCATTGTTTTGGCAGAGATGAATTCTGGGACTTGTATAAAAATTACTTTCACCAACGGCTGTTGCAAGGCAACCTGCGAATCTGTCTCTATGGTCCAATTCCAAATGGTAACGAGTTTAAGGGTAAAAGGAGGAAAAATGACGATGAATAAGATTTTGTCAGTTTTGCATAAAGTTTTTCAGCTGGGCAAATATATATATTTTTTCAATCAATTTAGAAATCTTTTGATGCAGTCATTACTAGCAAGGGGCTGATTTTCTCACAAACCATGTTGAACTTCCCTCTTTAAGAAGTTCTTTGCTAACTTCACAAATTGGCTTGTAATGCCAGTGATTTGATGAAACTCAATCTTTGGCCAACTATGTTCCCATTACCTTAACAGCTGCAAGATAAGGTGGAATCCATACAAATTCAGGTTGAAATTTTGTTGAGAGTTCTTAGACAGATGTATTCATTGATTAAAATGTGTTGTAAGGAGACAAATGTATATATTTTGAATGCTATATGGACACTATTACAAGTGAATTCAGTCATTGAAGGGAAACCTAATTCTTGATTAGATGTTAAAACAGAAAACCTCTCATGTTACTAAGCAAGCAAGATGGACAAAGAGATCTCAATTTTATTTTAATTATTTATTTTTTAATATCTAATGTGACATTGCTGTTAGGTAGAGGGTTAACTATGATGTATGGAGAAATCTATTCTTATAAACAAACATGTAGGAAGGTTTAGATCATCCTAATTGGTGGTTGTTTTAAACTACTCTATTTAACAATTGAAAATTGTGATTATATTATTTAAAGGTACTAAAAATTAACTAAAATTTGATAATGTATGATATGCTGTACTACTAATGGGGTCTAATATTCAATTGATCTTTTATTTTAATCAAAGGATCCCATAAGAGTTGTAAGCACATCTTAAAACCTTCTTTTCAAAAAGAATAAATGTCAAATACTTCTTCAAAAAGCACTTCAAATAAAATGCTCAATCAATATAATAATCCAATTTTTCATTTGATTTCAGAGTGCATTTTAATTTATTTCAATTAAAAGATTATAAAACATGTATATCTTTATTTGGATAATGGTAAAGCACTTTCCAATACACTATTCTTTTTTTTAAATTCTTTTTTTAAGCTTTTGGTTTTAGGGTTCATGAAATGAATGGAGTTGACATTTTGAAAGGGAGAGTCAAAAGGGTGCACATTGAATTTCTTTCTTTATATATAAGTAAGCACTAATGAATTGGAAATAGGTGGAATAACCACAAAAGGCATCTAGAAGTTGACTTGGAACTTTCCAAAATCACACAACACAATTCCTTCTCTCTTCTTACTTTTCTTTTCTATCTCTATATGTTAAATTCTTGTTTTTTGCACATGATTTTATTATAAAATGAAAATTTTACATTCACTTAGTCAAATGGATTCTTTTTTTTTTTTAAAAAAAGAAAAAAAGAAAAATTTGAATAATTAATTGAACCATTGGATGAATATAAAATTTAATTTCTTTAAAAAATTGTCATGCAATCATTCAACTAAAAATTAAAAAAAAAATTATAGTACAATTACCTATTTATTTTATAACATGTGCTAAAAGTAGTTGATAAAAAAGATGTTATAATTATTTTAGTAACTTCATACCAACTTACAGATTATAAATTAATAGAAATGATGTTTAGATAACAAACTTTATTGGTTTATAAAGGAGTTGGTATTCTGATATTTGTTAGTGGATATGGGTAAAATAAATATGTAAACTTGTAGAATATTATTTTCTCTTTATTAGGAATAAATTATTTATTATATTGTGGGTAACAACATTTTTATTTTTAAACTTTAATAAAATAATAAATTAAAAATAGTTTATCCTCATGTATTTAGAAAGTAAGAAAATTAAAGAATAAGTGTAATTAAAAATTGAGTTGTTTTAAATTATTAAATTATATCTTAAATTATTATTTCAATCATGTTTATTTCATTATATTATATATATAATCTATTGATATTATTATATTAGAATATCAGGAGTGAGAGAAGTTGAAATTGGTGCTACGATGATATTACATCAAAATATCAAGAGTCATGAGTCGAGATCGGTGCTATTGATGAAAGTCTGAAAGGTTTCGTGAACAATTTTACTCAATTTTAAACATAATATCACATTTTATTTTTTTATTTTACAAAACTTATTTTTTTGTAATAATCATTGACAAACACAATTTTCTTTTTTTTTTCTTTTTAAATATCATTTTTATAGTTTTTAAAAATATTAACAAAAGCACTCTAAATGTAGCAATATTTCTTTTATCTCTTTGTTTTCTTCATACTGAACTATTATTATCATAAATTTAAAATTTTGTTTTCAATAATTTATATGAAAATTTTAATTTATAATTCGGTGAAATGGGAAAAAAAAAAGCTTTAGTTATGAGGGTTAAGCTCAATAAATGGAAAATGGATGTAATTGACAATAACTAGAAAGTAAAAAAAAGATGTTTAATCAAATGTATTTATTGATTTAAAAAAATTATTACCTAAATCCTATACATTACCTTAATCTATGAATTTGCAAAAAAATAAAATATATAGGATGTTTAACTTTTAAAATGATTATAATTGAAAAATATTATAGTAAATATGATAAATAAATAGATAAATTATCTAAACTAACAATTCTTTTTAATAAATAGAGTTTGATGGGTATATTTAGAATAAGTAATATATACGTTTATTTATTTATTTATATTTTGTTTAAGAAATAGAAAAATCAATGTTGCTTGGTGTGTATGCATGAATAATGCCACTTTACAATGGAGCATTATTGCATTAATGGAATGAATACATAAATATACGAATTATTATTTTATTTGACTCTCAAATTACTTTATTTATATTGGAGATAGATTATAATAATAAAGATATATTTTTTTAAGAAATAAGTGGAGGTACAGTGTGTTAGAACACAAATATATTTCAGTCTTTTTTTTACTTAAATTTAAATAATTTTATTCAAATATTTAAGAGTTATTTTTTTAATTTCTATATGAAAATTTATTAAAATATTTGAATATAATTAAATTAAAATTTTTAGCTTAAACTTAAATAATCAAATATCTAAATCAATTAAATATTTTATTTATCAATAATATATTAATTTGTTAACAACTTAATATATCAATTTCAAATTATTTAGAGTATATTTATCAAAGTTTCAAAGTTTTTATTTTTATAAATTAAACAACTTAATATATATATATATATAGAAATTTAAATTTTAATCATGATTAGACTTAAAAAAACAAATACTATTACAAAGTCGTTTTAAATATAAATCGATTTCGTCTAAATTAGTTATAAATTTTTGCAATACTAAACTAGATTTAATTAAACTTATTAACTTTTGATAAATTTGTTATGCAATTTCAATAAATTTTACATGTAATGCGATGGGATATCAAAGAGAAGTAGTCACATGAAAATAGGAAGAGAAGTCAAAGTCAAAGTTTATTTATTTATTTATTTAATTATTTATTAAATTATTTGTTTGGGACTTCACTTGCCAAATACAAAACGCAAAGCAAACGCAATGCTTATGTGTAATTGATGTCATTCATTCTTTAGGAACAAAACAATGAATTGAATTATTCTTCAACTCCTAAAATCCAAAATTAATAAATTAATCAAATACAAAGATACAATAAAACAAGAACAAAGGTTGGCTGCCCAATGCAAATTCATATGCAATCACATCATCATATAATTAATTATTAATTATTAATTATTATTTATAATGACTTTTGACATCCAAATTTGATAAGCATACATATTGATTTGCTTCTTCTTCTATGGGCTAGCTTCCTTATTTGAATTTTGATATATTTAATTTAAAAAAGTTACCTTTAAAAGAAGAATAATGTGGAGAATTTATTTTATTTTATATTGTTAAATTATATATGTATATATATATACAAAATAAAGTGACACTATTAAAAAATATTAATACATTATTATGGCTATGAACTAAATCAAAATAAACATTAACACTACTTACTTTAAATAGTATCTTAATTTTTTTTTTAAATGATGTCTTACATAATGTGGTATTTGAAAACCGCCATTTAATTTGAAAATACTTACTTCTTTATATTAACATGAGGTTAAAAGTTAACTAAACCCAAGTGTAAAATACACAATTGAATTTTAGTTGATATTAATCACGAAAAATTTAATAGACATTAAGCACAATGTAAAAAATTATATATTTAATTGTTATTATTAAAATGTTATTATAAATACATAAGATTCACTAATATGAATACATTATTATTTTTTTTATCAAAATATAATCTTGAAAAGGCATCACAAATTGTCATTATCATACCATTATTCTTATCTATTATGTTATCATCAAAATTGTAAAAGAAAAGATCATTTTAAAATCATAATTGTCAAACAAATACTAAATATCTAATATGGTAATAATAATATTTTTATAAGAATTCTAATATGAACATAAAAATAAAGGGACAAGAATGGGAATAAAATCAAGAATGAAATGGAAACACATTAGTAAGGATATTTGATAGCTATTAAATTGAAATTGATAAGAATGAAAACTTTCTAAATTCTTGTTTTTGACCAAACTTAGAAGATAGTGAGTTGTTGAAATTTGAGGACTTTCCATATAAATAGAATCAATTTTAATGCCCCATCATGATTACATAAGCTTGACATCATCATTATGATTGGTTCAAGAGGTAATGTGGATCCCACCCTAAAAATATTTCCTTTTCCCACATATCCCCAACTTCTTTCCTTCCATTCCCTCAGTCAGACCCAACAAACAAACCTCAATTTTTATTTTATTATTATTTTTAATTTTTTTTTATTTTTTAATTTTCTCAAGACATGTATGTGCGTGTGTGTGTGTATATATAGCCAGCCCTTTGCAAGCATGCAAAAGACATAAAAAAGGCAAAAACCAACACATAAAGAGAAAAGACTGGTTTTTTATATGAGAGCTCTAACAAGTCTGAACAATTTTGGTTTCAGATTATTATATTCTTCAGCCTTCAGAAGAAGCAATATCAATATTAGAAATATCATGTCTGAGTTTGAATCAGATCAAAATCCTGGATTCAACAGGCCTAGAATTGTTTCCAAGAAGGTTTTGGGCAAGCTTTCACATGAAGGTGATGGTGCTGTTGTTAGGAGAGCCATTGGAAGGTATGCTTAATTTGGTCATCTCTTTTATCTGTTATAATCTATTTTTTCTTGTTTTTGTATTCAATATTGACTCCTCAGTTGTTATTTTCATATGGGTACTGATTATTTTTGTTGTTCATATGGATTTCCAGGGGTGACTTGAAGTTTTTGGATCCTTTTCTAATGTTGGATGAATTTTCAGGTATGTGGGTTTCGGTATTATTGAAGTTTTCATTGTTGTAACTGAAACATTTGATGCCGAGATTTCGGGTTGCTTCTGATTGCAGTGTCTCCTCCTGCTGGATTTCCAGATCATCCGCACAGAGGTTCTTGAATAATTTCCAATGAATTTCTAAGGATTTATAATTTTTCATGACCATCAATGGGAGTTGTGAACTCTGTTTGTTTTTATTGCAGGTTTTGAGACTGTTACATACATGTTACAGGTAAGGTTGAGATCATTGTTCAGAATCATAAGTTGATAATTTAGGGATTGGAAGTGTTCAAGAAAGTAAATCGAATTGCAGGGAGGGATCACTCATCAGGACTTTGGAGGACATGCGGGTACAATCCATACTGGTGATGTGCAGTGGATGACAGCAGGTAGAGGAATTGTCCATTCTGAAATGCCTGCTGGAGATGGTGTACAAAATGGCTTGCAACTTTGGATCAATCTCTCTTCTAGAGATAAAATGTAAGAAAGTCTCAACTAAAACCTTTTGCTTTCAGTTCAGATAACAATCTCTATGCTATGATATGCTTTGTTTTCTTCCCTTAACTGCTAAGATATGTGACCTTGAACTTTCCCCTAAACTCAAGCAAGTTGAATTCCTTCAAAAACAATCATAGAATGCAAAATGTGATGCTGATATTATATTTATTGGATGCAGGATTGAACCAAGGTACCAAGAACTACCAAGGGAGGACATAAAAAGAGCAGAGAGAGATGGGGTTGAAGTGAGGATTATAGCTGGAGAATCAATGGGAATCCAGTCGCCGGTATACACAAGAACACCAACAATGTTTCTTGACTTTACAATGAAACCAAGGACTGAAATGCATCAAAGTATTCCAGAATCATGGAATGCATTTGTGTATATAATTGAAGGGGAAGGAGTTTTTGGGACAGCAAACTCATCAGCAGTATCAGCACATAATGTGTTAGTGTTGAGTCATGGGGATGGAGTAAGTGTTTGGAACAAAGCTTCAAAGCCACTGAGATTTGTGCTGGTTGCAGGGCAGCCATTGAATGAACCAGTAGTGCAATATGGACCATTTGTGATGAACACACAAGCTGAAATTGATCAAACCATCGAGGATTATCACTATTGCAAAAATGGGTTTGAAAATGCAAAATATTGGAGGTCTCAGTGAGTAGTAGTGAGTGTGTATGAGAAGCTGAGAAAAAGCACTTATCAAATCAATGAAATGAAGCAAGCATATCTAAAGTATCCCCACAAAAATAAAATAAATAAAGAAAGGCAGTAGCTCAATTTCTATCTCAATCAATTAAGTCACTATCTGAATCAAATACAAGAGAAAAGAAAGTTCTTCTAGAAGATGAAGATGAAAAATGAAAAGTGAAGAGCAGCTGGGGATGTGGAGGAGGAGCATTGCAGCAAATATGGGTTTATCACTAAAGTCATGATGTCAGGATCCCTCAGCTTATCTTCTTTCTTTTTCTTTTTTCTTGTGTAATTCAACAAGATTTCATAACCATTCTATAATAGTTCATTATTAGAATTTGAAATTACCTTGTTATATATATATATATATATATATATTTCTTTTTGGAAGTTGTTTTTGTATTGATGGACGGTGGTAGGATTGGGTTTGCTTTTCTTGTGGATTGGTTCCCTTCCACCTACAAAATGCAATTACTTGAACCACTCATTAACTATATTTACCCACAAACAGAATTTAATAATATGATGCTAAGATTGGATTTGATTTGATCAATTATTGTCATGTTCTAGAATTTAATTGATGTAAAAAGATTGCCAACTACCAACATGTAAATTTCACTTAGTCACATCATATAAGTTACGTACATTAAAGGTTTATAATCATCCAACACTCGTATATAAATAAACATGTGGCAGAAATTTATTAACCCAAACATTTTTATATTTGACAAAAGTTAATTATACGAGTTGTCTCATGTATTAACAAAAATGTATCAACCGATCGAACATTCTTTTATAGTCTCCAAAGACTGGCCGGAGTAGGTTATAGCGTTACTCATTTACTTCTCACCTAATTTTGAAACAGAATAAGAATATCCCAATGTATAGAATATATATATATATATATATATATAAATAAATAATTGTTGTTTAAGCATAATACAATATCATAATTTAAATGGCTGTTTGCTTTATTTTTTGCAACAGAAATTTTACTTTTTTTCTTTCTTTCTTTCTTTGAATAAAATATAACAAATAATTTCTATAAAACCACCTTAAGACGTTAATTTAGGAAACAGAGCAAGCAAACAACAAAATAAATAAATTAAATTAACAAACCAACAACCATGAAGAAGCTGTTCATCTTGTACAGTTTCTGGAGGATAAAAAAGAACCAGGGGGATCTCAGAGTCACCTTGAACAGCAGGAAAAATAGCTTTGTGTTTGCTTAGATCCATCGGCATCGTTTTTAGCAAGGGTTACTCGGTTTAGAGATAATTCGGCTTTGTATGTATCTGAGTTTAGAACCTTCCTGCTGACGTTGTTGTAAATCTCACGGATAACAATTTCGAAAGCCTTTTTAACGTTTGTTGAGTCTAATGCAGATGTTTCCATGAAGAACAATTCTTCTGTTTCAGCGAGGCTTTTTCCTTCCTCTGTGCTCACGTCCCTTATGCTTTCCAAATCACATTTGTTTCCAACCAGCATCCTTGCTACAGTGGTATCCGAATGCGCTGCATAATGGATGGTTTCATTTTTAGCAACTGTCTCTCATCTTATAAAGTGAATATGCAACAAAAATAGAGGACAGAAGAAATTGCAAGCGACAAACAGATGCTCGTGTATTACAAATTCAGCTGTGACAATAAAGATAATGCTACAAAACAATAATAATAAGAAAACAACACCTAGGTAATACTTGAGAATGTACAATTGACACAACTCCAAAATAAAAGAGATGGAAAAAAATAATGATTATATGTAATCTGTATTAGAAGGTGATTCAACAGGATTTTGACAGCAAAAATAAAAACACTTTCATGGTCCAAAAGCTTCATGGACTTGAAGCTCATTGGTAGCAAGGTAAAAATATAAACCAACATTAGATCGTGACTGGTAATAATATATACAGATTACACCTAAGAAAACATGAACTAAGACCCAAAACACACTAAAGGGATATATTTTTAGCAGCGCCCCTAAGGTATGACTTGATATTGAGGATACACCCCACCCTTTGGTAATAGCCTCCGATACCCTAACCATAACCAAGATTCAATCAATTAGATGTCTAAATATCAGCAGAGCTATTAATTGACAGATTTACCCTTCTATTTTTTATTTAACTCCCCAAAAATCCAATGAAAAAGATGAAGACACCTCAAGGAAATTAGAAGATCCAAAAAAAAATTCCACCTGAAACAATAATTGAGAATGCATTTCAGTTTTATATTTTGTGGTTGGATAAAGAAGAAATGTTAATAATCTACTGTGACATAACTCTAACACATGATTAATTAGAAGTCACTGTTTCTAGAATTTACCTTCAAAAACAATCATTGAAAACTTCATAGAAATCTCTTTATTTTTGTATAATATATTTTATTAACTAAGAGGAGAAAAAACATTAGCAGGAAAACATCATCCTCATCCTGGAACAAAGTAGCTCCAATAATAACATAACCATAAAAAATGCATACGGATTAATTGATGAATAAGAACCAAACCAATGACTGATGAAAAAAACAACAACCAAAACCTTTTAAGTTAAACCAGTGAAGAGACACCCAAAAAGCCTAATTTTCTCAAATCTATCCATTGAATTCAATAACATAAAAGAAAATAAAAATAAAATATAAGAGGGCTTTGTGGATTGGGTCAGATAAGATAGGGGAAGAGAAAGAAAAAGAGAATGGCAGAAAAGGAAAAAGGCAAAAAGCAGAGATAGAAAATATTTCTATTGGAATTATTAAAAATACTTAAAAGAATGCGTGCCTCCTATATTATCCTTTTGCTGTTAAACTTACTAATGGTAAGCATATCGAAGGCTGCTTTGAAAAAGTTGGTACCCTTAATATTAAGGTATTGATGAAAATATCCCTAAACTAAAATGAAATGCGTCATTACTTGCACCATCTGGAAAAAAATGTGGCCATGGCGTAAAATGTAAGATTTTAGCAAGGTTGTGACATGCAGCCCATATTTATGAAGAAAGAGGCATATCAAAGAAACAAGTCCTC
Organism: Melia azedarach; assembly: GCA_028052125.1. Lineage (NCBI taxonomy): Eukaryota > Viridiplantae > Streptophyta > Magnoliopsida > Sapindales > Meliaceae > Melia > Melia azedarach. The sequence continues at coordinate 6,616,651 of CM051396.1, read as the reverse complement.
AGGTCAGAACTCAAAGGGACACAAAAGTATATAGACCGTCAAGTTAGATAGAACAAAGAAGCCTGGTTCACAATGAAACTGTAGCATCACAAATAGTCATTGTCTTTTATACCGCAACAAATTATCAAGATAGGAAACTTCCACAGCAGTGCAGCCCTTAATAAGTATTAGACTGATGTATTCTTCATGTATCAGTCTTTGACTGTTTTGAAAATATTTAATACAGTTTTTATTTGAATACAGTGCTGAATTTGATCAATAATACAGTTTTCAGTTTCAAATAATGTTGTGAAAACAGAATGTCTTAAAAACAGCTAATACACTGCAATTTTAAATGCAGGAGTTGTCAGTATTCATCACTAACTAAACATAAAGGCAGTTTTCTCAAACATGGGCAAAGTGACTACAACCTTACAACTGAATAATGTGACATTGGTGAAAAATCAATAATTACTACAACAGTGACTACAACCTTACAACTGAATAATGATCAGCTTATTATAACACAATTAAATATAAGCTTCCATTGAGAACCTTGATTGTAAGCTTAAATGGACTCAATTTTGAGCAATCTGTCAAATACTGAAGGCTGCACTTGCAGCTTGCTTGACATTTACGTAATCTATTTGCCTAAGTTATTAGTAATTGTTGACAAATCACAAACCCCAAAAGCTTAAGAAAAATGGAAGTGCCCAATAAAAAGTTTTAAATTCTAACACGACCCTTCAGTAAGTATAAATAATGGATGGATATAATTAATACACTTGTCAAGGGTGTTCGTCCAAACAAAGAATCAACTGAGTTTACTTTAATTTGATTAATAAAAATGGGATTCAAACACAAGACGTTAATAGTTTTGATACTCTGTTGAGCACATATAAACCCCATAAACTTAAGTTTATCCAAAGGCCAAACAGTATATTACAATTTCTATAGTAGTTTAAGTCCCTAATCATATAGAATATTGTGCATAAGATTTGACAGTAGAGAGTTAATTCTTCTCATTGTTAAAGATAGTTATAACTGCTAGCAAAGACAAGCTGAACAGATTACCATCAATAGGATCCCGAAACGTAGACTAGGTTGTATCTTGAGACAGAAATACAACTAAAATGCAGGAAAAAGAATGCCTTAAAAATCACTGTACTGAGAACAATATTTGCTAAACCACTAAATTCTAGAGCATATTCTTTAAAAAGATAGTCAATAGTGGTTGGAATATAAGATCAGAAATTCTGAAAATAAATTTCTTTTTACTGTTAAGAAAAGAGAAAACAAAGAAAAGGCATACACAAAGAGAGAGGAAATCTTAGCTCAATTAATGAACAGAAGTATCTAGAGATGCAAAGAATCAAAATTTCAGCACATATGGACAAATACTAAATGAACATATATAGGAGAAGGCCAAAAAAGAAAACAGTAGAAAAAGGAAACTGAATGTAGCAACACTAATGCCAATCCAAAAAACAACTCCTTAAATTTCTACTTTTTCAACTGCATCAATCCAAGCAAACATCTTTTCTAATCTAAGTCATAAAATCAATCATCACAACTTGAGATCTAATACTCCAAACAACTGCAATCATTCAATCAAACAAAAACAAACAAATCAAAGCCGTATAAGCTGAAACTACAAGAAATGATTAGCAATTGAAGAAAAAGAGATTACTCTTGAGCTCATCAAGCCATCGACCGACGTTATCAAAAGTAGTTCTTCTGGTGATATCGTAAACAATGAGAGCGCCAACAGCGCCTCTGTAGTAAGCAGAAGTAACAGCACGGAAACGTTCTTGTCCAGCAGTATCCCAAATCTGAGCCTTGACTTCCTTACCGTCGATTTCCATGCTCTGCGTCTGGAACTCAACTCCAATCGTGGCCTTGGAGTGGGGATTGAACTCGTTCCGAGCATAACGAGACAAGAGGTTCGATTTACCGACAGCGGAGTCGCCGATTATCACGACCTTGAAGAGGTACTCCTCTCCGCCTTCATCGTCAGACGACATCGTTTCGATCTCTCTCTTTCTTTCTCTCCCTATGTCCGAATTGAAAGACAGAAAGAGTTAAGACCGCAGAGAGAGAGAGAGAGAGAGAGAGAGAGAGAGAGAGTATTAATGGTGATGTCGTTGCCGTTGTTGTTGTTGTTGTTGTAGTGCGTCAAGCTGGCACAGACATACTGCGCATGTAGTGGCTTCATCATACACTTCGCAAATTTCTTTTTCTTTTTCTTATTTTAATTTTAATTTTTTATTATTTTCTTAATATTTTATTTTAAACTTAGATGAATCATAAGAGCAAGATCATAAATAGTAAAATTGCTTCTTTTTCTTTTCTTTTTAATTATTTTAAGAAACTTTGGATACTTTTGTGTTAGATGTTAGAATTAATCTAGATTAAACCCGTTGCAATGGGATTCAAAACTCAAACGACTTTAGAGACTCGAAACTCTTTGTGATGTGAAGTACCCACTGAAAGTATATATATATATATATATATATATATATATATATATATATATATATATATATATATATATATATAAAATCAGAGTTTTATGATAGAATTGAATTTTAGTCGGCCATTAAAAGTCTAATAATAAAATATTTAATTTCTCTTATATAAAGAAAAAAGAGTTCGATAAAAAAAAATAGTTTTGAATCTTATGATCGTATTAGAATAAATTTCTCTGTGATAGATGTTATCCAAAATTTAAATTAATTGTTAAGCTTACGATAATTTTAATTCTTGAATTTAGGATGGTCTGGAAGCATCAAGCATGCTTCAAACCACTTGAACTACATTCAGAAACACTCATAAATTTAATTTATAGAGCAAAAAAAACTTTTAATTCAAAATTTATTATTTATTTCATAATTATAATAGGATTTGACGTGTATATTGTTATATCCTCTTTAATCACAATACAAAATTTAAAAGTATTCAATATAAAATTTGAAAAAATAATTAATTTTACTTTTAATAGTCCTAAAAATTCTTTCACAAAATAATCATTTTTTTTTATTTACCGATTTTCTAATGAAAAGTATAAGATTTTGTCACTTCTTCAACTATCTCTCCATTAGGTAGGATTTTATTGTCTCAAATACTTATTTGTTGAAGAGAAACTAATTCAATTCGAAAATTGTTGATGTTTATACTGATCAATCATAAGAAAAAGAAATTGTGATTTATCCTAATTAAACTTCCTTTTTATTAATTTAAAAATTGTTTTAAAGACAAGAAAAATAATTAAATTTCAAAGTTAAAAATCGTTGTTCTCAAACTAACAATCCAAAAGAGTATGGAACATCCTCGGATTCAAGTGATGTTCCTTCAATGATTATATGATCAGATTTATAAACATGATAATGATGTATTGTAATTAATTATACTACAATGCTATTTAAATATTTTGATTGGTGGGTAGGCCAAGTCTAAGCCCAGCAATTTTTTTTCTTTTGAATATAACATCTTTTAGTGGAGTGGTACCAATTTTTTCCCTCAGTGCTAGGGAAAGTGTTAAGTCCCATAAAATGAGTGAACAATATTCTTCCTAAAATAAATAAATCAAGATAATAAAAATATATTTAATTTACTTTCATCATGAAAATATTAGGATCATTTCTAATAATAAATAGATCTTAAACAAAAATAAAAATCTACGTTATCCCATTTTATAATGTTATTGATTTAAAATTTTAATCAAAATACTAGAGAAATCACAAATTTATAATCATTGGTAATAAAATAGAAATAATAGGAGAAATTATGAACACAATAAGACATAAAAATTCATTTTCTTCAATCACATGATCTCATTCTTTTCTCTCTATTATTCATCTTTAAAATGTACAAAGCACATGGATGAGATCCCCTTTTGTAAGCATACAACTATTATAAGATAAAAATAAGGATATATTAAAAAAAAAAAAAACTTTATGGTTGTGATGATATATCTAATATACTATTTTCATACTTGAATATATTATTACGTCAATTCTTTTTGCAACATAAAATTTGAAATATATTACATAGAAGTTAAAAATTTAACCATGAAGGCTAAACATAACCAAAATATTTTCTCCTATTGAAGGCCATTGCTTTTGCAAGAACAAGTAAAAAGAGCAGCACTTGGATGGATAATCTATCAAACTGACAAAAATTAAAGCATTTGATGAACTTTGAATAATTGACAAAGTTAATTTCTGGGTTATATACAAGTTTCTCTTCTACTTACAGTTTCCAAAAGTTAAAATTAAGTTGGTGAGTGAGTCTTGCTACCTTGACACTATCCCAACATCTTTATAATCTCTCCGGTCCATTCCCTACAGCAAGCAAAAAGTCACGATGAGCTTGAGGTTGAGTTCGGGTTGCATCCACACGTGCAATGCTTGAGTTCACTGTCGAGCTTCTGCAAGAATGATCACGTATCATATCATATCACATCATATCACATCACATCACATCACATCATATCATGTCATGTAAGGTTACATTTAGAGATTGGCTTATGACTACGATAGAGTAAATGTTTGATTAAGAGGTCTGGATTGAATCCTATTCAAGCTTTTGGGTTAGCTGGTTGGATTAGTTGGTTCGTATAAAGGCAGGGAAATAGGTGAAGAAACAAAAATGGAAAACAATGGTGATAAGGTCGATCTTGAAAGACGTAATAGCCAACTAGTTTTTAAGTTATGAAATTACTTACAGTACAAAACATAATCATCTTATTATAAATTTTGTTTCTGAATGGCATAATTATGTACCTGAACTTGATTTTGGAGGCCTTTGATATGTTGCACTGCCAAGTCTAACATGTCGGAGTAACTAGTTTGCTGCAAGAACATTTTAGAGAAATGAATTACACCAGTAACAATCATGTCGGATGAATTTTGATATGCTGAAGGCTCTTTTGCCTTGATTGGCAAGAATTTCAATAGCAAAATACCATGTTATTACCTTATCCATGTTAGGAACAAGCTCTTGCAATTTCTTCAATTTCCCGCTTATTCTCGTTCTTCTCTCCTATATATTGTTAAAGGAGAAAAGGAAAAAGAAAAGTTACTGACTTAGAAATGACTAAACGAAATTGCAACAAGAGAACTTCAACATATGCCTAGTCTAATTCTAATAAATAATTAAAAGGAACTAGATTTTCTTTACAAAATGGCAAGTGGCCTAGAGATTTCAAAATAAGTCTATGGTGTATTCATACAAACAAGAGACTTACCAATTACATCACACAATAGATGTAAGCATTATAATTCATGTCACGCACTTCAACACCCTTGTGTAACTAACAAGTGCTACTACAATGCAATTATGGTATAATATGGCATTTAATTGTCCTCTTCAGCTTCTTTTACATGTTACTATTTTAACTGCATTTTCACTAAACTATAATGCTTGTCACTGCTTCTCACAGATTTTATGCATGGTCCTAGGGCCCAAAAGGTATCTATCTGTGTTCCACCTGATGTTTTCTTTTTCTCCTCTTTCTCCAATTTTTATCTTCTTTTTGTCTGGCTCTCATGGTACCTCCATTTTTTTTCTCCCCTAGCTTTCATCCACCTCATAAGTGAAACAATTTTCAAATAAAATCTACTTTTCTTTGAAACCAATGTTGAGATTCAACCGAAAGCTTGGTGGTAAACTCCTATATGAATTTCTAGGTATAATGTACATACGATATCATAATCATTGTCTCTTTTGCCAAATGCAATATGAGGTTTGAATATTAGAATTGGCAGGAAAACTTCCCTCAGCTATGGCATCTAAAACAAAAGTCTTTGTTGAACTGGCTGTCAAAATGAAAGATCTCGCATGGAAACATTATTTTCATCTTTTTCTATAAGCAATATTCTATTGCAATCTTCTACCTCAACAACATTACTCAAGTGGACAACGAATTAAGTCTGTTCTTCCCCAACTACTCCAGTGGGCCACTAATGAGTTTGTTTTACCTCACATACCTAGTCTTACAACACTGAGCATCCCATTCACTATTTTCATGTCATCTCCAACAGCATTCATACCATATCTCGCCTCTTTAGTATGCCTCCTGTGACATCTATAATATGGTTTAGCCCCGTAAACTTATTTTCTTAATTAGCTTTTCACAATTCTACATGAAATTTTTCGGCCCTTTCCATTTCCCTTGATCTCTCAAGCTTTTTAAACTCATAATTGCTAAAAGAGCTAAAAGCCTTTTGCAACCAAACATCCTAACTTCTAAGGAGAAACCATAGTGTTAACTGACATTCTACCCTATATCAAAAACTAAACCTTACCTCCCATCTTGACAAAACCTGGCTTGAAAAATTATCACAAATTTTCAGATAGTGAAATTGGTTCCACATAAACAGAAATTAATCACCTAAAAGACCTCCACAAGATGAACTTTAGGGTTCTAGTAGTGGCTTCATCTGAACTGACAGACTCCTGTCAACAAGAACAAAGCAATCTAATGTCCATGAAGTTCAGAAATCCTAATGGTAATCATACTGCCTTTTTCCCCCAAAATCTCTACTTACCCTTTCGGCAATGCTGCGGGGATGAGTGGCACAGCCACGTTTAGCACGAATTTTACAAGGGACAGAATCTTCAGGGATATGTAGAAACTTCTCCACTGTTGCCATTTCAAGAGTTGTCTGCGGCATGCTAAACTGAAATGAAAAATGAATATATGTTTAGTACTAGAAATGTAAACTGTATTACAAGTGCTAAAAGTGAAAAGTGAGGCAATCATCAAAACTAGACTTTACATAGCTTAGTAGTATCCTTGTACTATATATAAATGCTACTAACTCTATGCTATAAAATGTCAAATGCTACAATTTCTTGAATCCAACTGAAATAGGTAACAGAAAATTATATTTGTCCAAGTAGCAAACAAGAATATTAATTTTGTGAATCTCTGTCATTTTTGTATATATGTACTCTAAAGTTATGGCCAAACATATAGATTGTGAACTATGTACTGTTTCTCTATTCAATGATTAGTAGTGTGGATCACATTCAACCTGAGGTTATTCTCCTTGAATTTTAATAATACGAGAAAGTACTTGGAAATGATTTAGTACCTGAGTTTCCAAGGCATTAAGGCAGTCAAGAATGTCTCCATCCAAAGTTTTAGTCCTTTTGTTTGAAGGGGCAGAAAACACAATGGAATTTCCATTCTCCCAAGAATCCATCCCAAAACTAGTAGTGGCATAAGAATGTGTGGCATTTTGGTGGCCGCTACTAGAATTAACTCCATCTATACCATTCTCACTTACTTCGGAGATCTGAGAAAGCGAATCTTGTCCGGTGAAACTTAATTGAGACTTTAACCTTGACACTCCAAGGCCACTACTAGAGCCACCTTGTGAGTTATAGTTTCCAGTCTCCCTTGTAACGGAAAAACCTGCTGTCAAATTGACCACCATGTCAGGTAATGTCAAAATCAAAACAATAACAACAATAATAAGTTGTTCAAAATTCACATTTTCAGCTTTGATTAAATGAATCAGAGTACAGTCCATAAATTGGCTCAATTCTGCCGAAGCACATCAGCTAGTTTTTGTTTTCACAAAGGTGGAACAGACTCTGGTCACTCCACTACCCAATAGCAGCAACAACATTTCTATGTACTTGATCCCATCATAGACATGAAACAGAATAGTTTGATGATATATATGTTGAAGTCTTTTTTTTTTTTTAATCTTAATCCGCATAAAGAATATAACACCAAACAACCAAGCTTTAGTACCACTTTGTTCCGAAAAAAATCACTCATAACAATATTACACATAACAAAGAGAAATGAGACTGTTTACTGCAATAAACAATGGAATGCAATTAGTATAATCAATAAATGATGTACTATTGATTCGCCAAAAACAATTAACATTACTAATTGGTGGTTCACAACACAATCAACAATAACAATAATATGAGTTCATATCCTAGTGTTACTGATCTATAGTAAACTTTTGATTCTTTCAATTTCTCTCCCTACCACAATTTCTAATTTCAAGAACAAAACATTCTTATTTAAAGATAAAAAAATTAATAAAATTCAGAATTTCAATTTTAGTGTTCTTTTTAAACTTATTTTAAAATTTTAAAATCACTTTACACCAAAAATAATAAAGCATATTACGCTGGACGTCGGGTTTTAAATTACATTAAAATAATATAATAGTTTTATGACTCTTTGGTTTCATATATACTAAGATTCTACTTAGCCAAAATTTAAGTATAATTGGGATCTAAGCAAAGAAACAAACCACTGATGTTTGATACTACCAACTTACATGTAACTTTGAAAGCAAAGTTAAGTTCAATTAAATATGCCTTTTTGTCTACTTTTAATTACGATTAAAATCTAAGTAAAGAAAATGAGTTTTAAGAGGAATTTCAACGAGTGGTAATAGCATCACTCTTTTTTTTTTTTTGGAACTGGTATTTGACATTATGTGATTCCATCCACAGTTATTGTCACCTAAACCCAAATACCCTAAGTCCATTCAACTAAGGCTTTTTTCTGAAGAAAACAAAAATTAAATCAAACTATAAGGAAAATTTGACACCAATCTGAGACTACAATGGAGTGAATTATTTTTGGCAGCAAAATGAAGACAACACTGTTTATCTAATAATTTAATAATACAATTTTTGGGGTGGAATCGTAATGCAACACGTGCAAGATACCTTCAACAAAAGCCTGAGCAGCCAACAAAATTTTGGCTTTTTCTCTGCCCCTTAATTTAAAAAAAAAAAAAATTCTGCCAATTGATTACCCACCAACTTGTGTCCTTTATCTATTTATTTATATATCCATATAGTGGTTGGCTGGCTGCTGTCAATGCCCACAGCCAAAACCTGATCGGATCGGATCGGATCGGATTCGACAAATTTAATTAGCGAAAATATGGTTAATAAAAAGGGTATAACTATAATACAGCCACTGTACCATACAGCAGCAATATTTTGAACCGTCGGATTAAATTTAAAAGAGTGCAATTACTGCAGAAAGCAGGCTGTACCGAATAGCCCACAGAGAGCGTTTTATGTGTGTATGCGTGTATATTTTAATGTGTCATCAAAAGTCACACAGATCTAAAGAATCTAATTCCCAGATAAGCACTAAAAAAACCATCAAAGATGAACAATCCTTATCCACATAATTAATTATATTAATTAATTAATTAATTAGTAAAAGATACCTACCCTAACCCTTCTTTAACTTGTAATTTAATTTAGTTAAGAGTCAATTCATTCACAGAAGCATACACACATGCATTAAAAAAATAAAATAAAATAGAATAAATCACCTAGCTTAAGGTCCTAAGTTTATACGAGGACAATTCTGTCATTTCAGTTTCAAGTCAACGTTCCCCCAGGCATATTGACACGTGATCATAAAATTACTAATTTAGCATTCATTTGAAAAAAGAAAAAAAAAATTTGCCAGCCAACAAGCAACTGTAATTTTGAGGAGAGGGAGGCTAGCAGCCAACACAGTTCTCACGGAAGTTAAAAGTCAAAACTACCCCTGGGCCATAACGACATTTAATAATAATTGATTCTTAAAATAGTAGGTAAAAAATGGAAGAGTCAAAACGTTACCGTTTTCGGAAGCGAAATGACTAAGAAAGCCCGCGGGAGAGCTTCTCTGCCGGACCAAGGAGGATTGAGTTTGAGCCTGAGCCTGAGCTTGAGCTTGAGCTTGAGTAATCTCATTAAAGCCGTAGGATCTGTGCAAGCCAGTTTTGGCGTACTTAGGATCGTTAGATGAGTTGACTTTGCAGGTTGACTCAGAGTTAAAGGAAGAAGAAGAAGAGGAGTCACCGGGAGCCGTGAAGTAGTGAGGGTGGGAGAGAAGGGAGGGTTGCGATTGCGATCCGATGACGGAATCAACGGCGGTGGTCAAAAGAGATCCAGGAGCTGAGACGTAGCGAGTGAGGCCGCTGGGGCCCATCTGTTTCTGTGAGGAAGAAGACATTGAACAAGAAGACGAAGACGAAGACGACGGATACATGCTGAAGCTGCTAACAATAAGGGAGAGAGAAGCGAAGCAGAGACAGTGGATTCAAATGGAAAATTTTAAGGCTTTTAGATTTTGTTTTTGTCAAAAAGACGGATGCTTCTTGGGGAAATGTCTTAAAGAGTTTGTTGATGCATCACCCGTAGGTGACATTTTTACGTCACCCTCGCTAGGGGACAATTCGACATCATGCACCTTTTTCTTTCTTTCCCTTTTTTTTTTAAAAAAAAAATTGTCATTGTCATTGAATTTAACTTTTTTTTTACAATTACTTCGAATATTTTCTAAAAAAATTAAGTTAACATAAACACTCTGCTCCATAGATTGAAGATGACAATTTAAATAAATAAATTATATTTAAATTAATATGATTAATATATTATTGGCGTATATAAATACAATCAATTTGTTATTTGTGATAATTTTTTTAAATTTGAATATGAACAGTTTATATAAATACGACTCATTTAAGATATAATTATTTGTTTAATTAATCATATTTTAAATAAATTAATGAGTTAATAAAATAAAATACGAATGTAATATAATTATAAATTATTCGATATAAATATGAAACGATTATTATTTGTATTAAATTTTTTAAATCCAAATTTATTTAATAGTATCGAATTCATGTTGAATAATCGTGTGTCATATTTTAAATTGTTACTTATACTATTAGTTATTAAAATTTATTTTAATTTTTTTATTATTATTTTTAAAAAATAAGAGGTAAATGTATCATATTATCTCATATTTATAATTATTAAATTAAGATATTTTAGGACATTTTGAAAACTACTAAAATTTATAAACTCAATGGGCCAAATATTGAGAATAAATTTTTTTTATCTTCTTTTTATATCACATGTTAGAAAATCTAATATATGATAACATCAGTTTTATGTAAAACAGACTTTAATAAGAAATTAAATTATATTATATTTATTATTTAAACATAAAAATGAGAAGTAAGTGAACTTTTTAAATTATTAAAAAATATTAATCAAAGAGATTTTAAATAAATATAATAATTTCTCTTTTTATAGATGATTTTATATCAACCAACCAATGATTTATTATTCACTTTTTTTCTGTTCATTCTATCGTCATTTTATAGGTACGGCGTAAAAGAATCTACACTGTATTTTTTAACAACTTTATTTTAATCTTCGTGTCTTTAATTATATTTTTAATTTTATTAAATTAAAAATTGTAAGAAAATTATATATATATATATATATGTGGTGCACGTGAGTGGCAGTCACATGAAAGTAACAGTTAATAAATAAAAAATTATTAATGAATAAATAATAAGAAAATGAAAGTGGGACCGCAATGTCCAAGGTGAAGAGAATGGGAGATATTTTTCCAAAATTAGGCAGAGATTCAATGAATTTCCAAACATTTGACCAAACTATAAATATAAATATAAATATAAATATAAATATACAACTCTTCTTCCCCCCCCCGTGCTCCCCACGTGCTTGCCTTAATTTCGTCTAGTACGATTTTTGTTTTTATTTAATGAGCACTCACATACATTCTGTGATACAAATTAATGTATTCCCAAAATGGAAGTTGAGTGCCCTTCGAGTCCACTCAATCACATATAAATATAGAATTTTTTTTAATAAATTTCTTTTCTTCGGAAAAGTAAAGGGAAGATAATGTTTCTCTTTCTATGGGTAGTGGAAGAGTAGATTTAATTACAATTCTCGATTTTTTTTAAATAAATAAAATTAATTTTTTTATTTTTAGTAGGAATATTATCAGTCTCCTCTCTTGAAATATTGCTTAATATTAATTAGATGATCAAGAATGAAAAAATAAGTAAATATCTCCCTTAATTAGATGATAGTATTTCTAATTTTTTGTTAAATGACCGAATTATTTATAATCTCTCATGGACTTTAACATAAACAGTGAATTGGCTTAACAGAGAAAATGACAGTTCGGTCATTTAACAAAAAATTAAAAACACTATCATCTAATTAGGGGAAATGTTTGCTTATTTTTTTTATTCTTGGCCATCTAATTGATAATAAACAATATCTTAAGGGAGGAAACTGATAATAACCCATTTTTGGTATCATATTAGACTTAGTTAAGAGTTCTAACATTTTTTTTCTTCTAAAAAATAAGTAGAAATATTTTTGCTTTTTTATGTGGACGATACTAGACTAAATTCAATTAAAAATTTCAACTTTCGATAAATTTATGATATAAATATTAATAAATTATATAAATAATAATATTATTAAAAAACATAAAAGTATAATACTAAAATATTTTAAATTTATAACTTAAATTCTAACATCATCAAGTGCTATGAAATGGGTGATAAAATAGTCTAATAAATGATTTAAAAATTTGTAAAAATATATCAATCGCTTTATCAATATAACATCATTTAAAACGAAAATTTTGAATAAAAATGTGAAATCTCTATAAATTTAATCAATCTCAAAAAATAATAAAATAATTTTAAAACGCAATGGAATTTAACCATAATAATATTTTGTTGTCAAAATATAGTCAAAAGGATATTGAAACCTAACAAAATTTGACCATCAAATTAAATTGTTAGATAAGAAAAGTTTGGCTTGTTTCCCATTTTCTATGCAATTAAAAGCCGACATTTTTTTAATAATATGATCACTAACAACAACTCCTACATTTGATCATAGTCTTCACCACTAAGTTATATATATAAATATATAAATACCATACATTCAAATCAAATGGATATAATATTTAAATAATTGTGTAACCAAGAGACTAAATTATGGTGCAGAAAGTAATCACATTACAACCATTAAACAAACACACCCTCTAAGTAGAGAGCTTCTCTAATTTTTTTACTGCTGTGATTGTAATATAGCCTTATGAGAAATACTTCAAAATTTAGAATTCAGTTTGCTTCGTGGAACTCAATTTTAAAATTTCTAATTTTTTTAAGGGATTTAACTGAAAATGACTATATTTTATTCTCAAAATTAAAAAATAATCACCTTTTTTAATAAAAAATAATCACTCTCATAATTTTGGATCAAATTACTCATCTCAATATTTTTTTAAACCATTTAGTTTTTCTATCTCAATATTTAAAAATTGAAGTTGTCTAACTCGAGAGTGTACTCTCAAGTAAGGAATAATTTCTTTCTTACTTGTGAGTATACTCACGAGTTGTTAGTGAGTGCATTCATAAGTAAGAAATAAATTCTTCTTTACTAGAGATTGCACTCACGATTGCTTTCGTCTTTTTGCAACGCAAAATTCTGCATTTTTTTTTATAAGATTCAAAATTAAAGCCTTAATCAACCTACCTTAAATGCAATTTCAATCATCTCCAATCTCCCTACACTAATTTATTCAATCAAAAATCAAACCTACTTACATGCATTGAAAAATTAAAAAATGACAAACATGTACTTTTAAAAATAGCAGAAGAAGATGATGAATGAGATAATTAAAGGGTGTGGTGCGGTTTTATTTGTAAATAGTTAAGGTAATTTGAGAGTGTTTATTTTTTATTAAAAAGTAGGATGGTGATTATTTTTTAATTTTGAGAGTAAAAGTTGGTCATTTTCAATTAAATCTATTTCTCCAATACCCCATAATTAATCAATATACAAAAATATAACTAAATTAACATATTAATAATTATTACCCATAAAAATAATGTAAAATAAATATATGTGGATTAATTATAACATTTGTAAGTTTTTAAATTAATGTATAGTGAATTAACACGTTAACTGGAAGCATTTTATTTACGAAAAATGTAACTATAAAATTAAAATTAAAATGAATTTGGCATTTGTGTTAAATATATATGCATTAAAACATTAAATTACGATGAATTTATATAGATTTATTTTTTCAAAGAAAATGGTTAAAAGTGATGACATTATTATTTTTATTTTTTTAATGACGACATTATTCAACACAACTCCTTGACTTTTAAGTAAAATACATCAAAAATTGAAAAGAAATTGTTACTTCTAAGTATAAATAAAATTAAGAGGAATAGTAATAAACATAAATATTTTTTTCATAATTTACTCGCACTTAAAATATATTTTTTTTGTAGTGATGACATAATTCAACCCAATTCATTAATTTTTAAGTAAGTCATATATTAAAAATTAAAGAAAATTATTACTTCTAAATATAAATAAAATTAAGAGGAATAAGTAACAAAAATAGATTTTTTTTTTTGTAATTCACTTGCACTTAAAAAATAATTTTTTTTTATAGTGACCACGTTATTCAACCCGATTCATTAATTTTTAAGCCATACATTAAAAAAAAAGAATTATTACTTCTAAATATAAATAAAATAAATGTTTATATTTATATTTTAAATATCACTTTACTTATGCAAATACTATTTTTTTTTAAAGGATAATGACATATATCCCTTAACGTTTGAACTAATATTTAGATTTTTTCTCTGATATTTAGGAAAAAATAAATATTTACTTGACGTTTAGACAAATAAGCATATGTCTCTCTTGATCTTTTTTGTTAGTTGACAGTTAATTTATTATCATTTATATTCCTAAACTTTTATACAATAATAATATAATATATATTTTATTTAATTATAATAATTTAATCTTTATTTTAATATTTTTTACAATATATTTCTTTTAGTTATAATTTACTCCATATTTTAATAATTTTAAAATATAAAAAATTTTAAATAAATTCTTTTAGTTTATTATTTTAATAAAATTTTAAAAAATATAATTATTAAAAAAATTCAAATAATGAGTTAAATCATACGCTCATATATTAAAATATTTTTAATTTCACTTTTATAATAATAATTTGATATTTAACAATTAAAAAAATTAATTTAAATATTTTTTAACATTTTATTTTTATATATAATATATTTATTTAAAAAATTATGTTAAATTCATTATATTTTTTAAAATATATATAAAAATATGAATAACAAATATAAATAATAAAGACATGTTGTATATATATTTATATATTACAAATAAAAATAATCAAGATTTTCTTCTTTTTCTATTTTTAATTAAAATTAAATTAAATTATTTAATAATAATATAAAATATATCTAATTACTAATTCTACTAACAAATTATACTAAATTTTCTTCTTTTTTTTATTTTTTATTTATATTTTCATAATTTTTCTTAAGAAAATATGATAAATTTAATATAATCTTTTAAATAAAAATATTATGCATAAAAATAAAATGTTAAAATATGTTTCAAATTTTTTTAACAATTAAATATCAAATTTATTGCTAAAAAAGAAAAAAATTATAAATATTTTAGCACGAGTTTAATCTAACTCATTGTTTAAATTGTTTTAATAGTATATTTTTCTAAATTTTATTATTGAAATAAAAAATTAAAAATTAATTTCGTCTTTGAGTATATTGCGAAAAATATTAAATAGGAATTAAATTATTATAGTTAAAAAAAGTATATTGTAAAAAATATTAAAATATGAATAAATTGTTATAATTAAATAAAAATATATATTATATTGTTATTAAATAAAAATATAGAGATACAAATAATAATAAATTAATTGTCAATCAACTAAAATAAAAATCTAAAAAATATCTGCCCATCAAACCAAACTTCTTTTTTTTAATAAATAAGAGTTTGAAAGCTATCTACTATCTTCATAGTATTTTGGGATTCTAAGAAACAAATTCCTCAGTTCCAACATTACTTAAAATTCAGAGAAGAAATTAAAAAAATAATCCATTTTTTCTTTATTAATGTATGTATAATTACAATTAATTTAAATGACTTCATTACATCTTCACTAACAATAACAATTTGACAGAGGTTGAACTCAGAAATAACGGTGAGGTGATATATTGACCAAACTTTTTTAAACTAAAATAATAATTTTAAAAAATGTTTAAATTGTTTTTACATAATATATTAAATATGCAAATTAAAATGACATTTTAAAATATGAATTAGCTTGTTTATTTTAGTTTTGAACAGTTTAAACCCTTTGGTAGAATACTTTAAAATTCAAATGTTAAATTAAATTATTTAACTCAAATCTTGCTAAGAAAATAAAGTTTATCAAAATCTCTAAAAAATATTACAAAATTCAAAACTTGAATTGATATTAATTTTAAGCTTTTTAAATTCCTCCAATACTTTTATGATAAATCAAATGTAAGAAAATATAAACAAATGCTTATTACCTATAAAACAATTTAAACAATCCTTAAGAGTTTAAAGTTTAATGTATCCAAATTTCATTTGACTCCCGGCAAAAGATGCCTTTTGAATTACACTTATTTATTTTTATTTTTTAAAAAAAAATAAAGTTTCAACGACATTCAATTAAAAAATGTCCTCGCTTATTTTATTCACCTTGATGCCATCTATCAAAAATATTTTAAAATTTAAAGCATGAATTAAATTATTTATTTTAATTTTTACTAGTAGAGTTGTATCTAAAACAAAATAATTTAATACAACAACCAAACACTCCATTAGATCAAGAAATAGGCAAAATTTTTCAAAGATATTATAAAATTTAAATATAATATTAACTAATTCATTTTAATTTTTAATCTTTTTAATTTCCTTCAATACTCCATACCATAAAAGTAGGAATATATATATTTATATATATATATATATATATATATAAACTCATTAATTATTACTTATAAAACAATATAAAATTAAATATAAAGTAGTCGTCAATCATGACATACAAATGAATGATGGTTTAACACATTAATTACAAGCATATTACTCATGAAAGAATACAACTTTATTGTATTAAAATGAATTTGACATGCTATATATATTAATAATATATATTTAAATTAAAAAATAAATTAAGAGTGAGAAAAAAAGGAATTGTAATTCCTAGATATAATCATGTTCATTGATGTACTATTTCGCTTTGATTTCATCTCTAAATTTCCATTATATAAATTAAATTATCAATTATACATTTATTTAGACTAAGATACTCTTTCAGCAAATATTTTAAATTTTTTACAATAAATTTTTTTAAATTAAATTCAAATTTCATTTTTAAATGTAAGCCTAAAATTGATATAATCCTAAAAAGTTAGGAGTTGATATTATTAATAAGTACTTAAGTTTTTCGCTATATAAATGTATATTTTGATTAAAACATTATGTATAAAATAATATATTGTATGTTGTGAAATAAAAATTTTAGCTAAAATAAAAAATTCATCTTTTTGTTGTTTCTCACCATTTCGAAAAATAATTTTTTAAAATTAATTTTAGATTATTTTTTCTGAAAACAATTATTTTAATCTTTTAAAAATTAATTTATTATTTTTTAATTTTACAAAATCATTTTCAATAAATACTAAAAAAACAATATTTTTTTAAAAAACAGTATTTTCAAAAATGTTTTTAAAAACTTTTAAAAATTCATGCATTCTTAAAAATTGTTGCCAAAATCATTCTAAATGTCTCTTTTACGATACTCAGAAAATGCAAATCCAATTTTTTCAATTTTTTTTTCTTTTAAATAAGTGATTAAACCTAAGAAACACAAAGACTAATAATAACATTTATATGAAATAATTAAGAAAATATCAGCAGCAACAAAGAAATTATAATGTAAAACATACACCATTAATTAAATTAGTTTCAGAAAAGCAATAAATTATGAAATTAGAACTACTCAACTTCTTGCTAATTAATTAATTTGTTCCAACAGAAAAAATAAATTAAAACTTCTTGCTACCTCCACCACGATCAGATCAGATCCTGCTACCTCCACCACCTCCATCTGTTGGTACAAAGGCATCTATTTCATCTCCATTCTCCAATCCAAGCTGCAACAAATTAAAATTAACCCACAAATCACATGAGGAAAGGCAAAACAAAGCAAGAACCCTAGCTTAGCTAGCTAGCTAATGATATTAATTTCTTACTTCATCAGGGGTTTTATGGTGAGCAAAACGATCTCCATTGATGAGGAAATGGCAGGATCCATGTGGAAGAAACTTTTTGTCACAGTAAGCATTCAACAGCCTCTTTAGTTCAGAGTCACGCCTGATCCTGAAGAATAACTTGCTTTGATCCTACGTACATTAATATTCCAAAATTAAAACAAACACATATGTACATGAATCCGTATGTAAGATAAGATCTATGGTAAAGAATATATAATGGAGCGAGTTACCTGCTGGCTCTTGACAGTGAGATTTATGAAAGAAGCCTGCTGCTGCTCCCTTGACATTTTCTTCTTCACAGATCAACAAAAGCTTGCTTGGTTAACTAGCAGCAAGGAAGCTAAAAGAAGTTATATGCATCTATATGTTGCAGAATGTATATGAAGATTAATTACATGGGAAGGGTGGGTGGGTAATTAAAGAGGGTGCGTATAGTATACTTCTGTAAGTACTGGGTAAGTAGAGTGCAGAGAAGGAGAGTTAATGAAATGTTTCCATTCAACGTAACAGAGAGAGCTAGCTTCATTTGTTACCGAATACTCTTGGCTTCTGATAAATAAACTTTTAGTCTTGGAAAAAGAAAAAGATGAAGAAAAAGTAATTAATTCCTATTGCATACATTCTGATTCAATTCATTCATTCATTGTAGAGATACCATTCAACTAACCCTACCTACCCTCATTATCATTGCCATTAAACGTTATATAAATATTACAATTCATTATAATTGTTATTTTATTTACAAAAATATAAAATTAAAGCCTCATTTGGTATTATGTTTTCAGTGTACGTGTAGTTGTTAATTTTGTTTAATTAGCAGTTTTTATAATCTTAATTGATTTTAGGATTAATTGACATATTTCAATTTAATTTTTTTTATTTAAAATTTTAACACAAAGGCTTAACTTTCTTCTTTTTCACTTGATTGTCAATAGTGTCAAATGTTTTTGAGTTTGTAGTAATAAATATTATTATAAAAGGTGAAGAATCAATACCCATTTAATTTTATATAAGTTATAAATCTTTCGATTTATATATTTTTTAATGATTGATATTATATCTTACATGTAAATTAATTATAATACATAAATTATATATTTATTACTAGTGTTAAATTTAATTTTTGATCAATAAAAATAAATTATAAATAATTTAAAAAATTATGAAAAATTAAAAAACAATTAATCCATACTCTTACAAGAAAAATAAATCAATTCTCTTTTTGAAATTTTAGTGGAGAAGATTGAATTCTAGGTAAGAAATTTTACTAGTTGAACTAATTAGCATGTACAAAAATATCAATTTTATTATTTTAAAAATTTATTATTTAATTAATGAATAATATATATAAGCTAAAACTTTGAGATAATTACTTAAACATGAAGCATTACTCTTAATTTTTTATGTTAAAAACTTAAAAACACTAAAAGCTCTTTAATTCTAACATCTAAAGGTAAGCAAAGTTTAATAATAATAAACAATTAATAATATAGAAATATTAATTAGGAACGTATTAGGAGAAAAGGATTTATCGTCAACCTCGTTTACTGTTCAGAATAGGATTTATCGTCAACCTAATCATATTTATATTCTCTAAAATCTTATTATTATAACCTGTTTAAGATTTCCCATGAAACGCAGTAGCGAAGCCATGAAGCAATCAATCGGAGATCACGACGACGCTTATACACAGTACAGAGCGTTTGCTCTTTCAAACCTGAAGCAAGCAGCGGAAAATCTTCTGCTGGAAGTTCAGGAGAGGTTTCTAAACCAGCCTGATAGATTCGCCAGGTTCCGTTTGCTCTTGAATGATTTCGCCAGAAGAAGAACCGACGTTGGAAGTCTTCAACTGGAGGTCCTGAAATTATTTTCAGGACAGGAAGATTTAATTATAAAGTTCAACGCCTTTCTCCCTCAAGATGAAGAAGAACACGATGACGACGAAGCCACTGAGGAAGAAGACGGTGGTGGGGGGAAGCTTAAAGCGGCGATTGATTTCATAAACACGGTAAATATGCGTTTCCGGAACGATGAAGAGGTGCAAGCGGAATTCTTGCGTGTTATGAAGCATCAGGAGAAGCAGTCGTTGCATGAGCTGAAGAGAAAAGTTGAAGCTCTTTTTCACGGGCATGGAGATTTGATTGAGGAGTTCGATAGGGTTACAAGGGAGACTTCTGTTTCTCTCCAACCGAGTACTGCTACTACTAAGATTAATAAAAAGCAGAAGCAGATGGAGAAATCTGTTCATGAACTCGATCTTTCCAAGTGTATACGAATTTCTCCAAGCTACTGGATGTTGCCTGAGGAGTACAGGAAGTCGTTGGGTGGGGAAAGGTCTCAGGTCTTGAATAATGAATTTGTTTGTGTGAGTCAGAAATCCGGGAACTATTCTTGCAATCATAGACAGATAAAGCAGCAGGAGGAGATCATGTTCAGGATCGAGGACGATAGATTTGAGCTTGATATGCTTCTGGGGTACGTGATTTCGGCTACTAACAGCGTGGGGGAATTGATGAAAACAATTCAAAAGCACAGTGATTGTTCGGTTAAAGAGCATTTGAGCGTTAAAGACTTGAGATGTATTGAGCGTTTGTATGGGGATTATGGACTCGATGTGATTGAATATTTGTGCAGAAATCCTGAAACTGCACTGCCTGTTATATTAAGTCAGCTCCAGGAGAAGAAAGAAGAACTAATCCGGTGTCGTCCGGAGTTCAACAACGTTTGGGCTCAGGTCTGTACTGAGAATAAGTTGAAGTGACAACACAAGGAATTCCATACGATTAAAGGCTCATTTGTTATTTGTTTAGCAGTTTTTAATATAAATTTATTTATTTTATAAATGTTTATACTACAATATTTATTAAGTATTAGGAATTCAACAAAATAAAGAATAAACAAATAATAATTTATTTATAAAATATAAATGTATTTATTTTACAACATATTTATAGTACAATATTTATGATTATATTATAATTTAAATAAAATATATTTTATATAGTTGAAATATAAATAAAAAAAATATAAATATATCATAAAAGAAATAATACTATCATATATAAGCATTATATTATCTAGGTACTATAAAATAATATCATTTTTTTATTAACATGTTTTAGATAAATATATTACATTTTATGAAATTTTAAATATTTAATAATTATTTTTATTAAATTATTATTATTATTATATAAGAATATAATAGATATTATTTGATAAATTAAGATCTTAATGAATATTTTTGAAACTATTAAAACTAATTAATCCAATAAGTAAAACCTATAAGTTCTTTTCTCTTTTAAGAATTATAAAAAATTATTATCTAATAAAATAAAGACATGTATTTAATCAAAATATTCAATTATAATTACTTAAAACATGCATTATTAAAAATTTAATCCTGATATTAAAACCTTAATTAAAAATACTACAAGTCTCCTTAATCCTAACATCTAAAAGTATGAAAAAGTAAAAAAATTAAAAAATTAATTAATAATATAGAAATATTAATTGAAAACCTATTAAGAGAAAAAAAAAATTTAAAAGCAACGGTCTAATAATCTTTCTTAAACCCTAATTTTCTCTTCAGAACATGATTATGGTACAGTTTTTGAAATTTGGGATTTATTTTCTTTCTTTTTTTAAAGTACTTTTTATAAAAAAAAAAACTGTTAGAGTTAAATAATTTTCAAGACTTTTTATGTCATTTGTTGTGTCATATATAAGGAGACAAATCACGATGACAAATATTTTAGTATTATTTATAATTTATTATTTTGTCTCATTAATAAAATTTAAAAAAAATATAATTTTCATATATAATTATTTCTAATATTTATTTTTATAATATCAAACAATAAGTTTATCCTTACAAATATTATTCTTTTGTTAACCCAAATAACAAATGAATTTAATGAGATAGGTAGGTAATTACTTTAAATTTCAGGGGTAAAGAGTAATTTCCCAAACAATTTACAAGTTCTCATGCTTAAGCCAACTTCTACTGATTCTCAACAGAAAGGTGAGTCAAAACCTTGTTAAAATACGAACCACAGCCAATGCAATTATATGACTCTTTATCCCATAAGCATGAAAAACACTTCTTCAATGAACAAAGCCAAGTATTTTCTTGTTAACTGTATTATTTATGTTCTGTTATTATTAAATTTAAATCTAAATGTTAACTAATTCAATTTCTAAACTTTTTAATTTCCTCCAATACTCCATAACAGATAAATCAAATGTACAAAAATATATATAAACAAATCAATTATTACTTATAAAACAATATAAAACAATATAATAGTCATTAGTCATGACATTCATACAAATGTATGGTGGTTTAACACATTAATTACAAGCATTTTACTCATGAAAAGTACAACCTTATTTAATTAAAATGAATTTAACATGCTCTCTCTCTCTATCTCTCTCTCTCTCTCTCTATATATATATATTAAAAATAAAAAATAATTAAAAGTGATGACATTATTTGATCTCTATTTTTAAGTAAATCCCATAATAAAAATTAAAAAATTCTTGTTCATTATGTATTATTATATAAATTAAATTATCAACTACATTATTTAGACAATTTAGTATATAATTAAAATTTTTAAACTAAATTCAAATTTCATTTTCAAATATAAACAAACTTAATCCTATTTTTTTCTTCATATAATCCTAAAAGGTTAGCAGTTTGATATTATTAATAAATATTTAAGTTTTCACTGTTTAAATATATATTTTGGTATAAATATTGTATATTTATTTTGAATTAAATTTTTAACTAAAAAATAAAAAAAAAATCAAATTCTTGTTGTTTCTTAGCATTCCAAAAAAAAACTCTAGATTATTTTTGGGAAAACAATTATTTTACTCTTTTTCAAATTATTTTATTATATTTTAATTTTTTAAAATCATTTTTATATAAATACTATCAAAAATATTTTTTCTTAAAAAAAGTATTTTTATAGTTTTTAAAACTTTTAAAGGTACAACAATCTTAAAAAAAAAAGTTGCCAAAAAGCATTGTAATAAATGTCTCTTTTACCAAAGTCAGAAAATAAAAATCCAAATTTTCAAAATTTTATTTTCTTTTAAGTAATGATTTAAACTAAGAAACACAAAGGCTAATAATAAAATTTGTATTATCAAATATATAATTCAGAAAATATCAGCAACAAGGAAATTATAATCAAACATACACCCTTAGTTAAATTAGTTTCAGAAACACAACAATTATATTAAGAAATTAAGCATTACTCATAATTTTTAATATTAAAAACTTGAAAAATTAATAATTAATAATTTAGAAATATTAAATAGAGACGTATTAGGAGAAAAACAAAAAAAAAATCATTAATTTTGCATTACTCTATAATCCTTCGTAAACCCTAATTTCGTCTTCAGAGCACGATTTTCTTGTTACAGGGTAATTTGCATTTATATAATATTAAAATAATGTTAACATTAATTAATAAAATTAAGAGTAAACGACTTACAATTTTTTAAAGATTAGTTTATTAGATTGATTAATTTCAATAATTTTAAAAATATTCATTAAAATTCTAATTTATTATAAAGTAATAATTATACTCTCAACAATAATAATTATTTTGTTAAATAAATAATAAATCTTTAAAATTTTAATAAAATATAATATATTTATTTAAATACATAAATAAAATAAATAATAATATAATATTTACTACTATATTATAAATTTTATTTTATAATAATATATTTTATTTTTATTAATAAAGTAATATTTATTTGTACTTTATTTTATTTAATATTTAATACGTAATTATTATTTAATTATTAATACACTTGAAATAAAAAAAATTTATATTTATATTAAATATTTAATTATTAATATATTATAAAATAAATTTATTATTATTATATTTATTTTTTAATTAGAAGTTTAAAAATATTTTTCTTACTTAATTATTATTAAATAAAATTATAATTGTAATTTTTTTAAAATGTTAGGATTTGAATACGTATTTTTAAAACTATCAGAAGTAATTATTCTTAATATAATCCTTCCTTCTTAAACACTGATTTCCTTTTCAGAACAGGATTTAACCTCCTTATATTAATTTGTTTAAGATTTCATATGAAACGCAGTAGCGAAGCCATGAAGCAATCAAGCGGAGACGACGACGTTTACACACAGTACAGA
Organism: Melia azedarach; assembly: GCA_028052125.1. NCBI lineage: Eukaryota > Viridiplantae > Streptophyta > Magnoliopsida > Sapindales > Meliaceae > Melia > Melia azedarach. The sequence goes on along the minus strand of CM051396.1, from coordinate 6,592,459 downwards.
GCGTCTGTTCTTTCAAACCTGAAGCAAGCAGCGAAATCTCTTCTGCGGGAAGTTCAGGAGAGGTTTCTGAACCAGCCTGATAGATTCGCCGGGTTCCGTTTGCTGTTGAACGATTTCGCCAGCAGAAGAATCGACGTTGGAAGTCTTCAAGTAGAGGTCCTGAAATTGTTTGCCGGAGAGGAGGATTTGATTCTTAAGTTCAATGCCTTTCTTCCTCAGGATGATGAAGAAGAAGAAGAAGAAGAAAACGATGAAGTCACTGCGGAAGAAGAAGGTGGTGGGGGGAAGCTTGAAGAGGCGATAGATTTTATGAACAACGTGAAGATACGTTTCCGGAACGATGAAGAGGTGCAAGCGGAGTTCTTGCATGTTATGAAGCATCAGCAGGGGCAATCGTTGCATGAGCTGAAGAGAAAAGTTGAAGCTCTTTTTCATGGGCATGGAGATTTGATAGAGGAGTTCGATAGGGTTGCAAGGGAGAATTCTGTTTCTCTTCAACCCAGTACTGCTACTACCAGGGCTAATAAAAAGCAGAAGATGATGGAGAAATCTGTTCATGAACTCGAACTTTCCAAGTGTATACAAATTTCTCCAAGCTACTGGATGTTGCCTGAGGAGTACAGGACGTCGTTGGGTGGGGAAAGGTCTCAGGTTTTGAATAATGAATTTGTTTGTGTGAGTCGGGATTCCGGAAACTATTCTTGCAATTATAGACAGAGAAACCGGCAGGAAGAGATCATGTTCAGGGTTGAGGACGATAGATTTGAGCTTGATATGCTGGTGGAGTACACGATTTCGGCTGCTAACAGAGTTGGGAAATTGCTTAACACAATTCAGAAGCATAGGAATTGTTCAGTTAAAGAGCATTTGGGTGCTAGAAATTTGAGATATATAGAGCGTTTATATGGGGATTATGGACTTGATGTGATTGAATATTTGTACAGAAATCCTGAAACTGCATTGCCTGTTATATTAAGACGGCTTCAGGAGAAGCAAGACGAGTTAATTGAGTTCCGTTCGGAATTTATTAAGGTGTCGGCTGAGGCTTGTGCTGAGAATCAGTTGAAATCGCAGGACAAGCAACTGAGTTCCGAAAAAGCAACTGAATTCAGAATTTCTGAAGAGGACTTGTAAACTGTTTTACACAAATGTTCGTATTGTAATTTGATTTTACCTGAAAGACAATTCCCAAGTCTCTCCAAGTGTATTATTTATTGCCATCGCTCTATAATTGACATAACCTTATATCTAATGGTATGATATGAAATAGATAAAACAGAAGGATTAAAATATTCAAGCAATCCGCTGTCCTGATTAATGCAACACATCTATCAATTAACAGTCCATTCCAAAATTTCAGCCTGGAAAAATCTGCAATACACAGTTTGAAAAGACTATGAAAAAGAGTACTCGTTCCTACAATTTCTTGTTTCGAAGCTTGCTACAGTTGATATGGCATTTAGGGTTAAAACCCCACTTGACCCGATACAAATAACGAGTGCTTTAACATCTTAGGGACACATGAAAAAGAATTGGTATTCAAAAATAAAATAAAATAAAATAACCGTCAAGCAACTCAAATCACACAACTATATAATCCTGTATGCTACTTGCAACCTTGGGCTAAATAATGAATCAAGCTGGTAAGTGAAGCTTTTCATTGTTCTTCCAGCTGAAACCATAAAAAGCGGAGATCAATAATTATGTAAATATCAGTACAAGTCTAACTAGGTTTCAAAAGAAATAAACCACTGACCTCTGGAAATAATAGTAGAAGAAATCCGCGTAGAGCAATGTCTGAACAAGACCTGATATCCAAGCTGCAAGAGAGAACAATCACATAAATGAGGTGTTCATCTGAGCAGTATCAGCTTCTTATGTTTCAAATCAACATCTCTTGCAAACACAGAGAAGGGGAAGAAACAATAAAGTAAAACAATAGATAAATAAATAAATGAAGTGTTAGAAGATCACATAACACCAAAATAGCAAGAGTGAATGTGGTTAGGCAAGCGCAAACACACAGAGAGAGGAGTGGGAGAGAATGAGAGAATCATACTTATCCAATGGACATAGTGATCCTCAGTAAAATAGCGATAAATCCAGTTTAATATGTACAACGCTCGGTATGCACTGCAACATAAGAACAAACAAAGATAAGTATACTATATTCTATCTAGAGAAACCCAAAAACTAATCCAGAGTGGATAACAAACAAAAACAAATAATTTTGAATACTGGGGTAAAAAGTGTATGGTAATTCAGAAGTTCTGCATGATTGGTCCACACCATGCTCTCAAAACTCTGTACATCTTAGCTGGAGACAAAACTGTGTTGGCAGAAAAGAAATGTACCAAACATGACCACAAAATTTTTCCTTATTTGCCACATATAAAGTTTTAGGAGGTAAGTGCTCAGACACGTAAAGCAGGGCTCTCTAAGCAGACATGCAAATTCAGCACATTCCAAAAATATTAGTGATGGTATATACAGGCCCATTAAACGATATCAATTATATAAAGTAACATTGTTATGTTAAGATTTCCAAAGCCAAAATGAAAGCCATTTCTTGAGAAATACATGCAAATCATAGAAGAGTGACAATTCTGTCACCGCCTAAGTTTGGTTTAAATTTTGAACAACATTATGCTTTGTTGCCCCACATCATTGTAGTATGGGACCTGATCAGTTAGCACGATTTATGTTAGACATTTTATATTCCTAATTAATTGAAGTATATCCTATCAATTTCAAAGGACAATAAAGGAATTTCAACATAGGAAATGAGCTTCAAGGCACTTTCACAGAAACCTTTGACATGGCTCTATTAAAATGAAAGTAAGATCTTAAAACACAAAATGATTGCATTTTTTTAACACTTTGCATTCTCAGTGAACCATATGCTGCCTAAGATTTCTCTCACCAGGAAAATTTTTACTGGTGTTCTTTATCTTTTCTGATAGTAGTGCATACATGTAGAAGGAGAAAATTATTTTGAAAGCATATGGAGAAGCCAAGTAACTGCTGGGGCCATCATAGGTATAATTCTGAATGTAAATTATCATAGTAAGATAGTTTGAAAAAGTACTAAGAAAGAACAACAAAGGAAAAACTCAGCCATAACTGGAGACACTGAAATTAGACTTCCTGCCTGAATAATAATAATGTGAATTCTGCTAAAAAAAAGTAAGAGGACTAAAGAAATAGTAAGAGGAATATCAGAGGAGAATGAGAAATTAGAAATAAAAAGGCAACATGACAGAATTTAACTTCATTCCTACAGTATAATAATAGCACCAAGATGGGACTGAAAACTAGAAATCAAGACAGATTATGCAACATTATGCTAGAGAAAAAAGGTACTACCTCATTAATCCAAAAATAAAGTAAGGAATTTAGAACAACGTACCCGAGGAGAAAAACATATTGTCCTGTCAAGTTATCAATATTTCTTGTTCTCTGCAACAATATGAGCTGAGGAAAGATAGCAACAGCCTCTAAATATAAAGAGAAAGTCCACATTACCTGTCCAACAATGATATTAGAAATATATAAAAAAATAAAAAAAGAAAGAAAGAAGAATAGCTTAAAGCCTTCAACTCCAAAATGAAGAATTCACATAATATATTTATATATATATATATATATATATATATATATATATATATATATATAAACTTACTGATACTGCATCTCAGTAAAGTTTAGTAAATTAAAAATATGAGAAGCAACCACAGATAAAGAGAATTAACGGAAATATCCGACAACAATTTAAACTGGCAAGAATACCTCTTTAAAGGTAAACCTTTCATTAATAAGCAAGGCCAGAATTAAGCAAGGAAGCACAAGAAAGAAATGGCGAAAGGTATCTTGGTCCTTATCATAAGATCTACGAACGATCTTGTGGCGCCTTATGTACCAAACAATTGAAAAAGAGCTTCCAAGAAATATTAACTTCATCAAAGTATTATAAAGCGAAATAAAATTAGTAAATATATCCAAGTAGCGAGTAGCAAAGACAAGAGCATAGAGTTCTTGTGTCTTCAAGGAAATGCCTGCATAGAGCATAGAAGTAAAAAATTATAGAGTGCACCAACAAAAACAGAAACGTAAATATAGTCATGATCCAAAGATAATCCAATTTAAATTTAAAGACAACATAGTGATTAGAAATGGATCAGCAATGATGGGATATGTGATCGAAGCAGGCAATATCACCTTGTCTCGGGCTTGAGGTGTTACATTGGTATCAAAGTGGACACAATACCCAATGTGTGGATATTCTATGATAAGTTACAATTCTATTGCTCTGGGCCCTCGTGAGGATGCAAGATCCACAAGAGGAGAAATTGTCACATCCCACATAGCTAGCAAGAGTAAGGCTAAACTAGCTAATAAGCTTTGAGTTCTCTCAACTGAATAGACACATTTTATCTGCGATAGATCATATGCCCAAAGCGGATAATATCCACTTGATTTTGGCTCAACGCTCTTACAAGAAAGTTGTCAAGACAACGAAGAATAATGATCTCAAAAATAAACAAATTTATGTATATATACATGTTAAAATGTTTGTTTAGTATGACTTTTATACTAGCCAAAAGTGCTTTTTAAAGTAAAAGCTCTTTTTCAACAACTTTTGTGCCATTTGAATCAACTCAAAAAGAACCTTAGGACAATTAAAAAAGTTGGCTACAACTCATTCCTCTCATAATATAATCGCAAAGGCTTGTTTTTGTCAGTTCTAGAAGAACTACCAAAAGAAAGCCATTCTTAACGGAATATAACTCATCCTAGACAAAGAATATCAAAGTTCCTACAAACAACTTATATCAATAAGATATTTATATACAAAGACACATTCTCCACAATAAAATTACGAAATGCTTTGACAGACAAGACGTAACTAAAAATTTGTAAAATATTTTGGTCATTTCAGAGGTGATAATAAGACAGGGTAAATTACATCCACGAAGAAGAGAAAACTGTTCTAACATATGCGATTTGTAATTTCTATGCATGCCAACTCTTAGAGCTTAACAAATTTAGTTGTAGAAGTGTACTACTACTTAGTAGTTTGACTCACAACTATGCACCAAGCACATTACTTCCCAAGCTTTGGGATTTCTCATGATACCCGAGCACCCATATGGATCTAACCATGGCAACTAAAACTAATCTTCATAACTTCAACAGTCAGCTACTTCTAGTCCACAAATCCGGTTAAGTACTTGTAATCAGCTCTGAATCTGACCGTGCACCGTCGATCAGCTATGTAACGACCCTCTTCCACCAAACTAACTAGCCTAGTGCAAGTAATGGCCTAATAATTCCAACCCGCCCTTATACTGAGCTTAGTCTTGAGGCTGATAACTGGTTTGGCGGTACAATAATACATACTGACTAATGAAACAAAAATTCATTGCTAAGATTAAGCTTGTAGAGTCCATTTTCAAAACACAAAATCGCAAATCACCAAACGTAGCTTTTCATGCATCAAATGCACCGAAACTTACATGAAAACCAGTATTATTGAAATTAAACACAAACCCACCAAAATATACTGCTCTGATTTGCAAAGACAAACAAAATTACTTCTCAAACAGTACATTCGTAATACTTCCATATCCAACCATCTACTGAACAATTCTAAATCTCATATTCTATTCTATCCTCAGCTTTTCCACCTACTAAACAAAACCCAGAAAGAAAACCCCAATATGAGAAAAATATATAAAGATAATGAAAGAAAAAACATACCAGCACAAGACTTGATGGTGTGGATCTTGAGGAGCAAAACAAGGACACTGGCCAAATGGGTCATGTCCCCTGCTAACCTAAATATATTCATCTTCTCCTCTCTGTGTCTACTTCTTTCTGTGCTTGTCTATGTATATGTAATGTTACAAAGTGTTTGGATCACCGGAATGTGCTTTCCGAGAAAGTTATAGATGTAATATTATTTCAGATCTCCGGTAGATCCAAAAGCAGGAGGAAAATCTTTTCGAGGGTATTCCACTTTGTTTTTTTTTATTATTATTTTGACTTCACTACGACTTCCGCTGAATTGACGGTTATGGATCGGGATTGGGCTTATATTGGGCCACTAACATGGATTCTCAAATTTGGGCCTTGGCTTCAACAAGAAATATTGGACCGGGACCCCAATCACTCGTGTGCAAAAACTCCACGAGATACGGGAGGAATTGAAATCCATGATCCAATAGTGCATGTATGAAAACCAATAATACTAAGGTTCTTTTCAAGTTACATCCCAACTCTCGTTCATATGCCTATGAGAGATTTATTTTTGTTTATGAAGTATTGTGTCAATACAATTGAATTTTTTTATAAAATATAAGTTTTAAATTATTCATTTTTGTAAAATAAATAATTTAACACTTATATTCGAACATTTAAAAAAAACATAACATTTTATTTTAGATTTCAATTAAATTTAAATTTCACTGATTTTTAAACTTCAGTATAAAAAAATAAACGCCACCTAAATGTATTTATTTATTTGAATATTACAATTATAGGTATAATTTATCAATATTACACCTTTTATCCTAAGTGTTTAATTATTTTATTAATATCATATATTATAGATATTACACCTTTTATTTTAAGTGTCATTTTCTGTTTGAATATTACAATTACATGTCTAATCTACTGATATTATATTAGAAATCTTGTAGTCTATTAATTTTATATCAAAAATTTATCGAATCAAATTTGATAGGTATTACAAAGCTTTCAATATTTAAATGACTTCCACTATTAACTTGGGGAAGTTGAACTTTTATCCTTTGTATGAAAGTTAAGGATACCATCTAAACTAAAGAGTGAATAACCAAATGCCTATTTTATTTTTTTAAAACTAAAGTCAAAATAAAGTTATTCAAATATTCAAGAGCTGTTTGCTTTTTAACTTGTAAAAAAAGTTCTAATGTAATTATATTAAAAATGTTAATTTGAATTTGAATAGACAAATGAATTAAATATTTCATTTCTAAATAACACCTTAATTTATTAAACATTTCAAGTTTAAATTTTATCTAATATTTTTTTTACGGTCTCTCTTTGTTACTATATAATTTTTTTGTTTAATTTATCATTGATTTTCTATATCATTTAAATTTTTTATTCATAATTTTAATTTTTTCACAAGATAAAGTAAAAAGAAATTCCATATGTAATAAAAATATATTAATATTATTTATTAAAAATTATTCTCTTTATAAACCATTGTGTTAACGTAATTAATTTTTTATAAAATATAGGTATAAATATATATAATATTTTAAATCTATGTCAAAATATTTGTCTAAGATTTTATTATTTTTGTAAATTAACTTAGCACTTACATTTAGACGTTTAAGAAAAAGTATACATTAATATTCAAATTTTAGTTAAATTTAGATTTAACTATATTAAGACTTAAAAGAAAAACAACCAGCATTCTAATATTTCTAAGTTATATGTCGAACTTTTATGAATACAACAATAAGACGAGAAAATGAATAATTTTGAAAATTAAAATATTTATCATTCAAGTGTTGAAAGAGACATTATACTGCTTAGAATACATACAACTTGGAATATTTACTTGAATGTCTGCTATTACTCATTAATAAAAACTATACTATCACTTGGAGATTTTATTTGGGACAAATAATTGAGATGCCTAATATTATTACTCCACTTGAATTATAATGTAAATGAATTCTATAATTGCAATAAACTTTCATAACATATATAGGATGTGCTTCAATTTTAGGTATCGTGAACAAAATCAAGAAAGACTAGCCAATCAATCTCCTGGGTTGATAAAGCCTAAAAGGAAAATTTAAAAGCCAAAAACCTAAATTGAAACCGTTTTGATTTCACATGAGAAATGAGAATCATAAATAATTGTAAAACGTTTTTATGCAACAAAAAAAATCAACATGTATCATCATACCATCACTCTTTTTATTCTATTCCCATTTTTCTTGCTTTATTTCCTAAATTTTCTTATTTTTCTTTTTCCATTTTCTGTTTTTCATGGTCATCATCACAACATTTTTCATGCAATTTTAGTAATAAAAGAATATAAAATAAAGAAACTAATTTTTTTTTCTATATAAAATATTCTTGGAATTCATATGATACAACTTTTCTAAATAGATTTTAATTAAATGTGTATTTATATAATTGATGTGGTATATAATTTATTGATTTGGTATATAATTTATTGATTTACTTTTAAAGTCTTTCGAAATTGTTGTAAATTATTACTAGTATATTTCCAATTTTGTGATGAACAAATAATTAATTGTAAAAAGAATTAATTTGTGAGTTTTAAAAATAATTTTTATATATAATTATTAAATTTTGTTATGTTACAGCTAATTATGTTAACCAAATTTGGAGTAGATACAAAGCACCTTTTTTTTAAATTTTGAATATGATAATTTTTCTTAAAAATTAAATGAAAATGCACAAAAACCAACTCATGATTCTTGCAATTCATTAATTAATTAATTGAAATACAAAAGTTAATGATGTATCATGCTTTCACATTAATTAAATATAACATCATTTAACGTGCCTTTAAGATAAATTGTAAAAACTAAATATTTAATAAATAAAAAATATATATTGAGTCTAGTCTAACATTAACTTTTTTTTTTCTTCCACGACAAGAGATCCTAAGAGCTCAGTATTCAAAGCCAAAACCCAATTATAATAATTAATTAATTATTAAAATTTCATTTATATATATATAGCCCTTTTGTAACAGTGAGCCTTCCATGCAAACCTTTTTCCACCATTAGCAATGGCTTCACCATTTCCTCTATTAATTCTTTCAGTAGTCATTATTGGTTTAACGTTAGCTAACGGGGAGCCAGTTCTGACAACGCTCGACGGGCCGTTCAAGCCGGTGACGGTGCCTCTGAACGGCAGTTTCCGGGGAAACGCCGTGGACTTGCCTGAGACTGACCCTCGTGTTCAGAGAACTGCTCAAGGTTTTGAGCCGGAACAGATTTCTATCTCCCTTTCTTCAACCTATGACTCTGTTCGGATATCCTGGATCACGGGTATGTCTTTCTTTTTTCGTTTTAATTTGGGTTTGACGTTTGATGTGATTGCTTCAAGAAGATAAGACGATTAGGTTGACCTTTTGGGTTAGGAAATGTAAGCAAAATAGTAGCCTAGTGTTTTCCGAAGCAAATTTGAGTGGTTGATTTCTGAATCTGAAAGCAGTTTTGTTGGCCTTAATTGTAATAATATATATTTTTTTGTTTCCAAATTAATTTATATTTTATAAAAAAATTATTTATTTAATTGTGTTTGTCAGCTATGTATAGGGATATATGTAGCATATTCCTTTGGGTTCGCAGAATTTGCACTCTTTTATCAATATTTAAAGATATAATATTATATGCTGATAAATAAATATATATATATATATAATATTATATGTTTTCCAAAAGAGATATAATATAATATTATTTATTACTTATAAAATATTGTTTTGAAAAATATGATTGAGAATTAACACATGCCTTCGTGTGGTTTAGAAAACTCACAAGTAAATAACATATTTTGAGAAACTCAAATATACCCTCTTGGACCGTTAGTTGGTCTTAAAATTAAGATTATTTTTGAATATTTTATTAATTTAATAATTTTTTACTTATTATATAATTAATATTCATAAAAGATTATATTATTATTTATTAATTATTTAATATTTTAAATTATGGGAGTGAGATTTTCAAATAAATATAATTGGAAATAAAAAAAGTCATATAAAATATATGGCAATAAAATAATACTATGATATTAATTTAAATAATAAAATTTGTAAGTTTAATATTATTATTTATTACAATCATAATTTTTTAAGTTAATAATTTGTTCGAATATTAAAATCATTATCCAATAGTAAGTAGAAAATGTTTGAGAATGCTTTAGGACGTATAAATGTAGAATAGTTTGAATATTTTAATCTTTTTTAAAAAATAGATAATCACCTAACGGTCAAATAAAAGTATATGTATTTTTTCAAATATGTTATCTAAGTATTGGTTTTTAAATTTTAGGAAAGTATTTGTTAATTTTCCTAATTCGACAATAACAGTAAAGCATACAGCTTTATTGCAATTTTCATTGGATTTTGATTAAAAGAATATTGAGGAGGGACTCAACTGAAAATTATATTTAAAATATTTATTATTATTATTAATTATAAGAAAACTTTGAGTTTTATTTTAATAATTTTTTTTATTTTTTGTCGATAATACTTTATCATATAAAAGTAATTCCAATTTTTATCTTATATTAATTTTGGATTATTTTGTATAATAAATCTTAAACTACCATATTTTTCTTTGTATTATTAACAAAAAAAAATCTAAAAAAAAAAAACTGTTTTATTACACCTAAGAAAATGATTGTTTTAGAATTTTAATAATTTTAAAAATATTTTTAAAATTTTAATTTATAAGAAAATAATTATTATATTTCTATATAATAATAGTTATCTTAAATTTTAGTAATTTATTTGTTATTTTTTAAATAATTATTATTATATTAAAGATATAATTATTATATTTTTAATAAATTAAGACTTTTGAGAGTATGTTTGAAACAGTCAGGACTAATAATATAATATTAAATCAATTTGACACTAAAAGGCTTTTATCTCTTTTCAAAAACAATTTACGAACTTAATCCTTTGGAACTGTATATTTATACTTTGGTCCCCGTAAGTTTTAACGTTTTCATTTTGACCCTAAAAGAACAACTCTAATTCCGCCCCTGTTAGTCATTGTTGCCTTGCTTGTACACCAAAGTGGAACTTTTGACTCCATATAATTCCTGGAAATATATGAATATATTATTTGAATTGAACTGGATCTGCAGGAGGCTTCCAGATTGGTGACAACATAAAACCATTAAATCCTGGAACTGTATCAAGCTTTGTTCGATATGGAACAAGTAGATACAGGCTGTATGCAAAAGCTAGAGGATATTCCCTTGTTTACAGTCAACTTTATCCTTTTCAGGGCCTCCAAAACTACACTTCTGGAATCATACACCATGTTCGTATCAGAGGTATTTATGTATATCTGGGTGCGTCAGCTTTTCAGGATTATTCTGTTGCTTGATTGTTTCATTTACATGGTTTTGTTGCTTGGCAGGCTTGAAACCTGACACTGTATATTACTACCAATGTGGAGATCCTTCAGTAGCCATGAGCAAGACCTTTTATTTCCGTACAATGCCCGTTTCGGGTCCCAGGAGTTACCCTGGAAGAATTGCCATTTTTGGAGACCTTGGTCTCACTTACAATACAACTTCAACTGTTGATCACATGATGATCAATAATCCTGAGCTGATTCTGCTGGTTGGTGATGTGACTTATGCAAACTTGTATCTGACTAACGGAACTGGTGCCGATTGCTACTCTTGCTCATTTCCGGATACTCCAATTCATGAAACTTACCAGCCTCGTTGGGACTATTGGGGAAGGTATATGCAGCCTGTGTTGTCGAAAGTACCTATAATGGTGGTCGAAGGAAACCATGAGTATGAGCAGCAGGCTGAGAATCAGACCTTTGTTGCGTACAGTTCCCGATTTGCATTCCCATCCAAAGAGAGCGGATCCTCTTCCACATTCTATTACTCTTTCAACGCAGGAGGGATACATTTTATAATGCTTGGCGCCTACACTTCCTTTGATAAATCAGGTCAAAATCAATCAGAAATAAGATGTGTTTTAGTGTTTTTATATAGTGAGATTGATTCTGTTTCTTCTCCACTACAGGGGATCAATACAAATGGCTGGAAAAGGACTTGGCGAAGGTAGATAGAGCAGTGACTCCATGGTTGGTGGCAACATGGCATTCTCCCTGGTACAGCACTTACCAGGCACATTACAGAGAGGCAGAATGTATGAGGGTAGCCATGGAAGACTTGCTGTACAACTATCGAGTTGACATAGTGTTCAATGGCCATGTAAGTACTGTAAACAAAATGAGAGAACAATATGTTTAAATGATTATGCAATGAATTAATATGTCGTTGGCAACAACATATGAACTGCAGGTTCATGCATATGAGAGATCAAACCGAGTATACAACTACACTTTAGATCCCTGTGGTCCTGTACACATAACAATCGGAGATGGAGGCAATCGCGAGAAAATGGCAATAAAACACGCTGATGAACCCAGAAACTGTCCGGACCCGTTGAGTACGCCGGATAAAATTCTGGGCGGAGGCAAGTTCTGTGGTTTTAATTTTACATCAGGGCCAGCAGCTGGTAAGTTCTGCTGGGATCAGCAGCCCGAGTACAGTGCCTACAGGGATAGCAGCTTTGGACATGGAATCCTGGAGGTCTGTTTCTTTCTCTCGTCACCATATTTCAATATTTCCGGAACATTAGTTTTTTACAATTGAACTTGTTAGTAATATTGAATTTCCGTTGCAGATGAAAAATGAAACTCATGCTTTGTGGACTTGGCATCGAAATCAGGACATGTATGAAGCTGCTGGTGATATTATTTACATAGTAAGACAGCCTGATCGTTGCCCTGTTCAATCCAAGGTATATAATCAAGCTTCCGATATTTAGTTGACCGGTAAATTGTGACTTGTCGTGTCGGACTGAGCCCGGTGTCGTATTAAATTCTTAATTTTTTTCAGAAGGTAAAAGGTAAGGAGAGTGATCAAATTATTTTAAACTGGTAATCTATCAAAGTCGTATGATGTTAGACTGTCTGTATTGGATTTGAACTTCATGTTTTTTTATTGATTAAAGTTGATAAAATATTACTTAATTTGATTTTTAAACAAATATTACTAAAAGTATTGTCAATTTTTTTTGAATTGTTTTAAAAAACATTAATTAATTATTTATACTTTCGTGTCAGTTAACATGTCACCTCATTATATTTTTGTATTTAAAATATTATTTCTCTCCAAACTCATTTAAACTGTTGTATTATGCCAAGTCGACCCATTTTACAGCTCATACATACCCTAAATTCTACTCAATTAGAGAATGACAATAATTTGTCATTAATCAAATTACCTAATCTAAGTTAATTACATCACTTGTCACCTTATCGTTCAATTAGAGAGTAGGGGTAACAATTTTGGACCCGACCCGCAAACACGACACGAATTCGACAAAAAAATTATAAGTTTGGGTTGTGGTAAGTTGACACAATTAATAATTGTGTCGGATTCGTGTCACCCATTTGATAATTGGGTCGTGTGGGTTGAGGTAAGTTGACACAATTAATAATCGTGTTGGATTTGTGTCACCTATGTAATAATCGGATCGTGTCAACCCGCCAACCCGTTTAATGACACGATTATTATTCAAGTAACTTAGTCGTGTCAACCTGCCAACTCGTTTAACGACACGGTTATTATATGGATAACCGAGTCATGTCAACCTGCCAACCCGTTTAATGACACGGTTATGTTACTTAATTTTAAAAAAATTTGTTACCACTAAGATTCAAACCCAAGTCTTTAAGTTCACAATATAACTTTCTTATCCATCAAGCTACTACTACTTTTTTATTTAAATTATGAGTGCACTCATTTTTCTATATTACAATATTTTATGTCCTTTTATATTATAATGTTAAATTATTCTTAATATTTTTAAATGTATTTATTTTTAGCTTAATGCTAAAAATTAAAAATTAATGGTAAATACAACAAAATTAAAATTTTTTCAACTGAATATTTAACAACAAATAATTTATATGTGATATAATCTTAATTTGGTATATATAATTTATACCATCAAAAAGTCATTATAAATTAAGCAAGCATAATTTGGATATTTCTACATTTATTGTAATTTAAGTTTATTGCAAAATAATTTATCCTTTATTATTTATGATTCAATAGTGGCATGTAATTTTATCAAAACTTTCCAAATTTAATTATCTAATGCTTATTTAATTTTTAAACTAAAGTGCATCATTTAATTTCCAAACTAAAGTGTATCAACATAAATAGTTAAGGAATTTTACTTAATATGTATAATATAGCTACTCTTTTTTATTCATTTATAATTAGAGACAAATAATTTTAAGAAAAAAGTGAAATAAAAATTATATTAATACTCTTTAATTTGATAAAATGTTGATATAATCTTAATTAGTTTATGATAAAAATCTTAATATAGATTAAGTTTATTATGATAAAATTTAAATATCTGCATACCTATCATAATTTGAGTCAATTGGTAAATAATTCATATTTTGCGAATTGATAAATGATAATAGACATGATTTACTAGTTAATTGGCATATTATTTTTTTAAAACTTTCAAATTTAATTTATAACACTTATTAATTGATAACATTAGTATGACTATTTCATTCATAAGAGTATGAAAATTAATAACTATTTAATATGTTATAATCGTTATTATTTTGTTAAATTTATATTTAAATTTAATTTTAGTATAAAATATTGAAATGTGATCAATTTTACATTATACTTATTAATGTTGATATAAAATTAATGATAATTAATTATTCTATTAAAGTACCATAATAATTTTATTTTCAATAAAAATTATTAATTACAAATTTATTATGTTAATGTAACATTATATTGTTATGGTCTTTAACAATAATGATAATTTCTAAATCTCTAAAGGTCTTAATGTTAATAAGCTATGTATATAAATATAAACAATTGTAAACCTAGATTCCGTTTAAGAATTCCAGTTTTCAGCCGCCGCTTGTTCCATCTAAATAGCCATTTGCTGCCCACGCCATTAAACATCCACCATCCAAACAGTTTGTCGTCTCCTCTTTGTTATGCCGTTCACTTTGCCGCTCCTTATCTCTTCTCTCTGGTGAGTTTATTTATTGTTGGAATTGTTAATTTTTTCTCGAATTAATTGATTTATAGTAAATAAAATTTAAAAATTGAATTTTAATGTATATATGCAGTAAGAACACTATTATATACGAATATGTAGCCTATTATTAATTAATTCAAATTAATAAAAGCATGGGATATGATAGAGATAAGGTAGGAGAACGAGACATGAAATATTAAATTAAACACAAGTGCTATTATCACTATCATGGGAGGTCGGTAGCTAACAAATAAATGTGGATAAAATCAAAATAATTTTTGATACCAGCAAAGGATAATAATAGGAAATCGAGTCAAGTTTAACAAATAAAAGCGGCCTAACAATTTTTATTTAAATAATTCAAATAGATTTCATTACTTTTCTAGCACAAGAAAATCTTTTTTGTCTGATCAATTATGTTATTTATAAATTCATTTTCTTGTGTGAACTCCATGTATATGTGTAAATTAATTAAGTTGTTCAACCATACGGAATTCAAATTCAATCTAACTGTAATCCAATGAATTGAATGAATTGAAATTCAATTCATTTTAATTCAATAAACTTGTAGTTATTAATTTGGTCTAATTAGTAATATGGAGTAAAACAATAATTAGTAATCTGTAATCTGTACACATTGTTTGCATTATTAGTTAAGTAATTATTATTGAGTTGTTTAAAGCCTAAGAGTTGGAAGTCAAGGATTGTCGAAATGTTCTGATTCTTTAAACTTGTTAATATTACTAACTATTTGTTATTTTTACGTACAGATGCATTCAAATTCTGTGGAGACTAATTCAGCATCAATTCCTAATATTGAAGCTTTTGTAAGGGGACAAGAAGTGGATTTAAATGAGTTTGAAGAAAATCGTGGCATAAATGATGATTCATCGCGAAGTGGTGGAAAACGCAAAAGGAAAGTAACATCTAAAGTTTGGAACATGTTTATCAAATTGCCAATTGATGCATATGAAGATAGAAAATTAAGATCCAAGTGCAAGCTATATGGAAAAACATACCAATGTGACAGCACTTATGGGACAGGTGACATGATTAAGCATATGAGCAAATGTCCTAATTTGTCAAGCCTACTTGATCCTCATCAAATGCTCCTAGCTCATAGTAAAGGTATGGTTTCTCAACATGTTCCAAGGTATGAACATAGTGTATTCCGAGACTTGTTATCTTCGGCACTTGTTATGCATGATTTACCTCTACAATTTGTTGAATATGCTGGCATAAAAAGAGTGCATGAGTATTTACAACCTGAAGTACAAAGCATATCTAGGAATACTGCAAAAGCATATGTGTTAAAAAAATATAGTAGAGAAAAAAGTAGGATTAAAGATATGTTAAAGGAAGTTGAAGGTAAAATTTGTTTGACATCGGATTTATGGACTTCAATAACCACTAATAGCTACATGTCTCTCACTGCACATTATGTTGATAAAAATTGGAATTTGCAAAAAAGAGTTGTTGAACTTTAGCTACAATTTTTCAGCTAAAGAAACCCAATTATGTGGAGGTGACATCAAGCTAAAGTTCAATAACTTTTTTTGCAAATTCCAATTTTTATTAACATAATGTGTAGTGAGAGACATGTAGCCATCATTGATTATTGAAGTCTATAAATCCGATGTGAAACAAATTCTACTTTCAACTTCCTTTAACATATCTGTAATCCTACTTTTTTCTCTACTATATTTTTTCAATACATTCGCTTTTTCAGTATTCCTAGATATGCTTTGTAAATACTCGTGCACTCTTCTTATGCTAGCATATTCAACAAATTGTAGAGGTAAATCATAGGGGTGAGCAGAAAAGCCGGACCGAACCGGAATCGACGGGTTCGGTTCGATTTTATATATAATTCGGCCCAGTTTCAGTTTTAAAAAATAAAAATCCAAAAATTTCGGTCCGATTTCGGTATTGGCTCAAAAATCCCGGACCAGACCAGAATGTTTATTTTTCTTTTTAATCAAAACGACGTCGTTTTGCAATCTTTTAAAAAAATTAAAAAAATTTATCTTCATTCTCACTTCTCGACTCTCATTCATTCCCATTCAACTTCAATCAAAACAAAGATTCAAGTCCTCAATTCATTTTTTCCGACTTTGAAAAAAAAAATATCTTCATTCTCTTGATATTAGCTCGTCAACTTGGAGTCCCTTAATCTCAACGTTGCCGACCGCCTTTAATTGCACCAGCAGCAGCTCCCACTAGCCACGATTTTCATCTAAAATTTCTGGTAAGGTTTGTCAAATTTATTGTTAATGTTTGTAATTTTTATCCTAATCATATTTATTCTTTAAATTCTTATTTAATTAAGTTATTTTATGCTTAATCATTTTGTTTTTCTTAAAAAATCATGTGTTGTTTATTTTGTGATGATTGTTACAGTAGAACGAAAATAAATCATGATATTATGAGGCTATTTCTAGGCAAGAAAATTACCCAAAAACATTGATTATTTCAAATTCATTGTATGGAAAGAAATTAAATTTTTTATGTGAGAAAAAAAAATACTCTTAAACCTGTAAACCGGCAGACCCGAACCGGCCGACCCGAACCGGACCGATCGGTCTAATGCCGGTCCGGTATTATTTAACTATTCGGTCTAGTCCGGTGTTTAATATTAAAAATCCGAAAAAATCGATTCCGGTTCGATTTTACAAAAACTCGGACCGAACCGGACCGTGCCCAGCCCTAGTAAATCATGCATAACAAGTTTTGGAATACATTATGCTCATACCTTGGAACATGTTGAGAAACCATACCTTCACTATGAGCTAGGAGCATTTGATGAGGATGAAGTGGGCTTGACAAATTAGGACATTTGCTTATATGCTTAATCATGTCACTCGTTCCATAAATGCTGTCACATTGGTATGTTTTTCCAGATAACTTGCACTTGGATCTTAATTTTCTATCTTCATATGCATCAATTGGCAATTTGATAAACATGTTCCAAACTTTTTTTTTTCTCACATAAAAAATTTAATTTCTTTCCATACAATGAATTTAAAATGATCAATGTTTTTGGGCAATTTTCTTGCCTAGAAATAACCTCATAATATCATGATTTATTTTCGTTCTACTGTAACAATCATCACAAAACAAACAACACATGATTTTTTAAGAAAAACAAAATGATCTAGCATAAAATGAGTTAATTAAATAAGAATTTAAAGAATAAACATGATTAGGATAAAAATTACTAACATTAATAATAAATTTGACAAACCTTACCAGAAATTTTAGATGAAAATCGTGGCTAGTGGGGGCTGCTGCTGGTGCAATTAAAGGCGGCCGGCAACGTTGAGATTAAGAGACTCCAAGTTGACGAGCTAATATCGAGAAAATGAAGATATTTTTTCTTTTCAAAGTCGGAAAAAATGAATTGAGGACTTGAATCTTTGTTTTGATTGAAGTTGAATGGGAATGAATGAGAGTCGAGAAGTGAGAATGAAGATAAATTTTTTTAATTTTTTTAAAAGATTGCAAAACGACGTCGTTTTGATTAAAAAGAAAAATAAAAATTCCGGTCTGGTCCGGGATTTTTGAGCCAATACCAAAATCGGACCGAAATTTTTGGATTTTTATTTTTGAAAATCGAAACCGGGCCGAATTATATATAAAACCGAATCGAACCCGTCAATTTCGGTCCGATCTGGTTCGGTTCGGCTTTTCTGCCAACCCCTATGATTTACCTCTACAATTTGTTGAATATGCTGGCATAAAAAGAGTGCATGAGTATTTACAAAGCATATCTAAGAATACTGAAAAAGCGAATGTGTTGAAAAAATATAGTAGAGAAAAAAGTAGGACTAAAGATATGTTAAAGGAAGTTGAAAGTAGAATTTGTTTGACATCGGATTTATGGACTTCAATAACCACTGATGGCTACATGTCTCTCACTGCACATTACGTTAATAAAAATTGGAATTTGCAAAAAAAGTTGTTGAACTTTAGCTTGATATCACCTCCACATAATGGGGTTTCTTTGGCTGAAAAATTGTAGCTAAAGTTCAACAACTTTTTTTGCAAATTCCAATTTTTATCAACATAATGTGCAGTGAGAGACATATAGCTATTAATGGTTTTTTAAGTCCATAAATCCGATGTTAAACAAATTTTACCTTCAACTTTCTTTAACATATTTTTAATCCTACTTTTTTCTCTACTATATTTTTTCAACACATCCGCTTTTGCAGTATTTCTAGATATGCTTTGTACTTCAGGTTGTAAATACTCATGCACTCTTTTTATGCCAGCATATTCAACAAATTGTAGAGGTAAATCATGCATAACAAGTGCCGAAGATAACAAGTCTCGGAATACACTATGTTCATACCTTGGAACATGTTGAGAAACCATACCTTTACTATGAGCTAGGAGCATTTGATGAGGATCAAGTAGGCTTGACAAATTAGGACATTTGCTCATATGCTTAATCATGTCACCCGTCCCATAAGTGCTGTCACATTGGTATGTTTTTCCATATAGCTTGCACTTGAATCTTAATTTTCTATCTTCATATGCATCAATTGGCAATTTGATAAACATGTTCCAAACTTTAGATGTTACTTTCCTTTTGCGTTTTCCACCACTTCGCGATGAATCATCATTTATGCCACGATTTTCTTCAAACTCATTTAAATCTACTTCGTGTCCCCTTACAAAAGCTTCAATAGTAGGAATTGATGCTGAATTAGTCTCCACAGAATTTGAATGCATCTGTACGTAAAAATAACAAATAGTTAGTAATATTAACAAGTTTAAAGAATCAGAACATTTCGACAATCCTTGACTTCTAACTCTTAGGCTTTAAACAACTCAATAATAATTACTTAACTAATAATGCAAACAATGTGTACAGATTACAGATTACTAATTATTGTTTTACTCCATATTACTAATTAGACCAAATTAATAACTACAAGTTTATTGAATTAAAATTAATTGAATTTCAATTCATTCAATTCATTGGATTACAGTTAGATTGAATTTGAATTCCGTATGGTTGAACAACTTAATTAATTTACACATATACATGGAGTTCACACAGGAAAATGAATTTATAAATAACATAATTGATCAGACAAAAAGATTTTCTTGTGCTAGAAAAGTAATGAAATCTATTTGAATTATTTAAATAAAAATTGTTAGGCCGCTTTTATTTGTTAAACTTGACTCGATTTCCTATTATTATCCTTTGTTGGTATCAAAAATTCTTTTGATTTTATCCACATTTATTTGTTAGCTACCGACCTCCCATGATAGTGATAATAGCACTTGTGTTTAATTTAATATTTCATGTCTCGTTCTCCTACCTTATCTCTATCATATCCCATGCTTTTATTAATTTGAATTAATTAATAATAGGCTACATATTCGTATATAATAGTGTTCTTACTGCATATATACATTAAAATTCAATTTTTAAATTTTATTTACTATAAATCAATTAATTCGAGAAAAAATTAACAATTCCAACAATAAATAAACTCACCAGAGAGAAGAGATAAGGAGCGGCAAAGTGAACGGCATAACAAAGAGGAGACGACAAACTGTTTGGATGGTGGATGTTTAATGGCGTGGGCAGCAAATGGCTATTTAGATGGAACAAGCGGCGGCTGAAAACTGGAATTCTTAAACGGAATCTAGGTTTACAATTGTTTATATTTATATACATAGCTTATTAACATTAAGACCTTTAAAGATTTAGAAATTATCATTATTGTTAAAGACCATAACAATATATTATTTATATCCTCATATTACTAAATTTATTATTTAATTTAATTTATGATTCATTACATTAGGGACTTCTTTGTTATGAATAAATTTATATTATAAAAATTTGTTATTTATCATATAATAAAAGACTAATAAATTTATAATTAATAATTTTTATCTAAAATAAAATTATTATGGTACTTTAATAGAATAATTAATTATCATTAATTTTATATCAACTTTAATAAGTACAATGTAAAATTGATCACATTTCAGTATTTTATACTAAAATTAAATTTAAATATAAATTTAACAAAATAATAACGATTATAACATATTAAATAGTTATTAATTTTCATACTCTTATGAATGAAATAGTCATACTAATGTTATCAATTAATAAGTGTTATAAATTAAATTTGTAAGTTTTAGAAAAATAATATGCCAGTTAACTAGTAAATCATATCTATTATCATTTATCAATTCGCAAAGTATGAATTATTTACCAATTGACTCAAATTATGATAGATATGCAAATATTTAAATTTTATCATAATAAACTTAATCTATAATAAGGTTTTTATCATCAACTAATTAAGATTATGTCAACATTTTATCAAATTAAAGAGTATTAATATAATTTTTATTTCACTTTTTTCTTAAAAGTATTTGCCTCTAATTATAAATTAATAAAAAAGAGTAGCTATATTATACATATTAAGTAAAATTCCTTAACTCTTTATGTTGATACACTTTAGTTTGGAAATTAAATGATGCACTTTAGTTTTAAAATTAAATAAGCATTAGATAATTAAATTTGGAAAGTTTTGATAAAATTACATGCCACTATTGAATCATAAATAATAAAGGATAAATCATTTTGCGATAAACTCAAATTACAATAAATGTAGAAATATCCAAATTATGCTCGCTTAATTTATAATGATTTTTTGATGGTAAAAATTATATATACCAAATTAAGATTATATCACATATAAATTATTTGTTGTTAAATATTCAGTTGAAAAAATTTTAATTTTGTTGTATTTACCATTAATTTTTAATTTTTAGCATTAAGCTAAAAATAAATACATTTAAAAATATTAAGAATAATTTAACATTATAATATAAAAGGACATAAAATATTGTAATATAGAAAAATGAGTGCACTCATAATTTAAATAAAAAAGTAGTAGTAGCTTGATGGATAAGAAAGTCACATTGTGAACTTAAAGACTTGGGTTTGAATCTTAGTGTTAACAAATTTTTTTAAAATTAAGTAACATAACCGTGTCGTTAAACGGGTTGGCGGGTTGATACGACCCGGTTACCCGAATAATAATCGTGTTGTTAAAAATCTATGTGATATTTTATATATAAAGTGGTCTTCCACACACTTATAACAAAATTTTCATTATAGCCTACATTTGTAGACAATTTTTACATATAGTTACCTTCATAAACTTTGTTTCATAATTAACTAAGAAACACAAAAATTTGACAAAATTTTCCATGACAAAAAGAAAAAAAAGACTTAAAAACAAAACAATGTTGAACTGAAGCACTAAGCATTCCAAATGTTGAACACAAAATTTAAAAATTTTGAGTATAAACAATATGTGTTTGAATGGTAGTTTTGAGTATAAATAACATATATTTAAAATTGTAGTTTGAGTACATATAATATGTACCCGAAGCTATTGTTTCGAATAAAAACATGTATTCAAACTTATAATTTCTCAATTCAAAATAATATACTAGAAATAAAGTATTTGAAGTTTTTTTTGGGACAATTTTGTTTAATTTCGTATTTCTTGATTAATTATAAAAGCATTGACGAAGATGGTTATATATAAAAAGAAGCTACAAATATAGGCTATAATAGTAATTTCTCAAAGAAAAATCTATTAAAACATAACGTAATGGGTGACACGTGAAATCTTTGTATAGTCGGCAAGCAATCCACCGCCCCCTATGCTACAATCCATGCGCGCTTCCAGCCAAGTTTGAAAGGTTTAAACAGTAAATCTCGTGAAGACATTCTTTCAGTTTACTGTTTTCTTCTTACAGATTTTGTCCAAAGACTTTGAAGCACTATTGTTCGTCCAATTGCAGAACAACTGTCGAATCCCACATATGGGTTTGGTCTCAGGCCTTACATTTTCACTCTCTTTCTCACTTTTACTGACTTTGAGCTGCATTAATGGTGACAGAATTCCAACTACACTTGAAGCGCCGTTCAAGCCGGTTACTGTCCCTTTTAATAATACTTTGCGACCAAATGCCTCTGACTTGCCTTATTTTCAGAGCAATGTTGAAGGTTTTCAGCCTCAGCAAATCTCTGTCTCTCTTTCTGCTAACTATGATTCTGTTTGGATATCTTGGATCACAGGTCCCGTTCTTCCTTCATCCCTTGGTTATTTACTTTTCTTGATTGAGCTCAGTTTGAGGAGATGAGATAATGCTAGGAAAAACATGGCTCTTGAAGTTGTATTTTGCTTTTAGAAGCAAAGGCTCTGATTTTTTGAACAAATAAGCCATTAACCTGACAAATGAAATTGACCCAAATGTGTAAATGAAGTTATTCTGTAGATTTGGTATATTTGATGATACTGTAATTCCAGAGATGGGTTAAACATAAAACTAGTGGCATTGAATCAAGAATAATTGCATAGTAGAGTGAAGGTATTCTTTTGTTCAGTTTTCAAATTTCATTTTTGGGTTTGGGAGTATGTTACTTCCATCTTTTTTGGTCTGATAGTTGATGTTATCTGGATTTAATTTTCAGGGGAATTCCAAATTGGTTACAACATAACACCATTAGATCCTGAATCAGTACAAACCATTGTTGATTTCAGAGTCTTTAGATCATCATTGAGTTATCAGGCAGAGGGTTACTCCCTTGTTTACAACCAACTTTATCCTTCTGATGTTCTCCAGAACTATACTTCTGGTATTATACATCATGTTCTTCTCACAGGTATGATCAAATCTAAGTTGATATATTTCAGTCAAAAACAACATATTTTCTTGTAATGATAAAAAGATGTTTATTTCCCGGCTTCAGCTGTACTGATCATCCATGTTTGCATCCTTTGTCACCTTATTAGTGTTGCAAATAATCTGGGTTGTAAAACTATAAAGGTTTATTTGCTAACCACTGCCAGAAACTAATTTTACAAATGAAAATAAATAAATAAAATAGACCACATGTTTGATATTGTATTTGAAAACACAAAGCCTAGTCCCCAGAATTAGTAATGAAGTTAAAAGTAAACCTTTGTTACGTTAGTGTCAAACAGTTTCTTCCTATTCTTTTTTCTTATAAAATTGTTGTCAAAATATGGCAAAGAGAACGTTCTGAAATTTGGAAATGCAAAAGTTCAGTTTCATTCTGCCAGATGTTCCTAAGCCAAGTTTTCTTAGTAGTACTACTAAGATTTCTAGTCAATCCCCTGTCATGTTGAAAAGTGTATATATGCTTGAGTTAACAGGCTTGATGCAAGGGAATTCAGAATATATGATTCTCATGTTGGAAGCTCCATCTAATTATCTCTACCTGTGAATGTTGGCTCTGACATAGTAAACTGCTGTAGTCTTATGATTCTGATTTGTCCCTTCCAATTTTGAAACATCAGAAAACAGCTTGAGTTTTTTGCTACTTCTGTTTCTATCTTCCTTCACAAACTTTTACTTATTCCATCAACCTCGGAGATTTAGATAATCATGCATCCGTTACAGTGTTCACAGAGTTGAAGCAATATAAAGTCTCCTAACTTGTGTATTTATTGATCCTTCTACTGGGACTCACCTATGAGATTTTGATTTAATTTCACATTACGATCATTTTTTGCTGCAGGTTTGGAACCCAATACATTATATGAATATGAATGCGGGGATCCTTCTATATCAGCAATGAGTGAAAGCCACTATTTCAGGACTATGCCAGATTCTACTCCCAACAATTACCCTAGCAGAATAGCAGTGGTAGGAGACTTGGGGCTTAGTTACAACACAACTACAACAGTAGCTCACTTGTTGAGTAACCACCCTGATCTTCTTCTGTTGATTGGGGATCTGAGTTATGCAGACTTGTATCTTACAAATGGAACCGAATCCAATTGCTGCTCTTGCCAATCTCTGGAAACTCCCATACAGGAAACCTACCAGCCTCGTTGGGATTATTGGGGAAGGTCAAATTACAATTTTTCAAGAACTCAAAATTCTCTTTTAACTTTTCATTCCGCATAGGGCTCTATTAGAGAAAGATATAAAACTGCAACTTTTGACAAAAAGGTAGTTTGCTCTGTCTAAATGATGGGTAATGCAACTGATTTGATGCCAAAAATCAAGTTTTGATGAATCTTTTTTTAGAGTAGAGCTGCAAAGGAAAACTTCTGTTAATGAGGGAGTAAATGTACGAATTTCAACTTCAGACTTATTTAAGGCTAGAGTGAGAAGTGTTATGTGCATCCTGTACTTATTATGGCATGTTGTAAGTCATCAAAACTCATCTTGATAACCATCTGCCAATCTTTCTTACTTTTCCGAATTCCAGTGGTTGTGAAAGAGTATAAAAATGTGAAAACCAAATAATCTTGATTGTTATAAACTGGTTCTTTGAATTTTGTGCTAAGTTTCAGTTTAACCTCTTCGTTTCATTTTGGATTTGCTAATGGTTTTCTGAGTGAACATTGGAAGCAATAAAGCTCATAAACTTGTGTGGGATTACTATTAGCAGGTATATGCAGCCTCTAGCCTCTAATGTACCGACAATGGTGATAGAAGGGGATCATGAGATAGAGCAACAGGCTGAAAATCAGACATTTGTCGCTTACAGTTCCCGTTTTGCATTTCCATCCGAAGAAAGTGGATCATCATCCTCACTCTACTATTCTTTTAATGCAGGAGGGATACATTTTGTGATGCTTGGTGCTTACACTAACTATGACAAGTCATGTAAGTTTGTCAAGTCAACCTTCTTCTTTGTATGGTTCTATTTACCTTCCTCTTTATCATGTATACATGATTTGATTTATAGAACCAAATATTGCGGGTTATCACATGGTAAAATTCTCTTGTTTTTGTGTTGTAGCGGATCAATATGAGTGGCTGGAAAGTGACCTGGATGATGTTGACAGAGAAGTGACTCCATGGCTGGTAGCTGCCTGGCACCCTCCTTGGTACAGCACCTACTCGGCTCATTACAGAGAAGCAGAGTGTATGAGAGTGGAGATGGAGGACTTACTGTATCAATTTGGCGTTGACATAGTCTTCAATGGACATGTAAGAATACGTTTGAATTCATTTGCTGAATACACTCCTTTCCTCCACCTCCCCCCTTCTTTTTAACAGTTCTGCTACATTCTATTTTATTTCAGCTACCAAATTAAAGCTTTTTATATTCATCCACAACTTCTGACCTCTGTATGGTAAAATCTTGAATATATTATATGAAACTGTAACGAATTGAGTGATAGTACTCTGTTCTGTATGTTAAGCAAAAGACTAGTGTTTGAAGCATATCACATAAACTGATGAAGGTGTAATTTGTTCTTTTGGCAAACAATCAACAGGTTCATGCTTATGAGAGATCAAACAGAGTATACAACTATTCTTTGGATCCATGTGGACCGGTTTACATCACAGTTGGTGATGGAGGGAATCGACAAGGGCTGGATATTCTGCATGCTGATGAACCCGGAAATTGTCCAGAGCCATCTACCACGCCGGATAAATATATAGGTGGTTTCTGCACATTCAATTTTACATCAGGCCCTGCAACAGGAAACTTCTGCTGGAACCAGCAGCCTGAATATAGTGCGTATAGAGAAAGTAGCTTTGGCCACGGAATTCTAGAGGTACCTCTCTCTCAATTGCTCTCACTGCAGACCTTAAACCCTGAAAATTTTATCTTATTCTCTTCCACAGCTACTGTCTGGAAATGGGAACACCTAGAATTTGATTGTAAACTGTGTTGACATATGACTTGTAGGTGAAGAACGAGACCCATGCTTTATGGTCATGGTATCGTAATCAGGAATTCTACGAGAAGGCTGGGGATATAGTTTACATCGTTAGAGAACCAAATAGGTGCCCCGTTCAACCACAATGATCAAATGAAACTATTAAGTTTATGATCAAATGATCAAATCCTGCCAAATATAGGGATAGTGAATTGAAGATGAAATGATCAGAATGCTTTTACACCACTCTGATTGAGTTCAAAGGAGCCTTCCGCAATGGGATCATATAATTTCACTGGGGAAGCTCAGCAGCTTGTCTACCTGAAAAGGTAATATTTTTTTTCAGTTATTTTTCACTGCCACAGAAGTGAGGCACTTTGGTTACATGCTGTAGCATTTATTAACAAACATCACATATGCTAGTGATCTTGGTATTACTGACTTAAAAGAAACATTGTGATTTCATATTTGATTGATTGATTCTAAGCTTTTTGATTCTCATTACATCTTGGAGGTGCAAATAATTTCAAATTTTATGATGAATCAACTTTCTGTACAACAAGTATATCTAGGAGAATGAAGGACAAGTAGGTGCTTGCTTAGTTCATGCTTTATTGGTCACTGTGCTCTCAAACATTTTCAATACAATCTTTTCCCCCTTCCCCCCACTTAGTCTTTTATTATTATTTTCATTGTTGAACCTTTTATTAAATAAATGCAACTCCATTTCCATAATGGTATAGTGTTAAAAGTAGCTTTTGATGTGCCATTATTAATTCTTTTTCAGTATATTCAATTCTCTGAAGATCAAAGCCACTAGACTCTATGATTGCCTCCAACACCAGACCCTCAATTAATTATGCAATGAAAACATTAAATATCAAATGTTACCAAACATCTTTAAAAATTGTGTTAAAATTATGCGAAAATTAACAGTACTAATATGTTCCCAAAAAAAAAGATTAGATATAAATCGAAATTAGAAATTATCAACTTTGATTTCATGTTAATTGATCACTTGACCCAGAAGTCTAATAGAAGCTTACAAGAATTATATTAGACTATTGAATAGAATTAATTCATAATGCCTACAGGGTTAATTAATCCATAACAGAGGCTTAGCTAACCCATACTAATTTCTTTCCTTCAAAAACCAACCAATTTAAAAGCTTGCTACCAGTTCCTTTCACAGCATACATATAATAAGAATGATAAAACTAAACATCAAATGGCATTCCACAAACCTCGGTGGTCCTAAACAAAGAAGGCTTCGACCTCTTAACAAAACTGTATAAACCTCTCTTCTCTTCACACCATGGCAATGAAGTTCTGGCTAAATGTAGGGAAATATCGATGAGAGAAGAAGGCCGAAGGAGATGTGCATTAAGATTGATATGGCCGGAAGTTTTGAAGAAGCTTCGGAGTTGTCTGTTGTGGATATTGGAGGGGTCATTCCTGGAATCATTCCGTTACTACCACCATTATCAACAAGTGGTGTAGTAGATGAAGGTGTTGTTGGCATGTTAGGGTTGTTTGTAGTGGTCGTTGTTGGACTTGTGCCTTGTGTAGGTGTTCCTCCAGCAGTGCTGTAGCAAATTTGCATCATTCAAACTATCAGTCCTCATAAAAAAGCACATCACATGAAGAAAACAATGAATTGGATTTGAGTTTGAATTGAAACACGGAATATAGAATATTTAGGACCACACAAAGAATTCAAAAACAATGGTCCTAAGCTAAAATCGATGCTTGAGAGTGCCCACTTAATAAGCATGTTCTATACTTTTCTGAAATGAATTACTTGGTACAAGTTCTTGTAGATAGAAAATGAAATGAACAAGTAAAACTCCGATGGTAAATCAACAATTTGATTATACAAATTGATAGCAAGTTATCAACAAACCTATTACAAACCCACATATATGCACATACCCACATAATAATAAATTTCTTCTTTGGTTTGGTCAAATAGATGCAACCTAATCTTTTCCCTAAATGAAAAGGAATGGTGAAAGTATTTCCCTGAGGGAAAAAAAAAGCACTTATTTTTAGACAATTCTTTTCTTCAAGAGATACTAGACATCTCTGGGGAAAGTTTGAGCCAAGAATGAGTAAAGTGGTCGGCCAGTAGGCCCAACTGCAGAGATCTCTAGACTTTGACAAGACCATGTTTACCACCTACATTCAAAACCCCTACAGCTTACTTATGGTCTTGATTTAATTTAATTTTCCAGTGTTTGTAGACGAACAAGTAGTTAACACACGTTCAAATTAGTCCTATTCTGGCAATACCAATTCGGTTGACCTTCAAATAATTGCCCCAAGAAGCATCCCTAGTTCTATTTAAAAAAATTACTTGTAGGATATGTGCCCCACCACCTACAAAAACCTAACAAAATGAACCCATATCAATATGGGTACGAGGATTTTGTCACCTTGATTTCAAGTATAAACAAAGATTTCAAGTTTCACGATTCAGGTTTAACATTCTATATGGTGAAAAGTTGGACATTTGTATCAGTAGCATATCCTCATTCAGAAACATATAGTATCATTACTTCCTCTCCAGCATGTGTACCATAATTTTTCTTTTAATATTGTATGATTGCCGTATGGAGAGGCTACTGAGAATGTCCTAAACTTGAAAGATTTGACTATATGGGCAAAACTGGAACATGGTCAGACAATTAAGTGGTCTCTGTTCTGTTGTCCATTGAATCGGCCTGAGAGCCCTGATCACTGGAATCCAAAAGGAGTCATTTCTGTAGGGTCCTTGCCCTTGGATTAGGAGAACAATCAAGCGGTGGAAAATGAAGGATCAGTTTCATATGAAAACATGGCAGAATTTGCACTAGTACAGGCCAAATAAGGCACTCAAGACAAGACGTTGGAAAAGGAGAAGGACATTGTGATTTGTGAAATGAGACTGAGAACAACATAACTTCAAATGAACGGTCAGAGATTTAAGTTCCCATCAATAAACATGCAAAATGACACTTGTCATGCATCCACAACATCATGATTGGACACGACTTCACACAGTAAGCACAAGTTCCACTCTCTCTTGCCTGAATGCGTCACGGGTGTTAATAAAACTGAACTCAATGGAGCTCTAGACATGAAGATGGGAGATAGAATTGGAAAGTATACACTTCTCCCAAGATTTTCTCATACCCAGAAAAGGAAATAAGATTAAATATAAAAAAGAACTCCATTGACTTGAAGATGAAGAAACTATAGTAAGATTCATATAACAAGCATACCTCAGAGAAGATGGATACACGCAAGATCCATAGCCTACAAACCACAACACAAAGAATAAGCAGCAACCCACATTAAAATCAAGAAAAAGCAAAGCAAATATAAAAAAAGGTAGAGAGAAATTAGGAGAACAAACTGGGATCAGTTTTGGCAATAGTGGCAGTGCCGGAGAAGTCGCAGGAGCCAGGGGCCATGCCTTTTCTCTGAAAGTAACTATCGAAAGCATAAGAAGCATGAGCCTGCATGGTGTTAGGGAGATAGCAGAGGCCATCAGAGTGTATAGGTTGGCAGTCTGCTCCAGCCCCGCAAGCATAGTCAAGCGCAGTTTGAAGGGCCTGGTTGCTAGCATCACTTCTGGCAACACACCAGCTTGTTGCTTCAACTTGAACACTGGTTTTTGCAGCCATAATAACCATGTTCATGCAGAAAAAGAAGAAGATGAAGGATAAACATAAGAGATTTGAAAGTGCTGCCATGGACATGGAAGAAGAGAGAGAGCTTATAGTGATTTGGCTTTGCTTAGTAAAGCAAGAGAGAGAGAGAGAGAGAGAGAGAGAGAGAGAGAGAGAGAGAGAGAATGAAGGACATAAAGAAAGAAAGAATATGAGTTAGTGAGTGAGTGTGGAGGTTTCTCTTTTTGATTTTCCGCTTCTTTTTTTGCTCTGCTCTTTTTCTTTTCAAATTTGCTTTTATATTTTGATTTGAGGGTTTATCATTTACATCCTTCATTATATATTATTTTGTCATGTAAGATAAATTTGTCTATTTATGTTAAATAGATCCCTCACCCTCACCCCGAATGTAATAACAAAATTGCCTTGATTATTAGGAGAAAGTAACTTTATACATACATGATTTCTTATTATACAATCACAATTTTAGTCATTTATTAAGATTTATTTATACATAAAACACTACATGCTAAAAAAAGAAATTAACAAAATATTAAATAATTTAAGAAAATCAATAAAATAAAATAATATAAGAAAAGAACGACAGAACATAAGGACTTTGAGCTTCTTTAAAGATGATTATCTTCAAACGTCGAAAAGTGTATTTATAGTAAAAAAACAGTCAAAATTATTAACAAAAGTGATCGTATGAAAATTTTGATAGTCAAGTTAGGTAAATAAATAAATAGATTAAAAATAAGAGAGAAAAACAAAAAGAACAAAGTTTTGACTTAGAAGATGAAAGAATTTGAAGTTATGTATCTTTATTATCCTCACAAATTATAATTGGGTGAAGAGAGATTATTTTTTGGACCATTACATCTATGTGTCAATTCTAATTGACAAAAATTTCTACATCCTCAAGCGACTCTTAATATGATTTTGCTACATGTTATTTAATTAGAATTTAAAAAAATAATATTTTATTTTTAAAAACAAAAAATATTTTCACAATGTAACCAAACAATTTTCTAAATTTTTTAAGCATTTTACATATTATGTTAAAAATTTAAACTATAATTTATATTTGTATTTAATTTTTCCTAAAATAGAAATTTTAAATTTTTTATAATGAAATTTCATATCTTTATTTTATCGGTTTTAACGATATATAGTTAAATATTAAATATAGTCAAATCAAATACAAAAATGCATGTCAACTATATTAATAAGATTGAGGACCCTATTTAACAAAAATAAATAAACAAAATTCTTATTTAAGAAACAGTAAAAGTATAGGAACTTCAATGATAAACGGCCGCTTTGATTTGCCGCTGGATATTTTGTTTTGCTTTTGACAGTCCAGTTCACGGCTACCAATCTGATTCTATTGTGAAATTACGGTTATATCCCCGGTATTGGATTCTTCGTTATTCGTTTTATTCTTTGGTCCAGACTTGGTAAATGAATTGGATTCCACTGGACACAGTGAATCTTCGGCTCTACCCAACGTTAAGAATTTCCTTTTTCTTTTATTTTAAATTTAATTCACCTCTTGGAGATTGTGCTTCATTCTTCAGCATCGAAGGAAATATTCCTACTACTCTTTTAACTTTTTTATTTCCCCTTTTGTTGCAGGGTAATTTACTTGATTCACATATTAGAGTAGTAATTGTCTGATTGCTTGAATAGGTTTTGTGTCGTTTTCGGTAGGCTGTTATGCCTCTATATTTAAATTCAACTTTTACATGCTTTCTTAATTATAAAGAGTAAGACTCACCAATACTTGTAGTAAAAATTTCTAAATATAATTATGAGTTATTCTTATTTTAATTGAATTTTAAATTATATTTTAAAATTTTAATATGCTAAAAAGAACGATTGTTGAAACCTTTGCTTTATAATTCTACCATACTAACATTCTTATTCTTACTAAGTATATATATATAGGATAGGATCAAAGATTTTTTTTTATATATAAAATCTTACATCAAATATAAATTATTAGATCTAAATATATCGAACGGTTAAAATTGTATCTGACATGTGCATTAATTATGAATATATTAATTATACATTAATTATATAGTCAGATAAAATCTCAATCGTTAGATGTATTTAGATCTAACGGCCTATATTTGATGTAAGATTTTGTGTAAAAAAAAAGTTATTAATCCTATTATATATATATATATATATATATATATAATTTCAATATATAATTAATGCACGTGTCAGATGTAATCTCAACCGTTAGATGTGTCTGGATCCAACGGTTTATATTTGATATAAGAATTTGTGTAAAAAAGAGGGTCCTTAATCATACCTTTTATATATATATATAATTTCAAGATATTATAATAGATGCATATATAGTTTAACTCATAAATGGATCTATAAAAAGTTTTTATATTACTAAAAAATATGATAGGTGTATACATAATTTAACCTAAACAAGGATTTGTTTAGAGGTTTGATTAGGGGTGGCAATTCGGATAAACGAATCGAATTTGGGCCGATACGAATACGATTCGTTTAATATTCGTTTGACACGAATACAATTCGTTTATTATTCGTATCAACTCTTTTAAATCCGTATACGATCCGTTTATTTAGATACGATTCGTTTAGACACGATTATTCATTTAAAATCCTATTATTCGTTTAAAATACGATTCGTTTAAGATACGAATAAAATTCGTTTAATTTAATAATTATTATTGAGGTCCTTAAGATATTAAATATAGCATATTTTATCAAATATAATATATATTTAATAATTAGATGCTTATATTAAGAGTTGTTTATAATAAATAAATTTATATTACATATTTTTTAAATATTCTTAAAATATATTCGTTAAGGACACGATTATTCGTTTAGGACATGATTATTCGTTTATTCGTTTAAGACACGGTTATTCAATTATTCATTTAATTAATCGTGTCTTGAACGAATAATCGTGTCTTGCATGTTAAACACGGATACGACACGAATAATAATCGTGTCAACACGAATACGACACGATTATTATTCGTATCAAGATTTTAAATCCAAATCCGTTTAATGGCACCGAATTCGTATCGAATAATCGTGTCGTATCCCAAATTGCCACCCCTAGGTTTGATAGGCCTATTATATTTTATAATTTAAAATGTGTAAAAATAGATAATTTTTACTCTTTAAAATAAAGTTTAAGGATTATTATTTTTTTAGTGTTAATTGATTTAACTAGTAAAATATGGTAAAATGATATAAAAGATTTGATATTCAAATTTGGCTCGCACCGGATATGGGTAAGAATTAGTTATTTCTTTATATTCTTTATACATTATTGATAAAAAAAAAGAGATGGTATATCGATAATGACAAAATCTTTATATAAAATGTGACAAATTATAAAAAGAAATAACAAAATCTCTTTACATAGAATGTACAACTAGATCATGAAACAAATCAGGAAACAAATAATGTTCAATATTTTAAAATTACCATATATAAAAAGATGAAGTTTATTAAAATAAAAAAACAACTAGAAATTAGTTGGAATAAGAAATTATATTGACAGGTGGCATTAATTAAGAGGATTATCTTCTATATAAATACCATGCATATATGCCTAACTATGGCATATTATCATCAAGTTTTTTATTATTAACATTAATTTTCTCATTTCGAAGAAAAATATGGCTAAGATTTCACTTGCTCTCTTCCTCCTCCTTTCTTTGGTCTTTGCTATTCAGGCTTCAAATGTGAGTCTCTTTCTAATATTTTTAATTATTAAAAATATATAAATCAAATAATTTATATATATGTATATGTATACATTATTTTGTATGTATTTTAATATTAAAATTTTTAAATGCAGGCTGCTGCTAACAAGGGTGAGATATATCGTCCTGTAAGTGTTTACAATTGAGTTAGTTTTTATAATTGTTTAATTATATTTTATTTATTTATTTATTTTAGTAATAATAATAATAATAAATCAATATTTTATTTTTCTCAATCTACTGTTTCATCTTAATTAATATATAACTTCTATGATATGTATCCACAGACTGGTGGAGAGGGATCACTAAAACCTGAAGGTAAATAGAAAAATTTTCAAATTTTTTATTTAAATTTTTATTTGGGTTATTTTGTATCATTCAATATATTTTATTTTTTATTTTTAAAAAGCATATTTTTCAAACAATAATACATTTATTCATGGAAGTGCAGAGTGTCCGGCTGCATGTGCTTACCGTTGTTCAGCAACATCGCATAAAAACCCATGCTTAGAATTTTGCAACATGTGTTGTAAAAAATGTCTGTGTGTTCCTTCTGGTACATATGGACACAAAGAAGAATGTCCTTGCTACAACAATTGGAAGACCAAAGAAGGAGGCCCTAAATGTCCTTAATTTTATTATTCATAATAATAATATTATTATTATTATCATTATTGCCTATTATTCTTGAGAAAATAACCACAAAGAATGAAATTTAAAGTTTTGTTCCATCTATATATGTAATGCTTTATACTTAAGTGAAAAACAAAAAAAATTATAAATTCAATAATTATGTTGTTCATATTTGTTCAAATTTATGTTTAATGCAAATCTAGCTACATATATGTTTCACTAAAAAAATTTGATACTCAAATAAACATGTTAAATATAATTTCTTTTTCCTTTCGTGTAGATTAATCCAACGGTTTAAAAATAACAAAAGAATTTATATAACATGAAAATATACTTATGATAACCTAATATATATATATATATATATATATATATATATATATATATATATATATATATAAAGAGAGGGAGAGATCAGTAACACCATATTTTTACATAAATGTTTATATTTATTTTAAATCTTTTGAATTTATGTATTTTGTATAGTTGAGATTAAATTTGATATATATAATTAGTGCACCATAATTAATATATATGTCAGATTTATTCTTAATTATTGATATTTAATCTAATTTGTGTGTTAATTATAGTGCATTAACGATGTTATGTAAAGGGAGATTTTCTTGTATCAACAAAGTCAATAAAAAGTAAGATAAAATCATAACACATGCAAAACATTGTCCTATAATAGCAAAATCTCTATACATAGTATATTATAACTTTTGCAATATAAATTTAATTAGAAAATAAATTGTTCTTTATTGACATTTAATTAGTTACCATAAAAGAAGAATTTTATTAAAAATAACAACTAAAAATAGTTTGAAATAATAAATGAGAATACATTGAAATGTGTGTTCATTAGAAGGATCATATATTATATATATAAATATTAGTCTAAACTTTATTATTATTATTATTATTATTATTATTGTTTTCTCATATTCTTAAAAAGGAAGAAGAAAAATATGGCTAAGCTTTCATGGGTTCCCATTTCCCTCTTTGTCCTTCTTTCTTTGGTCTTTCTCATTGAAGCTTCAAGTGTAAGAATCTCTGTATATCTTCATTTTATTATTATTATCAATGCTTTTTTAAATTAAAATAATAATAATATAATAATATTTATTAAAATATCTTTTTAATTATTAAAATTTTGTTAATGCAGGTAATGGATGAAAATTACATAGGTGTTACCTATCATCCTGTAAGTTTTGGCAAAAGATATTTTTTTTATAATTACATATTTTATCTATTAATGTTCATAATTTCTATTTTTATTTATATATATAATTTTAATATAATAATATCTATAATTCAATAATTATTTGATACTTGCAGGCTGGCGGGGAGGGATCACTTCGTCCCGAACGTAAATAACATTTTTTATGGCATATCTAATTATGAATATCATTATTTGCCATTAAAGTTATTATTTAATTTATAATATTATGAGTGTTGTGGATGTATGTATATATATATATATATATATATATATATATATATATATATATATGCAGAGTGTTCGGGTGCGTGTTCTTACCGTTGTTCAGCAACATGGCGTAAAAAGGCATGCTTAAAATACTGCAATATTTGTTGTAAAAAATGCTTGTGTGTTCCTTCTGGTACTTATGGGCACAAAGAAGAATGTCCTTGCTACAACAATTGGAAGACCAAGAGAGGAGCCCCTAAATGCCCTTGATTGCTTCTTCTTTATCTTAATTAACTTTGTCCCCCTTCTTCAAACTATTAACTTTTTCTTCGTCAACATTATCTTTTATATATCATACCATGTTTAATTATAACTTGAAATAAAAATATAATTTATTTAATTATATAATTAATCGACTGTTGGAAATGTATAAATCCAACGATTTCAAATAAATATAAACATATGTGTAAAAATATAGAACTCTCGATCCTTCTCCCTCGAAGATAGTTCAGGCGGTCTAGCGTATACTTGATGCTCCCACACCATTCCGAGTTTGAGTAACAGTAAAGGATAAGGGTTTGGTGTTTCGTGAGTAGCATTTCTCATTGTCATCCAAAACCTTTAATGTGTGTGTGAAAATTTAAATTTAGAAACGTTAGTGCAAAACGACAATTATTTGCATAAAGTGATATCATTTTTGTATTAAGTCTCCGGAGACTTCTTTAGTTTTGTATTTTAAATGATGTAGACATTAAGAGAAGAAAAATGACTCTATACATGTATTTTAACGTTTTTTTTTATGTTACCAATGATACCAATTCAATGAAAGTCACATATACCTTTCTTGTCACAGTACTTTCGATTAATTTACTCTTATTTTGTTAATAAAAAAGAATAAAAAATCTAAAATAACCTTATTTTGGAACTTGTCACATTGTAATTCTTCATCTTTTAAATGCTAATTTTTTATGCCTTGTAAATAACAATTATACTTTTTTTTATGCAATTTAAACAAATAATTAATTTCAACAGGTGGTTGCACTCTCAATAAATTCTAAGTGAATCTGTTAGAAAAGATGACTAATTATTTTAAGTCAATATATAAAAGTTAACCAAATACAAGGTATTTGTGGGTTCTTTGACAAATTTTCTTTCTATCATATTTATGCTAAAATATTTAAGAAAAATTATGTAAAGACTTGAATGAAAAAAAAAAGAATAAGCAAAATATAAGGAATTATATGTAATTTTCTCCCCTTTAAAAAATATCTTCGTCTAAC
Source organism: Melia azedarach (assembly GCA_028052125.1). Lineage (NCBI taxonomy): Eukaryota > Viridiplantae > Streptophyta > Magnoliopsida > Sapindales > Meliaceae > Melia > Melia azedarach. Next base: position 6,555,093 of record CM051396.1, on the reverse strand, counting down.
TAGTTGTTAGAAACAATTATTAAAAATAAGATGGTGTTTTAAAATTATTAGCTTAAATTTAAATATACAAGACTTTTAATCAATATTATAAATGTCAATAATATAAAGTGTTGTTAATATTTTACACACCAATCTCAAATTTATAATTTGCAAACTAGAGAGAGAAAATCGGAGGAGAAAGAAATGAGAGTCTTCTTTTCATTATACATATTAAGCTTTCACAAATACCTCTATTTATAGAGTCAAGAGGGGGTATAACTAATATTTTGTAAGAGAAATGAATACATACCTCCTCTAAAATTTGAGAAACTTACACTTAAATGGAAGGCTTAAAAAAATTTATACTTATCTCTCCTAGACTGTTAGTTAACCGTTAGAAGACCGTTAGGATTAAGAGTATTTTTAGACATTATTATTTTTAACTTATTATATAATTAATTCTCATAAAATATTACATTATTGTTTATATAATAATACTATTTTACATAACATGAATTAGTCTTATTTTTTATAATTTTAAAAAAATTCTGAATTTAGAATTGATATTTAGAATCATTGTAAAACAAATATGGTATATCTATGTACTTATTTAATTAAATTATATTTTATATTATTTTTTGTTAACTGGATACATATACACATAAAATAAGTATAATTTTAAAATTGTTATTAACTTAAAAAAATTTATGATTGTGATAAATAATAATATTAAACATATAAATTCTAAATTAATGTAATAGTATTATTTTGTTTACATATATCTTATATGATTTTTCATATAATTTATTTTAAAATTCCACCCTTATAACTTGAAATCTTGAATGATTAATGAATAATAATACAATATTTTGTAAGAATTAATTATCTAGCAAGTTAAAAAAAGATTAAATTGATAAAATATTTAAAATACCCTTAATCCTAACAGTCAACTAACGGTCCAGGGGACGTAAATGTGAATTTTTTCAAACCTTTTATCTAAGTGTAGGTTTCTCAAACCTTAGGGGAGGTATGTGTTAATTCTTCTATTTTGTAATAATATAAGATAGTGGTGGAATCCATCCTGACAATAATAAATAGATCCATTATAATAAATGGTAGAATCTATTATTACCCCCGGCCCCCCCCCTCCCCCCTTTTAATTTCACCATTTTCATAACATTCATTTTTAGATTTCATCACTTTTAGTTGTATTTTACTAAAGTTAAGGAAAATTTCTATAGAATAAAAAATTTAACGCGAAAATATAGCTTATATATAAAAGTGATGTTGGACGTATTTAATATTACCTCGTTAAAAACCTTGCCAGTAAAAATCCAGTAGGATAAAACCTGGTTGAAAGAAAAAAGAGTATACCCCACATATGTCCAAAATAGTTGTAGAAATCCTTCATTTAGAATTCCCCCCCTCCCTCATAAGATGTTATCTTTTAGAGATACTCCCCTGATGAAGATCTCCTCCTTAACACAACTTGTGTCAATAAGATAACTTATGAAGTTGATGCATGCTAATATTATATACTAGTTTTTCAAAAATCGACGTAGGTAATGTTTTAGTGAGGAGATTAGCAAAAAATTTATTGGAGCGTATCTAGTTGACGCCAATCTGGTTGCTCTACTAAAGCTCGTGAGTATAGAAAATTTTTGGTGATATATGCTTCATTTTGTCCCCTTTGATATATCTTCCTCTAACTTATGCAATGCAAGCAGTATTATCTTCATATATTATAGTTAAAGTATCTGTAGTAGAAGATAGATTACATGTACTTTGAACATGATGGATGACAGACCATAACCGTGTACATTCTCTGCTTACTTCATATAATGTCAGAATTTTAGAATTATTAGAGGAGGTGGCAACAAGAGTCTACTTCGTGGATCGCCAAGAGATTGTTGTACCATTATATGTAAAGATATAACTAGTTTGTGATCAAGCTTTATGAGGATTAGAAAGATAACTGATATCTGTATAACCAACAAACCTTGGATTTTTCCTTGGTACATTGGAATAAAACAACTCCAAATCTATTGTTCTACGATGGTAATGAAAAATATATTTGATGTTATTCCAATGTTGGAGAGTAGGTGCAGAATTAAATCTAGTAAGCAAATTGATAAAGAATGTTATATCCAATTTAGTACATTGTGTCAGATACAATAATGCCCTGATTGCATTGAGATATAATACTTTTGGACTAAGTATCTCTTCATCTTCTTTTGGGTGAAATATATATTTCTTAGGATTGAGAGACCGAACAATCATGAAAGTACTTAATGAATGAGCTTTATCCATATTGGAACGTTTTAGAATCTTCTCAACATAAGCAGATTGATGGATAAAAATTTTATTAGACTTGTGCTCGATCTGTAGGCCAAGACAATTGCTTGTTTTTCCTATATCTTTTATCTGAAATTCTTTTTTCAGGTATTCAGTAGTTTTTAGGAGCTTTTCAAGAGTTCTAATTAGATTCATATTATCGACATAAATTGCTATAATGGCAAATTCTGACTTTGTTTTCTTTATAAATATGCATGAGCATATAATGGAGTTCAAATTCATTCAATAATATGCTAAAAAAGTACAATCACTCAGCTACATATGCAACAAAATCACATTTCCATTCAACTATGTTTTTTAAAATTCAGATACTTTTGTAATTACAATTCCTTAACTAATCATACTTCTCCTTCCATGAATACACAAGAAAGAAAACCCAAGAAAGAGCCAATTTAATATCTCTTACAACTTGCCTAGGCTAATCAAGAACAAGATTATGGAGTTCTATTTCAAAGTAAACTCTCCAAAAAAATAACTGAGACATGAAGAATAGCACATCCATTGGCAAAGAAGCTCTGAAATTCTCTATTCTTAACAAATTAATTCAACCATAAATAAAAGGAATCTAATTGAAAGAGAAGCAACCCAGAAAATGATTCAGAGTTTTGGATCAAGAGTTGATCATGAGGTATTGAACCTTGAAGCTTACTAGCAATCTCAATACCACAACTAAATACAGAAATCTCGTGTAAAACTTCATCAAACTTCCATACGTAAAGCTATAATTGAATGTAGAAGATATATAAACTTCCACACATAGAGCTATACTTGTGGTTAGCTACATCGATTTTTTTAATGAAGTTATAGTTTAGGCTATAAATTACGTAAAAAATTATATATATTAACTTATATATTGAAAAAGTGTATTTTTATTTTATAATGATAAATTACAGTAATTGTGGATTTTTGAAGAGAATTTTAATCAAATTTTGTTGCATACACATATTCTAAAACAATAATGTTAGAGTTGCAAACTATTATAGAAATTTTATCTATACAAACTAATATGACAAAATTATATATTGTTATATATTTCATATTTTTTTTAATTTTGTGAAACTTTCTTTTATTTCTTTCAAAATATTTGACACGTGAGAATAATATAATACTATTAATATAATACCATCACGTTAATTTTTGTTAATAAATTTTTTTTAGGAGTTTGTATTTATAGCACCGGTTATTTTGAAATAATATTGTGAGTTAAAACTTAATTTAAACGAATTTAGAGAAGTAAAGAAAAATGATTGGTTTATTAGCCAATTAATCTCAATAATTAGAATGATAATAAAAAGCACTATAAAATCATATTAGTTTATTAAATTAAGTCAATAAAAGTTAATAAATCATAACAAAACCTATAAATAGAATATATATATGTGTGTGTATGTATATATGTATGTAACATTGTCTTTGATAGCAAAATCTCTATACATAGTTTCTTGTTAGCATTTGCAATAGAAATTTAATTAGAAAATAAATTGTTCTTAGATAGTATTAATTAATTACCCTAAAAGAAGAATTATATTAAAAATAAATAATTCGAAATAATAAATAGAACACATTAAAACGTGGCATCCATTGACAGGTCATAACAAAATCTATACAAAAAATACAATACATAAGACATTATTTTTTGAAAACAAAATCTCTATACATAGTATATACAATAAGTAAATTTGACAATTTACCATGAAAATTTAATAAAAAAATAAATTGTTCTTCATTAACATTTAATTACTTACTATATAATAAGAATTATATTAAAAATAACAACTAAAAATGATTTGAAATAATAAATGAGAACACATTGAAACGTGGTGTTCATTAAAAGGATCATATATTATATAAATATTGTTCTTAATTTTGTTGTTGTTATTATTATTATTATTATTATTATTATTATTTTCTCATTTTTTTTAAAAAAAACGAAAAATATGGCTAAGCTTTCATGTTCCCTCTTTATCCTCTTTTCTTTGGTCTTTTTCATTGAAGCTTCAAGTGTAAGAATCTCTATATATCTTTTTTCTTTATTACTATTTTTTTAAAATTAAAATAATAATAAAAATAATATTAATTAAAATATCTCTTATAATTATTAAAATTTTGTTAATGTAGGTAATGAATGAAAATTCCAAAAGTGTTACCTATCACCCTGTAAGTTTGACAAAAAGATCTTCTTGTAATTGCAGATTTTTTTTTATTTATTCATTTTCATAATTTTTATTCTTTTTTTATGTATATAAAATAACATCTATAATTCAATAATTATTTGTCTAAATATATTAACATAATAAATAATAATATTATTTTTTAACATATAAATAATATAAAATTTAATAATATGAAATTTATATTTATTTATACTTTAATTAATTTATATTTTAATATGTAATTAATGTCGAATTGTTAATATACTATAAAATAAATAAATTTATATTTTAAAATATTTATTAATATATTATAAAATATTATCATTAAATAGGAATTTTGATAGATATTTTTAAAATTATTAGAATTATTAGTCTAATAGACCAAACGTTAGGGATCTCTAAGCTCTTTTCCCTTTATAATATTATGATATAATTGTATTTATTTTATTTTTTTGATAAAAAAGAGCATTAATTGAAATTAATTTATGAATAATGTGAATAAATAAATGCAGAGTGTGCAGATGCATGTGCCTATCGTTGCTCGGAAACATCGCATAAAAAGCCATGTTTATTTTTCTGCAACATGTGTTGCAAAAAATGCTTGTGTGTTCCTTCTGGTACTGATGGCCATAAAGATGAATGTCCTTGCTACAACAATTGGAAGACTAAAGAAGGAGGCCCTAAATGTCCTTAATATTATTATTATTATTGCCTATTATTCTTGAGAAAATAGTTATAAGAAGAAAATTTAAAGTTTTAATTTGTTCCAGCTATGTAATGCTTATTCTTAGGTGAAATAAATTAATTATAAATTCAATAATTATGGTGTTCGTATTTGTTCTAATTTAAGTTTAATGCAAATTTATATATATATATATGTTTAATTAAAAAAAATACTTAATTTTAATATGTGTAATTAATATTTAATTAATGTATTATATTTAATAAACATGTTCAATGTAAGGGAAAAGGACTGCACGATAAGTTCTAAAGGTTTCAAAAAGGTAATGATAAGTTCTAAAAGTTTCAAAAAGATATTGATAAGTTTTAGTCTGTTAAATTTGATGAAAATTTTGACGGTGAATAATGTTATTACATTTTTATCTCTAAAATCATATTTTTTGACCGTTGTTGACCACCGGTGACCACAACTTTCGATTACCATTTGTTTCATCATATATATAGTTAGAATCCTTATCAAATGCTCTACACAATGTTACTATTATTATCTCCGTTTGAGTAGCTATGAGCCGTAGATCTGAAGTTAAACAAAGATAATAATAGTATTATTATGTAGAGCGTTCGACAAGAATTTTAACCATATATATGGTGAAATAAATAGTGATTGGTGATTGTGGTCAACAGTGGTCAACGACAGTAAAAAAATATGATTTTAAAGATAAAAACGTAATAGTATTGTTCACCATCAAAATTTCTGTCAAACTTAACGAATTAGAACTTATTAGTATTTTTTTAAAATTTTTAGGACTTATTAGTATGTTATACCAAACTTTAAGGACTTAGCAGTCATTTTCCCTAAATGTAATTTTAGTCATCCGCGGATGTAGATTAATTTAATGGTTTAAAAGTAATAGAAAAATATGTATAACAAGAAAAAGTGTTTATGTAACAATATATGTATATGTACAGCAAAAAAATGTATACAAAGAAAATAAGAAGCTAGCACCTATTTGGAATTTTAATAATGAGAAAGTTTTAATTTAAATAAATAATATTTTATTTTTATTATTTTTTAAAATAAAATAAAATATTTTAAGTTTAATATTTCTATCTTTAATGTATTAGAAATATTGTAAGGCGTACGAGGATTGAATTGTTAATAATAAAACAATATATTTATTTTATTATTTTAATTAAATTTAAGGATTCAAATGATAATATTTTAATAGAAGAAAAAGATATTTTCTTCTTACAACGTAGCATCTCTCGCACACCTTAAATTATTAGCCAACTCATCCGACTCCGCGTTTGAAACAGCTGGCTTCCACGTAGCGGTTGGTAAGTTTTTTATTTTGTGCAACAGATAATAATATTTGTGTCCCTACATTTAAAGAAATAACAAATTAGAATATATTTTGCTAAGGTTTACAATTTACTACCTATCTTAGTGTTTTAGGCTTTTAGCGTCTTTTTGTTTTCCCACCCTGTTTTTCACGAGTACCAGAGATTGAAACATTAAAATTAAAAAAAAAATCATAATATGATTTGTTATTGTTTCAATATTAAAGATAAATGTTATTATCTAGTTAATAAATTATTAATTTTTATTCTAATTTTTCATAATAATTTTCGAATCACAATTATTTACCATTTCTTACTGATTAATATTTTCATTAGAAAAGAAGAGTTTTAAATTTATATCATCTCGATGTTAAACAACGATGTTAAACAAGTGTTAAGTTTAACTAGTTCTTCATTTATTTATCCTTCAAAACTTCTAAAATTACAAAATTGCGTTAAAATAAAAAAATTTACTTAATTATACAAATAATAACATAGAAAATCATAAATACCCCTTAAGTCTAAACAAGTCTTAAGAGATAACTAGTTTTTTGTTCATATTTATTCATCAAAATTTTAATAATTATACTATTTGTAAAAATAAAAAGAATTATATAATTATATTAATAATAACATATAAAATCATAAATACCCTTATATTTTGCATCGATAAACCCTCCCTTAATCAATATTTTTTATTCATGGTAATAATTCTTTTTCAAATTCTTTTATTTTAAATTTTCACAATAAACACATAATAAATAATAATAATAATTTTATCAACGAAAACGTTTTGAAAATAGAGCACATGCTCGTAGTAGTAACATGATTATATATTTTATTCAATTTGAAGGGTATTTAAGTAACTTTAAGTCTGATTTGGAATAGTTTTATAAAAATCTTAAACCTCTGGCTATTCGAATAATTTAGATTCTCTAGGTATACATTTCATGCAAATCCTCCCAGCGAACCTCGAGGCAGTAGATATATATATATATATATATGTACAGATTCCTGATTCGTAATAATTGACTTCTGTAGCTGAACGCGGTGGTTCCTCTGAAATCTCAGATTCTCCTCTTCTCTTCCGAAGACGAAACATGACTCATATCCTTTTCTACGATTTCAATTGCTTTCGAATTTTCGAATCTGTTTGTTCTACTTGCGTTTAATTGTGATTAGCTTTCCTTAATTTCATTGGTTTTGATTTGATCTGATTTGATGAATCTCACGCGGAAACCAGAGAGAGCGCGATCGTGAGAGAGCTCAGGCTCGCGGCGGCGCCAAGGGAAAGAACAAAGACGACGGCTTGACTCCTGAACAGCGCCGAGAAAGGTTTTATTCTTAATTATAATAGTGTTTGTATTAAGTTTTTATACATGCTTCATTACGATGTCGTTTCGGTTGAGTTTGACCTTTTTCAATTTCTTAGAGATGCAAAGGCTCTGCAAGAGAAGGCGGCCAAGAAGGCGGGGCAGGGGGCGACTGGTGGAGACTCTGCCGCAGGTAAAGGGAATAATAAGAAATAAACTTGAAGAATGATTCAATTGAGATTTCGTGGTTTGTCTTTTCAAGTTTTTGTTCGGTGTTAATAAACAAATTGACGTGATTGTATAATATTTCGTATTTGGTTGTATTGTTAATATTGTTATTCTCATTGGTGTTTGAATAAGAGAAGTTGTTGTTTAATTAATACCGTTATGCTTCCTTTTGATTTTATTACTCATGAATTTATTGTTTATGTTTGTTGTCTGAGTTAATTAAATGTGAATTACTTGTATCTTGCTCAGTTATTTTGTTTTCTTTCTGATTCATGGATCAATTGATATATAGATTGATGATAGATTGTGTTTGTTGTTATCGAACTTCCCATTTTTTAGATGTTACAAGGTTTCAGATATGAGTTATATCCGAGCTCGCATATGATTAGCCATTTAGTATCTTGCATAGGTGGACATAGATATGTGCTTAACTAAAGTTAAGTTTACAGTATTTTATGCACTCCTTGGTGCACTTCTACCTGCTAAGTAATTAGGTATTTAGGGTAATGACACTGATAATGTTGCTGAACTTTTATTGGTGTGAGGAACTTAGTTGATTAGGTGAGGAGAACAAGCCAGTCACAAACACTTATATGTAACTGGATTGGATGACCATAGTCATCTCCAGCATTAGACTGCTTTTCTATATTTGTGCAATGATAGTGATTTGTGTGCATACATTTAGCAGTTGTGACAAATAGTGTTTCTTGTGAACAGTTCTTTGCCCATCCTTATAGTTAGTATATGATATGTTACCATCTAATATTTGTAAGCATTGATCATTGGTTCTCAAATGCATTTGGCGCAATCTTGGCAAATACCATACAGTAGATTTTGAGAAAATTATAAATATTGTAGCTAAAGGCCTTAATCTTAGACCATAATGAAGCCAATGTCTCATCTGACATCACACTTGTCATAGCTAGTCATTTATTTTGCAATAAATAGTTTGATATAGAATGAGCTAGGCTAGTTTTACTATTATTTTTATTGTCTTCATTTTAGTTGAAATGGGCTTTAGTTTTTTAATTAGAGTTGTGTTGGGTTTCTTATTTTGACTGTTTTGATTTTCATTGTTATTATTAAGGTAGGTAAACTAAAGGTAGGTTTCTTTATTTTAGTTGTCATTATTGTTAGGAGATATTTTCTATTCCTTGTTGGAAATAGATCTCTTTTCTTGTTCTTTAGGTTTGTGCCCACTACAAATATGATCTTAATTTTAGTTTTAAAGATAGATGTTGAGATTCTTGAAAAAAAACATTGCTACATTTCCTTTATTTCTTTAGTTGTTTCTATCATTTCTTCTAATTTTTCTCCCCTTTTAATCTACTTTTGGCTTATTTTTATTTTTCCTGTTTGATGCTACATTATTTTGCTGACAGATTATTGAATTAGGTTGAAAGGGGAGAAACAACTAGAAGGGGAAAGTATAGCAAGGCTTATTCAACCATCTCCAAGTCTATTGTTAAAATTAAAACTAAAATTATATTTATATCGGCCACAAATGTAAACAAAGGAGAAAAGAAATTTATTTTTAATGAAGAATAGAACTCCTATTCTAGAAAAACAATGAAAATTAAAAGAAAGAAACAACTTCCAATAAGAAATAGATTTTCTATTAAAACAATAACAATGAATATCAAAACAACCAAAATAACGATTCTAGTGAGAAACTGAAGCCTAATTCAACCACACTAATAAAGACAATAAAAATAAGGATAAAACCTAATTCTACATTATAGTTATTATTTGTTCTTTGACCTGAGAGGGGTTTATTGGGATTGTTTGAGCAACTCAGGTAATCACTGATTGTTGGCCAATTGATTTTGAATTAGAGTGCAGATTTTTAGAAAACTTTCAATTGATTAAAATTATTAAAATATTACTAAATTTGGTTTTTATACAACTATTACTATTTGTATTGTTAATTTTATTTAATTTCTAAATATTTTAATTAATTAATTATGCCTTTATGTTGGCCCGTTTATTCTATTGGGTTGAAGTAGTACTTCATGTCCTACTCCTGCTGTGCTATATATTGGCATGACATTGAAGCTCATAGGAAGGGAAAGGCATATTATCAGCCTCATTTCATCGCAATTTTGTTATATGTGCTTGCTAATGCATGTTTGAAGCACAGTGCACTGATAGACTTGTTAGCCATGACTAGACACGATGAATATGGGATAGGCAATACCAAAATGATTAGAAAACCTTCCAAAGTTTTGTGCTCTCTCTCTTATGGAGCTGGAATCTCCATCATTTAGCTGCATACCCTGTTACATTATATTTTGGGCAAACATCAAAGTTCAAAAGCTAGACCTTTTTTTTTTCTATAGCTTCAATGAGAAAACCTTTTATGAATGTTGATAAAAAAATAATTAGGATAGCTGCTGGTGCTTCTTCTAGAAATCTCGAAACTCGGGTTTCTTTGCTTAATAATGCCAGAGACGAGAGCCATATAATATGGGAAAAAGATAGATGGAAGGTGTGCTTGTTATGAGATGTTGTTAGTTGATGGATAGTAGTAGTATTAGTAGTAAGGGTTTTTCCTGTGAGAAGAAATCAGAGAGATCTTGTTGAGAAATTTGGTTTTAGGAATCTTAACCTGCCAGAAGCATAGTTATGACATTTCTTGATTAGTACTGAAATGCATTAAAATCTCTAAACCTAAACTACTTGCTCCTTCAAACTGCTATTCATTAAGATTATGTCAAAATTAAATTTTTGTAGAATTCATGAATCAGGACATACATACATTATAATGTAGTCTGCTGTTGACCGAAGATAGGTATATTAATTAATTAATTAGGTCAAATATCCTTGGAAGTTAATTACAACCACTAATCAAGCATGTTTTTTTAAAATATTTTTAGAAATAGTCACTGTTATAGAAAATGAGTAAGCACGCATGATACGAAGATTTGATTTCTTGTCTTCTAAGTTCACCAATAAGCCTGCTTGTTACGAATGATTTTTTTAACAGAGTAAAATGAAAGTGATAAATACAGTATTACCTCTTCGTTACATTGTAGAGGAATTCCCTTTTTCCTCCGTCGTTTCAGTGTTACTAAAAGCTTCTTGCTTTTATACATCTTCCCATATTACTTCAAAAAAATAAAATAAAATTAGATATAACTATTTCAATTTATTATTATTATGATGATGATTATTATTATTATTATTATTATTATTATTATTATATGATGCTGTTTATCAGACTTTCTACTTATGCAGGTTGATTTTTATATATCATTTTAATCTAGTTAGTTTTGTATTCTTGTATAGGTTATAAATATTTTTTTATTTTTTATTTAACAAAAGAAGAAATTATCAATTGAAAATGACATGTTTTACACATGTAAAGTTTAGATTTACAGAAATTCATAAATATAACTGATCTACCTCTTCTTTTCTTAATTTTAGTTTTATATATATTCCTTATTGCTTGTTGTTTTGAAATTGCCGTGCCATCCACGCCGCTTACCTATCACGTTATGCTTAATACGCAAAGCACTGGCATCCTTCTTCCCTATCAATCTGCCCCTTCATTCTATTCCGTTCCCTGTATTATAACTACAAATTTTCTTTCTTTTCACCCTCTAATTTCAATATAGGAGAATTAACATATACTTCCCTTGAAGTTTGAGAAACCTACACTTAGATGGAAGGTTTGAAGAAATCTACACTTACCTCCCTTGGACCGTTAGTTGACCATTAGTTGACTGTTAGGATTAAGGGTATTTAAGATATTTTATCAATTTAATTATTTTGCAACTTACTAGATAATTAGTTCCTACAAAATATTGTATTATTGTTTATTAATTATTCAAGATTTCAAGTTAGAAGGATGAAATTTTAAAATAAAATATATATAAACAAAATAATACTATTATATTAATTTATAAATAGAATTTACATGTTTAATATTATTATTTATCACAATCATAAATTTTTTTAAGTTAATAACAATTTTAAAATTATACTTATTTCATGTATATGTGCACTAAGTTAACAAAAAATAATATAAAATATAATTTAATTAAATGAGTACATGGATATATTATATTTATTTTACAAAAATTTTAAATATTAATTCTAAATTTAAATTTTTTTTTTTAAATTATAGAAAATAAGACTAATTCATATTATGTAAAATGGTATTATTATATGAACAATAATACAATATTTTATGGAAATTAATTATGTAATAAGTTAAAAATAATAATGTCCAAAAATACCCTTAATTCTAACGGTTTTCTAACGGTCAACTAATGGTCTAGGGGAGGTAAGTGTGGATTTTTTTAAACCTTACATTTAAGTGTAGGTTTCTCAAACCTCAGGAGAGGTATGTGTTAATTCCCCTTTCAATATATATGCCACGAATCGGAATCTCATTTTTTTACCGATGTGTTTATATCATTTGCATATTATTGGTTTTATGCACTTTTAATAAATGAAATTGAATTTAATATATGTAATTAGTGCATAATTAATGTATTATAATTAATATGTATCGAATTCAATTTTAACAGTTAAAAGTTTACAAATTAAATGTCTACAAATAAATATAAATATATGCATAAAAGTATGAGATTTTTAATCTGTCATATATATCAAGAAACAAATTAAATTAGACAAAAAAAATTGAAAGAATTATATAATAATTTTATGTTATACTTATGCGATAAATTTGAAGAATTATATTGTATAAATTCAGGTTTGAGGGACTTGATTTTTCAAAAATTTCTAGTATAGTATTTATTTATTTTATCTAATTTTTTAAAAATTTATATATAATTTGACCGTAAATTTTATAAAATTATTAATTTATCTCTTAATTTATTAATTATATATATTTGAAATATTAACTAACTAATTTTATTTTTTAAGCATTTTGGTCTCTTAATCATCCATTTTTAGTTTTTGTCTTTATATATAAGGGGTTTTAACACATACCTCCCCTGAGGTTTTAGATTCTAACACTTAAAGAGAATGTTTGGCTTAATGTACACATACCTCCCCTACAGATTTCTACTTCCATCCATAATTGCAAAAAGGACCCATTTACCCTTCATTTACCATTTTTGAAATAAAGATAAAAATTTAAGCTTGAGATATGTTAATATTTCACTCAGATTATTTATTAATGCGAGTCTACAATACTTTTTTTTTTTAAATTCTCCAACCAAAAGCTTAGAGTAGTAAAATTAAATAATTAATAAGAATGGATAAGAAAAAAGAAGGCTAAAAAAGAGCTAACAATCATAATGTATATAAGGTAGAAACAAAAAATGGAAAAACTTCTTTTAGCCTTCTTTTTTCTTATCCATTCTTATTAATTATTTAATTTTACTACTTTAGGCTTTTGGTTGGAGAATTTGAAAAAAAAAAGTATTGTAGACTCACATTAATAAATAATTTGAGTGAAATATTAACATATCTCAAGCTTAAATTTTTATCTTTATTTCAAAAATGGCAAATGAAAGGTAAATGGGTCCTTTTTGTAATTATGGATGGAAGTAGAAATCTGTAGGGGAGGTATGTGTGTATTAAGCCAAATATTCTCTTTAAGTGTTAGAATCCAAAACCTCAGGGGAGGTATGTGTTAAAACCCCTTATATATAATATTAACTTGCTTTTTAATATGTTAATGTATTTATATTTTGTCTTATTTGAATAAAATTTGTGTTACTTAATATTGGACATAATGTGAAAAGTCTATTCAGCATTTTAATAAAGAGCGAACATTAAAATATATTAAGATTGAGAGTTTCGTATATTATTATTGCCCCAAATTAAGAACTTTCCTTACACATAGTATAGCCTTTATTTGGAAGTAGCTACATATATATGAACGATGTTCTTTTGTGTTGGCCACCCTATTCGTTTTTCTTTCATGTATGCTCGTTGGCACACAAGGACAATCACTTTATATTGGCTTAAAAAATAAGTGCTTCTAATAAACAAGTGCTTAAAAACTTCTATAAGTTGGAGAGGCGATATATTAAAAAAAAAAGAAGCACTTTTTGTCAATCAAAGAGACATAGATGAGCTAAACAAACATATCCTAGGAGTACTTCACGCATGTCAAAGGGAAGTGGAATGAATATGCCCACCTATTACAGGCTAGCTAGTTATAGCTCAAACTCACAGCTAATTTGAACAAGTTTTTGGCTGCTAGAAAAGCACTTTTGATATTTATTTATACTTCTTGATGATGATGAAAATATGTATGATAATGCTGTTCATGTCGATCACTAATTAATAATATATAATTAAATTAAGATTAGTGGTGATGGGTTTACAACCACAAATATTTGGACACGTGGAAACATCCCAATTGAAACTAGCCGCATGCTGTTTAATTTCACATGTTCCTTTCATCCACCTAACTTATATTTAATTTCATCACGATCATCAAACCATCAAACTAATTTGTCACATCTAGCAATCATAATTTAATCAATAATATGATGATGATGATGATGATGTTGATGTTAATGTTAATTATAACAACATAGATAACCATGTTTTGTTTAATTAATCAGTATAATGATTATAAAGTGCAGCAGTCGGTATTTGTTTATTAATTTTATAAATTTTAAAGAAGGTCTTACTTGTATTGGTGGAAGACATGATGATGATGATGATGATGGTGCTCCATGAAAGGGTAATATATAGGCAAGTACAACTTAGTTTTCGAAGAAGATAAAGAGGATAACATTTTCTATTCTATTTTCCGAGAAACTTTGCTGCCTCCCTACGTATATATACACACATATGAAGTAATTTAAGACTATGTTTGGTATTGAGACGGGATCCTAAAATTTTAAAACTATAGTTGTTGTTGTAGGATGGAGTATAAGATATTAAATATTAACAACAACAAAAATGTCTGTATAAACCCATTAAAATTTATGTCTATAAAATATTTGTTTAATTTTACTTTTTTAAGTGGAAGCTGACAATATTACAATACTTTTGAGTACGAGGAAAGAAATTATTCATTCATTTTTTAATATCTCTTTACATATATGCATTATTTTAAGTGAAAGTTATAGCTGCTATGCTAAAAATTGGTTCAAATACTTTGTCAATTTCACGTTCAAATTAAGTGAAAGTTAATAGTATAAAATGTGCTGTAGTTATGAAAAAAAAAATTCATTTATCAACTTTTATATATAATTTTTCTAGTCATTGAACAATTATCATCTTCAAAATACATATTTAAAGAGATTTTTAAAGTAAAATGCCGTCTATCATACGTAAAATTTTTAACTATGTTATGTATCTATGTATCCAATTTTTTGGTAGATTCTTAATAATAATAATAATAATCATGACTTGTTGCAATTGATGATGTATATAGAGCAAATATCAACTGGCATATATTGGTGGATAAGGATGAGGGTCAGTGGGTATATACATGGAGAGTTATTGCAACATAAAGAGAGATTCTCTTGCTAGACAAGGAATTGATTTGAGATCGCTAGAAAGAAAGATACATATACATAGGGGAAAAATTTAAAGAGTGGTGTAAAAAAGAAGAAGGAATCATTCCTACTAATAAAAGAAGGATTCCACTTTGATCATCATGAAGTTGTTTTCATCTTTTACACTACTAATCTCATTTGTTTTTTTTTTCTTATCTATTAACTTTATTAAATGTGGGTCTCATTTATATACCATCTTTCTCATCTATATATTTGTGGGCTGTTCTAATAGGTTTTGGCTTATTGAAAATGAAAGCATATATCATCAAACTCTCCTTGTGTATGTGTGCATTTTTCACACGCGCGTACAAGCATATATAGGGGTACACATGTATATAGAGATAGATTAATAGTCTCGAATCTTTATGTAATTTTTTATACTATTTGTAAATTATTGGATTTAAATTTTTAATAATTAAGATTAAATTTAATACATGAACGTAATATATAATGAATATACTATAATTAATGTATATATAAGATGCAATCGTTAGAATTATCTAGATTCAATAATTTATAAATAATGTAAAAAAACGTATAAAAGTAGAAGATTATTACGTTATATATATTGTTGATGGTATTCTGCACATAATTAGACGGTTTAGGACACATTTAATACTCTTAAATTACCACGAATAATAATGATAATAAAAAATAAGAAATTTAATGTTTTGTGGCTGAAATTTTATGTTCTCACCGAAAATCTTTTTTAAAGAAAATGTTGTTGGTGAAATGGTTAAGAAAACCCTAAAACATGGAAGTAAAGCAGCAAAAACAAGAAAAGCCAAAAGGAAAGGAAAAAAAAAAGTAAAAGTTAGGGGAGTTGTTTAGTCAAATGCATGCTTGGGGTAGTTGCACCGGCTAGCCTTAAATTAATTACCTGTTGGTTGCTTCATTGTGTTTTTATGGGCAACTTATAGGTTTCTAAAATTAAACTACCATTTTTTTAATGAATTTATTTTCATTTATCAAACTTTATTCAGAAGATTTTTGGGGTAGTTGCCAAGTTGAGAAGGCAATAACTTATTATAATTATCAACAATATTAGCTTCTTACTTGAAATTTAAGAGGGTGATTATCATCTCAATTCAATTTTTTATTTTATCACATATATATTCACTTTAAAATAAATTAATTTAAATCTAATAGATAAAAGTTCAAATAATAGTATTTAAAAATTTCATATTCTTTAAGTATAATTCATTTAAGGATTTGTTAGTTAATTTGATTGATCATTAATAATAAAGTCGGATTTATTCTAATACCATATTGAATTACCATTTGACATATAAACTTATAACTTAAAAACAATTACATAAAGTATAGTATTTAAAATTTAAGGCTATTAGGTTGGTATATTAATTAAAAATGAATTAATTAATTAGGATTGTTTAACCTAATTAAGACATTAATTCTAAACAATTAATAAGAGACAACATTCTCTTTCTTTCTCTTCTTATATATATATAGATTATATACATCAGACAAAACATATAGAATATTCATCACATTATAAAAATTAAAGGTGTTAACTAGATCTGTTGCTTATGCAATGTACACCAGTTGTATACACAGTTAAACAATTAAAATTGTGCCTTTTTTTGCATCACCATGTCTGCATTCTCTCAACCTCTTCTGCAAAATTTACTTGAGTTGGCAAATACCCCTAGCTAGCCTACCCATATGCCTAGCCATGTATTTATAATTTAATACACATCCTATCATTTTAGCTTATTAGGCTTAGCCCATTTAATGATCACCAAGTAAATTAAACTATATATATATATATATATATATATATATATATATATATATATATATATATATAAGCTAAGGGAGAGAGAGAGAGAGATAGAGGCAACTGGCTTAGAAAATAAGATTTTAAGTGAGAAAACTGGCCAAAAAAAATAATCTTTATCTCTAATTTTAGCCGCCTTATGTATATAACATTAAAATCATTATCCTCAAGGCCGACAATTTATATGGAATAACACTTCAGCAAGGCGTGTCTTAAGCTCTGTCATTGTTCTAAACCTAACTATTACTGTTCAGTTTTTAAGTATTAAACTTTAATTTAGATTAAATCAATAGATTTCTACCAAATGTTTCAGCTTTATTAGGTTTTGTTTGATATATACTACAGTTTTTCACTTAATTTTGAAAGTTAATGTGTTAAATATATATGAATATGTATACTCTATGTGCATGCATATGTATGAAATTTTGTGATTGAGTACTGGTTGGTCATGTCAGTATCCACATGTCTAATACTTCTTTTGCAACAATAAAGCAATGGAAGCAGTGATGTACGCAGAGAGATGAATGTTTATTCTGTCTTTTGTTTTATTATCTTGAGGCCTAGAACACAGGAAAGGAATAAAGAAAGAAAGAAAGAAAACTGTGGTTTTGATAAAGGGGTGGTGAAAGAAGAAAAGGAAAAGCAAAAGCAACATTGAGAAACATGGCCTCATGCTTCTGCTTAATTACTTGCCAACAAACAGAGAGATGACATATGGCTAGGTTAGCCTTGCTACCCACGACCATGTGCTTGTTCTATAAAATAATAATCAATGACAAAACAACTGCACTATTGAAACAAATTCATTATTTAATTGGGATCTTATATTATATTAAACCCTAACTGCCAAAAAGTGAGCTCTTTCCCTGTGGAATCTCTCCCTCTCTCTCATTTCTTTATCTTAAGGGTATTTTCCTGTCTTAGAATAGTTGATCCATGTGTCATTGACTGAAAGAGGTAGCTTAATATGAACTGCAAACAAAAACCACCCAATTGGAATTCTAATCATTTAGGGTTTCAAAATAAATTTTGGAGGTGGGAAAGAATTAATAAGATACATGTATATGGCCCATAGATTGTCCCTACTTTTACACCTTTCTTTATTGCTTCATTTAGATGAGGTGCTCATGATCATCAAGTGTCTCCAAACCCTTCTCAAAAGACAAAGTAGTGGTAATATGATGCCCCCAGGAAAGCTTGATAATATTTTAATATTTATATTGGCTTTTCCCATTTCTTTAATACTTAGATCTATATAAAGACAGCCATGATTTCCTCTTACTCAAAAAAGAATACATTTATAATTCATTTAATTTCGTATTAAGTTCTGTTCAAAGGTTATTATTATTATTATGTTTGATATATGATGAGATAATGTTATTAATGCTCAACTAGTTACACTAATATTGGTGTTCTCATCTGATTACCTGTAATTGATTAGTACCAATTATGGATTAGGTCAGCTATCTCAATTTTTTGAACATATGTTTACTTCTTAAATTTCTTGTGTTAATTTCATTAATTGGAAAGAATAAAAAAAAGTGGGAAAAAAAAAGGAGAGAATAAGCCATGTGGGTGTTAGAAAATTTCACATGATCATGAGAAAAAAAGAAAAAGAACCCACCTAATAATCGTAAAATTCCATGGAGAAAGCAAAGGTATATTGTTCTTGTAGCAGTCAATATAATGGAAGAATATACAGCGATCCCAAGAACCCTAAGATGCCAGATAAGCCAATAAGAAATGAGCTGTCAAGTTCTAATTGGTTAATGTCGACAACAACATATATTCGAGAATGGCTAGCACGAATGAAATAGGGAAAATGGAAGGTGGTGACCTTATTCTTTTGAACAAGCATATATAGATCTGACTAGGATGATAACTTTGCTTTATATAAATATGTATATTATAAAGTAGGTTCTCTTC
Organism: Melia azedarach; assembly: GCA_028052125.1. Lineage (NCBI taxonomy): Eukaryota > Viridiplantae > Streptophyta > Magnoliopsida > Sapindales > Meliaceae > Melia > Melia azedarach. The sequence goes on along the minus strand of CM051396.1, from coordinate 6,535,823 downwards.
TCTCTAATTAATTTCATCAGCTGAGGTGTGCTTTTTGAATAGTATATATTGTACACTGTCTTGATTTGCATCATTTCTAGGTCCCTCTCTCTTTTTTCACCAGAAAATATTGAGTATGGAAGATCATCAGTTTCCCAAAATGGAAAACTTTGTGCACAAGGCATTATTGCCATCTTATTTTCATGGAATGGCAACAGGGTCGAAGGTATTTGGCGATCCAATCATTTGGGGTGCGTTTAATGAGAGTTCTTGCGGTGAAAATGCGTGTGGTAGCAGTACAAAATCTTCATGTTCTTCGCCTGATAGGATTTTTTCAAGTTCCGAGTCTAGTTCATCGGCAGAAGAGGCGGCTTCTGGAGGCAGTTTGATTAAAAACGTTCCAGGATTTGTTAAACGGGACGTTATGAAAGAAAATCATTCAAGGTTTGTTTCAGGTTTGAATTCTGTACATCCACATGGAGCTGCGGTTTCTGATGTGAAAGATAACTTTATTCCTGTAAATTTCTTGGAGTCCTTTCCAAAACTAAGCCAAGCTTCTCAAGTTTCTGAACCGCCATCCCCCTCTTCGTTATCGAAATTTCCAAATTTAACTTTGTTTTGGCAGGAGCCTTCCATGTTGAATCCTCCCAAACAGATAGCAGCCGAGTCACTTGGCAAGAACCAGGAGTCTGAAATTATGTCTTTGTCTTCAAACCCTTCTTTTCAGTTGTCCCAACTTGGAAATATTCAGTGTCAATCAGGCAGCGAATGGCTCAAAATCAATCAGAGCTTGGCAAATTATTCAACAAAAGGTTTCGGTGATTACTGGCTCAGCACTACCAAGACACAGCCGATGAAATACACAGGAAGAAAAATGCAGAATCAGCATCAAAAGGGGGGTTTAGCTTCAGTATCGGCTTCGCCTGGAAAGCTTTTCCGGGGAGTGAGGCAAAGGCACTGGGGAAAATGGGTTGCAGAAATAAGACTACCTAGAAATAGAACAAGGGTTTGGTTGGGGACGTTCGATACAGCTGAAGAAGCAGCTACGGCGTATGATACGGCTGCATACATGCTAAGAGGTGAATATGCACACTTGAATTTCCCAGAACGCAAGCATCAACTCAAAGCAAATTCCCTGAATGGAACCACAGCAGCTCTTCTTGAAGCAAAATTACAAGCCATATCTCAAGGAATTTCTTCTCCCAAGAAGCCAACTGATCATCAGCCGCATCCATCTGCAACATCGCCAAAGAAGAAGAATCATACAATATCTGATCATCATCAGAACACAAAACTCAAAGGGCTGACCCAAAATTCAACAAGAAAAGAGTGGCAGTTTGACTTGGAAGGCAAAGGTATTGGATCTGATCATCATCAGGCGCTGATTGATAACAAGAAAAGCACACAAGAGGTTTCATCAGATGTGGATGGTGTTCAGCTAAGTAGAATGCCTTCTCTAGACATGGATATGATCTGGGATGCTCTTTTAGTCTCTGATTCATGACAACATATCCGACCCTTCATTTTCTTTTATTTGATGAGATCAAATATGATATTGAAACTGGGATAGATTGCATTGATCAAATTCATGTGCATATTAAGTTTTTTCTTTGATAGCACATAATTAAAATAATATTGAAACTTGGATGCAGCGGTTTCAGTATATTTTGATTTTTATTCCATTACTGTTTGTCATATTATATAATGTGGTCTATATATGCTAGCTTTCAAATTCAGTTTTGGGCAGTTTTTACAATATTTATGTTGTGTTCTTTTGGCAAATTTCAAATTAGAAAACCGAAGCAGAAGGGGTTTACTATTTTTATATTTATCCTTATTTTAATTATTATATTTTTTGGGGGTTCTTTTGTTAGTTGTAGACTTGCAGTAGATGCCAAATTTAGAATGTGGAAGGTGGGATCGATGGCCCTTTCTCTCTAAAGTCAAAAGGCCCTTATTAATTGAAAAAGATTAGAAATAAATTAATTAATTGAGTCATCATTATGGGGCCATCTTGAACTGGTTTTTGTATTTTGTTTTAATTTTTAATTAATGGGCATAATTTAGTCTGTCATTTGGTTTGTAAAATTAAATTATCATTAAAAAATAAATTATGCTGAACAGGTTGTTTGAATGTGCCATAAAATAGGTTATTAAATTTTGCGATTTCTTTTTTTTTTTTGGTATTGTAATTATTATGTTTTATTTGTACTTTTAGACCAAATTATACAGAGATGATTGTTTTGGCTAAACAATTTTTTCAATAAGATAATAATATTCAGGTCCCTGAATTCTTATATTATTACAAATAGGTATATAGTTTTACTACTTCCATCAATATCAGCCCTTATGTCTTTGAAACGACCCTTCAATTTTGAATTTTAACTATGATTGTAAAATAATATGTAACTAAATATTAAAAGATATTTTATTTGTATTAATATTTTTGTCAACCACCTACTTAGACGTGGGCATAATTGTGCAGTGATGACACTAAAAAATTCGAATTGTGTTAGGTTCATTAATTTTTTACAATATTATGTGTATATTTTTGTCATTACTAGGTAGACATTACCCAAATTTTAGCATAAATTTCCGGATAATATTATAACATATTACTACATATATAAACTCTCGTAAAAATTATATCAACGAGGTCGTATCTTCGATATTGATGACTTGTTTGAAGAACATTAACAAACTCTTGTTCTTATTTTTGAAAGTTAAAAACTTAGGGAGTTGGATATTATTACCTCCCATTTATCAATCATGATACATTTAGTAGCAACTAGTAGTGAATAAAAATGAAAGATTCTCAACGACCAGTACAAAAAAATACAATTCAAAAGAGAAAAAATAATTGACAAATTTGCATTATTAGAATCATCTCAAACCCTAGTCATCAAAATTAAGAAAAGAAACCTGCTAACAAGAAGGAAGCATGTTGAATGCCAAATGTATTTTGCTATGTATCTTCCATCTGAGTCTCCAATTCTTAAATCTTTGAAATTGTACATTAGCATTCTAAGCAACATAAATTTAATCTAAGTATTTAAGATATGACAATTTGAATTAACGTGTCATATTTATATTGTGTCAAATAAAAACATAATATATTTTAAATTAACTCAAACTCGATTCATTTAATAATTATATTAAGAATTAAAACTCTTATTAGACCCATTTATTATTAAATAAATTACTCAATCAATCATCATGCACCTATTTAATATATTTTTAAATATATATATTTTAACATATATTATAAAATATTTATAATGTTACCTACCCAAACACTAATAAATTTTATTTTAAATTGTATTAAATTTTTTAAAATATTAGAAATATAATTAAATATTTTAAAATGTGAAAAATATAAAATAAATATATTAAATTATAAATGAGTTATAATATTTAAATAATTAATCGTATTATAAATAAGTTTGCTGTTAAGATCTTTAAACCTGAACCCGACCTAATTATTAATCGTGTTACATCATTATAATCTATTTTAATCATGTTATTCTAAATTAAGTCGAACTCTTTAATTTCATGTCGTGTTTGTTTTAAATTGACGAGTCGTGTCAAAATCATACCTAAAGTTTCCAGTGTTGTCATCTAAAATATATGTTCAAATAGTGTATTATTTAATGTTAGATTAAAATAAGGGCATATATGTTACTGTATTGTTCATAAGAGTTGAGAGGGATATTTATGTCAATGCATCGATTAATATAGGTCAAAAACAAAACAAAAAAATGAGGGGTATGTATGTTAATACATTAAGTACAATAAATCATTTGCCCTAAATAACAATAATATTAATATTAATATTTTTTTATTTATAAAAAAAAATTCTACAGCTATATATATACGCACACAAATAAAGAAGATACCTTGCTGGGCCTTTACTGAACATATGTGAGGCCCATAAAAATGCAAAAGACCATTAGGCTCTGATTCTGGACCCATATTGATCTAGTTTCGTTAACAGCTCCAATGGAATTTCTACTCATAAGATTGTGTTTAATTTTGATGATTAATCATCTTAAAAATTCTTTTATTTTTGATAATGTTACACCACAATGTTATTTATTTATTTTTACTTTTTTTTTTTCAGAAAAACAAAATGTAAAAACGATTATTTGAAAAGTGATTATCACAGGGCTATTTTACAATGCAATGCAATCCCAAACATATTGGAATTATAGAATCATGTTGAGGGACTGCACAGAATAATAATAACTTGATGCAGTCTTTACAAGATGAAAGCAGCAAAGTAACTATTCAGAAAGGTAAAAGTGAGTTCTCATATTTTGGATAGAAAGCTAGCAACTATGCTAATCAATCTGTAATGAACAAACATGTTTAAACTAACCTACTTCCCTGTAGAAAGATTTTCTAATGTTCTTGCACTTTAATTTGCAGCAGTTGTTGCTGTCTCGTGGCAAACTGTCAACTATGGGCTAAACTTTCACCATAATCTTCACCACCACCCCCCTTTTCAACCAAATCATTTCTAAAAATATCATCATCAACCTTGTCTACTCTGTTGTCTCCGGCATTTTCTTCCCCCTTAGGCTGAAAAGCTGCCTCCTCAGCTAAAGTCTCCAAACCGACATTGCTAGTTTCAGCTGTTAATCCCACTTCTGCAGATGGTTCCATATCCATGTCCTTTTCTGTGGTTTTATCATCTTCGTATTCACTCCCACCAGAGCTACTATCATTCTCTGGAGTTTGAGGAGAATCTCCTCCAGTTTCGTCAAGCTTTATGTCAGCTTCTGCCATATCTACATCGACTTCAGGATGCCGCTGTTGTAGTGGAATAGCATCACTGATCACTTGACCTGTCCTCAATCTCTCCCTGTACTCTTCCATCTCTATTCTGTATCTTTCTTTATCCTTAAGGGCCTTTTCCTGATAAACCTGAAGATCACAAATGTCCATGAGTATGCTAATAGAGTGAAGAGAAGCAGAAGCAAATAGTGAGTAGAATTCACGAAAGTAATATGGTCCTCACAGCCTTTCCAGGTTCGTTTAGGTTGCTCCATAATTCACCAATCATTCTACTGATCTCCCTGTCTTTCCCTGGATGCAGCGGTTTCAGTCTTGCATGCTGCTCAGCAAAGAAGAAATTGTATCCACTTCTATTAGGTTTTGGATGAGCAGGATCCCTCCTTTTGATCTCGGATTTCTTCCTGCGGCGACGTCGACGTTGTACTCCAGAGACAACTTGGGGATTGGCACTATTGTTTGTCAAAACATTATAAGATGGTGGCACTTGGTGTGCTATGTTCTGAGTTTGATACAAGACACCTTTTAACTTCTCCGACCCTATTGTAACAGTAACCAGATACCCACTTTCAAATTTTCCGTCAATGACCCCTATAACTGGAGATCCTCCTGATGATGCCTGTCTTGCTACAATGATAAAAGAAAATAATATTGCATAAATTGCCAGCCGTATCACAGTTGCAGTTTGGATAAACAGGAAAATAGGAACATAAACAAACAATACCAATAAATGGGAAAGGTTAAAACAAAATTATTTATTAGTTCACTATCAGAACATAACATATTTTTTATGTTAGTGGAGCGCAAAATAATGTTGAAGAATCATGAACAAGCTCAGCAGATCCAACTACATCCATGTAGGTGCATGTATATTTATGTTATTATGCGCAGAACAAGCATAGTAGTTTCAAGTGAATAACAAAGAAGCACGGCTGAGAATGAGGGAAGAACCTTCAGGCAACGCTGCAGCATGAATCCTTGGTTGCTGAATGGCAGCTGATTGAACATCTGCTGATGACTGTGTGGTCCCTTGAACTGGTACTTGGGTTGTTGATGGGCTCTGCCAAGAATCTGCAAATGATCATTTAGAAGTTTTGAGAAAACCACACAAGTAATCAGGAACAAAAGTGTTTCATGCACACATCAGCTGAGATATGACACCAACCCTGGGATCTAAAAAAGTATATTTGTTCATAGTCCCGAAGCAATGAAACATAGTATTTGCGCAGCACAAAAGATGCATTTGTAGCAGTTGATGGAAAGTTGAATATTGCAGTAACTTCTTTCCATCTTCTCTCCTTAATAATCTGTAGATAGTGTTGTCGAAATATCAGCAGCAGGACTAAACATTGCACATTTGATCATAATAAGAAAAGTAACAGATACACTTCAATTACATAATTCGAAATCCATATACAAGACGGATATTGTAATAGTTGTTAGCCAGTTAAAAGATTTGCACACAACTCTGTAGCAGTTAACCAGTTAAATAATTGGCATACAACAACAGTTTACATAATATTCAAAATAATACAAGACTTCATTTGCTTGTAAGTGAGCGGAAAAATGAAAAAGAAATAGTTGGAATAAACGATTATTCATTGATTTTTAGCCTTAAATCGTCAGCATTACTCGCCAAAGACTGAGCTGGACTTTTGCAAGATTATAAGGCATGCAATGTGGGTCAAGCTGAAACAGAAAATTCTGAAAAAGAAAAAGATAGAGAGAGAGAGGTAGTCAAACGACTAATCAGTGTCATTCAATAGAACATTGCCTTTGAAAGCAACAGCCATAAGACTTGTTTTGAAGACCAATTGAAGTATTCAAAGCCAATTATGTTATCTTAACATACAACCGAACCCGCTTCCTCACATACAAAGTTGAATGTCAAAAACAAGGAAGCCTTTTCCAAATCCACTTAAATTAGGTATTATTCTGGAAATTATTTGCCATTCAGTAAATACAAATATCACCATTGTTAACTGGGAACAAATGTGAACCTTTCCCAGATTGCTAATGAGTTGAAAAATGATAATTAATTTTTAAAAGATCTTGACTTCAGGAACAGAATATACACTTAAAAAGTCATGGACTGAAGCAACCATATGACAGGATTTTGAACAAATAAATGGCCTATGCCTATGAAAATAAGAGAAGAAAATATGCCAATAAAAGTTTGGTCGCGCCCACAAGGCTTCTATTACTACAAATAATACTGACAAAATAACAGGTAAGGATGCAGAAGTTAAAACTGTCTGTACTCCTGTTTGCTTTGCTTCTGCTGCCCCGGGGAAAAATTAACCGGTAAGACAATGGTTCACATGTCCCTTAAGATCTAGGGTGATTTGACAGAATTTTCAAGGTACCAGTCCCTTTTCTTAACCCCACTCTCAACATCTGGGCAGTACTTTCCCGCATGTTATGCAAGCCATGGAAGGCTTTCTTGCTATATATGTTCAATCTCTACTCATTTCATAAACAGCTGATTGAATGAAATTTTTTCTAAGCCTAGATTATCTGCCGTTCTGTTTTAGCTGTAGCTTTACCATTCTGACCATAACTGCAAAGTTTCAGATTTTATCTTATCACATTTACACCTAAAGCATAGCTTCTTCTGAAGTAAGTTTAAGCCCAAAACGTTTACATGTAATCAAACCAAACCAAAGCCACAAGACACAGCCACACACAAAATGATTTGAGGCAAAGTATGCAGTAACTTATTAATGCTAAAGTGAATGATGAACCATGCACCGATTGATTTTGGTAAAAGTAAAAGCTACCTTCATTTGAATTTATTGATTTTTTAGAGCTACATATCAAAAGTAGTTAAAACACATAAAACCAGCTAAGATATACCACGTAAATTGGCAAGACACCATGTAAAATGTGCAGAAAAGGCAATATGTATCTAATTAAGCATTAAAACAACTCATTTACCTAGATGAGGCAACCACATATAATTAAGGACAATATCATTGGACTAACAAATATTACCTTCTCAATACCACCTCGAGAAGTTACCTCCACAAAAAGCCGATGCAAGTCTAACTCCTTTCCTCCAATAATGGGAATCCTACAAGCAAAGTTCAAATATAAAGGAGATTGTCAATCGTAGCAGAGATCTCCAGTAAGTACAACCAATTTGTGGAGGAAAAACCCACACAGTGAGAAATGGTAAATATAAAGCTATGCATCAAAACAATAAGCACTTTATAACTTTTGAACATATCAGCACCTACACTATACAAATATACTAGTCTTGTTTAAACCTATCGTAGCAATACCAAAACATTTTAATTGTTATAGTTTGAATGGAATAAAAATTCTCCATTGTTACAACTTTATCAGACCAATCTCCTTCAGTAATGGCAATCATACCAAGGAGGATGCATGAAAATGCAGAAACTATATTTGGTAAATTACCTCCACATTTGCACATGAACTGAAAAGAAGGAAAAGATACACTTGTGCAGCATGTTGATAGCATAACTTTTTCTATCTATTGGACTATAGTGAAATAATTTATTGTTTGCCAAAGTTAAAACTTGTCAGCCAAGAACAAGTTAATCAGCTGTTATTTTCTCAAGTTTGGTGAAATGTTTACTACAAGGTCACTTCAGTAAAAAAGAAGAAGCATCTCTTTCCACTGATGTTGAAGATAATTCTATGATATATTCTGTTTGAACCAATCAAGAGGGGTTCCTCACTTCCATATATTCCGAAACATTTCCTTCCATAGTGAAAAATAATCTGTTCCCCTGAACAAGCTCAAGAACTGCCTTCTTCTTCCTCTTCTTTTTCTCTAAATTCAGCTAGGCCAACTACTTTGGCAAAGAATACAACAGAGCAGCCATCTAATGTACCATCCATTTCTAGAATTCACACCAAAACATTTCATTCAGATCATTAAATTCAAACACTTCGACAAGAAATATAGAGTGATGGGCTTAAGACATCACTAAGGCAGTCCCCTAGGCATTGCCACATAGGAATAGACCGGTTGTTGTTCAGCAAGACAATAGGCGACAGGCAGTCATATCTGCAGAAGCAGTCAAGGGCAATAAGTGGGCAGGCAAAACACTATACATTTGGTTTCAATACACAGGTCTGATAGCATTTAATGCACACACAAAATCAAGCCTAGCCGGAGGTCTGATGAGTGAACTCTGGCACAAATCACCTGACCATGACTTTGAACTATTTATTTGGAATGTGCCAAAAACATTTCAAACAACTTGAACTAGCAAATGGACAGAAACTCGAAAAGTTGCATTGGTTATTATCACCAAAATATTACGACATTTGCTTATTGATTTCATAACGTAATTTGTCTATTGTTTCCTCGTGTTGATTTATTGCATCTATTATAATAATCTTGAGGAAATGCTGATGTAATGAGATTTAGGACCAAAAAAGTGAAAAGATAAAATGTAGCACAAAGACAATGGTAAGGACCCTAAGCATTCCAAACCTTATCTACAAAGATTGACAGTGAAAAAGAAATCTCTTTCGATATATTACAGCTGTCCATAACTTAATTTCCCACAATGATCAACTTCACTTTCCATATTTAAATCAAGTCATGCATGCTACACAAGAAACCATCTGACCAAACCAAACTATGATACATCATTAAAGGGAAAAGAAAGTTACTGCAGAGAGCTCTGTTTTGCTAAGAAAAGTACTTGCAAACTGATTAAAATACAAAAAGACACATGAAGCAATTAAATTAAATAGCTTATTGCCAGCTTGTAGCCCAACAACCAATCCATAAAAACTAATATCAGTCCATTATTAATAAGCCTAAAATCTTTTTATTATGCATTTACACATAAATCTAGCATAGCATTGATAAGATCTAATTAGTGATGATACATCCCCAATTAATTTCTAATCCGGTCCCAAATAAGATAGATCAAGTTCCTAATTATGTCAAACAAGCCACCGGCATACAAATAGAGACAAATTTTTATAAAATATTTGCAAGTATTAGTAAAGTCAAAAGGAATAACTGAAAAGGTAAAGAAATGGTACAGGACCATGAGAAACAAATACAACGAAACACAGATTTAGAAATTGACAACACACAAGTAGCATAAATATTGCTATCCTAACAATAGAAACATAACATCCAATCTTAGAAGTGGTAGACATAACTATTCTAATTTGATTCATTGTAGATCCCCTCGTGTAAAGAAAATATGGTCGACTAATCAACAAAAGAAATACCTACTCTCCAAAAAGTTAAGCCTAGACAACACATATGCCTACACATACATACATAAACAAGCACAGATAATGAGAGTGAGAAGGCTGCATTTGGATTCCGGTTTAAATCAAAACAAAAACTAAAAAAAGAAAAATCATAGTTCAACACATAAGCCTTAACTTCAGCATCAAAACTTAAAAGTTTTGAAAGTGTAGACGAAAATAGTAAAGTCCTACAAGGAGTGTGAACCAAAAGCAAACAACTGTCACAAAAAGAATAGAAGGATAAAAAGCTTACATGAACTTGGTCCCCATAGTAGCATGAAGCTTCTCCAGTGTAGCCATGAAGAGCTTGGGACTAGCCACAATATCTTCATATTTTGCAAGAGGTGGTGGATATGAATGATACCCAGAGGCTGGTTCTTTCAAGGGTAGTGGGCTCTTTTTAGCACAAGAAGTTGATGCCATACCCAATCCCTCTTCCCTTCTCTATTAAACCGCTAAGCACACTCTAAGGTTTAACTTCTTTTCGCACTGCACTACAAACATAAATTAGAGTTAACAAAACAGGGAAAAGGAAGAAGTTGAGAATCAGGAAAAAACCAAAACTTGCAGGGGAAACTAACTGCATGCAGAAATCAGAAAAAAACCCATCAAAGATAAAGTTGATGTAAAAACAATAATACATGCAGGATTCAAGAGGTAGGAATTAAACGGCAGAAAAAGAGTGAAGAGAAACAGACAAAAAACCCAGAAAGAAAAAGATAAGAAAGAATATATTGAGCCATTAAATGATTAAAATCACCATAACAAATGACCAGCTCAAGGAAAAGAACAGAACATCAACATTCAACAACCTCAGCTGATGTATTAACTCCCAGTAACAAGGGAGAGATTCAAAACCCAAGAAAAGCAGCAAAAGGTACAGCATAGCTATAGCTGTAATGGGCAGAGCCATGACATCCTTCACAGAGTACCAAGGATTAGAACAGAAGACACCCATCAAAGCTCAGGCTTTCAAAACTCACAGCCTATAAAGAGACAGCCCTTTTAGGCTTTGGCAATAAAGACCCAGATACAATATAGAAGTACACTTTCTCTCTCTCTCTCTCTCTCTCTCTCTCTCTCTCTCTCTCTTCCTCTATCAAAGCAAAGCAGAGCTTACAGGCCTATATAGGCTAGACTTTTAGCCTGACTGACATTCTAAAGATACGCCGGTATCCATTGGATACTAAACAATGTGTGAATATCAATATATATTCATTTATCCAATTCATTAACAAGGTCCAACCAACAACTCCTTTTCTATTCCTCCTTTTTTGCTTTTTCTGACACTGTTTCAGGCAAAAGATTTAAAGATTTCGAACAAAGATATCAATGTGGGGTTTTGTGGGGTAGTATACTACTGTTCATCAATCCTAAAATTAAAAAAAAAAGGACTATTTTTAAAGTTTCAAAAGAAACCAAAACTCACCTTTGCTTAAAAGACCCCATTCATATCATTAACCATGAGTTTTCAAATCAAAGAAACAACTGCCTCTCTGTGCCTTCCTCTTTCATGGACGACTAGAAACAAAATATAATTAAAAATGATTGAATAAAAAATAAGAATTACCCACAATAAATATAGAATAATATTATTCTTATTCTTATTAAAATAGAATGAAAATATTTTTGATATCATTATTATTATCATTACTAATAAAGAATAGAAAACCCAGAAGAAGGAAGAACCAACTAACAAAATATTATACAATATAAGAATATTAAAAAATAAAAAATAAACTAACTTACAGAAAGAGGATTGAGTATGGAAAATGAAATGACGTTAACCATGAAGAATGAAGCTTATTCCTAAACCTTAATTATAAAAAAAATAAAAAATCAAGAATTGATTTTTTTTTCTGCACATATATATTAATGTTTTTAATTTTTCAAGGTGATGACACTTAACCCTAAGATAACATACCTTTCCCAGAAGTGAAAAGACAAGAAAACCCTCCATAAAAGGCCCAATAACATTAAAACTCACAAGGGTATTTCTGGTTTTTCACCATATAAAAGTGGTTGGTAATCAAAATATTCAAGTGCCCAGATAAATTAATTATTTTTTAAAAAAATAAAAATACTCCTATATATGAAAATTATTAATTAGTGGTATAAACATAATTATGGAAGTTGGCAAAATAGCATTTAACGTAATGAAAGTGTCGTTTTGACTTTTTCCCGTATGAAACGGCAAATCTCAAAAATCAAATCAAAAGCAAGAAAGTGAGAGAGAGAGAGAGAGAGAGAGAGAGAGAGAGATAAGAAGAGAAAATGGATTAGAGATATGGGTGCCGTAACAGCAGCTCCATTATTAAATATTTAAATAAAAATAAAAATAAAAATAAATACTATAGAATAAGTCCCTCCCTAAAAATTCTTAACTTCTTTATTTACTATATTTAATATTTAATATCCGAAAAATTCTATAATTACTTGGATTTTTTAATAAAGAATGTTTTAGTTTCTAATAACCTTTTAGATTAAGGGAATATTCTCCCCCTTAATTCTTTTTGTAATGATAATTAATTAATCATCTTATTTATCTTTAGTAATATCGATTCTTTTTAATAATAATTAACTTGTTATTTAGGTAACAGGTAACATGTACATACTATTCAAGTAATAAGTTATTTCTTTGTCAGTTAATTTTCTTACAATTTCTTTTAGTTTTTAATAAAAAATTAAAAATAAAAATTATTGTCAGACTAAAAATTACATATGTAGTATAGAGTTACGAATACTAAGTCTAAAATAACTTAAAATTTTGTTGTAAAATTCACATAATTAAAATATATCTATATGTAATGTTATATCGCACCTTATTACCTGAATGAGTCTAAATTATGTTATATTTTTTATTATGAAGTATAAAAACAAATATAAAGTGACGAAACGGGTAGGCCAGCCTATGAATAGTGTTAGCATGGCCTGACATAATACGATACTATTTACGGATTGAGCCAAAAAAAAAAGTTCGTGAATCATGTTGTAAATAATAATCATGTCGTATTGGATTGAAAAAAAAATCAAAGTATTGTTCATAACATTGTATACTATTCACTATGTACAGTACAAATATTCACTACTTACGGGTATTGTCCACAACATTGTACAAACTATATGAGTTGCTTTCTAACAAGAAGATCCGACATGACACATGTAGTACCCCATGCTATAGGCTGGGTTGAACTTATCTATTTTACTGTATGTATTGTGCTGACCTAGTTCGAAAGCCTGTATGAGTCTATTTTTCATAGGTCATGCCAACCCTATATGGCCCATTTGCCACCTATAAACAAACCTGCTATGTGATATATACTTTAAATAATATCTATTTGTTTTAGGAAATGTTGTTTCTCTTGGTACTAAAGTTAGATCTAACATGCGGTTGTTACTTTTTGGTATCAAAGCTATATTTGATTCGTGATTCAATGTATAGATATTTTGTTATATCATAAGTGTCACTGTAACTAAACTAGATACGTACACTATATTTTCTATTAAATGTTACCACTTCAAGAGAACTTCGATTGTCATAGTTCACATTACTAACAAAAACAAACTTAGACTAACTTATACGTTTTGAGTTCTCTTACTAGACAAATGTGATTCAAACTCTAAAGTCTAAAGATAAATGTATAATGAGTTGTGCGCCTAAAATATATAATATTTACTTGATCATTGGGGTTAGCCTATTACAAACTAAGACAATGTTTATTTTTTTGATTGAAATTTGAATAGATGTGAATGTTTAAATTAAATTTTTTTTTTGGTCTAAAATATGTTTATAAAAAGATATATAATAGTTAGATTTTCAAATTCAATCAAAAAGTAAAAAGAAAATGACTTTCCTATTTGATAGAAAAAGTATAATAAAATATCATTAAGTTAATTTTTGGAAAAACATTAAATAACTGTGGCTTTTAAGATGTGCTAAATACCCTAAAATTTGAGAAGATAGAAAACTAGCTAACTATTTTACCTTATTAAGATATCATCATTTTAATCTTAAATTTTGATAAAATAATAAAATAAGATATAAAGTTTTTTATAATTAAAATTTGATCCCCACTATATATTTACAGATATTAGAAATTAGGATCTTAAATTTAAAAAGATTTCTTTAATTTTATTATTTTAAAAAAATTTTAAAAACAAAAATATAATTATTTAAACTGAAATGCTAACAATTTATTTAAATAAAACCATATACTAAAATGCCTTGACCTTCCTTTTCTTTTTTTTTCTTTTTACTTTATTGGTGATAATTTAGTATATAACGATTATAATTTTTTTTACATAAATCTATGTATAATATTTTATTTAATATATATTTAAAAATTATATTATTTTCATCGTATCTTCTTAAAAAATTATCAAGCATATAACTAATATAAATAAAAAATACAAATACATATTATATTATTACTAGAAAAGATAATCAAAGTTCTCTTTTAAATTTTTAAATAAAATAATTAAATAATAATAAAAAGAATATTTAATTATCAAATCTATTCTAACTTATTTTTAGCATTTTAATTTGGATAAGAGATAATTTGGGTCAAATTGGGCCCAAGATATAATGGGACTAAGATAGTGACATTGAAGATAAGGCTAGGGATGAGTTTCACTACCGTCCGTTGTCATCCCTACTAATATATTGTAAATTTGTAGCAGAGACTAAATTGTTAATTATGAAAAATTATATCCTAATTTGTTAACTAAAGTTTAAGGAGTAAAATGATGATATCTTAATAGATCATTTAATGAAAATTAAGTCAATGAACTATATAATTATACCTTTATATAATAATGGTTATTTAAAAAAAATAATAAATAAATTTTTAAAACTTGAAAAAATACAATATATCTATGCATAATTTATTTTTATTTAATTTCTTACAAATAGTTATAATATGATTATTTTATTAATATATTATTAAAATAATATTATTATTTATTTAATTAAATACATCAGTTTGAAGAGGGTCAAAAGCTGGCCAAGTGAGAGCACGCAACTGTGCCAATTATTTTTTTTTTCATTTTTTAAATTTTAAATAACGCGATTATCTTGAATAATATTGAAAACTACAACTTGTATTTGCATTTTTCACATCCTATTTATGAAAAATATTGTGTCTTTCATCCTATTTCCTTGGGCCTAATGGAACCTTTTTTTTTTCTTTTTTTAAAAATCTTATTATTGCATATTTTAGGTACCATATATTACATCATCTTAAGAAGCAAACCAAATTAAGAGAAAAAGAGAATTAGTTAGGAAAAATACCAATGTCCTCCCTAAGGTTTGAGTTAATTACTCACTTCTCCCTACTATTTTAAAAATACTCTTTACCCCTTCTAATTCTAATATTTTTTCAATTTTATCCTTATTAACTAAACCAAAGCGAACCAATATTCAATCTCTTTGAACTGATTTTTTTTAAATTTTTTTCTTTTTATAAAATAATTAATATGCTTAAAGTATACTTATAAGATTAATTCAAAATTAATTTTTTTTCTTTAGTAATAATTTATTATTGTTTTCTATAGTTATTTTTATAAAAATAAATTTATTTTTAAATTTTATTATTGTAATTTTAGTAAAATTATTTTTATTATAAACATACTTATTTTATTTTTAAATCATTATTATAAATATAAATATTTTGTAATTTAAAATATTATTGTATAATTATCCATAATTTAAAATGATTCAAATTTCATTATCACTATTATTATTATTATATTTTTTACTTATTAATAATTATAAAACATAATCAACTAAGTTATTTTAGAATTAACAAAATAATACATTAATAATAGTACTAACGATAATAATAATAATAATAATAATAATAAAATTTGAATTAATTTAAATTATGGATGATTATACAACAATATTTTAAATTATAAATATTTTTGTATTTATAATACTTATTTAAAATTAATATATTAAAATTTTAAAATATATTTATTGATATAAAAATAATTATCAAAATAAATATTATAAATAATAATAAAAATTATATATTATTACTAAAGAAAAAAAATTTAATTTTGAATTAATCTCACAAATATACTTTAAGCTTATTAGTTATTTTATAAAAAGAAAAAATTAAAAAAAGATTCAAATAGACCGAACACTAATTCTATTTGATTCAACTAATAAGGGTAAAATCGAAAAAATGTCTAAAATTAAGGTGATAAAGGGCAGTTCAGAAATAATAAGGGGGAAGTAGGTAACTAGCTCAAGCGCTAGAGGAGATATGACCATTCTCTGAACTAGTTACTTTCGACAAGAACCAAAAGTAAGAAAAATAAATCATTTAAAGAGAAAGAGAGAATTAATTGCCTTTAGTAAGCAACAAAAGTAACAAGAAATGAATCACTTAATAAAGAAAATAACTAAAAGAAAATAACTAAAAGATCACTTGAAGATAGTTTATATGTATAAAAGCTATTAGAAAAATATTGGTAGAAAATGTATGTAGGAATATGGTACGGAAAAGAATTCTAGGTTATTACTAAAGTCTTAAGATAAAATATTTGTGTTTAACTAAAAATAGAGATTTCAAAGATATATTTCTTTGTTTTTGAAATTTATATATTTATATAAACTCATATATCAATTGAAAGTTGAAAGTTGAAAGTGAGAGTGAAAATAGTTAAAAGAGAGATTGCTTGGAGGTGAGGTAAGTGTTGCTTGGAGGTGAGGTAATTTGTACTCTTACATATATATATATATATATATATATATATATATAGATAGAGTTGCCCTCAATTTTACATAATTTATTATACTATCTGTAGAGTATTAAACCTAGAAAATCTCAACAATTAAAATTAAATCTGAGATATATAATTAATACATCATGATTAATGAACATATGAGATGAAATCTCGATTGTAAATAATATATAAATCAAACGGTTTATAAATTATGTAAAGTTAAAAGGTCATTAATTCAAGTAATCCATCTTTTAACTATTTTCTCCATCAAGTAATTGATTTCTTCTTACTTTTGGTGTTTATTAAAAATAATTAATTCTCTTTTTTGACTCTTGACTTTTAGTAAATGTCCGATTGATAATATCGACAATGTACATTTAATTTTATAAATTTCAAAAAGAAAAAATATGCCTTTAGAATCAATCTAGTTTTACTCACGCACAACTTTTGCCTCATCAATACTGCACCAATACTCTAGAATTTCTTTTCAAGTGCCTCTTCCTTTAGATAATTTTTTATATTATTTGTAAACCGTTATATATAGGTACATTCAATAATTGAGATTGAATATGATCATGTGACAGATCCAATGGTCTATCATTGAGTGTAAACACCTTTAAAAGAATGAGGAATACGGTATGGAAAAGAAATTCTAAATTGTTAGAAAAATACTTTCCCAAAACTTGTGGTTGACTAAAAGTAGATTGATTTCAAAGACATTTTTTCTTTGAAATTTTCACAATTACATATAAACTACCAATATTATAGTTGAACATTTCCTATATTAAACACCAAAAGTAAGAAGAAAAGAATCACTCAACGGAGGAAATAATTAAAAGACAACTTGAAGGCAATTCATACTATTTTTCACAAAATATATATAATATTTTAGCTTTTAGAAAATATTGGTAGAAAAAGTACATGAGAATATGGTACAATAAAAAGATTATAGATTATCACAAAGGTGTTAGAGCATAGCTTGTGCTTGCCTAAAGTAGATTGATTCGAAAGGTTTTTTTTTTTGTTTAAAATTTACGCAATTATATGTACGCCACCAACATTATAGTCGGATGTTTACTGAAAATCGAAAGTCAAAAGAGAGAATTGATAATCTTTAGTAAGCAATAAAAGTAAGAAGATTACTTGAATACAGTTTGTGCTCTTTCCTACATTATATATATTACACAAGTTATCCCTCTTTTAATTATCTTCTCTATTAAGTGATTCATTTTTTCTTATTTTTGTTGTTCACTAAAGATAACAAAGTGCCCCTTCGGTTTGGTTTTTCATTGGCCAAAAATAATTTTTTATTGATAAATTTTTTTTTAAAAGTTTTGATATCTTTTGGTTGACACTGGAAAAGGGATTTTGTGAATTAAAAGAGTTATTTTTCTTATACTAAAAAAGCCAAAATTTGAGCTTTTGATAGTAGAGCTTCTCGAGTTTTTTCAAAAGATAAAATTATCTAAAATATCTTCATTTTATTTAAAATATTTTACAATATTTTTTTAAAATAAAATATTAAAAATTTGTCTATTAAAGTAATTACTCAAATTTGCTTAAAAATTATTTATGACAATCAAGTGATTAATGAACGTTTGTTAAAAGTTCTATTTATAAAAACTCTATAAGTAAAAACTTTACTCTAAAAAGTTTTATTTGAAAAGTTATACCAAATATATCCTAATTCTCTTTTTGAACTTTTGATTTTTAGTAAATGTAATGATCTAGAATTTCTTTTTAGTACCATATTTCTAGGTAATGTTTCTACTAATGATTTTCTAAAAGCTATATATATATATATATTATAGATTATTATAGATTATTACTAAAGTGTTTAGACAAAACTTGTGCTTGACTAAAAGTAGATTGATTGCAAAAATAAATTTATTTATTTGTTGAAATTTATAGAATTATATGTACATTATCAACATCATAATTAAACATGTACTGGAAGTTGAAAATAAAAAAAAATATCGATTACCTTTAATAAATACCAAATAAGAAGAAATAAATCACTTAATGAAAAAAAGAGTTAAAAAGGGATTAATTAGAAGTAATTTATGCTATTTTTCACACACACACACACACATATATGCATGTATGTATGTATATATGTATATGAGGAAGGATTAGTAATCTTATACTTTTACATATATTTTTATATTAATTATTGATCGTTGAATACACCCATCTCCAAGTGTTGACATTAAAACTGGCATATGCAATTAATACATAAATAATACATTATTATTAATATACATGTTAGATTCAATATCAATAGTTAAAAGTGTCTAGATCTAACAATTAACAAAATAATAGAATAATATGTGTAAAAATATGTTGTTATTGATCTGTCTGCTATATATAGGGATGGATTAACAACCTCATAATTTTAGACATCTTCAATTGTTGAGATTAAATTTAACCATATAATTAATATGAATATAGTCGAAAGATAATTTTTTTTAACCCACCTTACCACCCCCAAGAGTCAAACGTGGTTGCTCTACAAATGAAGGGTAAATAACCAACTCGACTGAGTTCTTGAGGGCTATATATATAAATACAATTTTCAACTTTTAGATGAACCTTGGTAGAAAAAGTACATGAGAATATGATACAAAAAATAATTTCTAGATTATTACCGAAATTCTATCCCAGAACTTGTTCTTGAATAAAACTAGATTTATTTTAAAGACATCATTTTTTTTTAAAAAATTGTACAATTATATGTAAACTGTTGATATTATAGTCGAATATTTTCTAGAAATTGAAAATTAATTACTTTTAGTAAATTAAAAGAAAGAATTAATTATCTTTAATAAATACCAAAAGTAACAAGAAATGAATCAATTAACGCAGAAAATAATTAAAAGACTACTTGGACATAATTCGTACTCTTTTTCATAAAATATATATAATATTTTAGTTTTTAGAAAAGGGGTAGGATCAAGGGTATTTTTTTATATAAAATCTTACATTAAATATAAGTCATTAGATTTAGACACATTTAATGATTGAGATAGCATTTGATATGTATATTAATTATAGATGCATTAGTTATGTATTAATTACCTGGTCAGATACAATCTCAACCGTTAGATGTACCTTAATCTAACGACCTATATTTAATGTAAGATTTTATATAAAAAAAATGGTAATTGATTCTACTATTTTAGAAAAATATTGATAAAAAAAGTATATGAGATATGGTATATGAGAAATTATAAATTATTACCAAGGAATCAACGCATAACTTGTGGTTGATTAAGAGTATGCTGATGCTAAAGGCTTTTTCTTTTATAAATTTACACAATTACGTATACACCACCAACATCATAGTTGAATGTAAATCTACTAAAAGTCACTATTCGAAGGAGAGGATTGATTACCTTTAGTATTTAAGAAGGCATGAATCATTGGATAGATAAAATTAAGAATGATTACTTTGAGGCAATTTGTACTCTTTCCTATAAAATATATATTCTTACTATATCAGCTTTTAGAAAAACAAAGGTAGAAAAAGTAGATGGAAATATAGTACGGAAAGAAAAATTCTTGATTATTATCGAAGTATTGAGGCAAAACTTATACTTGACTAAAGTAGGTTGATTCTAAGGGTATATATCTTTTTCTTTTTCGAAACCTACAAATTTACGCATAATATCCATCCACATTAATCTATTAACATTATAGTTGTACATTTATTGGGAGACGAAAGTGAAGTAGGTATTCAAATCTATCCCTGTTCTCGGAAATCTATCTAAGAGGCAAACAAACATTTATTATGAGTGTGTTTAGTTGGATGCATTATGTTGTATTGAATTATAATGAAGTAGATTGGATTATAATAAATTGTATTGAATAAAATTTAATATAATATTATATTTGGTGTGTAATTGTATTAGAATAAATTAATTAATAAAACTTTATTTTTATTATTTAATTATAAATTATTATTTTAATTAATAGTTAAATAATTAAAAAATTATTATTTTAAAAAAATAAAAAATAGTATAATTCAGACTTAATCTAGGAGAAGGTCAAAGAATTAATTTTATTTTAAAAAATAAAATTCTCATTTTATTATCTCTTTCTTTGAGTTAATTTTACCATACTATTTTTTTTTATTATTATTACTTTTGCAATATATTGATATTATAATTAGAAGCGTATAAAAAAGTCGAAATGCGTCAGGTGATGTTGTACTTGAAAATCTAGACCGATGATGAGTAAATTTCACTGTATTAAAAAAAAAGAAAATTATTCCTTCCCAAGTGAGAAAGAAGACAGAATACTTATTAATACCTTAATTGCGGATGCTGTCACTACGTATGCCTAAATTTGCTTCCATTATTTCATTACTCTGTTTTTTTAGCAAACTCAAAGCAGCACAGTGAGTTAAATTAGTATTATATTACATATATTGACATAATTAATTAGCTTCATGGAAGAAGTTAGCAGACATCATACATATTCAGAAGAGGTCAAGGCAACGTCTTCAGGAAAGAAGGATGACATATATTCAGAAGAAGTGAAAGAAATTAGAGCTCATAAATCTTCAGAAGGGGTCATGGTGAAAAGCACAACATCTTCAGAAAAGAAGGGTGATGCAGATTCAGAAATGAGCAGCTTATTCGAAAAAGCAATGGGCGGTCGGTGGAACGAAGTAGTTGAAGCCTATACGAAAAATCCCAAGCTTGGGGAAGCCAAGCTGACGAAATCAGAAGACACAGCTCTGCATATTGCTGTCACTTATGGGAAAGCTGATATTGTCCGAAAACTGGTGGAAAGTATGGGAAACGATGCATCAAACATTCTGAAAGTAAAAAATGATAAAGGCAACGCTGCTCTTCATCTAGCGGCAGCTGTTGGGAATGTGGAGATCTGCAGTTGCATGGCCTCAAAAGATCCGCACCTCATCGCTGCTCGCAATAACGAGGGTGAAACTCCTCTCTTCTTGGCAGCTTTTAATGGAAAGAAGGAAGCATTTCTTTGCCTGCATAAGTTGGCCAAAGACAATTCTTCTATAAGGAAAAGTAAAGGTGGGGACACCATTCTTCACGCTGCTATAGGCGGAGAATACTTTAGTAAGTAAACCATAACCACATTGGTTTTAATTGATTTCCTGTCCACTTGGGACAGGAAGATTAACTAATTTTGTTTACGTGACAGATTTGGCATATCAGATAATTTTGTTGTACCCTGATATTGTACATTGGGTGAATGTAAATGGTGTAACTCCTCTTCATATTCTGGCAAGCAAGCCAGATTCATTCAAGAGCAGCAGTCGTCTTCGGTTCTTTGAACGTATCATCTACCACTGTAAGGACATTTCCATTCATAGTGTATTCATGTGTGTGTGTGTGTGTGTGTGTGTGTGTATATATATATATATATTTGATTTATTCTTATATATGCTGTTATTTTTACATGCAAATTAAGGTTTGTATGTTGAGCCGGAGGAGGACCAGGGTTTGCCAAAATTGGAGAGTACTGGTCTCAGATATCCGGAAAACTATGAAACCTGCATCCGATTTTTAAATCTCATCAAGACTCCAATCAGACAGCTTAGTGGGTTAACTCGACTTCTAATTCTTCTTAATTAATTATATTATTTAGCAAGTGCGGAAGAGCATGCATGCAACTACCTCTTTTCCTCTTTTTCAATTAATAGTATATAATATATAAATTCTTTTTCTTTTCTTCAGCTATGACGAAATGTAAGGCAGATGACGAAGAAGATCCTCGACAGAAAGGTTAGATTCCTTCATATAAAATTTAACTGTAAATTAATCTGCAGCATAATGGAAGTACAGACATTTTCATATATAACCAGATTCTGTCTGTGTATTTGTAGGAGATGCTGTCATTTGTGCGTCTTCGTCTGCGAAGGAGTCAGAATCAAAACATCAATCGCTTTATCCACCCAATTACGTAACATGTCGTATGTTTTTCGGATGGATTTTTAGTATCTTGCTAGTTATCCTGGGACTAGGTTAGAATCCTCACACTAATTGCCACCAATTAATTAATTAATTAATGTTTTGCTGTTTGATCAGCACTTTAATATTAATTTCTTGCTATATAATATGACTGCCCCGGAATCTCATATTCATATCATATGCTTATGTTATTTTTCTGGTATATATATGGGATGCCGCAGGGACCGCGAGTATTGACGACCTTAAACGGAAGAAGGAAAAACACATCTTGGCTAATAAGATTATGAAAAAACTGCTTGATGGTGCTTCTGCCACTTATGCATATACTGCTCCAGATAGTGGAGGTTTCAAGCGTAAAGATTCTGAAGATTTTTCCCCTTTTCAAGAAGCTTTCTCAGAAATTAAGAGTAGTTTACTCAATGTTGCTACACTTCAGACCGGAAGCACAAATGCCAGCGCAGATTCCTCGACTGCAAATCAGAACAGGAATGTCAATGGTATGTTACTTAGTTCCATAATTTTTAAGTGCAAGGGGATAATCTTAATTAGGCAAATTAATTTACAAATTCAATATATATAATGAAAAATGTTAACAGAGAAAAAGGATGCAGATATTGAACTTCCACAAATACCGGACAGCAAAGAGTCGAACACATCTCAGAAAAATCTTGTACACCCAATCTCTGACGAGAAAGAGGCTCAACAATCAGAGAGCAAAGAGACATCAATCCTAATAGCAGCAAAGATGGGAGTGGTAGAAATGGTGGATAAAATCTTAGATAAATTTCCAGTGGCCCTCGAGGACGTGGACTGTAATAACAAAAATGCAGCACTCTTGGCAGTTGAAAACAGGCAAACCCACGTCTACATTTTGTTAAGAGAAAAATACTTGAGGGACAATGTTTTACGGCAAGCTGGACAATAAAGGAAACAATGCACTGCATCTTGCAGCTGCGTTTGGACCGTGTAGACCTTGGATTGTTTCAGGAGCTGCATTTGAAATGCAATGGGAAATCAAGTGGTATGAGGTATGCATGTATGTATGTATGTATGTATGTAGTTTCATTAATTCCATTAATGTTGATTTCTTATCCATCCACATTGTTAATTCATGTAGTATGTGAAGAGATCAATGCCAAGAGATACCTTTGTCAGACCCAACCACGACGGCAGAACTCCGCAGGAAGTCTTCACAGAAACACACAAAGAACTTGTGGCACAAGGCAGGGAATGGATGACTAAGACGACGGAGTCATGCTCCGTGGTGGCAGCTCTCATAGCCACCGTAGCATTCGCAACTTCGTCAACCGTGCCAGGCGGCATAGACGAAAAAACTGGTAAACCAATACTGGAAAATGAACCAGTATTCAACCTCTTTGCCATATCATCACTTGTTGCTCTATCCTGCTCAATAACGGCACTAGTCTTTTTCCTATCAATCCTCACTTCGAGATACCAAGCAAAAGATTTCGCCACGCGCTTGCCGAGAATACTTCTAATTGGTTTAACATCAATGTTCATATCAATTGTGGCAATATTGGTTTCATTCTGCGCAGGGCATTCATTCGTTATAACAGATCGAATGAAATCAAAAACACTTCCAATATATGCAGCAACATGCTTGCCGGTGACATTTTTTGCTCTAGCGCAGCTGCCACTCTACTATGATATCGTGTCGTCTTTCTTCATAGAGGCTCCACAGCGTAGGCACACAAGGTTTCCTCACTAAGCTAGTTACTGCTTCAATTTATTGCTCTTTTCTTCATTACAATTGCTTGGAATGAATAAGTTGTATGTTTGTCAACAAAATAAAACATGAAGCTGCTTTAATTTGTTGGTGATTTCTCTAAGTTATTCGAATTAGACTACTTCTCTTTTAAGCTAATAAGTACACTTAAAGTTTTTTGAGCAATTAATTTCTCCATACATATATCTATCTGGGTTATTTTCACTTCTTCCCACAAATTAATGATGTCATAAAAAATTCTGGACTCTTATCAATTGTGATAAAATTGAGGAGCAACACCATCAGTTCTGAATCAACTCTTAACTAATTAAACTAATTAAAAAGTATAATTAAACTAGTGTTCCTACAGTCCATCATTGTTTATTAAATTTAGCATAATAAGGGTGCTTGGGTCAGTTCTGATATTAATTAGCACGTACCACAATAAAGGGTGTTCAAAATTTGATCCAATTCGCTTAATCCGCTTAATCTGATTCGATTCAATCCGCTTTTAATGAATTTTATGGATTAATGAATTGGATTAGATTCGAAAATTTGATTTTGGAGCTTTGAAGACAAATGCGGCGGTTGTTTGGGTAGAGAAAAGAAAATGTCGCAGAAATCTGATTTGGGAGACGGGTAATTAATTTTGGTTATTATCACATAAGTCCTTTATTTATTTATTTTTCTATTAGTTACTTACAATCATATTCTAAAGTATTAAATATCATCAAATATAGTCTTCTCATCACCTAATATTTTTGTAAGAAATAAAAAGAACTAATTTAGAGAAAAAGATTTAAGAAAAGAAGTTTAATAATAATTGTATATAATTTATTCTATTTAGTATATACCTGACTCAATATGTTCAACCTTATCCATTGCTTTACGAAAATTTATTAGTGTTGAACGCAATCAATTTTGTGTGCAAATGAGTGTCTCCACTGTTCTTGTAGATAATGAATTTCAAAATGGATCAAGAATACGACTTTCGGTACTAAATGCCAATTCAAATGCCACAGTGGAAAGAGGTATTGCCAAAATATCTCGAGCAATACGTAACAAGATGCTATATTTTGAAGAATTAGTTTTCCACCAATTAAGTATATCAAAATCTCCACTTTTGACATCCTCAAATGGCTCCATTAAATAACGATCCACTTCAATTTTACATTCTTCACCATCAAACTTTTTTACAAGTTTCTTATAACCACTTTCAAATAATTTCTTAGCATCAATCTCATCAGTATCAATTTCTATCTCATGTCCATCATGTACCTCATCCATTATTAACACATGATCAGAGTAAAGTAATTTGTAATGATCATACAAGCTATTTAAAGTATTTCTTACTTTAACAATCAACTCATTAGCTTTATTTTCACCAAACAATATAGAAAAATAATACTTCAAAAGTCGTTCCTTGTGGCAAGGATCAAGCAACACAGAAATAAACAAGAATGCATTGATCTTCTTATAATTCCCCCAATATTTATCGTACTTTCTCTCTATATTTTTGGCCATTATTTTCAAAAATATATCTCTGCTTTCACTCTAAGCTTGTAATTGAGTATAAATCAAATTTAATTGACGTAAAAATGAATTAGATGTCACATACAAAGAGTCTGAAAATTCTAAAGTTGCATCATAAAAAATATTCAAAAACTTAATGAAGTAACGAGTATATTCCCAATCCAAGGAAGTTGGAGCTCTTTTATTTTCACCAACACAAAACTCACGAATAAATTGTCCATCATGAGTTTCTAATCGTTCAAACACCTTTTGAAACTTTTTTGCAGATTCTAACATTAAATAAGTTGAATTTCATCTAGTAGGAACATATAAGCACACAAGCTTTTTTGAAGAAATTTTTTCTCGCTCAACATATGTCTTGAACTTTTGTAGCCTAAATGGTGAAGCTCTAACAAATTTGACAACATCACGAATCTTAGCAATTGATTCATTATAATCTTTCAGTCCCTCTGTAACAACAAGATTCAATATATGTGCACTACACCTCACATGTATAAGTTGATTCCCTAAAATTGCTTCATTCCAATTAGCCACTATTTTTGCCAAATACGAAACAGCTACATCATTCGAAGTTGTATTATCAACAGTTATGGTAAAAACTCTCTTAATGCCCAATCTAGTACATATATCTCAATTTGTTTACCAATTGTTTTACCTCTGTGATCAGTAATTTGACAAAAATTCAATATTTTTTTTTTGCAATCTCCAATTGTCATAAATGTAATGTGCAGTGAGACACATATAATTTAAATTTTGAACTAAAGTCCATATGTCTGTGATAAGACAAACTCTTTGACCACTCTTAACAAAAATATTTCTCAAATCTTGTTTTTCTCTTTTATAAAATTGCAAAACATCACGTGCAATAGTTATTCGAGAACGTACATTAAATCTACTTTAAAAAACTTTCAACATATCCTTAAATCCTTCACCCTCTACAACTTTAAATGGCATCTCATCTTTTATAATAAACTTGGCAATTGCTTCTCTACAAGCTTCAACACTATAATTCGTTGCAACAAGTTTACTTACCCCTTTTCCGGTCTTTATTGGTTGAAAACATAAAGTTTTTTGCTTTTTATCCTCTCGACTCGGATATTTTGTACATCTCTTCTTTATATGAGCCAATAAATTAGATGTTCTTTTCTTTGAGCCATAAACATATTCCGCACCACAATATAAACATTTTGCCTTAGATAATCTGAGCTTATCTTTTTAAAATGAATCCAAGCATTTGAAGAACAATTTCTTTTTCTTTTTGTAAAAGATACAGTAGTATCATCATTAGGCATACCTTCAAACTCATTTGAAGACATCGGAGCTAGAGAAATTGGATTTTTTCCTTTATCAAATCGAGAGGCCATCTACAATATAAAATAAAAAATAATTCAATTAATTAATAATAAGAAAAATAAACAAATTGTACAACTTAAACATTAATAAGTTTCAAAACAAAATTATGTAAATTGAATAATATAAAAATTACTATAATTATCAAAAAGAAAATAACACTAATATAAAAAAAATTAAGGTATGCACTAATAAACATCTCTAAAATATTTCTATAGTTAAATGCCAATTTTAAAAAATCTCAATCCTTCCCACTACATGCTTATCTTCAGTTCTACAACATTGATCTTACATAAAAAAATTTGAAACACATGACTAGAGATCACTACAAATTGAAGATTTTCCATGTTAATTTTTGTTTGTAATGATAACATTCATAATATGTAGAAAATCAATAATCTCTTATTCATATTGAAGAAAATTATTTGTATAAATTAAATAAATTTAATAATATAAAAAATTATGTAGATGTGCAATTGTACTTCAATTACATACCATAATAATTAATACAAATAATAAAAAATTTATAATCTATTAAAAATTAAAGAAAAATTCATATTAATCAAAATTTATTTAATAGATAGAAAAATTACCTGATTAAAGTGGAGTATATGACTGGTTATATAAGATGTGGAGAATCCCAAAATTTGATTTTGGAGCTTTGAAGACAAAGGCGGCGGTTGTTTGGGTAGAGAAAAGAAAATGTCGCAGAAATCTGATTTGGGGGACTGGGTAATTAATTTTGGTTATTATCACATACGTCTTTAAAATATTAAAAATAATATATTTTATTAAATATCGTATGTATTTAACAATTAGATCCTAATTAATTGAGATTATTTGTTATAAAATAAAAATTATTAAATTTATAATAAATATTTTATAATTTAACATAACAAAAATAATATTATTATACTATTTTAACGGATCGGATTGGATTATGGCGGATTGATATTATGAATCCACAATCCAATTCATGATGAACGGATTTTAAATTTTCGAATCCAATCCAATCCATTGATCCATAAAATCCATTAAAAGTGGATTGGATCGGATCGGATTAAGCGGATTAAGCAGATTGGATCGAATTTTGAACACCCCTAATTAGACGTATTAATTATTTATATATTCATTTTGTTGTTTATTTTAGAATGGATATATAATATATTTGATTGGAAGTTTAAATAAATCAATATATTATTTTAATAAATTTTTTTTAAAAAATACAATCAATATTAATATCAAATATTATTTTTTAATTTATTTGGATCGGATTGAATTGGATTCGGATTTGAAATTTTTTAAATAGATTGGATTGGATTGGATTTTATCAAACGATGGATTGGATTGAATTGAAAATTTTCAATCCGTTAAATGATGGATTGAATATGGATTTAGTTAAATCCGCTCAATCTGATTCGCCGAACACCCCTAACCACAAACACTTGTTAAGAAAGAGGCTTCAACTCCATACTAGTAGCAATATATATTTTGCTTTTAATATTCCACATGTTTCCCAATTTAGCATCAGCTAAGACAAAAAGTAAAAGCAAGAGAGAATATTATTAGTTAACCTTCATTGAAGCACCAAGAGGAGAAGAAATGCATCATTTTCCATTCAAGAAACTAATTAATAGCTGAAAGAGGATTCCGCAGTCGATGATCTTTTCTGCAAGAGAAATATTTTTATTCAGCTTTAAAACAAATATCTGCTTTGCTTGCTTAACATTGTAGCACTTTTACGAGAGATCAGCTCTCAAATTTGGGGAGCATCTACCCTCGTATAGAGCGAAAATTTCCCAAATATGTCTTAGGGAAATTCTAACCCAACTCCTATAAAAGCTTGGTGGCTAGGCACTTTCTTATTTTGATTTTACTGTTGCTCATGTTGACACATTTATGTCATCTTATTATCTTAAGAAATCAAGTGAACAAAGAGAAAGATTAAATTAATTAACTTTGGTAATATTAAAAAAAAGTCAATTAACTTGGCTAAATTAAGCACCAAAAGAGGGAAGTTATGAATCATTTTACGGAGAAGAAAATAGCTAAAAGAAAGATATATTTAAGAGGCATTATTTGCACTTTCCTGTAAAAAAGAACATTTTAAATATTCAACTTTAGAATAACATCGGAAGCAAAAGTACATAGAAATGTTTATTTATATATGGGAAATAGGGTGCCAAAAAAAATCTTTGATTATTACCAAAATGTTATGGAGAAATTTATGTAGATTGATTCTAAAGATATATATATTATTTTTTGAAACTTACACATTTACACAGTAATATTTATCGAGTTAGACATCCGCTAGAGCATAATATAGTAGAAGAAAGAAATTCTAGATTATTACCAAAGTGCGAAGGCAACACTTGTGCTTGACTAAAAATAATTAATTTCAAAGGTATTTTGATCTTCTTTTTCTGAAATTTATACAGTTATGTGTATAATCTCTGACATTATAGTATGAGAGCCGAGATAGGTACCCAAATCTATCCCTGTTTAGGAAAAATCTACCTCCCTATTTGAGAAAACAGGTAAGCATTTACTAGAAGGATAACAGTAGACAGCTTTTCCAAATGCATATTTATTATCTCCTTTTCAATTAATTTCACTATGGTATGTTTGTTACTAATACCATAGCAATATGCTAATATAATGAAGTGTACAAAAAGTCTACATGCGTACAGATGATGAGTACATGTCACTCTATTAAGAAAAAATTTATTCCTACCCAATTACGTGAGAAAGAAGACAGAGTACTTATTAATAGGCTACATGCAGATGCTCTCACTATGCTATATTTGATTGTTGATAAACAAAAACATTCTCAATGCTTTGGTAAGACATTATATATAGTTTGGTTTGCTTCCATTATTTTCTTACTCTATTTCTTTTGTAAACTCAAAGCACAATGAGTTATGTTACATATATTGACTGAACTTCATGGAAGAAATTAGAACACTTCAGTGTTGGACTTTCACTCCTATTGGAGGACTGTCGAAGGGACTTTTGTGGGATTTCATACCCCACTTTTTCTTGATAACATTTGTTTCAGTTTCTCAACAAGCATGCAAATTAAAGAATTGCGAGAACGTGAAAATGCCATCAGTTTTGTTTTCATTTTGGGAGCCAAGAACAAGAAAGTACTGGCATACTGATGCTTTGGAGACAGAATGTTCTCCTCTGTTTTTCGTTCTGCACTGTCTTTGATGAGTGGTCAATCGCATGGCGAATTTCAATATTGGTTTTGGCTGAAATTTTGTAGAGAGGTTCACGACACATGCTTCTTTAGACAGAACGGTCTGATCGACCAGCTGGACTCTCTTAACTCACTCCAGAAAAGAAGAATACAGTAGCCCCGTTCTGCAGAAATTCTAGCACACTTTTGGCTTTCTACTTTCCAGGTTCTTCATCTACATATTGTTGTTGAGCTGTTGTTTTTGTTGGAGTAACTGGTGATAGGTTGAATTTCTATTTGTTGAAGGGTTGTAATGTTGAGTTAATACTCTTGTACCCTATGATTTTGTGATAATAGAAATCCTGTAATTTTGGCCGTGATTTTTTTTCTCCTACTCACAGTAAGGAGAGTTTTTTCCGCAGTAAAATAACTTGTTCCTTTTATTGTGTTTTGCCTTGAGTTTCTGTTGGTGTATGTTCTGTTTTATTGGTTCATTTTGCTTCCATTTCTATAAGAAGAAAGCAAGGTTCGGTTAGTTCACATTCCTATCCCCATCATTCAGAAGAGGTCATGGAAGAAATTAGAAAATCATCAGAAGAGAAGGGTGATACATATTTCGAAGTGGAGGATGTTAGTAATGGGTGAGGAATGTGAACTAACCGAACCCTTTTTATGGAAATGGAAGCGAAATGGATCCATAAAACAGAACATATACAGCAACAAATCAAGACTATACAAAATGAAAGGAGGCAAGAATTTTACGTGGAAAAAACTTCTCCTCAATGTGAGTAGGAGAAAAAAAAAAAAAAAAGCCACGGCCAAGAGAAGAATTTCTATTATCACCAAAATGGTAAGGTACAAGAGCAGTCACTCAAAATTACAACTATTCAAGGAATAGAAATTCAACCATAAATTAAAAGCCAACAAGAATAGCTCAACAAGAACACATAAATGAAGAACCAGAAAAATAGAAAGCCAAAGTGAATGCAGAATTTTCTGCAGAACGGTACTGTTGTGTTCTTCTTTTCCGTTCTTCTTTTCTGGGTGCGTTAGAGACCTGAGATGATCAATCAGACCGTTCCAACTGAAGAAGCTTGTGTCATAAACATTCCCATAAAATTTCAGCAAAAACCGATTCAAATATTCTGCCCAAAGCGTTTTGTCGGCCACTTCACAGCAGCAGCATGGCATGCTTCCCGCCTTTTCATACACGTGCACACACACACACACAGTTTCACAGTTTCATGCTTCCTTGTTCTGGCTCCCAAAGAAAAACATAAACAAATGCCATTTTCTCTTCTGCGTGCTCGTTTCACAATTCTCAATTGCATGCTTGTTAAACTCCCAAAGAAAGCTTAAACATTATATAGGCAGGAATCAAGCAAAGGTCTGACGGGTGGGGCAGGAGTATCATTATTGATGTTGTATTCCGTATAGAGTAAAAATCCTTGTAGTCTTAAAGATTTGGCTAAATATCTTCGTAAGTTTTAATAATTTTGAAAATATTTTTAAAAGTACTAATTTTTTATAGAATATCTATTATACCCTTATACATACTATTTAACAAAAAAATTAATAAATTTTTAAAATTTATTAAAAGTTCTAACTTTATATAAATTATATTTATGTAAAATAATTAATTTAATAAATAAAAATATTGGTCATTATATAATATATTAATAAAATATTTTTATTGTAATTTATTGTAAGAAATTAAATAATAACAAATTACATATTTGTAATTATTAAAAATTAAATACAACTAAAACATAAAGTATTAATTTATTAATAAAATATAGATTTATAAATCTATTTGTTATATAGTATAATAAATATTTATGATTATATTATAATTTATATAAAATATATATAAAAAATATAATTAAAATAATAAAATTAAACTAATAATAAATAAAAGTTATAATATGTTAATAATAATTATATAAAATATGTGCTATAAGATAATTATTTTATTCATTTATTAATATATTTTACATAAATATAATGAATTTTAAAAAAATTTAAAAATTTATTAGTTTTTTGTTAAATATTATGTATAAGGGTATAATAGGTATTCTATAGGAAATTAGGACTTTTAAAGGTATTTTTAAAACTATTAGGACTTATGAAAGTATTTAGCCAAATCTTTGGGAGTAAAAGGGCTTTTACCCTTCCGTATATACTGTTAGTTTTTTCGCCGGAGCTCGATTTGTTGAAGTTGCAAAACAACATTTTCATCATGTTATTTTGAAGAATCCAACAAGGCCTGACTTTCAGGTGTTTAGATATCTTTACTTGGCCATTCATTCTGGCAAGGTAAATTGAGGTTGAATTTTGGTTTCATATATGCAAGCATATTGTTTACTAGTAGAACAAGTCCAAAAAGAATTAACTAACAATTCTCAACGTGCTGCTGCTTCATCATAGCTAGTTATTAATTCTTCTTCCACATATATTGTAGCCTAGTCTGGTTAGTAGTTAGTGCTTGTATATAATACAATTCAAGCTCATCAATTTATACTTATATATACATGTTTGTTTCTTCAAGTATTGTATATTATGTTTCATATAATTATTCCCATGCATTGAATTCTATCTTATGTGCGTGGGTGCATGTGGTGGTTGGTTTTAGACAAATCTTAGGCTATCCAACTCAACTCTTATATAACCGAAGTAAGACTCCTAGGCCCAAGCCCAAGACCAGGCAAAGACTAGGCCCAGGTATGGTCAGTAATATTACTAAAATATTCGAGATATCAATTAAGTACACGTACTCGTAAAATAAAAATGGCGAGCCAATATAAGTTTATAATTATTTTTATTATTTTTATTCTATAAAATGGAGTTTGGTATATATAAATACACACACATGCCTGAAGGAAACTACCAACCAACTATACCTATTTATCTTTTTTCTCCCTTATCTCTTCTCTCCCACTCTTCTTTTTTTGGCTGGAATTCTTCTCTTTTTATTCTAAGTTTGTTAATCCTTTAAATTTTCTTTTTTAAACAAAATTGGTTATATTTTGTTGTATTTAGAATTGGTTTGATAATTATATTTATATTAGAAAATTTTAAGGTTTAGAAAATTAAAATCAATTTAAGAATTTGGGATTTTAGAGCTTGCTAACCATGAAAGATGAAGCATATTGTTAGTTGTTTGTGTTTTGCCTCGAGCTGCTTTTTGCTGCAACAATCATATCCGAGGATGATGATGATGATTCGAGGAAAGGCAATGAGGATTTGACTTCGCTCGACTGAGTCAAAGCCCTAGGTTGTGTGGAGAAAGTGGGCTGTGTAGAGAAAGGATAATAGAATTTTGAAACCGGAACCACTTTCCTCAAAAAAGGAAGATGATGTAGATGATGAATATTTTATAAATTTTTTATTTTATTAATATTAAGTTTTAGATAAATTAAATAATAATGATGACGGTGTCTTGGAATCCCACTTTCTATACATCGTACTTAAATTCGAGTCCGAGATATATAAAAAATAAAAAATTATATGTTTTACGTTTTACCCATCTCCTTATATTTAAAAATTAATAATGATGGCGATGATAATAATTAATAAAATTATTTATTTAATTAATATTACGTATTAAGTTAATTAAAATAATAATAATAAAAAAATATTAGTTTATTTATTTAATTAATTAATTAAATTCAATTTAAATATGTAATTGACTTATTATTTTTAATAATATATAAATAATTTATTGTTTATGGGGTTATTTTTGTTTTTGCATACATAGTGTTCATTGAAATAAAAATAAATTTATTTTTTTGTCATTTTTTATTAAAGATAATAATATTTTATTATTAATAAGGTTGAAGATTATCATTAAATTTGAAAGTAAAACTGAAAACAACTTAAAAAAAAAAGGTGGCTTAAGTTTATAAAAAAAGAACTAAATAATAATATAATATAATTTTAATAAATTATGTATATATATTTTCTTTTTCTATCGGCCATTCTTTGTTGTTTGTAGTTATATTCTTTCTAGTATATATTTTAATATAAATACACCCCATTTAACTTTTGAGTCAAGAAGCTCATCATTAAAGCTTAAGAAACTAACTAATTATAGTTAAAGCTGCATGATCCATTCAAATTAATTATTTTTCACAGAACCACATTCTTTCCTCTAATCCATTTCCTCATTCTCTCTGACTTAAACTTCAATTGGACTTAATTAATAAAGCATTATTATCCACATTAGCTAGGAAATTATTTTTAATTTCTTATTAGAGAATTAAAAGCTGGTGCATGCACGTGCTTTAATTCTTAATGACTAGTGTACACAAAAGTAAAAGCCATATGTATGTAATTTTATATATAATAAGTGAGAAGAATTTATTCGATCCCACTTAACCTAACATAGGTTTTAACATAATATTAATTAATTTTAATAACAAAAGTAATTAATAATTAAGCAGTCAATTGATGTCGTTTCATTATATATATTTAAATTAATGATCGTGAATGCTGATCATCTCCATGTGCGTGCCACATATATCACACATTCCTAAAGTAATCAATTGAATAAATTAAATCAAAACTTCCTATTTATATATTCGCACTCAACAGTTATTCCTCCTTGAGTCAGCCTTTTTTTTTTATTCGAAGAAAAAAGTCTACGTAATTACGCTCTCTACGATAAAAAAAATGTTATTTTGTTGCAAGCTAGAGAGCTATACTAAAACCCTTTAATAAATTTAATAGCACAAAATTTAAGCCTTGAAACTTCTTGCAATCAATACCAAAAGAAGTGGATTTGGGTTTATAAATAACTTTTTTTTCACACACATTTCATATAGACCGTTGGATTTAGACACATTCAACAATTGAGATAGTATATGACTATATAATTAATGCATAATTAATATATTTATAATTAATATATATGTCAGATGTAATTTCAACCGTTAGATATGTTTAGATTTAACGGTTTATATTTAATGTAAGATTTTATATAAAAAAAATGAACCCTTGATTATATCCCTATATATATATATATATATATGTGAAAAAAATTAAAAGTCCGCTGTTTTTATATATATATTTATATTTATCTTTTTAAAAAAATATATTTTCATTTTATATTATGACTTTTTTATATATATTTACCTTTCATATAAGTGGACATTTTCAAAAAAATTTGATAAGTTATACTATAAAAAAGGAAAAAGAGGATTTCTGGATTTTCTTCCTGTCAAGAAAGTATTTATTCTTTGGTTCTTTTTTAAAATCTATCAATTGGTATAGGTTTGAGGTTAGGAATTTCTGGGTTTTCTTCCTTTTAAGAAAGTATTTATTCTTTAGCTCATCATTAAAGCTTAAGAAACAAAATATTTACAGAGAGTTATATTCTTTATAGTACATGATAATCTCCATGTGCGTGCCATATATATCACACATTTCTAAAAGTAATCAATTGAATAAATTAAGTCAACAAATTCCTATTTATATATTCGCACTCAACAATTATTCGTCCTTGACTCAACCTTTTTCTTTTTATTCGAAAAAAAACTATACCAAACTATGCTCTCTACGATAAAAAAATGTTATTTTGTCGCAAGCTAGATAGTTATACTAAACCCTTTAATAAATTTAATAGCACAAAATTTAAGCCTTGAAACTTCTTGCAACCAATACCAAATGAAGTGGATCAAGTTAATAAATAACTTTTTTTTTTCATATATATATATATATAAAATTAAAAGTCCCATACATTAACACATATATTTATATTTATCTTTTTTTAAAAAAATATTTTCTTTTTATATTACGACTTTTTCATAGATATTTATTTTACTTTTATATAAGTGAACATTTTCAAAAGATTTTAATAATTGTACTATGAAGATAAAAAGAGAATTTCTAGGTTTTCTTTTTGTTAAAAAAGTATTTATTCTTCGGTTCTTTTTTTTTAAAATCTATCAATTGGTATATGTTTGAGGTTAGGAAGTTATTAATTTTCTAATGAAAGGAATTTTCAAGATTCTAATTAAATTTACATTTAGATAACGTCAAATTGATCTGGCTAGTTTGGAATAGGGTAAAAACCCTTTTAGTCTCAAAAGTTTGGCTAAATACCCTCATAAGTCCTAATAGTTTTGAAAATACCCTTAAAAGTTCTAATTTATGATAAAATACCTATTATACCCTTATACATAATATTTAACAAAAAACTAATAAATTTTTAAAACTTAATAAAAGTTTTAACTTTATATAAATTATATTTATGTAAAATATATTAATTTAATAAATAAAAATATTGGTCATTATATAATATATTAATAAAATATTTTGATTGTAATTTATTGTAAGAAATTAAATAATAACAAATTACATATTTGTAATTATTAAAAATTAAATACAACTAAAACATAAAGTATTAATTTATTAATAAAATATATATTTATAAATCTATTTTTTTATAGTATAATAAATATTTATGATTATATTATAATTTATATAAAAAATATATAAAAAAATATAATTAAAATAATAAAACTAAAATAATAATAAATAAAAGTTATAATATGTTAATAATAATTATATAAAATATGTGCTATAAGATAATTATTTTATTTATTTATTAATATATTTTACATAAATATAATGTATTTTAAAAAAATTTAAAAATTTATTAGTTTTTTGTTAAATATTATGTATAAGGGTATAATAGGTATTCTATAGAAAATTAGGACTTTTAAGGATATTTTCAAAACTATTAAGACTTATGAGGGTATTTAGCCAAACCTTTGGAACTAAAAGAGCTTTTACCCGTTTGGAATATGTATGTGTGTATGCATAGTATTAGTAGAGGACTAAATTGTAAAATCAGTTGAGTTGCTACGTCGCTCTGTCTATAAATTAAGCCCTGGATCATGCAGGGAAAAACATGCAGAAATATAGAAGATCATTTAATTTCGGTGAGAAGTAGTTTAATTATTATTTTTTCCTGGTTTTTTGGGTTGAAATTATTGACATTTATAATTAATTATATTCTTAATTAATATATCTTGCTATTATTTATCAGTACTGTAGGCAATATCATTATTGTTATTATGATGATGATGGGGAAGGAGAAGGATGTGGTTGAAGAAGAAATAAACACAGAGGAGATCACGGCATCAGGCTGTTCTCAAGCAGAGAAATTAGAAGAAAGCAGTAGTAAAACAGGTAAAAGTGTAGCAGGTACAGTGGCATTTCACAAGCTGTTCTCATTTGCAGATTCAACAGATATTGCGTTAATGGTTGTGGGCACAATTGCTGCTGTTGCAAATGGATTCTGTCAGCCACTCATGGCCTTCCTCTTTGGAAATTTAGCAAATGCATTTGCACATAATAATAATCCCAACGTAAATCATCGACTTCTTCATCAAGTCTCCGAGGTTATTACGTACCCTACCCTGCCCTACCCTGCTTTGCCTATTTCATTCTTTAATTTCAAGCTGCATTACTAATAAAATTACAAATATTTCGTGAAAATTAATTAACGAAGTCATCTACGTATGTATCATATATGAAAGCAGCAGCAGAAGCAGCATATCTGACTTAACATGAAATTTGAACTGCCTTCCTCAGGTGTGTATCGGCTTTGTATACTTGGCTATAGGTTCCGCTATCGTTGGATTTCTCCGTAAGCTACCTACCTACCTACCTACCTACCTATCTATCTATCTATCTATCTATCTATCTATCTATCTATCTATCTATCTATCTATCTATCTATATATATATATACACATGCACAGAAGAACTCTTCTAATTTAGTTAGCTGTTAAAATTAAACTGATGATATATATATATATATATATATATATATATATATATATATATATACCAGAGGTAACCTGCTGGATTGTGACTGGAGAGCGACAAGCTGCACGAATAAGAAG
The DNA here is from genome assembly GCA_028052125.1 of Melia azedarach. Taxonomy (NCBI): domain Eukaryota; kingdom Viridiplantae; phylum Streptophyta; class Magnoliopsida; order Sapindales; family Meliaceae; genus Melia; species Melia azedarach. Next base: position 6,497,414 of record CM051396.1, on the reverse strand, counting down.
TCTATACTTGAAGACAATATTGAGGCAAGATATTGGGTTCTATGACATGGAAACTCGCACTGGAGAAGTTATTCAAAGGATGTCAGGCAACACTGTTCTTATTCAAGATGCCATGGGAGAGAAGGTATTATTAGTTATTCATGTACCATCAAAACTTTCCTAGCTATCCTTGATCTAAGGAATTTAGATGTTCTGTTATATAATAACTTCGAACATTTTTTTTTTATTGTTCGTTCTTCCTGTAGGTTGGGAAGCTCATACAGCAAATTGCCACATTCATTGGAGCTTTTGTTGTTGCATTTATGAGGGGATGGTTTCTCACCCTTGTCATGTTATCTTCTGTTCCAGCTCTTGTTTTTGGTGGTGCTCTTATGTCCATTTTCATTACAAAGCTGTCTTCCCAAGGACAAACTGCTTATTCAGTTGCAGCCACTGTAGTAGACCAGACAATCGGTGCTATCAGAACTGTACGAGATTAGTTAACGCTTCCCAATATTATACTAATATTCTTCTTCTTCTTTTTTTAAAAAAAAAGAAAAAAAAAAACTCTTATGTTCCATAATTTGTCTCAATGAGATACCTATTACTTTTTTTTCCAACTTTCTTTGAGCGTTAGTTTTAAAAGTTTGATTTGAAGGTGTTAGTTTCACTCTGACTTGATATGTATATCGGGTTTTGTGTGTTGCTAAATTATCTTGATGGCCGCTGTCTCTACAGGTCGCATCATTTACTGGGGAGAAACAAGCCGTATCTAAATACAACAAGTCTTTAACTAAAGCGTATAAATCTGGTGTTCAAGAAGGCTTGACAGCAGGTTTGGGTTTTGGTACATTTGAACTTACTATGTACAGCTGTTATTCGTTGGCTGTTTGGTTTGGCGGGAAAATGATACTATACAAGGGATACACAGGAGGGGACGTACTTAATATAATTTTTGCTACAATGGTTGGATCCGCGTAAGTTTCGTTCTGCTTTAGGTGTGTTGTTTAGATTCATTATTGTCTGTTGTTGGTTTATTTTTTATTTTTTCTTTCTTTTTTTCTCAGGTCTTTAGGACAAACAGCTCCATGCATCAGTGCAATTGCTGCAGGAAAAGCAGCAGCTTATAAATTGTTTCAGACAATTGAAAGAAAACCAGAGATAGATTCTTATGACCCCAACGGAGTGAAATTAGATGATATCCGGGGAGACATAGAATTAAAAGACGTTTATTTCAGCTACCCGTCAAGACCAAATGAACAAATATTCAATGGATTCTCCCTCTTCATACCAAGTGGAATGACTGCTGCTTTGGTTGGACAGAGTGGAAGTGGGAAATCAACAGTCATCAGTTTAATTGAGAGATTTTATGATCCTCAGGCTGGTGAAGTTCTAATTGATGGTATTGATCTCAAAAAGTTCCAGGTTAAATGGATTAGACAGAAGATAGGCCTTGTCAGCCAGGAACCTGTTTTATTCACTTCCAGCATTAAAGATAACATTGCCTATGGAAAAGACGGTGCTACAGTTGAGGAAATCAGGGCTGCTGCTGAGCTTGCCAATGCAGCAAAGTTCATAGATAGATTGCCTCAGGTTTCTTTTATTTTTACCATTGTAAAAAAAGGAAAGACAATACTTCTTAGATCGATGCATTTATTATTTTCTTTCGGTTTTTTGTATGCAGGGATTTGACGCAATGGTAGGGGAGCATGGAACTCAGTTATCTGGTGGGCAAAAGCAGAGAATAGCCATAGCTAGAGCAATTCTCAAAGACCCGAGAATTCTACTTCTAGACGAGGCTACAAGCGCTCTTGATGCGGAATCTGAAAAAGTGGTGCAAGAGGCTTTGGATAGAATCATGATCAATAGAACTACAGTGATTATAGCCCATCGTTTGAGTACAGTGAGGAATGCTGATATGATTGCTGTTATTCATCGAGGAAAACTTGTTGAGAAAGGTATAAGTTTTATTAATTGCGTCATATCTTAAATATTTGTTACTTTCACCAAAATTTTTAGTGCCACTATTATTGAATAAACATTCCTATTTTTCCAGAATCCATTTGCTTCTTTCTCCCCATGATATGATTCATTAAAATAGGCACCAAATCCTGAATTCCAACAATTTTTCCAGGTACCCACTCCGAGCTAACCAGGGATCCTGATAGAGCATATAGCCAACTTATTAAGATGCAAGAAATGAGTATAGTGTCAAAACAAAATGTAGAAAAAGATCAGGATAAGCCTGAAATAGCGTTGGATCTGGAAGGGAGTTCAAGCCATAGGTCACCAGGAATTGGGAACAGTAGTCCTCGGTACTCATTTTCGGTTCCATTTAGTTCACAAACTGGAATCAATGTTCCTGAATCACAACTTGCAGAACCATATATTTCTGCTTCAGAGAAATCACAGCCGCATCAAAAAATACCATTTCGTCGCCTAGCCATTCTTAATATGCCAGAGATCCCAATTTTACTGCTAGGGACAATGGCGGCAGGGATTGCTGGTGTAACATTGCCTTTTCTGGGAATCTTTCTTTCCAGTGCGATAAAATCTTTCTTTGAGCCAGCAGCAGAACTCCGCAGGGATACCAGATTTTGGTCTTTGATGTACCTTATTCTAGGCATAACATGTTTATTGGCTCATTCAATAAAGTCGTACTTTTTTGCTGTGGCGGGATGCAAGTTAATAAAAAGGATCAGATCAATGTGCTTTGAGAAAGTGATTCACATGGAAATAAGTTGGTTTGATGAACCTGAGCACTCAAGTGGGGCCATCGGTGCAAGACTTTCTGTGGATTCATCTTCTGTCCGAAGTATTGTTGGAGATGCACTTGGTTTGATTGTTCAAAATATTGCATCTCTAGTCGCCGGATTGGTTATTGCTTTTCAAGCTAACTGGCAATTAGCTTTAATAATCTTTACATTGTTACCCTTTATAGGATTTAATGGATATCTTTTCATGAAATTCCAAAAGGGCCTCAGTGCTGATTCTAAGGTATGCTCCTCATTTCACTGAAAACTGAATGTTGTAGCTTACCGTCCTGTTTGATTGTGGTTGTGGGCTGAAATTATGTGAATTATGGCATGCAGAAAATGTACGAGGAAGCAAGTCAAGTAGCAAATGATGCTGTAGGAAGCATAAGAACAGTTGCTTCTTTCTGTGCTGAAGACAAGGTTATGGAATTGTATCAGAAAAAATGTGAGGTCCCTATGAATGCAGGAATCAAGCAAGGTGTGATGGGCGGGTCAAGTATTGGACTATCGTCATTGATGACGTATTGTGTACATGCTGGCAGTTTCTATGTTGGAGCTCGATTTGTAGAGGCTGGCAAAACAACGTTTTCAGATGTCTTTCGCGTATGTTCTTTCCGCTCACTGTGACATTCATTCTTAATGGAAAAGGAAAAATATATGCTTATAAAATTCTTTATCACTGTTAATTCTTTATTATATATGTATATGCAGGTTTTCTTTGCTCTCACATTTGCAACCTTTGCAATTTCTCAATCAGGCTTCTTTGCTACTGATGCAAGCAAAGCACAGAGTGCTATTGCTTCTGTATTTGCAATTCTGGACCGAAAATCAAAAATTGATTCTAGTGATGAGTCAGGAATAACAATAGAAGATATTAAGGGTGAAATTGAGTTTCATCATGTTGGTTTTAAGTATCCAACAAGACCTGACATTCAAATCTTCAGAGATCTTTGCTTGGCTATTCGTTCTGGAAAGGTAATTAAATTGATTGTGGTTTCATAAAATAGATGCACAAGCATATTATTAGTATAAGTGTCCGTGAAATAATTATTAAGCGAATGCATTCATTTCATGTTATCAGACAGTTGCTTTGGTGGGAGAAAGTGGGAGTGGAAAATCAACAGTAATCTCATTGCTTCAGAGATTTTACGATCCTGATTCAGGTCACATTACACTAGATGGAATTGAAATTCATAAACTACAAATAAAGTGGTTAAGGCAACAAATGGGGTTGGTCAGCCAAGAGCCGATGTTATTTAATGACACTATAAGAGCAAACATTGCATATGGTAAGGAGTCAGGAAATGCAACAGAAGCAGAAATATTGGGAGCAGCAGAATTGGCAAATGCCCACAAGTTCATTAGCAGTTCAAGACAGGGATATAATACAATGGTGGGTGAACGAGGAATTCAATTATCGGGAGGACAGAAACAAAGGGTGGCAATTGCAAGAGCTATACTGAAGGATCCAAGGATATTACTTCTAGACGAAGCAACCAGTGCACTTGATGCAGAATCAGAACGAGTGGTTCAAGATGCATTGGACCAAGTTATGGTTGGTAGGACCACTGTGGTGGTTGCTCACCGGCTATCAACCATCAAGGGTGCTGATTTAATAGCAGTGGTTAAGAATGGTGTGATTGTTGAGAAGGGAAAGCATGAAACCTTGGTCAGGATGAACAACGGTGTATATGCTTCCTTGGTAGCACTGCAGACAAGTGCTTCTTCATCCTACTGATGTGTATCACGTAATAATATCAATATCCTAATTAAGGATATACCTACGATATTCATGGAAGTTAATTAACAAGTTTTATCTCTTGGCAGTACTTTCAAACATATGGTTGATTCAAATAATTAAATGCACTGATTTCATCATTTTTTTTTCTAAAAAAAATATTTTGAATGGGAGCGAGAAATTTCACCCTACAAATTACCAACCACATATCCTCTATTATTACTCGAATTCAAAATAACTTGGAAGCGTCAAGAATGTCCTAGATCATTTGAGTTACGCCTAAAGGGCCATTATCTTTATAATTTATACATACGAACAAATTAAAATAGTTATAGTTCAATTAGACAAGAATATGTCCTATATAGGATCGATGTATCCGTCTCATCTCATTCCAAAATTAAATACTATAATTTATTGGTATATATTTTTCCCATATTTATCTAAATGTGTGTGTGAATATGTATAATATGTGAATATGTATAATATATGATTATATATATATATATAAAGGGTAAAATAGCGCACTAGATAGAGCCATCGGGGAGGTAGCACGTGGCAAGTACCCACTACGGTATAATTGTTATGCCTTTAATCTTGTGGCACGTAACATACTCGATGTTAGCCTTGTATCAAGTTGACAGGTTGCGGGATTTTTACAAGGTTAGACAACAACTCTAAGTGAATTGAGATAAGGGAACGAGGCTACGTTATGGAGAGTGTCGCTAAACATTTGAGATAGATAGTGTTCTGGGAATGCTATGAGAATAGCCTGAATAGCGGGCACACACCCATTAGACCTTAAACATGGCTGTAAACGGGAATGGTACAGGTAGTGATTGCGCAATAGTTGGGTTATGCAATGGGTGTTGAAAGTGGACAATGCTGGGGAATACGGATCTGGGTCATGAGTTAGAAGATTAAATATAGTAACAAGGGTATTCGGTAAAGCCCTAAATAGGGTGTACTTGCTGGAATTAAGGCAAGGAAGACTTGGTCCTGATGAGGTGTCAGGCAAGGACCAAGTCAAGGTGACTTGGTTGAGTAGTTCCTTGACTTAGACTTGTTCATTTGACTAGAGAAAATGTGTAATGACAGCATATTTGTGAGATATATGGCCCTAGCAATCAGGGGTGTTGGTTGCCTTTGTATGTATATATATATGGTAGTGAGAGTGCTAAGTGAATTGAGTGAATCTCTAACACAGTAAGCTTTGTACATTTGTAATATTTTCTTAGAGAAATAGAAAAGTTGAAGAGAGTTTTTCCCTTGTAATATTGTGCAAGTGTATTGTGTTTATTTTCAAAGCGCAAAAAATTTCGAGAGTCGAACCTCCATTATGAAAGTGTGAGATTGCTAACCGAAGTGATTTAGTGCAAGCTCAGGATTGCCGCATTGATAAAAAGTTCCATGTGACAATAACCATCTTGGCCAAGGATGATGACCTCTTAGAAGAGAACTACCTTATGTGGCAAATATCTGGCAAGGTTAATTCCCTCGATTGAGGGTGATGACCCAAGTAATTGAAAACACCTCAGTAGAGATGATAAACTTAGGTTATGAGGACTCGCCATTCTTAGACATGAAGAACCTCGATCTCAACCTAAAGAAAAATATGATTAGAAGGGTATTAAATACATTGAGTAAACACATCCTAAGAATGACATGGCCAAAAGATGAAATGGACAAGCATAGCATCACCTACTCCACTAAAGGTGTCGTGACCTTTGAGAAAGAGACAGGTGAATTGGATGCAACAAAGGAACCAATGAGCCTCAAGCGTACAAATAAAGCAAGTAGTAAGAGCATTTCCTTCTTGAGGAAGCCATAAAGGGGTTCATGAGAGTTAGCAAATACATGGGACCAATGACCTTTATGGCAAGGCCTAGTAGTTCACGTGAAATCTTTATTAGTACCAACATGTAATGGTAAGCATATATAAGCTACTAGGAGGGAGAAAACGGGGAAGATTTTTCATATTGAAAGAAAACGCATACAACAAAGAACTCACTCACAGTTTTCTCTTAAAAGGTTGTTGGATTTTTTCCAATACATTTTTTCTGGTGTAACTTTAACTAACTTGAGTATTGGAGAGATTCGTCGGTTAAACCACAAGCACCTACTGACTATTTCTCTAGTGTTTTAAGAGTAAGGTCGCAGAGAAAGTGGCCCTGCAAGTCTTGTTCGAGATCGATATTAAACTAGATCTTGCCAACTTCTTATAATTTTGATTGTTCGTATGTACCCTACAATGTAGAACTTTTGATTGTTGACTTAGATTCGTCCTGCATGGCATCGACATGGTAATAAGTTATTCCTCAAGCGTATGTGGTGTCCACGTGTCAATAATAACGAGTTTTCAACACCAACACACACAGACACATATATGTTGGTCGAGTCTCATGAGTCTCAGCTCTATAAGTTAATAATGTTTCCTTTTGTTTTTCTACTATGTATATTGTACATATTTTGTGTTGTGTTATGTATGTCATTTTAGATGATCTCTGTTTAAAGCTGGCTAGCATATATTGCTCTTATAATCTTTAGTCTTTGGTGGTAATCAAGAACATCTTGTATATATATTAAAGTGGAATTAACATATACCTTGCCTAAGATTTGAATATTCTATACTTAGACAATAAATTTAAAAAAATTCATACATATCTCTCATGGACCATTAGTTAACCATCATCCAATTTAAAAAAAAAAAACTAAAATGCCCAAATTATTTAACATTTAAATGTCAAGTCGTTAGACCGAGAACACGTCTGCCTACGTGTCACGCATCTTTAGCAAAAAAAAAAAAAAAAAAGATCAACTTTAGCCCTCAAGGGCTAGCCTGGGTGGTTAGAGGCTTTGCTTGGTTTGCCCTGTGTCCTAGCTTCGAAACAATATTCTTGGGGAGGTAAGGGATTTAAAAAAAAATGGATTTGGGCTTGGCCCACCCCCTTACCTTTTAAAAAAAAAAAGTCCTAAAGCATCCTAAAACATTTTTCACTTACTATGGACATGCTTTTAATCGTTAATCAACTTTACAACATGATATTAATAGTACTTTTTATAATGTTAAAAAAATTTTAAATTTACTATTGATAATTATAATATTTGAAGAAAAAAAATCTGACACACTCATGTATTAAACCCACTAGAAAAAAGTTAAGTTGATTAATTAAACCAAACAATAGCAAAAAAAAAAATTAAAAATTAAAAAAGGAAACAATATCCTATGTAAGAATGATGAAGATAATTACGTTATCATACACATAGGAAAACAATATGAAACTACATAAGAGAATATTATTTTTATCTAATTAGAGAAAATGATACAATAAGAAATAAATCTCTGCTTTGCTTGCTTAACCTTGCTGCAAATTTGCGAGAGATCAATTTATAATTTATTTTCTACCTTATATTTATCATAATTTATACAACTAATCTTATTTATTTGAGTTTGAGATTTTTACTATATGAGAAATAATTATTGATGTAATTATGTTTTTATTTTATTTTTAATTTTTATAATAAATAAGACATTCAAACTAAAATAAAAATAAAATTATTACAAACGATCCAAGTGGCCTAATTTTTTGTTTACTTAACTCAAAGGTTAATTTAGTTAATTAGTAATAGATGGTTTAATCTTTAAGTGAGTTGGAACTAATTTTAAGTTCAAAATTTAAAATTTAGGGATATTGTGCTTTATTCCCTTGACATTTGAGGAAAGATGATATACCCCTTGAGTATTTGTGAAAGACAACATACCCCTTTGAGTTTTGAAAAAAATCTAAGATACTCCATAGAGTTACTATTTATATCTTAATTTGACTATTTTATCTATATACTATTAAAAAATATCTAAATAATTATATTATTTTTATTTTGTAATAATTAATATAACCTTATTCTCACATTTAAATTTAAAAATTATAACAATATTTTAATTTTTAATTATTTATTTTTTAAAATTTATTATCAAATTTATATTATATTTAAATTATATATTTTCTAAAAATATTATATTATTAAAATAATTTATTTTAAATTTATGTATAATTAATATTGTCTAAATTATTATAATGATGTAAAAATTTAAGAAGTTTTGACAATAAATTTTATGTTATAAAAATATCTATATATATATTTTAAAAAGGGTGCAACACGAGGACTTCACAAGAGGTTACCCATTTGAGTACTGTTCTCGCCCAAGCACGCTTTACTGCGGAGTTCTGATGGGATCCGATGCATTGGTGCTGGTATGATCGCACCCATAAAAATATCTATATATTAACTATACATAATTTTTTTAAATATAATATGATATATTTTATAAATTATATATAATTTGATATTATAATTATTTGATTATAAAATTTGAAGAAAATAAATAATTAAGGATTAAAATATTATTATAATTTTTAAATTTCAATATTACAATAAGATTATATTGATTATTATAAAATAAAAAAAATATATTTTTAATAGCATAGGGATAAAATTGTTAAATTAAAACATAAATAGTAATTCTAGCGAGTATTTTAGACTTTTTTCAAAATTTAGGAATATGTTGTCTTTCTCAAATATTTAGGGGTATATTATTTTTCTCCAAAAATTAGAAGGCTAAATAAAGTATAATATCCCTAAAATTTATTATTATTGTAATGTTTGTAATTATATGTACTATTTTGTTTTTGGTATTTATCTTTGTTTTTTCTTACGATATATATATATATATAATTGGATTTTTTTTTCTAAATTTTAAATTATAATAATAAAATTGTTTAATATATATGTTGATACTTTAAATGTTAAAATTTTATGAGTAAGTTAAATTTGATTAAAAATAAAATCAATAGATAATTGAATTTTTGTACGAAGAAATATAACTAGTAATTTTTAAATAAGGGATATTTTTCTGTCCAAAAAAAATACAAAATTATTTTTCCTCCACAATTTCTTGTTTCAACCAAGCATAATTAAACTATTAGGTTTTACACTTTTATGAATAAAATGAATCACGATAGTAAATTTTATTTTATTTTACTCAGCGTGTTTTATAAGATAAATATAAGAAGATAAACTAAAATAAATAACTGAAAAAATAAAGTAAAATTAATTCTAAAATGTTAATATATAATTTATTTTAAAATTTTTTTATTTCAATTATATTTTTATTCTTAATTTATCTCTCCTATCTCAACTCCTTTACTCTTAGAATTTCTCCATAAATTAAATTAATTAAACAATTCATACAAATTATTTCGAACAAATCATAAGTCCCTCTCATAAATCAAGATTAATCTTTAATCTGTGTTCCTAACCATCATAACAATCAAATACCTCAATTTTATAAATTAAATACACCAAATTTTTTTTTCCAAATTGAAGCAAATAGAAGGGGGGGTGTCTAAAGTTGCCCATGTGAGGGCCACGCAACTGTGCCCATGGCCATTGATAATCAGTTATATATATTTTTTATTTTTAAAATTTTAAATAATACAATCATCTTTAATTGAATTGTCACATTACATATTACTGGCGAAAGTAATCATATGTTGTTATCTATTCTTTCCTTATTTTTCAAAAATTTATCGCTAAAAAATAAAATTTCATTTATGAATTTTTGGTTTAATTTCATTTGCTTTTTTTGCATCCTATTTATGAATTTTCAGTTTAATTTTAATTCTTTTGACTACATTTATTGAGTTTCCTATCTTAACTTTCATTTTTTTTTTATAAATATTGTGTTTTGCGATCTAGCTAACTAATTCCAGTGGGAACTTTTTTTTTTGGGATTTTAGTATTGCATGTCTTACCATATATTACATCATCTTAACTTAAGAAGTAAACTAAAAAAAAAAAGGAGAATTAGTTACCTTCAATAAGAAGCAAAAGAAATAAAAATGAATCATTTAGTGACAGAAAGAGAGATTAATTACCTTTAGTAAGTACCAAAAGTAGTATGTAATGAATCACTTAATAGAGAAAATAACTAAAATATTACACGACAACTTGCTCTCTGAATGTATGTCCGTATATTTGCATCAAGATCATAAATTTATCCGTTTTGATCATTAAATAACATTTAAATATTTGAAAAGACTGTAAGACTATTTTAAGTTATCAAGTTTCAAATATTTAGTTATCAACTGACTATGAGTTATTAAATAGTAAAATGAATAAAAATTTGCAATTTGAAGGATTGTTCTTGTAGATCCCATGAATTCTTAATTCAAATTAGAGAATTTTTTTTAATATATATGTATGTATATTAGATCTAAATTTCAACGCTTGAGATTAAATATAATATATATAATTATTTTCTTTTTTAACTATTTTCTCTATTTGGTGATTCATTTATTCTTATTTTTGGACTTTACTAAAGATAATTAGTTCTCTTTTTCGTCTTTTAGTAGATGTTTGACTTATAATGTTGAAATTGTACATATATTGTAAATTTCAAAAGGAACAAATATGGCTTTGGAATCAATCTATAGTTTTAATCAAATACATGTTTTGGCTCAACACTGTAGTAATAATTTATAATTTATATTCGGTACCATATTCCTATGTATATATACATTATAGATTGTTACCAAAGTGTTGAAGCAAAATGTATGCTTAACTGAAAGTAGATTGATTAACAAGACATCTTTTTTCTTTTTGCTGAAATTTATACAATTATGTGTACACTATTGGCATTATAAAACATGTAATAAAAGTCGGAAATTGGAAAAGAAAATTCCTTACCATTAGTAAATATAAAAAATTAAATGAAATAAATCACTTAATAGAGAAAAAAGTTAAAATGAATTACTTGTAGGCAATTCGTGCTCTTTTTCATATATATACATGCATATTTATGTATGTATATATGTACATACGTATTTATATATGTATTTATGTATGTATGTATGTATGTATGTAGGTATGTCATAGATTATTACTAAAATATTGAGGCAAAACTTCAAGTTAACTAAAAGTAGATTGATTGCAAATATATTTCTTTTCTTTTCGTTAAAATTTACACAATTATATGTGCACTACTAATATTATTATTAGATGTCTATTAAAAGTTATAAATTGAAATGAAAATTCATTACAAAGTAAACACCAAACATAAGAAGAAACAAATCAATTAATAGAGAAAAAAGTTTAAAGGGATTACAAAGAGACAATTCATGCTATTTTCCATATTTCAACTTTTAGAAAAACATTAACTACAAAAAAAAGGGCTATCTTGATGCTAATTCTATGTCAAGTAGACCCTTTCTTGACATTTATTTTTATGTTTAGGTCACCTCAATAATAAGTGACACATTTTAAGTATATGGGAATATGGTATGAAAAAGAAATTCTAGATTATCACTAAAGTACTATCCCAAAACTTGTGCTTGACTAAAATTATAGTGATTCTAAAGACTTTTTTTTTTTTTAAAAATTTGCATAGTTATATATAAACTGGGAATATTATAGTAGAACATTTCCTAGAAATCAAAAGTTGAAAGAAAGAATTGACTACCTTTAGTAAACACCACAAGTAATTAAGAAAAAAGGAATTACTTAACAGAGAAAATAATTAAAAGGCTACTTGGAGGTAATTTTGCTCTTTTTATACATTATTTTAGCTTTTAGAAAAACATTGGTAGAAAAAAGTATTCAAAAACATGGTATGAAAAAGAAATTATATATACACTATTACCAAGGTATTAAAGTATAACTTGGACTTGAGGAAAAGTAGATTGATTCTAAAGGCTTCTTTTTTTTTTTTTTTTTTGAAAAAGATTACAAAATTATATGTTCACCACCAACAATTAAGTCTAATATCTATTGTAAGTGGAATGTTGAAAGAGAGAATTGATTATCTTCAGTAAATATCAAAGTAAGAAGAATTAAATCATTTAATGGGAAGAAAATAGTTAAAAGATGGATTACATAAAAGCAATTGTACTCTTTTTCATGAAATATATATTCTTGATAATTTAACTTTTGGAAAAATATTGGTAGATAGAAAAAGTATATAGCAGTATGGTACGAAAAGAAATTAATCTTGATTATTACTAAAGTTTTGAGGCAAAACTTGATTAAAGTAGATTGAATCTAATGGTATGTATATGTCTATACATATATATATATATATATATATATATATATATATATATATATATATATATATATATATATATGAGGCAGGATCAATGATCCACTTTTTTTTTACACAAAATTTTACATCAAAATATAGGTCGTTAGATTTAGGAACATCCAACTGTTGAGATTGCATATGACAATACATTAATTATGAATGCATTAATTATACATTAAATACTGGTCAGATGCAATCTTAGCCATTGGATATGCCTAAATCAAATGACTTGTATTTGATGTAAAATTTTGTAATAAAAAAAGGGGCTATTGAACCTGTCTTCATATATATATATATATATATTATATATATATATATATATATATATATATATAGAGAGAGAGAGAGAGAGAGAGAGAGAGAATTTGTTGCCGATACGAGAAAGTTCTACATATTGCTGTCAATGTCAGTGATAAGAAAGCTAATATTGTCAAGGAATTGGTAGGAATTATTGGCTGAATTTTTAGCAAATGTAACAAAGTTTAAACTTCTTAACACCACCAATTAAGCATCCAAATAAGTGAATCAAAGAAGAAAAAGTTGTAGCAACTAAAACAATGCAGAAAATAAAAAATTAGAAGCAAAAAGCAGAGGAAAAACAAAATTTTAGTTAGCTAACTTCATGAATTTTTTTGGGTTTATTTGAATACTATAAGTTAGGTTTTTCACCATAAATATTTTGTTCTCCCCCTTTATATGCTTGCTTCTACTATGATGAACTGGATTCTTGACCATTGCAATTACTTATTTGTGTCACAATGTAGAAGTGTTCATTATTCTTGCTTCTCTCCCATATCTTCAAGTATTCTCCTTAACCATATAGCATATGATGTTGCTAATGAGGCTAAAACATATTATACTTTAGCTAAAGATTGAGCAACGGTTTGTTGCTTCTTTGAACACTAAGAAAATATACCTCAGCTAAGAAAAAATACAAAGCCATTTGTGCTTTTCATGTTAACTACACAGCTACCCCAATCACTATCACAAAAGCCTATAAACTAAACTTCTGTGTTCTTCCAAAATTTAATTCTAAACTTCCATGGTATCTTGAATGTACCTTAACATTATTTTTGCCACTCCAAGATGAATATGGCTTGGGTTGTTCATGAATCTTGACAACAAGTTTGTTGTAAACATTATATCCGGCCTTGTTATGGTAAGGTAAAGTAATTATCCAACCAAACTTCTATATTGAGTTACATCCATTTTCTTTCCTTCATCTTCTTTCTTCAATTTTTCATTCACAATAAGTAGTGTAGCTATAACATTGCAGCAAAACATTCTTTCATTCTTCAAAATATTTTCTGCATATTTGTTTTAGATATAAACATATCATCTTCATCTCGGTGAATTTCTATCTCAAGAAATATCTCAACAATCCCATGTCACTCATTTCATATCTCTCTATCATTTCATTTCTAAATTCATTTATCAACTTATCATTATTACTCATAAATAGTAAGTCATCAATAAAAATGGCAACAATAAGAATATCCGACATACCTTGCTTCTTCACATACAATGTTGGCTCAATTTTGCTTTTTTTGAATTCTTTTTTATTGAAGTAGAATCAATTTAACTATACCAAGGTCTTGGAGCTTGTTTAAGCCCATACAATGATTTCTTGAGTTTGTAGACTTTGTCTTCTTCATTCTTGACTGCAAAAACTTGTGGTTGATCAACAAAAACTTCTTCTTCTAATTCTCTATTTAAGAAAGCTGATTTCACTTCAAGTTGGTAAAATAACCAATCTTTTACGCTGTCAAGGCAATGAGAGCTCTAATGGTGTCAAGTCTTTCAACCAAAGCAAATGTTTCTTGAAAATCAATATCAAGCTGTTATAAATAATAACCTTTAGCAACCAGTCTTAATTTATATCTTTGTACCTCTTCATTTGAATTGTATTTCACCCGATAAATCCATTTTACCCCAATAACTTCCTTGTCACTTGGCCTATCATCGAGCTCCTAAGGGTTATTTTTTTCAATTCCAACGATTTTTTCCTCCATGGCTTGCTTCCAAGGCTTCTCCTTGATTGCATCTTTAAACTTTTCAGGTTTCACAACACAAAAGTTACAGCTTTGGTAAATTTTATCAAAGCTTTTCATTCTTAATAGAGTTGAACTCGGAAAAGACGAACTATAACTTGATGCATTACTTAATGGTCCCTGATAGCTAGATGAAGAGGATGGTAGAGATCTTTAATATTGGCATTAATTTAAGATGAATTAGGCTACATAATATCAATGGAAACAAATTTTTCTTCAACTTTTCAATGCTCCCAATTATAATTGGCATTTTCATCAAAAATCACATCTTTACTTACAACAATCTTTTTGATCTTCAAGCTATATAATCTATAGCGTTTGAATGTAAGTTATAGCCAACAAAAACACACCTCTCACTTGTTTCATCAAGCTTTGTTATCTTTTCTTTTGAAACTTGGGCATAACACACACAACTGAAAAAATTTCAAGTGCCTAATGGAAGGCTTTCTCCCATTCTAAGCTTTTAAAGGAGTTTTGTTGTTTAAAGCCTCAGTTGTTGCTCTATTTATTAAGTACACAGCTGTATTAATTGAGTCAGCTAAAAAATCCTTAGGTAAGCTTTTTTCATGTAACATGGATTTTGCCATCTCCATCACTGTTTTATTTTTCCTCTCGAATACCTCATTTTGCTGTAGATCATAAGTTGTCTATTTACACCTTCATCTTCACAAAATTTATTGAATTGATTAGAGGTATATTCTTTTATATCTATCGCTTCTCAAAATTTTTATGAAATGGCTACTTTGTTTTTCAATAAAGCTCTTAAACATTTTGAAGATTATAAACACCTCGTATATTTTGTCTCATAAAAAAAATCAAAATAATTTTATTTCTTTTTATTTTTATATTTTTTGTAATAAAATTAAATAAAAATAGAAATAATAAAACTCAAATTTCTTGCAAAAAGTCATTTGTGAATAAGATGTTTTATAAAGCTTGATTATGAATAATTTTATTTTTTATTTAAAAATAATAAAATCTAAATGATTTTATTGCTTTTTATTTTTATATTTTTTGCAACAAAATTAAATAAAAATAGAAATAATAAAATCTAAACAAGTTTATTTCTTTTGAGTTTTTTTTTAAATTTCTACAATAAAATTAACTAAAAATAAAAATAATAAAACTCAAGTTTCTTGTAAAAAGCCATTTATGAATAAGATGTTTTATAAAACTTGATTATGAATAAATTTTTAAATTTTTTTAATCTAAAAATAAACTATTTAATAATTGTTTGTTAAAATAAAAAATAAAAGTAATTATAGTCTTAACAAAAAAACTTTATTTATTTATTTATTTTTTGTATTGGGTTAGGCCCATTAAAAATTTAATTTAAGTGAGAGTAAATGTGTCAAATGAAAAAATATCCTAAAAGTTAACAGATTTGTTATGACAGTAGAGATTAAAAGTATAATTTTAAAACATTAGGAATATAAGTGATAATATTAGAATCTCTTAGGAACGAAATTGATATTTTTCTTTTTTATTTTGTGTTGATCTTTGTTCTTTTCTAATAATATATAAAAAATGATTTTTTTTGTGATCATAAATTATGACAAGAAATTTTTCAATTAAATATGTTGATGCTTTAAGTGCTAAAATTTTAAGAATAAATTAAAATAAATTAAAAATAAAACTAATAGATACTTTAATACTTTATTAAGAAATATAACCAATTTTTAAATAGACGATTATGTTGTTTAAAAAAATACACAAAATTATTTTCCTCCACAATTTCTTGTTTTAACGTAATAAAAGAATATTGGTCCCTCTGCTTTCTCCTTCACTTTTCTTTCCTCTTTCCATTTTCCATTCCAATCTATTCTTTATACCTAACAAAACATACATTTTGATGGATAAGAAGATAAAAAAAAATAACCTAAAAATGAAATAAAAATTCTAAAATTTTTTGTATATAATTCCCATTAAAAAATTTAAAGTTAATTATGTTTTTATCCTTAATTTATCTCTCCTAATTCACTTCATTTACTCTTATAAATGAAATTAATTAATTCTAACAAATCGTAATTTTCTCTCGTAAATCAAGATTAATCTATGCACCTAACCATCACAACAATCAAATGCGTTAATTTTATAAATTAAATAACCTAACTTTTCTTTTTTAAATTGAAGCAAATAGAACAAGGTCAAAAGAATAAACTAATATTTCCTAGGAAGCTTTTTTTTTTTTGATTTTATTATTCAATATCTACTATATACATTACAGCTTCTTATAACTTAAGAAACAAACTAAGCACTGAGAAAAAGAGAACTAGTTACCTTCAATAAAAATCAAAAGTGAGAAGAAATGAATAATTTAAAGAGACAATAAGAACCAAAAGTAAGAAGAAAGGAATAATTTAAAGAGACCATAAGAACCAAAAGTAAGAAGAAAGAAATCATTTAAAGAAAAAGAATTAATTACTTTTAATAAGTAATAAAAATAAGATGAAGTGAATCAATTAATAGAGAAAATAACTAAAACTTTTAGTAAACTATTGATAGAAAAAGTATATGGGAATATGGTAGTAAAACAAATTCTAAAATCTAAATTATTAATTCAAGTAATCTCTTTTTTAACTATTTTCTTTATTAAGTGATTCATTTATTCTTAATTTTGGTGTTCACTAAAGATAAAATTTTCTTTTTAGACTTTTGACTTTTGACTTTAGTAGATGTTCGATTGATAATGCCGACAATGCATATATAATTTTGTAAATTTTAGAAAGGAAAAGATACATCTTTGGAATCAATCTAGTTTTAGTAAAGAATGAATTCTGTCTCAGTACTATATCAATAATCTAGAATATTTTTTGGTACCATATTCCTTATGTACTTTTTTATCAACATTTTTCTAGAAGCTTATATATGTATGTGTGCGTGCGCGCATGTAATATATATATATATATATATATATATATATATATATATATATATATATATATATATATATATATAACTAACCAAAGCGTTGAGGAAAAACTTATGCATGATAAAAAGTGGATTAGTGGAGAAAAAATAGTTAAAAAGAGATTACTTGGAGGAAATTTATATGGTCTTATATATATCCTTATGTTTATTTATTTATTTGTAATATTTCAAATTTAGAAGAATGTTGCTAGAAAACTATATGGGAATATGGCATGGAAAAAAAAAAATTCTAGATTATTAAAAGTTTAATGATTCTAAAGACATTGTAATTATTTTTAATTTATATAATTACAAGTAAACTGCCAATATTATAGACGAACATTTCCTAAAAATCAAATATTGGAAGAAAGAATTGATTACCCAAATTTAATAAATGCCAAAAGGAATTAATAAAAAATAAATCATTTAATTGAGGAAATAGTTAAAAGATTATTTAGAGGCAATTTTTGCTCTCTAGCATAATATATATATATATATAATATAATATTTTGGCATTTAGAAAAATTTTGGTAAAAAGAGTACATGGTTGGGAAAAGAAATTATAGATTATTAACAAGATGTTAAGTATAACCTGTGTTTGAATAAAAGTATTGATTCTAAAGTCATTTTTTTTTTTAAATATTTGCATGCTTATATGTACACCACTGATATTATAGTTGATATTTACCAGAAGTCTAAAGAAAGAATTGATTATCTTTAGTAAATACCAAAAGTAAAAAGAGAAATCATTTGACAAGGAGAAAATAGTTCAAAGAATGATTAATTGGAAGCAATTTGTACTCTTCTCCAATAAAATATACTCTTAATATTTTATTTTTTTAAAAACATTGGTAGAAAAAGTACATGGGAATATGGCACAAAAAGAAATTCTTGATTAATACAAAAGTGCTGAGGCAAAACCTTACTAAATTAGATGATTCTAAATATATGTATACATACATGGGAAATGAATTTAAATTATTTCCAATGTGCTGATGCAAAACTTGAGTTTAATTAACTAGACCGATTCCAAAGATATTTTGAATTTCTTCTTCTAAAATTTTTATAGTTTTATGCACAATCTGTAACATTATAGTCATAAAGCTAACAAGAAACAAAAGTCGATATAAGTTCCCAAATCTACTCTTATTTAGGAAAAACCTATCTTCTATTTCGGAAAAAGATGTGAGGATTTACTTCTAGTATACTATTAGGCAACTTTTTCAATGGCATATTTATCATCTCCTTTTTTGAGTTAAGTTCACTATTCTGTCTTTTTAATTAGTAGGTGACTTTTCCGAAGGCATCTTTATTATCTCTTTTTTGAGTTAATTCCATTACACTATTTTTTTTTTCAATTATCACAATTACAAAATATTAATTTTAGAATTAGAAGTCTACAAAAAGATATGGATATTGTTGTGGACAAAAGTCTATAAAAAGAGATGGGCATTGTTTGGGCATTGTCCGTAAACATTTGCACCTGGCGATATGTAAATTTTACTCTGTTATGAAAAGATTTATTCATTCCAAATTCTACAAAAAGTGATGGGTATTGTGGTGGCATTATTTCTATCTGATTACAGGAAATGATATCATGCAAAACAAATCTCTGCTTTGCTTGCTTAACCTTGTAGCACATTTGCAGAAATAAATGGAAGTGAACGACTTGTTCAAATTTTCCGTGAGAGGTCAATGGGATAATCTTATGGAGGTTTATAAGAACAACCCCGCGGCTGGAGAGGCAAAAATCACAAAATCAGAAGACACAGCTTTGCATATTGCTGTTACATCTGGGAAAACTGATATCGTATCAAAACTGGCGGAAACAATGGGAGAAAATGCATCAAACATTCTGAAAATAAGAAATAAGAGAGGCAACACTGCTCTTCATCTAGCTGCGGCACTAGGAAATGTGGAAATGTGCAATTGCATGGCCTCGAAAGATCCCACACTTCTCGTTGCTCGAAACAAAGAGAGTGAAACACCTCTCTTCTCGGCAGCTCTTCACGGCAAGAAGGCTGCATTTCTTTGCCTCCATTCTTTTAACCAACAAAAGGATAGTTCTCTGTGTAGAAAAAGTAATGGGGACACCATTCTTCACCCTGCAATCTCCGGAGAATACTAAAGTAAGTAATTAGTACTTTTACCATTTACGAATATAAATTTCTAACATTCTTGCATCTTTATTTAAAGATTTCTAATGTTGTTATCATTTTTTTTTTATTCTTACATACAGGTTTAGCATTACAGATAATTCACTGTTACCCAGATCTTGTAGACTTTTTGAATGAGAATGGCCTATCACCACTTCATATTCTAGCCAGCAAGTCTAATGCATTCAAGAGCAGTAGTTGTCTTGGAATATTTGATATTATTCTCTACAACTGTAAGGATATATCATGGCATCAACTCACAATTATACATGTATTATCTAATGCCGATCTACGTTCTTTTTGAGGGTTCGATTTTAGCTGGATTTGGTTAAGTTCTGACAATAATTATACTGCTAATCTACATGGAAATCAAAGCCAGTTAATACTGTTTTATTTTACCTGCATACCAGGTATATATGTTGATGAGCTCAGCGAGGAAGAATATGTCCCCAAGAATTCCAGAACGAAAAGCTGTCTTAACTATCCAGAAAATTACAGAACATGCATCAAGCTTTTTAAATTGATAAGGAATTCGATTCATGTACTTAGCGGAATATTTGGTAGGTGGATTTGACTCATCATATAGTTTTTCTGCCTTACCGGACCAGTTTCTTAATTTCATTCCTTTTCTCTCTTCTCTGTTCTGTAGTTAAACCGCAGGATAAGCTAGATGAAGAAAATCCTCACCAGAAGATCGTATCTCACGGTAATAAAACAGCATTATTGCTTCCAAGGAAGCCAAACACCTTAATTAGCATCATAATATAACATTATCAATATGATACTTGTATATAATCCATTCTCCCGACTCTTTTCTAAATAAGGTACTAACCTATCAATGAAGGAAGACAAAGAAGTTCGACTCTTTCCGCTCAATTGCAACACGATTGTTATGCTTTCCAAGCTGATAATGAAGGCCCTGCTAGTAGTTCTGGGGATGGGTCAGTATCCATATATCTGAAACTGCCTCCATTACTTATAGACAATTAGTTTTTGCAAATTTTATGTCACATTCAACACTTAAAGCTTGCAAAATTAATTTACTTCGTAAAAATAAGCAGATGATGGTTAAAATTTCTAATTCTGTAGATGCTGCTAATGTATATTTTGTATTATATGGTGTGTCACGTAGGCATTTGGAGGATTAGCGCTATCAGAAAAGAGAAAGTAAGACACAAATGGGCTAACCTGGTCATGAATGAACTTGTTCAGCATGCATCTATATACAAGTACGAGGATAACGGACAGAATCCTGCAAGTTTTGGACCTGATAAAGATGGAGGGACTTTTGTAGTTCCCGGAATCCAACCTGTTCCAGAGTATACTAATCTGGCCTCGCTGGGCAAAAGCACAAATGCAGTAGGAAATTCCTTGACTGGAAATCAGGACAAGGATGATAATGGAGAACATCAAAGTGGAACAGGTATGCCTTCAATGCATGAGAAAATCGGTTCACAATACAAATGTTCAATTCCAGCATCAAATGTGTCACAATACAAGCCCGTTTTCAATGCTGATATAAGCAGATTAACCCCTAAAATTCTTGTACTATGATACGAGATTCTACTTGTCAAAACCAAGTAGTATCTACAAGCATTCTAGATATAGTTATCCTGGAAAACCAAAAGATCAAAACTGATAACACTCTTAAGGAAATTCATACAATGTAGAAAAACTTTCATCTTTAATCTCAGAAGAAACTAGGGTTGCAAATTCTCAACCGGGACAGATGAACTGCTGAAATTATCAACTTTTGTGTTGGTTAGTTTTTAAGGTGTAGCTTAGGCAAAGTTAACTGTTGCCCCACAATCTATTAGGCAATCACAAAGACAATAGAGGATATATATAAATTTACTATTTTCTGGTTTAATTATTGTTTTTTACATTTGTACTTACATTTTTTCCTAATGTAAATTTTATTTAAGCATTAGATCAATCTCACGTTTCTTCCCATACATAAAATTGCTCCTGTTTGAGCGAATTTGACAGAGCTTTCAGCCTTCCACTGTCACAATCCACCTTGCTATTTCTGGCTTTAGAAATTCAGCATATATTATAAGACTGCATCCTGTCACGTGCTGAATCTACGGAAAGAACTCAGCCCCGTGTTGCCCTTGAACTTGCTCACTGTCACTGTCCAAGAAGGCAATCAAACCCAAGGATTAACTTATGTGTGTGTGTGGGCGTGAATGATGAAGGACTTAGGCTCAATTGAAGCCAAATTGCAGTCAAATTGGATGAGAGAATAACACTCACGGGCTGCACAAATTGGAAGGGAAAAATGGCAAAAGCTCTATTGATTTACAAGCTTTACATTTATATAGTTACACATGAGTGGCCTAAATTAATACACATGGATACAAAGGCCAATCACATTCATGCATATGTACAAATATGCACCAAGTATATACAAATATCCTACCCCCCCATCACTTATCTAGAAATTGGGCCTATTGGGTCACAAGACTAAGTAAGCCAACATGGGCCTCTAAGCTGCCACCCATGACCTGCCCATCTTCCTTGTTCCTGTGCTGGATGTGGTAGGCTGTTGGGCATGCATTGCACACACCCCGCTCAGCTCCGCACAGCTCCGCGCCTCTGCCATCCCGCTCCCGACACGCCTACTATCCGCGCGGGTACTGTTCATCCGCGAGTTGGCGCTCCGTTTCGAGAGGGTTGCCGAATCCGGAATTTGTGCGCGCTGGTCCAGAGAGAAGCTCGTCGTCGTGCTCTTCAGTTTTCTGTGGTCCCGCATGCGTTTTGGCGGCCCGTGACATCCTCCCCCACCGAAATACTTGACGCCCTCTTCAAGTTTCCTGCCGAGGTCTTGTACTTGGCCCGCTGTTCTCCGCTTTCGCCTGCGTGAACCGGCACGAACTGATTGCGCTGCTTCTGAATTAGAATCCGAAGGGTGCATGTTGGTGTTGGAAGAGGAAGTACCATCTTGCTTCCGTTGCGACAAGCAAGTCTTCTCTCCGCACCTGACCTGGAAAGCCCCGAACACACTGCCGCTAACTCGAACACGCTCGATCGGCACCTTGTGTCGCTTCCCGGTATCCATAAACTCCATGCAACCATCCTCCGTAAATGTGAAGGGCAACGACCTGTCGATGAACTCATCGCCCAACACAAGCTGGAAGTCACTCATCGGCACAACGGTAAAGTCCATTCTGCCTTCCCATGTTCCGATTCTGATCGGGACACTCCGAGCAACTCCACAAGTAGGCCGAGAAGGCTGATCCACAACCTTGATCCACCCCGGCTCCTTGCTAAGCACTAACCCCAGCTGCGTAGCCAACTTCTCCGCAACCAAGCATTGATTAGCGCCGCTGTCGATGAACGCTTTGAAGCTCGACCCGTTAATACCGACATCAACATACTTCAATGTCTTCCCGGGCTTCGGCTTCTCCGCTGACTTGGCCCCGGACGTCTCTCCCTTGAGATTCCGTTTAGCCTTCACCGAATCGAGGATGCGCAACGCTCCAATCCGAGCATCCTCATCCGTCTCAAACGAGCTAAGAATGGCGCTGAGACGCTTCCGCTGTGGACAATCCCGTGTATGGTGATCTCCATCGCACAAGTAGCACTTCCACTTCCGCTCGCGCTGCTTGTCGGAATGCGCTGCACTGCCGCGCCACTGCTCAAGAGACTTTTGTGGCCGCCCCGTAACATATAGGGGTTCCTGACTATGAGGCTTCACTCCCCCACCTTCGTCATGGCCACATATAGTCGGGCTTCGATTCCGGTCTCGTTTCGAAGACTCACGGCCTCGCTCTTCTAAGGATTCCGCCACTGCAATCGCCGATGCAAGATCCTGCACATTTCGACGTCGCAACTCTTGTTCTGCCCATGGTTGTAACCCATCCATGAAGAACAATAAGCGGCTCTTCTCCGGCATGTCGACAATCTCAAGCATGAGCGAACTATATTCCCGCACATACTCCGCTATCGAACCTTGCTGCCTCAATCCTCGGAGCTTCCGAATTGCTGTCTCCTCAACATTCTCAGGATAGAATTGTCTCTTCAATTCTCCCTTGAACACCTCCCAAGTATCTATTCGGCATAGACCCCGCTCTATCTTCGTATGTCGGCGTCTCCACCATAGCGCCGCATCACCATCGAAATAAAGCGTCGCGGAACTGATTCGGAGTCCATCTTCATGCAACTGAATTGCGTCGAAGTAGCGCTCCATCACCCACAAGAAGCTGTCAATCTCCTTGGCATTTCGCTGTCCCGAAAACTTGGTTGGCTCCGGAATCCTCACTGTCGGTACGCTGCCCGCACCTACACCCGAAGCGATGGCGGTTTTACAAAGCGCTAGGTCCTGTCGAACCTCTCCCAACTCCGCTTTTACGCCATCTATTTGAGCTAGCACCATTTCCCTCAACTCATCCATGGCAAACCTCATGGAATCCGCAAATGCGTCGAAAGCATGTTGGAGTCTACTTTCAACACCGACAGCATCATTCATCTCGCATTTTCCCACTCTATCATCGAGCAAGTCGAGACGCTCATGAATGTCGCCCAAGGAAAGCTCAATTCTAGCCAACCTAGCTTCAAAAGAGCTCACCATGTCCCTGGACACTCCCCTATCTCTCACTGCCTTCTTTGAACTTCGAGCAACACTTCGCCCTTCACGCTCAGTCTCTACAACACTACTAGCACACACATCCTTGGCTGTCATTTCCATATTTCCACAACACTAGCCTCTATTGCAAAGCTTGACAATTATACTTTCCACAAACCCAAAAGTCTAGGCCAAACTCCACAATAGCAATGCCACAAACCAATTCAACACAACAACCAAAGACACACAGCAATCAATTTCACTGCCCAGAAAATTCGGCTACTGTTCACACCAAACCTAGGCTATAAAATTCTAGATTGCTCAAGCTAGCAATTCAATTCAATTCACCACAAGTTGTAGAGCTTCTTACCACACAAAATCCACACAAGCATGCTCTGATACCACACTGTCACGTGCTGAATCTACGGAAAGAACTCAGCCCCGTGTTGCCCTTGAACTTGCTCACTGTCACTGTCCAAGAAGGCAATCAAACCCAAGGATTAACTTATGTGTGTGTGTGGGCGTGAATGATGAAGGACTTAGGCTCAATTGAAGCCAAATTGCAGTCAAATTGGATGAGAGAATAACACTCACGGGCTGCACAAATTGGAAGGGAAAAATGGCAAAAGCTCTATTGATTTACAAGCTTTACATTTATATAGTTACACATGAGTGGCCTAAATTAATACACATGGATACAAAGGCCAATCACATTCATGCATATGTACAAATATGCACCAAGTATATACAAATATCCTACCCCCCCATCACTTATCTAGAAATTGGGCCTATTGGGTCACAAGACTAAGTAAGCCAACATGGGCCTCTAAGCTGCCACCCATGACCTGCCCATCTTCCTTGTTCCTGTGCTGGATGTGGTAGGCTGTTGGGCATGCATTGCACACACCCCGCTCAGCTCCGCACAGCTCCGCGCCTCTGCCATCCCGCTCCCGACACGCCTACTGTTCGCGCGGGTACTGTTCATCCGCGAGTTGGCGCTCCGTTTCGAGAGGGTTGCCGAATCCGGAATTTGTGCGCGCTGGTCCAGAGAGAAGCGCGTCGTCGTGCTCTTCAGTTTTCTGTGGTCCCGCATGCGTTTTGGCGGCCCGTGACAATCCGCACATTAACTGTTGACTACCCTAATAGCTCTAGTTCCATACTAAGTAACCACTTAAAAGTTTAAATTGATAGATAAGACCGGACAATTGTATCTAAACTCCGAAATAAAGATCTGTAAATGTTGTTTTTCCACCTTCTAAACTGTTTTGGATTATTCAGCATGTGTAATTTACTTATTTGAGCTTCAAATGAAACAGAGAAAATGGACAAACCTATTCTTCTTGAAGTGAAGGTTGCAGTAGCGGAAATGGACAGATATTTTGACTCATATCCATCAGTTTTGGAAGAGTTAAACACATCTCAAAAGAATTTCATTCTACTGACTTCTAAGAAAAAGAAAAAGATTCAGCAATCAAGGCGAAAAGAGACACCATTATTGATTGCAGCAAGGACAGGAGTGACTGAAATGGTAGAGAAAATTTTGGACACATTTCCAATGGCTATCCAGGATGAGGACTGTGATAAGAAAAATATAGTACTCTTGGCAGTTGAGAACAGGCAAACCCATGTCTATGAGCTGTTGCTGAAAAGGAAAACAGCAATGGATAATGCATTCCGGCAACTGGACATCCAAGGGAACAGTGCATTGCATCTTGCTGCTAAGTTTGAAAACGTTCGACCTTCTTCACTTATTCCAGGAGCTGCACTGCAAATGCAATGGGAAACCAAGTGGTATAAGGTATGATCTATCCATTATTACTTCTAAAAGCTTCTATCGATTGATCAAGACCTTTGTTGAGTTTTAGTATTCTGCAAATGCATTCAATGCAGTTTGTCCACGAATCCATGCCACCAGATTTCTTTGATCGATACAACAACCAAGGCAAAACTCCGAAGGAAATCTTCACAGAAACACACAAACATCTTGTTGAAGAGGGTAGTAAATGGCTCGCCAAAACCTCTGAGGCGTGTTCTCTGGTTGCAGCACTCATAGCAACCGTTGCATTTGCAACTTCAGGAACAGTGCCAGGTGGTCCTGATGAAGATATTGGCGATCCAATTTTCGAACGTGAGCCTGCATTTCGAGTTTTTGCCATATCTTCGCTTGTCGCTCTGTGCTTCTCGGTTACAGCTTTGATCATTTGCCTTGCGATTCTCACCTCTCGATACCAAGAAGAAGATTTCGCTATGGACTTGCCGAGAAAAGTTCTTGTCGGTCTAACATCCCTCTTCATATCTGTTGTTTCCATACTGATATCGTTCTGTTCAGGGCATTACCTTGTTGTTCGAGATGAGTTGAGGAGTGCAGCATATCCAATATATGCAGCAACATGCTTGCCCACAACTTTGTTTGCTCTCGCACAGGTTCCTCTGTACATTGACCTTACATCGGCCATCTTCAGAAAAGTTCCAGAGCGTCGCTGTAAGGTATTTTGACTGTTTTCTCAAAAATGGTTCTTAGCAATTGGATACGTGTGATTTCTTTCAATTCAATTGCTCTTATTATGTCCACTTCATAATTTATCAATAGACGATATATATTGTCAAGAAAAAACCCTGTGCCATTCTAATAAAGATTACTGAGATTCAGTATTGTTTATACATGCACAAAAATTCTTCCTTTTAGCCTCAAAAGCCTTGGGACCATATGTTAATATACCATATATTCATACCCGAAGAAGTTTCCTCATTCATTTGAATTGTGCATAACTAAATTGGATACTTCCATTTTTTTTCTCTGCACTGAAGATGACTAATTGTGTTGAAAACTAGATGGGGTTATAAATAATATTTACTTTAATAAAAAACAATCTCAGTTGTGAAAAATGCAAGAAATGACAAAAATTGGACGTCAATTCTCTCTTAGTCATTTGTTATATTAAATTTCATACAAACAATCTTCTGATTCCTAAAAATTTATTTCATAGATTTCTGCAACAAATGACAAAAACTGCAATAACACAACTGCAAACTAGACATAGTATCAAAAAATTTAGCCTAAGTATTAAAAAGGAACATCTTATGGAAGAGATTCAGTACTTAACTGGTTGGGTATCAAAAAACTACTATCAATAGCTCCCAAGTAACACCCAAAGAGCTATTACTATTACATACAGTCAAAATTGGATTTCTACAACTATTGAAAGCAAAAGAGCATTCCTCCTTTCCCTTATCCATCATAAACCCAGCTGGCAGCTTCCGAAATGTTCCATGACAAAGATATTAATTACATGCATTCAGGGGGCTACAGAAATGAGGGTTCCAATATAGAAGGACCTGTAGATTATTGATTTAACATTCCACACATTTGACGCATCATGCCAAATTTTTGCAGAAAAATTGTATGACTGATCATGTAACCAACGCAAAGGAGCAATAAATAAGGATTTATTAATGAAAGATTCCTTGAAGTATGTACAGAGAAAGCCAGTTATCTCCAGTCAAAGACCAATAATCACATTTTGTTGTTCAATTGCTTTTTTGCGTTCCGAAAGAGATACTCCGTGAGCGTCTTTTCTTTGAATTAACCTGAACAATAAATCCATCATATTTTTGGGGGTTTAGGGCAAATCATTTGCCATTCTTTATCTTCATTCTTAGTGAAAATCCATCTCTCTCTCGTGATTTTTCCCTGAAATTTTCACGTAAATTTAGTGTTTTTGTGATTGTGTTAGTTTTCTATTTGCTTGATTTGTTATAACAAATTCATATTAGAGCGAAATTTATCTGCAGACTAATTCCAGATATGATATGGAGAAGTTTGACGGCAAAATCAATTTTAATTTGTGGAAGATTCAATTTTGAGCATATATGAGATTTCAAAGGTTATGCAAGGTAGTAAAAAATAAGTATTCAAAAGATATATTAAAGGAGAAGAAAGCTGATTAGGAAGAGTAAGCTCTAAGTGCAATCCGAATATCAATGATTGGAGATGTGCTACGAAAAATTGCAAATATAGAGAAATCTTTTGAAGCATGAAAAAGATTGGAAGAGCTTTATGTTAATAAATCTATAATTAATCGGTTGTATTTGAAAAAGAGACTTTATACATTAAAAATAAAAGAGGCAACATTTATGAAGTCATATTTAGATGAATTTAACTCTGTAATTATAGATATGAAGAATATAGATATTATAATTTTGAATGAGGATCAAGTCATGCTTGTGTTCTGTTTATTGTCTTCATCATATGATTCATTTGTTGATACTTTGTGTATAGAAAGAAGTCAATTAGCATGAAAGATGTCTAGTACACTAAAGTTTAAAGAGTTAAAGAAACAATTTCTGATAGTGAAAATGTCAAGGGTGATGTTTGGTGTTAAGAGGTAGAATACAATATAAAGATAATTCTAAAAAGAAAAAGAAAAAGGCTAGATCAAAATCTAAGATGAAAAAATTACGTTGTTTTGGATATGGTGAGCAAGATTGTTTCAAAAGAGATAGTCCACATAAAATTATTAAGGGAAAACTATAACACTTTTCCGCCTATTATTTGGCCCAATATCCCCATGATGTTTGAAAAATACACTGTCGCCTCCCTGTCCTCTCTAAATTTCATGATTTTCTTATTTTGAATAGTAATCGATTTTTTAACATTACAAAATTATATGAATTTAATGGGAATCAAAGTTGAGACTTGTACTTGAAATATCACTACATTAACCACTAAACCACCTCAACTTTGTTGGAAAATATTTTCACCATTTTTAAATAATTATGTTAAACACATAATAATTACCAAAATAAAAATATTTATAAAATAAAATATTTAATAATTTAAAATTTATAATTAAAATTTTAAAATATTTCAAATTTAAAGATATTAACTTCAAAGTAATTACATATAAAAATAAAAATATTATCTACATAAATAATTTATTGTTATTTTAATTTGATATACAATTATTATTGATAATAATAAAATTATTTTTAAATAATTGATAAAAAATAAATTTAATTATCATAATTTTTAAAATAATTGCTAAAAATAAATCTAAGTTATCATAATTTTTTGAAGTCATTAATAATGATAATGATAATTGTAGATTCAAATTAAAATAATAATAAAATTATTTATGTAAATATTTTTATGTTCTATATGTAATTAGTCTAAAGTTAATAACTTTAAATTCAAAATATTTTAAAATTTTAATTATTATTATAGAATAACTTTTAAATTATTAAATATTTATTCTAAAATTATTTCAAAACATGTTTATTTATAAATGGTGAAAGTATTTTTTAATAAAGTTGAAGTGACTCAGTGATTAATGTAGTGATATTTCAAGTACAAGTCTTAGGTTCGATTCCCATTAAATACATATAATTTTGCAATGTTAAAAAACTGGTTATTTTTCAAACATTATGGGGGAATAGGGGTATTAAGCCAAATAGTGGGGGGAAATGGGATATTTTTCCATATAATCACTAGAACTTTAGAGGATGTCTATTTCTTAAAGATTGGTTTGTCACTTAAAATGATGTTTGATGGTATAGTGATGGAATATAATCAAAACATGTTGGCACGTTCCAATACTCTAATGAGCAGCCAAACTAATATGGTGTACAAGAATCAGACATGGGAGTGAGGTACAAAGTACAAAGTTATAAACAAAATAAGATAATTGACTTCAATAAGGCATTTTTTCCAATTGTGAAACACAATTTTATCAAAGTACTACTAGCTTTGATTATTGTTTATGATTTTTACCTTGAGTAACTGGTTGTGAAAACAACATTTTTACATGGCACATTGGAAGAGCATATTTACATAAGCATATCTAAATTATATATATATATATATATATATATAATCTCATGCTTAATTGTGGATATAACTTAAAGTATTTATGACAGTTGTATATAACAGAAGACACTTTATGATAGTTATATTTATCTACTGTTATATATTAATGATCTGTTGATAGTTGTGAAAAACATGTAAGATATTGATTCATTAAAAAAATAGTTAAGTTCGGTGTAACAAAAAAGATTTTGGGTATGGAGATTCACAAAGATCGGGGACTCTATTCTTATCACAACAGGGTTATATTGAGAAAGTCTTTGACAAGTTTAACATAAGTAACTACAAGCCTGTGAGTACTCTATTGACAACACTTTAAATTATTTGCATATTCATCACCTACAATACAAAATGAGGTTGAGTACATGGGACATGTTCTTTATTCCAATATAGTTGGGGGCCTATATATGCTATAATTTGTACTAGACATGATCTTGCTCTTGTTATGAGCATAGTAAGAAGATATATGGTTTCTCCTGGAAAAGAACACAGGATTTTTATAAAGTAGATATTGTTGTATTTGAGGGGTTCTGGTCATGTAGCACTGGTATTCAATAAAACAACATCAAGTATAACTAAGTAAGTTATGTGAATTTTGATTATGTAGGAGGTATAAACAGAAAGAGATCATTGTCAGGTTATATTTTTACCTTATCTGTTTATGTGATTAGTTGAAAGGCAGCATTATAAGTTACAGAGGCTGAATATATGGCTATTGTATAAGTAGTGAAGGAAGCTTTGTGGTTGAAAAGTCTTGTGAGTGATATTCAGTTGTCACAATAACGCACAATTTTGCATTGTAATAGTCAAAGTGTTTTCTATTTAACTAAGAACCATATGTTTTATGAAAAGACAAAGTATATTGATGCTATATTTCATTTTGTCAAACATGTGGTTTCAAAGGGTTTTATTACAGTATAAAAAAAATTTACGCACGAGAATCTAATAGACATGTTGACCAAAGTAGTTCCTATGGCCAAGTTCAACCATTGCTTGGACTTGATTTATATTTGCAGCATTTGATAAACCTTTTGAGGGCGTATTGAAAGGTTGAGGCAAATATGTGCCAAGGTAAAGATTTATAGAATTTTTGGCCCATATTTAATAACCGTTTACGATATTATAGATGTATATATATGTTAGTATATTATATAGATTTTGTTTCTACTGTGTGGGCTTGACCAACCAAGTTTAGTCCAAACCTTACCCTAAAACCCAGAGTACATATTTGAGGGTTTAAGGCAAATCATGTAATGTTCTTCATCTTCATTCTTAGTGAAAATATGTGCCTCTTGCAGTTTTTCTCTGAAATTTTAAAAAAATTTCCATGTAAATTTAGTGCTATTTGTCAGTCTGTTAGTTTTCTATTTATTTATTTACTTAATTTTTCATAACAACAGACTTTAATACCAAAAGGCTAGATTAAACTAACACTAAAAATAAGAGTACATAAGTTGACAGTTGACGGTTGACGGTTGACGGTTGACGGTTGACACTTCATACAAAGATTAATGAGAGTTTAAAACCAAAATGCTTGAGGAGTCAAAGAGACTTCCAGCCACGTATGCTTAGCATCAGGAAATAAAATTGTAAAATCTTATTCAAACCTACGACAATGAGACATACAATTCTCAAAAAGAATTGTCCAACCCATGGTCATAAGTATCCACACTCAAGCTACTAATCTCTCAACTCTTAATTAAACTAATTACATAATATAAACTATTGTTCCTATAATCTATCATTGTTTATTATATTTAGCACAATAAGATTGCTTTGGTCATTTTTTATAGTAATACAACAAACAGTATTTGCTAAGCAAGAGATTTTACCTTTCTTTGGTTGTGCGATTACTTAGAAGGCAACATTATAAGCTACAGTAACATTGTCGACCACAGAGGTTGAATAATTTTTAATATTTTGCTTTTAATGTTCCACATGTTTCCCAATTTAGCATCAGCTAAGACAAAAAGAGAATTTTGCAGTAGCTGTAACTTTGATGATCTTTTTGACAAGAGAAATATTTTTAATTCAATTTTAAATGAACATACTAGTAGCAATATTATAGGGCTCTTTCTTATCTTGATTTTACTATTGCTCATATTGATACATTTACATCATCTTGACTTGAGAGGAAATAGTTGAAAGAAAGATTACTTGAGAGGCACTTTTTACACTTTCTTGTAAGAAATATATTTTAATATTCAAGTTTAATTATAGTGACAGTAAAGCAAAAATATATACAAATATTTATTTATATATATAGAATATGATACAAAGAAGAAATCTAAATAATTACAAAAATTAAAATTAAGGGAAGATATCACTCTATTTTCTCAAAACTTAGGTGTTTCTTGTATATCCTGAAAACTATAGAAATGTCTAGTTTTTTTCTAAAAGTCACAGCTGGGTAATAGGAATATCTCTTTAAAATATATATATAGGCTTAACTAACTAAAATAGATAAACTCATTATTAAGATTAGAAAAAACAAACAGCTCCTAATACTTACATTTATTAATTTTACGTAGTTTAGTTATTGTGTAAAATGTTTATATACTTTAATTAATTAAATTACGTATTTCATATAAAAGAAATCAAATTCTAAATACATAGCTTGCTGCACATCATCCAACCGTCTGTATAACTTTGTCTTTAGAGTGAGGGATCATGATTCCAACCCTTTCAAATGTTGGAACTTCGCACCTTAGATTTTTATCTTTATGCAATATTTTAAAAATAAAAATAAAAATTTAATTTATCATCATTATTGTAATATTACTTTAATTATAAATCTGACATCTTCTCATATTAATTTATTTTATCCTTAAATATAAAAATGATAACATTTTTTAATTTAAAGAGAAAGAGAAAATTAATTACTTTTAGTAAGCAATTAATAAAAGTAAGAAGAAACATATCATTTAATAGAGAAAAAAAATTAAAAGATTACTTTAAAGGAGAAAAAGTAAGTATATATATGAGCTTACATGGATGGTATGAAAAATAAATTATACATTACTACCAAATCATTAAGGTAAAATATTTTACTACAAAAATATTGATTTCAAAGACATTTTCCTTTTTTTTTTTTATTATGCAATTATTGAACTAAGATATTTACTAGAAGTCAAAAGTTGAAAGTGAAAGTGATAGTGCAAATAGTTAAAATAAGGATTACTTGAAGGTACTTTTCATATATATATACGAGGATTTATTAGAAATCCTCAATTTTACATTATTTTTTTTTATCATTTGTTAAAAGTTAGATATAAACTCTTTAATGATTGAGATTAAATTTAAAATATATAACTAATACATCATAATCAACTCACGTGCATGTAAGATACAATCTTAACTTTTAACAATATTTAAATCTAATGATTTACAACTTATGTAAAAAAAGTATAAAGTTAAGGGACCATTAATTCAAGTAATCCTCTTTTAATTACTATTTTTTCCGGTAAGCTGTTCATTTCTTCTTACTTTTGGTATTTATGAAAGATGATTATTTCAACTTTTAGTAGATGTTCAAATAATGTCAACAATGTACATATAGTTATATAAATTTCAAAAAGAAAAAATATTTCTTTGGAATCAATCCTATGTTGTTATTCATTCTCCCATCAATTTTTCAAAAATTTATTGTTAGTAAATAAAATTTCATAAAGCAAAAACCAATATTATATTGAAACGACAACTTGCATTTGCTTCTTTCACATCCTATTTATGATTTTTTTTTTATTTTAACTTGTTTGACTTAAATTATTTAAGTTTTCTATCTTAATTTTTTTTTTATAGATATCATGTTTTTCTATCTAGCTGGCTATTTCCTAAGGGAACCTTTATTTTTTTTTCTATTTTACTATTGCATATCTTATCGTATATTACATTATCTTAACTTAAGAAACAAACTAAACAAAGAGAAGAGAATTGGTTATCTTCAATAAGAACTAAAAATAAGAAAAATGGATCATTTACAGATGAAGAAAGAAATAATTATTTACCTTTAGTATAAGCATAAAAAATAAGAAAAAATGAATCACTTAATAGACCAAAAATTGCTTTCAAGTAATCTTTTAGTTATTTTCTCTATTAAGTGATTATTTTACTTTTGTTACTTAATAAAGGTCAATATATATATATATATATATTTCAATTTCTCTAAAAATATTGGCAAAAAAAGTATGTACATGATATTTTGGTATGGAAAAGAAATTCTAAATTACTACCAAAGTGTTCAGTTCAAAAATATTTGTGTTCAACTGAAAGTAATTGATTTCAAAGACATTTCTTTTGTTTATTGAAATTTACATAATTATATAAATGTAGATATTTATTAGAAGTCAGAAGGTGAAAGTGAGAGTAAAAATATTTAAAAGAGAGATTACTTGGAGGTACATAATTTATGCTCCTTTATATTCATGCTATGGGGGTGTGTGTGTGGAGATGCATCTATAGCTCCTCAATTTTATATAAACACCATTTGTAGATTATTAGATCTAAATATTTTTATCGATTAAGATTAAATTTAACATCTATAGTTAATACATTATAATTAATGTACATGTGAAATGCAATCTAACTATTAACAGTATGCAAATCTAACAATTTATAAATTATATAAAAAATGAGTTAAACGACTATTAATCCAAGTAATTCCTCTTTTAATTATTTGCTCTATTAATCCAAGTAATTCCTCTTTTAATTATTTGCTCTATTAATCCAAGAAATCCCTCTTTTAATTATTTACTTTATTAAGTGATTTATTTCTTCTTACTTTTAATGTTCACTAAAGAATTAACTCTTTTTCGACTTTTAACTTTGAATAGATGTTCGACTATAATTACTAAAACTCAAAAGTTGAAAAAGAGAATTAATTCCTTAGTGAACACTAAAAGTAAGAGGAAATGAATCACTTAATAGAGAATATAATTAAAAGAGGATTCCCTAAATTAATTTGTCTTTCAACTTAATACTTTATTTTTTTTAAAATAATTTTGAAATTATTAAATTTAGATACTCCAAATAACTGAAATTGCATCTCGCATGTACACTAATTATGATGTGTTAATTATATATTTTAGATTTAATCTAAACAGTTGAAAGTTATGACATCTAACGGTTTACAAATTAATTACTAAATAAAGAAAATAACTATATTTTACTTTATAGGCCATTTGCGCTCTTCTCTCTCTCTCTCTCTCTCTCTCTCTATATATATATATATATATATATATATGTATATATACCTTTTTTAAATAAATTTTTACATCATTTGTTAGTTATTTGAATCTAGGCACATTCAATTATTTGAAATTGAATTTGGCCATTTAACTAATGCACTATAATTAATGAATATGTCATATTCAATCTTAATCATTAGATGTGCCTAGATCTAATGGTCTACTAATGATGTAAAAATTTGTGTGAAAAAAAGAAGCCATTAATCCTTCTCCAATATATTTGATGCTTGAGATTGCATTTCATATATCCATTAATTATAAATGCATTAATTATATAGTCATATACAATCTCAACTGTTAAATATATCTAAATCTAATAATTTATAATTGATATAAAAAATTATATAAA
Source organism: Melia azedarach (assembly GCA_028052125.1). Classification (NCBI taxonomy): domain Eukaryota; kingdom Viridiplantae; phylum Streptophyta; class Magnoliopsida; order Sapindales; family Meliaceae; genus Melia; species Melia azedarach. The sequence continues at coordinate 6,461,662 of CM051396.1, read as the reverse complement.
AAAACCATTAATTCTTCTCTTTTATATATATATATATATATATATACATCAATCGACGTTAATTGTCAAGATTGAATTGTTGCACATATTTTTACATCAATTGTTAATTGTTGGATCAAAGCACCTCTAGTGATTGAGATTAAATTTAATACATATAATTAATGTATCATAAATAATATACTATTCAGTCTCAATCGTTGAAAGTACTTAAATTTAATAGTCTATAAAATAATATAAGAATATATGTAAAAATACAAGATTGTTAGCATGTCCTAGATATATATATGTGTGTGTGTGTGTGTTTGTACATGCACGGATATAATATTTCAACTTATAGAAAAACATTCACATGGGAAGAAAAATTCTAAATGATTACCAAAGTACTAAGATAGAACTTATACTTGACTAAAGTAGATTATTCTAAAGGTGCGCTCGCGCATGTGTGTGTGTGTATATATATATATATATTTAAATTTACACATTTTTATATAATATCCATCGGCATTATAGTTCAACATCCATTGGAGAGGAATATATATATTATTACAAATCGCTAAGGGAAAACTTGTGTTTGATTGAAAATAGATTGATTTGAAATTTATTTTAATTTTCTTTTTCTAAAATGTATATAATTATGTCTACAATTTACTGGCAGTTTGGTCATATATCTGCTGGGACACAGGAGTCAAAATAGGTGCCAAAATTTATCCCTATTCAAGTTATCTGACCTTTCGAGAAGAAAGAGAAGCATTTACTACTATGATATTAGTAGACTTTTTCAAAAATATATTTATTATCTCCTTTTTAAGTTAAAGAAATTAACACATACCTCTTTTAGATTTAAAAAATTCACACATAAATAAAAAATTTAAAAATCTCACACATATTTTCTGAAATGTTAGTTAACCATTTATTTTTACTAATTAGTAAATTTCACTCTATTAAAACAAATTTATTCCTTCAAAAACATTTTTAATGTTATACAAAGAATTAAGGCGAGTACTTATTAATAGGCTACTTGGGGATGCTCTCACTAGGCTAAATTTGATTGTTGACAAACACAATAACTTTCTTAATGTTTTCGTAAGGCTTTATATACAGTTTGGTTTGCTTCCGTTAATATTAATTATTTTATTACTCTATTGTTTCTTTAGTAAAATCAAAGGAGTGAGTCACATAATTAGTATTATATAATACGTACATTGAGTAGACTTCATGGAAGAAATTAGAACTCATACATCTTCAAAAGAGGTCATGTAAGAAATTAGAATATCTTCAGAAGATTCAGAAGGGGAGGATGATAGGAGCAGGTTATTCAGACGTGCCATGAGAGGCCGGTGGAACGCAGTAGTTAAAGGCCTATGCAAAAAAATCCCGAGATTCGGAAAGCCAAGGTGACAAGCTCAGGAGACACAGCTCTGCATATTGCTTTTGTTTTTCCTTTTGTTTCCTAAGGCATAAACCAATCAACTGAGGAAGACGAAGAGGATCAATTGTCGTATCAACCCAATTACGTAACATGTCTTATGTTTTTCAGATTGAGTTTGCATCCCCTGCTGCTTATCCTTGGACTAGGTTAGAATCCTACCTTACACTTGCCACCAAATAATTAATTAATTAATCTTTTTCTGTTTGATCAGCACATTAATTTCTTGCTATATTTAAGACTAACCTACCCTGGAATCTCATAACATATGCTAGCTCATGTTATTTTTCTGGTATATATATGGGATGCAGGGATTGGGAAGATATCTGATCTTAAAGAACGGAAGAGAAAACACAAATGGGCTAAGATTATGAATGAACTGGTGGATCTTACTTCTCCCAGTATGAATATACTGGTCGAGATCCTGGAGATTCTAACCCTGCTGCTCTCTCGGTTCCTTCAGATCCACTTAATCCAGACGATATTGATGCAACAGACCAGACTGGAAACAAAAATGCCAAACGCAGCAGATTCATCGACTGCAAATCAGAACAGGAACGCCAATGGAAGTGATTAAAGGCCGAGTGGTACGCTACTTAATTTAGTTTCATTTTTCTAGTGCAAGGGGATAATATTAATTAGTGGCAGAATTTTACAAATTCAATAAATGAAAATGTAACAGAGGAAAAGGATGCAAAGATTGAACTTACAGAAATAGTGGAAGACACCAAACTTGTGCAGCTAAACTTTGAAGAGAAAAAGGGTCAATAATCAGGGAGAAAAGAGAAACCAATATTGACAGCAGCAAGGATGGGATTGACAGAAAACTTGTGATTGGTTTAACATCAATGTTCACAACAATTGTGGCAATATTGGTTTCATTCTGTTCAGGGCATTCATTTGTTATAACAGATCAAATGAAATCAGCAGCACTTCCAATATATGCAGCAACTTGCTTGCCAGTGACATATTTTTCTGTAGCCCAACTGCAACTCTACATTGATCTCATGTCGGCTGTCTTCGGAAAGGTTCCACAGCATAGCCAGAGAAGGTTTACTGACTAAGTTACTGCTTTAATTCATTGCTCTTTTCTTCATTACTTGCTTGGAATGAATAAGTTGTATGTCAACGAAATGAAACATGCATGAAGCTGCTTTAATTTGTTGGTGATTTCTCTAAGTTGAAAATTATTTGAATTAGACTTCTCTTTTAATCTAAGTACACAAATTTTGAACAATTTCTCCATACATTTATCTATCTGGGTTAATTTTAATATATGATCAAACTTTATCATTTTACTTGCACAAGGAATCAAAATAATCACCCTATTCCAGTGATAAATTCACCTCTTGCCACTAATAATTTCATCTAAAAATTCTGGACTCCATATCATGAGAAAGCTCAATTATGAATACAAGGCGCACCACCATCAGTTCTGAATCAACTCTGACTAAACTAATTAAATAATATAAACTGGCGTGGTATTCCTACAATCATCATTGTTTATTATATTTAGCATAATAAAAGGGTGCCTAACATATATGACTGTGAAATAACAACTCTAAGCCTTTGTGAAATAATAAGTTTTCATCAAGAATGGGTTTGATACAAATCTCAAACATTCAAACTTGTGGAAACCTATGATAATTTAATAAATTACAAGAGCCAGATTAATAATATTGACCCATATATAAACTAAAGCATGCCTTGTGGAGTCAGGCCATAGAGGTTCCATTTCTGGTATTAGTACTGCAAACTCTTGTTAAGAAAGAGATTTCAACTCCATACTAGTAGCTATCATAGGGGCATTTTTTTCTCTTTTTTTATTTTCTACTTTGCTTTTAGTATTCCACGTGTTGCACAATTTAGCATGAAATTAATAACACAAAATTAAAGTAAATAGAGAGAGATTATTAATTACCTTAGTTGAAGCACCAGGAGGAGAAGAAATGAATCACATCCCATTGAAGAAATTAATAGCTGAAAGAGGATTCCGCAGTTGATGATCTCTTCCACAAGGGAAATATTTTTAATCCAGCTTTAAATACACATACTAGTAGCAAAATCATGGGGGCACTTTCTCATCTTGATTTTACTGTTGCTCATGTTACACTTTTACATTATCTTAACTTAAAGAAACAAAGAAAACAAAGAGAAAGCCCAAAAGAAGGAAGAAATAATCATTTAATGGAGAAGAAAATACTTAAAATCAAGATTACTTAGAGGCACTATTTTCACTTTCTTGTAAAAAATTATTTTTAATATTGAACTTTAGAATAACATTGGAACCAAAAGAACATAGAAATGTTTATTTATATGGGAAATATGGTTCAAAAAAATTCTAGATTACTACCAAAATGCTTAGAAAAAACTTTTACTTGACTAAAAATAGAGTCATTGCAAAATATATTTACCCTTTTTTAAGTTAATTTCACTTTTTTTTTTTGGATAATACAATTACAATCCTCTAGTTTATTGGGAGTCAAGACGTGTACTATCACACTGCTATTTAGAGAAAATCTAACCATTTTAAGTTCTTTTTTAAGTTAATTTCAATATGTCTTTTTTGTAATAATACAATTACAATCCTCTAGTTTATTGGGAGTCAAGATGTGTACTATCACACTGCTATTTAGAGACAATCTACCCGTTTCTAAGTGGAAAAGGAGGTATTTAGACTACTGGTGGGTGCTCTCACTGTGCTAAATTTAATTATTTAGAAGCACAAAAATATTCTCAAATGTTTTCGTGAAAGATTAATTTGTTTTGATTCCATTATTTCTTACTCATTTTCTTTAGTAACTCATATTAGTATTTATATTGACTTCAGCTTCATGATAGAACCTAAAACTGAAATATCTTCAGAAATGGGGGGTGAACAACTTATTCGAAAGGTGCCATGAAAGGCCAATGGAACAAAGTATTTGAAGCCTATAAGAAAAACCCCATGATTCAGGAAGCCAAGATCACAAAATCAGAAGACACAGCTCTGCACATTGGTCACTGATGGGAAAAATGATATTGTCTTAAAACTGGTAGAAACCATGGCAGAAAATGCACCAAACATTTCGAAATTAAAAAATGGCAGAGGCAACACTGCTCTTCATCTAGCTGCAGCTCTTGGGCATGTGCAGATGTGCCATTGTATGGCCTCAAAAGATCCGAAACTCGTTGCTGCTCACAACAATGAGAATTAAACTCCTCTCTTCTTGGCAGATCTTCATGGGAAGAAGGCAGCATTTCTTTGCCTGCGTCATTTTAGCCAAGACAAAGAGAGTAGTTCTTTAGGCAGGAAAAATAATGGGGACACCATTCTTCACTCGCAATATGTGAAGAATACTTTAGTAAGTAATATAATAACAGTGGCTGTATTTAATTTCCTTTTAGGAATATTAATTATTTCTTTATTGTAACAGGTTTGGCATATCAGATAATACAGTACTGTCCTGATCTTGTAAACTCGGTGAATGAAAATGGTCTAACTCCTTTTCATATTCTAGCAAACAAGCCAACTGCATTCAAGAGCAGCAATCGTCTTGGGTTGTTTGATCGTATCGTCTACCACTTTAAGGAAATTTCCATTCTTAGTATACTCAAAAATATGTCTTTGATTTCTTGGTATACTTATTACTGCTGCTATTTTTGCATGTAAAAGTATATATGTGGAGGTGGAGCTGAAGGAGGACAAACGTGATCATGAAGCCTGGTCAAACAATTCCTGACTGAAGAGTGGCCTCAGTTATCCAAAAAATTATAAAACCTGCATCAAAATTTTCAGGCTCATCAAGACTTCATTCAGAGTGCTTAGTGGGTTAATTTGACTATTTTTCTTATATTTAGCAAGTAAAATAGCAGCTAGCTCTTTTTTCTTTTGTTTAACTAGTAAATTATTTTCTTTTCTTTAGCAAAAACACAAGGTGAGGCAGATGATGATGAAAATCCTCAACAGATGAGAATCATATCTCAAGGTAATATTCATTTGTAAATGACTATAGATTTGCATATTGTCAGGTACAGATGTTGGCTTATTTCCCAGATAAATGTGTGTAGGAGCCACCATTGTGGGTTCAAGTTCATCAGCAAGGCAGTTAGCATCAAAAGATCAAATAACTGGATCATCAGATGTAAAGAAAGGATCAAAAAGGGCAAGTTGCAGCATGTAAATCCACTAAATTTTAACAGCTGATGTCGATTTGTTTTTGTTTCTGTTTCCCAAGGCATAAACCAATCAGAAAAGGAGGACGGAGAGAATAAATTGTACCCACCCGATTATGCAACATGTCTTCTGTTTTTCAGGTTGATGTTGAAAGCCTTGCTAGTGATCTTTCATTTTTTCTCTTTGATTGGAACAATTCTTGCTATAAGACTGCCCTGGAATCTCATATCATATATTCATTGTGAAAAATGGTGAAAAAGAGTCAAGGGGAAGAACTTTTTCTTACACACTTTTATTGAGTATCAGTGGCATTATTTTATACAAATCCAAGAAAGCTATTCTTGGAATATATGATATCTCATTAAAAGCTATTTACAACAAGGATTCCTATGATTGCTCTGAGCTATAAAAAGAAAACGACTGTCATGCCCACAATCACTCTTAATCACAGTTGTACACAAATTGCATAATATAAAGGGATTTTCTTTCTTTTAATACTACCCCTCAAGTTGGAGCGTGAATGTCAAGAACTCCTAACTTGCTGAGGTGAGATTGAAAAGCTACTTGTCCCAGTGGCTTCGTGAAGACATCCGCAACTTGTTTTCCTGTCTGAAGATATGTTGTTTTTATCTCACCACTTTGAATTCATTCCCATACTGTGTGGCAATCCAACTCAATGTGTTTCGTTCTTTCATGGTATACTGCGTTCGCAGCAATATACATGGCCGCTTGATTATCACAAAATAGATTAACAGGTTCCTGATGTTCTACTTGCAAATCTCGTAAAAGGTATCTCAACCAAGTAAGCTCATAAGTGACAGCCGCCATAGACCTGTATTTAGCTTCTGCAGAAGACCTTGACACAGTAGCCTGTTTTTTACTTTTCCATGATATAAGAGCTTTCCCAAGGAAGACACAATATCCTATCATTGATCACCGAGTAGTTAGACATCCAACCCAATCTGCATCAAAATAGCTAGTTAGTTTCAATTGTCCATGTGATGGAAAAAACAAACCTTGGCCTGGTGAATGTTTCAGATACCAAAGAAGACGATGTACAGCATCAAGATGGGGTTTTCTTGGTTATTGCATAAATTAACTAAGTATAGAAATTGCATATGTGATTTTTGGCCTTGTTATAGTAAGGTAAATTAATTTCCCAACTATCCTACGGTAATGAGTTGGGTCCTTGAGAATATCTCCATTAGTTGAATTCAGCTTAAGGTTTTGTTCCATTGGAAATTTGGTAGGCTTTGCACCAAGTAAGCCAGTTTCTTCTAATATGTCCAGTGAATATTTGCGTTGACAAATGAAAATTCTGGCTTTAGAGCATGCTACTTCGACCGCAAGAAAAAACTTCAATGGGCCTAAATCTTTGATTCGAAAACGACTATGAAGGAACTTCTTGAGATCAATAATCATTCCTTCATCATTTCCTGTGATAATTATGTCATCGACATAAAGTAATATAGCAGTAAAAGAGGTACCATGAACCTTGGTGAACAAAGAATAGTCTGTGCGTATCTGTTTGAAACCAACATCACGGATTGATGCTTGTTTAAGACCATATAAAGATTTGTTAAGTCGACATATAAGTTGCTCTCGCTGTCAATAAAAGCCAGGTGGAGGTTGCATATAAACTGTTTCGAAAAGTTCCCCGTGAAGAAAAGCATTTTGATCGTCTATTTGATGGAGGCTCCAATTACGAATGGCAGCTACAGCTAGGAGACAACGCACAGTAATAAGTTTTGCAACTGGGGCAAAGGTCTCGGTATAGTCGATTCCTTCCCGTTGCGTGAATCCTTTAGCAACAAGGCGAGCCTTATAACAATCAACTGTACCATCAGAGTTGTATTTAATTTCGAAGACCCATTTGCAACCAATGGGTTTGTAGTCAGGAGGAGGAGGAACCATGGTCCATGTGTTATTTTCTTCCAGAGCCCGAAGTTTTGCCTGCATTGCTTCAACCCACTTAAGATCTTGAATGGCCTGTTTATAAGAGACTGGTTCAACCAAGTGAGAGATATTGTGTACAAATGTCTGATGAGCAAAAGAGATGTTGGAGTAAGAAATATATCGATTAATGGGGTATTTTGTACCAGATGTGAGGGAAGAGATTGCTCCTGGGGCAAGCAATATAGCATGGTTGACTTGGTAATCTTGGAGATGAGCTGGAGCTTTTGTGGATCGACTAGACCGACAGAGGGGATTTGGAGTTTGTGATGGAATCAATGCAGGTTCTGCATGAAGAGAAATATCTAAGGGGATGAAGAATTATTTTCAACATTAGTTTGAGAAGTCTCATAGGTTGGTATGTCATCTAAATGTGTAGGATAATTGTCACTTGGATGTGAACTTGGGGTTGAGTGTGTTTGGTTTGTTGGTGGGGTTGAGTGTGTTTGGTTTGTTGGTGGTGTAGTATGAGAATTAACAGGAACTAAAAAGGTGTCTCCATTAAATGGTATAGGCAAAACCGAATCAGACTTATTTTCTATGAAAGAGGTAGAAAAAGGAAAAATATGTTCATGAAAGACAATGTCTCGAGAAGTAAAAAACTTATTTGTATCCAAATCATATACTTGATATCCTTTTTGACCAAGAGGATAGCCAAAAAATATGCATCTACGAGCATGCACATCAAATTTATGCATAGGCGTGAGATTAGTTGTATAACATAAAAAGCCAAAGACTTGAATATGGGAATAAATGGGTGGCTTTTGGTGTAAAATTTCATACGGTGACTTGTGAGACAATAATGGTGTTGGTAGTCGGTTTATGAGATAACAGACAGTTTGTACACTTTCCCCCCAAAATTTCAAAGGTATGTTTGCTTGAAAACGTAGGGCACGAGCCACATTTAGGAGATGACGATGTTTGCGCTCGATGACCCCATTTTGTTGAGGTGTACTAGTACAAGAACGTTGAAAAAAAATTCCATGGTCACTAAAAAAAGAACGCATGGATGTGAATTCATTCCCGTTATCAGATTGGATAGCTTTAATCTGACGAGTGAATTGAGTTTTGACCCAAGCAAAAATTTTTTTTAAAAAAGATTGGGTCTCAAATTTAAAATTCATGAGGTAAACCCATGTAAAACAGGAAAAATCATCCACAATGGTTAAAAAATATCTTGTCCCAATATGAGAATTCACTGTGTGAGGTCCCCATATATCACAATGAATTAAATCAAAAGGTGTAACTGATGAGATAGAGCTACGGGAAAATGATAAACGTGTAATGGACAAACATCACAAATATGTTGATAATCAAAAAATATTTTTGGAACTTTCTTTGATAATTCTTGAAGTGGAATGGATGAAGGATGCCCTAGTCATTGATGCCAAACACTTGAGCTACGATTAATGTTGTGTGTAAAGTATGGATATTGGCTAGGCTTGAGGTAGTACAACCCATTATACTGCTTGCCCAAGCCAATTGTCTTCTTTGTAACCACATCCTGCACCACACAGAAATCGGGATAAAAAATTATAGTACATCTCAATGCTTGAGTAAGTTTACTAACTGATAACAGATTAACTTGAAATTTTAGAACATGTAGCACCCCATCAAGAACCAAATCAGAGGATATTTTGATAGACCCTATGGATTTAACCTCTGCTTTACCACCATCAGGCAATGTAAAAAAATCATGATGAACGTCTGATTCATTACGTGTGGGTGAGAGTTTAGATATATGGTTTGTGGCACCGTTATCAATGATCCAATATAAAGTGGAGAACGAACCATATTGAGCAGTATTACAAGTTGGTGTGACTATACGTGTAACATTTGCAAATGATTGTTCATTGCCATTCTCTTTGCGAAGCAAGGCCATAAGTTGATTGTACTCCTCCGTAGTGAATGTTGTTGTTGGTTTTTTGGTTGGATCAACAGTATTGGATTGAATGTTGTTTGTAGCAGGCCTCTTTACTTTCGGCTTCACATTTTTTCCGTGTAATTTGTGACCTATTGGAAATCCATACAAGTAAAAACAATGATCAACGAGATAACCGTCTCTTTCGTAATAAGCACACTTAAGTTGCTTTCTGGGAGTCTCATTTTCCTGTGTCATGAGGGGACGACTCATATGGGTTGTGTGAGAGGATTGCATGGCATGATGATTATTGTTTGTGTCATGCTTGGCAGCTACATATGTTTGTCGTTCTTGTTGAAGCACAAGAGCATGGACCTTGCGGGTATCTGGTAGAGGTCTCATTAGTAAGATTGATCCTCAAATAGTTGTGTATGATTCATTCAACCCCCTAAGAAATTGCATAACCTTTTTCTTTTCTTCCCGTTCAACAAGGGCTTTCAACCCTCCACAACTGCAGTAAATAGGCTCTTGATATGAAGCCAATTTATCCCAAAGAGCCTTTAATTTAGTATAGTAAACAAAAACTGATTGTTGTCCCTGTTGATGTTCTACAATTTCTTGTTGAATTTGAAAAATTCTTGAAGCATCTCCTTGTGAAAACCTCTCTCTGAGGTCTTCCCAAACTTCAGCTGCTGTCTTAGCATAGATAACACTACTTGTAATGTCAGAATGAATTGCGCTTAGGATCCATGACAAGACCATATCATTTCATCGTTGCCACATATTAAACCTTGGATCTGTGGGTGCTGGAGCTGTAATGGATCCATTTATAAATCCAATCTTGTTCTTTGCACTAAGATTGATGCGCATAGCGCGACTCTATTGCCCGTAGTTGTAACCTTCAAGTGGTTTAGAGACCAGTATCATTTTTGGATGATTCGAGTGGTGCAAAACCAAAGGATCTGATTCATCAATTGATATCTCTGTAGTTTTTGTTTCCCTCATAATGATGTGTTTTCTGGCGGAAGGCGTTTCGATTCAGGTCACCAGTATCGGTGCTCTGGTACCATGTGAAAAATGGTGAAAAAGAGTCAAGGGGAAGAACTTTTTCTTACACACTTTTATTGAGTATCGGTGGCATTATTTTATACAAATCCAAGAAAGCTATTCTTGGAATATATGATATCTCATTAAAAGCTATTTACAACAAGGATTCCTATGATTGCTCTGAGCTATAAAAAGAAAACGAATGTCATGCCCACAATCACTCTTAATCATAGCTGTACACAGATTGCATAGTATAGAGGGATTTTCTTTCTTTTAATATTCATCATGTTATTTATGTGGTATATGGGAAGCAGGGATTTGGAGGATAAATTATATTACAGAGAAGAAAGAGAAACACAAATGGGCTAATCAGATTATGAATGAACTAGTTCAGCTTACTTCTATCTACAAGTATGTAGATAATGTTGGTATTTTGAGGTTTATGGAAGAAAAGGAAATGTGAGTGAGAGAGAGATTTATGAAAATATTTGACCTTTTATTATTGTTATTGTTCTTACATACAAAAGTTTTACATCATGCATGTCTATATATAACCATGTTGCCTCCTAAACCAATGACTAAGATTGTATTTAATCTAACGGTTATAAAACTTCTTCTAGAATTATCCTTAATAATATTTAGGTATTTATTATATATCTAGATATTAGATACAATTATCTAGATACTTCTTTGATTTTACATTATTTTATTTTATAATATTTTGACTAAAGATTATTCTATTAATTTATCTAGATTTTTCTTTATTAATATCTTAGTTTTTTTTAAACTTTTTCTAGATTCTTTACTAATATCCTAGATTTTTTTTAAGATATTTTCAAATTAGATTTTTCTCGATTAATATTTAACACTCCCCCTTAATCTAGAAAAATCATGTACTCCAAGTATTTCTCTCAACTTGATAAATTTTTCGATTGGAATTGGCTTTGTGAAAATATCTGCTAGCTACTCTCTAATCTTGTAAAATTCTAACTCGATCTCACTTTTCTCCATGACCACTCAAATGAAGTAGTGTCGAATCTCGACGTGTTTTGTGCGGCTGTGGAATATTGGATTTTTTGTCATAGCTATTGCAGACATGTTGTCGTAGTAAATTTTGATTGATGCCTCGATGCTTTGTTGTAAATTCTTTAAAATCTTTCTTAGCCATATTGTTTCTGCTGCAGCACTTGTTCCTACCATACATCCTGCTTCTGCTGACGAAAGTGTCAAGGTCTTTTGTTTCTTAAATGCCTATGAAATGACTTCGATCCAAAAAAAAAATAAGTATATACTTGTGCTCTTGCGATCATCGACGCTACCTACCCAGTTACTGTCGGTGTAGCCAATTAAATTAGAATCTCTTTCAGACTTGTATAAGATGCCAAAGCACTTTGTTCCCTTGACATATCTTAAGATTCTTTTCGTAGCCAGAAAATGTGCTTTGTTGGGCTCACTCAAGAATCTTGAAAAGATGCTGACTATATGAACTATGTCTGGCCTTGTATTTGTCAAATAGATCAATAAACCAACAAGGCTTTGATAAATTATCTCGTCCACTTTCCCTTTTTCATCTTTTCGTGATAGCTTTTCGTTCAACGCCATTGGTTTTGCAATCCTTCATGTAAAATTTCTTCAGTAAATCATCTGCGTATTTTTCTTGAGAAATGAATATCTCTCGAGGCCTTTGTTTAACTTGCATGCTAAGAAAGTACTTCATGAGACCAAGATCAGTCATCTCGTACTTCTGCATCATGCTCTTCTTAAATCTTCTATCATTCTTGTAGTAGTGCTAGTGTAGATTAAATTGTCGACATATAAGCATAAAATGAAAAATGATTTCCTTGTATCTTCATATATAAGGATGACTCACTTAGACTTTTGTAGAATCCATGATCAAGAAGATATTCGTCAATTTTGTAGTTCCTTGCACAAAAGACTTGTTTAAGTCCATATAGTGCTTTCTTCAAGCGGTGTACTTTGTCTTCACCTTGAATCTTGTACCCTTATAGTTGCTCCATGTAAACTCTTTCTTCAATTTCTCTATTAAGAAATGCTGACTTCACATCTAATTGATAAACATATAACTTCAATTGTGCGGCTAGATCTAGAACAATTCTTATTGTCTCCATGCGCACCACAGGAGAGAAGATTTCATTGAAGTCGATGCTTGGTTGTTGAGAACATTCCTTTGCAACAAAGCATGCCTTGTACTTTTGAACTGTGCCATCTTTATTGTACTTGATTTTGTAGACCCATTTTAGTCTTATGATGTCTTTATCTCTTGGTTTTTCTTTGAGCTCCTAAGTATAATTCTTTTCTATCATCTTAATCTCCTCGTCCATTGCTTGTCTCCATGCTTCTTCTTTTATTGCTTCTTCATATTTCTGTGGCTCATAAGAAAATAATGCAATATCACAGGTTTTATAAATATCTTGTAATGATCGCATTTTTCTTGGAGGAGTTTAATCAGGGGATGAATCTTCTTGTCTCGAACTTTGGCTTGAACTTGAAGAATAAGTGCTTGGGCTTTGATCAGTTCTTGCTTCTTCAGCTTCTTCAAAGGATTGGATGGCCTTGATTGCTTCATAACTCCATTGCCATGCTGGTCCTTCATCAAAGATGACATCTCTTGAAATAATCAACTTTTTTAATTGTGGATTGCAGAGATGACAACCCTTGGATTCATCGTTGTATCCAATGAAAATGCATTTTTCTCCCTTCTCATCCAATTTTTGTCGATTTGTTTTTGGTATGTGGGCATAAGCAATACAGCCAAAAATTTTGAAATGATTAATTTTTGGCTTTCTTTTAAACTAAGCTTCATAAGAAGTCATATTTTTCACGGCTTTTGTGGAGGATCTATTAAGAATATAAATGCCTATGTTAGTAACCTCAGCCTATAGATATTTTGGAATATTCCTTTGGAAATGGCAATCTATGCATTTTGCCATAAATGCATCCTTCATATATTTTCTTTTCAAGAGAAATACATGGCACTATTTCTTTTTGTTTTAGTAATTTAAGGCCTTGAAAATTGAGATGGTCATATCTTAAATGCCATAATGTGAAATCATTCACATTTTGATATTTTAAAGCATATTTTTGTATAAGTGGCATCATTAAAGAAAAACCTTTATTAAGGAATATTTTGATAGTAGTTATAAGTTGCCCATTCTTTTTGTCAATTATGAGGTATTTATCATCATCAAAATTAAGTTTATATCCTCTTTAAATTAATTGTTCCATACTTAATAAATTTTGTGTAAAGCCCGGAACATAAAAAAATCATGAATATAGGTGAACGCTAGATCAAAAGAATGATTGTTTATTTTCTAAAAATAATATTTCATTTACTATATAGTTTTTGTTTTTTAAATAATATTTCATTTTGACTAATTGTTACTTATTTTGAAGTAATATTATCTATGGATGTATTTAGTTTTCTAATTATTTGAATAAAAGTAATAACATTTTATTTATATTAATATTCTAAATTTCAGGAGTTTACTTAAATTCCATCCTAACTTAAAATAAAATTATATCATTTAGTGTCACTTTTACTATCGATTTAAAATAATAATAATAATCACTCAAGTTATTATCAACGATTGAGTTTTTTAATGATTTGCCCATCATTTTTAAAATTGCAGACAAAATGAGAGTTCTAGACCATACTTAAAGAGAATACGTAGCCTATCAGTCATTTTTATATTTTTACATCAAATTTAAAAAAAAAGGTTAATTACTTTTTGATGTATAAAAACTTGCTTCTTTCAATAATTCAGTTGCTATTTTAGTAAGATTTTTTTAATATTACACCTTATAAATTTATAAGTATTTAATTAAAAAAATTTATTAAAAAAACAACTTATAATTATAGCATGTTTAATATCTATGAGATTGCTTTTATTATAAAAATAATGTCTCTCTTTAAATTGTTGATTGAACATCAAAATATCATATGAAAAGAGATTGACAATTTAAGGATGATGTGACATTAAAAGACAAAGTGGATAGAGATATTTTGATGGATAGAAAGCATTTTTTTATTGTAAGTAATGCTATACTTAGAGATGGCAAATGGGCTCACGTGTCAAGCCGGTATGGCTGGCATAGTAAATTTCATAAGCCCAACACAGTTCATGGCGCGTTATTATACGTGCCGTGCCAACCCAGCCCATTAGAAGACAAACCCAACATGGCCCATAAGCCCATTTAAACCATCATAAATAGTGAAAAACAAGAATAGTAATATGCATATGGACCCAATATAAATAGTAAATTGCTATTATTAATATATTTTATATTACAAAAATTAAAAATTAATTTAAATTAATAAAAATTTATTGACTAATCAATAATTTTCTAGAATTAAAAATAATAATAAATTAAACAAATTTAAAATAATAATATATTTGATAAATAATAAATTTACAATATTTATTATTTACTATTAAATAAAAATTTTAAGTGAATAATTATAATTTATAATAAAATATGATACTTAATTATACTTTCATTGTAATATAATTAAATATTTTAGATATTCATATATATAAAATTATAAACACATAATATAATTATGATTATCATTCATATTTAATTATAATTAATATCATGTAAAGACATTACCAATTATCAATTTATTATATTTTTACTTTTTTAAACAAAATCTTATATATAAAATTAGAAATTAATTTTAAAACAATTGTTATCCGTCAAAAATTTTATACAAACTATATAATTATAATAATAAAAATAAAAATTTTATGTTTTATTTATTTAGAATTCACGTTTTTTTTATTGAATTTCAGCAATTTAAAATTTATGTCCATTGAGTTAATTCTTCAGTTTATTTTGTAATTAAATAACTAATTAATGGAAGTAGTATAAATATTTTTATTTTTCATTTTTTAATATTACAAATTACAAGGCAAATGTTTTACATTTAATCTTTTTTATTTCATTTATTTTTATATCTAAATAACAAATTATGTTTAATAATACAAATAAATATTACAAATTATAAATGTACAAAATAAAATTCTTTCTAATTTAGGTATATTAAAATTAAAATTAAAATAAAAAATATAATATAATTGCTATATAAATTCAATATAATTATAAAATTAAAAATTTATATTTCATCTATATAAAATTTTATATATTTAGATTTAAATTTAAAATTTTATGTAATTTTTATTAATTAAAATTATATGAGTAATTAAATTTTATTTTAATAATTTTATAAGTTAAGTTTTATTATTCAAAATTAAATTTTTATTAATTATTAACAATAAAAACTATTTTATTTGGACTAAAAATACTATTCATAGGCTGAATAGTAACCCAAATAATAAAGGGGCCCAACATGGTCCAGTCCATGCACAGTAACTGGGCCGGTATGGCACGACCCAAGTGCCGTTGGTGGCACGGCACATGGGCCACTTTTCTCGGCTTAGCCCGTGAACAGTATTAGGCTGTGTGGTGCTGGGTCGATACTATTCATGGGCTAAGCCGTGCCAAACTCAGGCCGGCCTGCCTATTTTGCTATCTCTAATTACATTTCATTAGCTTGTGAAATAATTTTAATTCATGATTTTTATTATTTTTTTTATTTTTTTAAATTACAATATTATTTATGGTTAATTGTTATTAATTGTAAAATTTATATTATTATTTAACTTAAAAGTAATAACATTTCAAAATTAAAATGTATTTGTGTATTTCTAAAAACTTAGAAGCGTATTTTTTAATACAAGTACGAAGACGGAAAAAAATAGAAAAATTAAAAAGGACCAGTTTTAGAAAATAATAGTAGGGTTTTCATTATTTTATAAATTTTGTGTTGTAAGAATATTCATGTCTATTATTGATTTCTAAAAAAAAATAATTAAGGGTTTGTATGGTATTACTTTTTAAACAAATTTTTTCTAAATAAATCTTTTTATTAGTAGAATGTTTATAAGTAAAACTTTTAACAAAAATTTATTAGTTATTTAATTTTATAAATAATTTTTAAAAAAATTGTGTAATTACTTTAATAATAATTTTTTACAAATATATTATAAATAAATAAGGTAAAGTCTTTTAAAATAAAATAAGATTATTTTATTAGATAATTCAAACGTTTTAAAAAACTATACTAATAAAATCCTAAAACTTAGGCTTGTTTAAGAAAAATAGTTTATTTTTTAATGTTTGAAAACCATTTTTCAATATCAACTAAATCGCACAAAAATATTAAAAAGTATTTTTGATATTTAAAAAATTATTTTCACTAATGAAAAAAATCAAACAAAACAAGTATTAGTTAAAAAAATTTTAATTATAAAAGTTATTTTCAAATTTTTCAATGTTATTTAGTTGGCACTAAAAATGATTTTTGATAATTTAAAAAACTTTATTGTTATTTTTTTAAAATAGAATATTAAATATTTATCTATTAAAATAATTTTTTAAATTTTTTTAAAATTATTTTTAACAACGAAATGATTAATAAATTTTTATTAAAAATTTTAGTTACAAAAATTATACGAATTATTTAAAAAAAAATTTATTTAAAAAGTTATATAAAATAAATTCTATATTTTAAGTCATACTAAGTACTTATGAATTTTGAGAATTAATTTAATTTGTTAAAATATTATTATTTTGTTTTTAAATTTTAATAAAATAAGATATAATTTTTTTCATAATTAAAATTTAAGTCTACATGATTGATAATATGTTAGAAACTTAAATAAATTTAAAAAGTCAATACCATTATGAAAATATTTAAGTATATAAATATTATTATTTAAATTAAAATGCTACAATAAATTTTACAAACATCGGTGAGTAATCAACAGAGATAGCAGGATATTCTGATAATGAAACCGAAGAAGAAAAGCAGTTTTTCTCGTAAAGAGGGGAATCATCATTTTAGCAAGGGAGGAATCATTATTTATGGGCTCGTTGTGCGAGATTGTTTGTTGGCAGCATTAGTTCGAGTATCAGGAAATTGTCCTTCCGCTTTTTGCAAAGGGCTCTACTCAATGCTTCCAAACAATACTATGTACCCACTTGGTAAATACCATCAATTCTGCTTCACTGTGTTGCGAAGATGACGACCAATATTAAGTAACCATGATCAAGGACAGGTAATCAAAAGATAAATAAAATAATAAAGGACACGAGAAAAGAATGCACCAATTTATTTTCAAAAAATTTGATTGTATAAAAATTGATTCTTTAAATAAAAATATGTATAAAAAAGGTCTTTATATACGAATAAAATAAAAAAAAATTATGTATAATTAATTATACTAAATAAATTAAATAAAATTATAAAAACAATAAACAAATTATATGATAATCTTACAAATCAATGCAATAATATTATATAATAATATTATGTCTAATTCATAAAATATCATTAGTGGCTTTTTTCAAACTTAAGATGGCTTAATAGAAACTAACTTGAATTTGGACACCAAGTCACGAAAACAACTAGAAGGATGACATTTTGTGAATATATTTGAAGTTAATCAGAGAAAGAGATCAAACAAAGCGTAATATTGCCTGTAGTGATATGTTGACGAATAAAATGGCAGTCGACTTCAATGTATTTAGTGTGTTCATAAAAAACATTATTGTGGGCAATCTGAATGGCATTACTATTATCATAGGTAAGGAAAATGAGACTAGAGTGATGAACACTCATATCACTAATTAACCATCGAAGCCAAGTGGTCTTCTAAGTTATATCAGCAAAGGCATGATATTCGACCTCTATTCTAGATCTTACAACAACTGTCTGTTTCTTACACCGCCAAGAAATAAGAGAGTTTCCTAAAAAAAGATAAAAACCAATAGTAAAGTGTCGATCAGTAGAATCATCAGCCCAATCTACATCAGAGAAGGCACGTAGCTCTAGAGATGAATATGTAGAGAAATGAAGTCCATGAAACATAGTTGCATAATGAGGAGAGCGAGGAGCAGACATATACTGGCTCACAATATGAATAACATGAGATATATCAGGTCGAGTAACAGTGAGAGTGTCGATCAGTAGAATCACCAACCCAATCTACATCAGAGAAGGCACGTAGCTCTAGAGATGAATATGTAGAGAAATGAAGTCCATGAAACATAGTTGCATAATGAGGAGAGCGAGGAGCAGACATATACTGGCTCACAATATGAATAACATGAGATATATCAAGTCGAGTAACAGTGAGATAAACCAAGTTACCCACTAATTATCTGTAAAGGGTGACATCTTTAAGTGGAACCCCGTCAAAGGGTGTGAGTTTGACATTAGGCTCTAATGGAGTAAAGGCCCTTTTATTATCAGTCAAACCAGCTCGAGCAAGGAGATTTGATGCATACTTAGCCTGAGAAAGATAGTAGTCATCAAAGTTAAAAAGTACCTTCAAACTAAGAAAGCAATTAAGATGGCTAAGATCTTTCATCTTAAAGTGTTGTTGAAGTGAGGTCTTGAGAGTAGATATCCCATCAACATCATCACGAGTAATAATCATATCATCCATATAAAGTAAGAGAAGAATACAACCATGATCTGTATTGTGACTAAAGAGAGTTGTATCATATGAGCTAGAATAAAAACCAAATTGCTGAATGTTAGTACTAAACTTGGCAAACGAAGTTCAAGGAACTTGTTTGAGACCATGCAAAGCACAACGAAGCTTGTAGACTTTGTATAGTGGATGCGAATATCTTGGATGAGACTTCATATAAACATCTTTAATGAGATCACCATTGAAGAAGGCATTTTTAACATCTATTTGAAACAGTGTCCCTCGGTATATAACAACAATTAAAAAAAAGCTTCGTACAAATGTCATACAAGTAACAATGGCAAAAGGTTTCTTCATAGCCAATGTCATATTCCTGATTGAATCTCTATCAACTAATCTTACTTTGTATCGTTCAATAGAGCCATCAACTTTACTCTTGATTTTATAAATCATTTGCAGTCAATTATTGATTTGTAAGGCGGGAGATCAACCAAGTCTTAGATATGTGATTTTTCAAGAGCTTGTAGTTCTTCTCCTATTGCTTGTTGCCTAACAAGATTAAAATTGGCCTTGGAATAGAATTGATGTTAATACAAAGAAAGAGTAGAAAAACAATGATAATCTTAAAGTTTAATAGGAAATTCCCTTACTTGATTGGATTGACAAGATGGAGGAGAAAGATCAGAGGAGGCAGACGAAGGGACAATAGAGGATGTAGACTTAGAATACGAAGTCATAGGCTTAGGAACAGGCAATGGTGCAGTAGACATATTTGTTGAGGGCTTATCTAAACTACCTGTATTAATGTTAATAGGAAATAAGTCTACAGAATCGTGAGTAAAAAATGGAATAAGATTAGACTCAGAACAAAAACTAGAGATGGAGGAGGACATTTTGTGTTCCCGAAAGACTACATTTCTAGATATATAGAGTATACTAGACATAGGATCCTAACACCTATAACTTTTATGTTCAATATCATATCCCAAACACAACATAAACGAGCATGAGGTTCTAATTTGATATATTCATGAAGCTATAGAAGGATAAAACATGCACAACGAAAAACTTTAAGAAGACTATAGTTAGGAGAAGTCCTATACAATCACTCATAAGGAGATTGATTACCAACAAATGGGGAAGAAAAATGATTGATAATGTAAGTAGCTATAAGAGCCCATTCCCCCCAAAAATGTTATGAACAAAAGGTAGAGATGAGAATAGCACGAACAATTTCAAGGATATATTTGTGTTTACGTTTAGCCCGACCATTTTGTTGGGATGTGCTAGGATAGAAGTGCTGACAAAAAGCCTCATCGGTTTGCAAGAAATTAAAAAACTCATAATCCTTATATTCATAGCATTATCGGTACGAAAAAATTTAATGGAACAAGAAGAATGTGTCTGAATCATTTTAACAAAATCACAATAGATTTAAGATAACTTCGATATATGCTTCATAAGATAAATCCAGGTATAACGTGAGTATCATTAATAAAAATAACAAAGTACTTAGAGCCTCTTATAGTGACATTAGGAGAAGTCCCCAGAAATCAAAATGGATGAGATCAAATGAAGCAATGAAATAAAGTCAATATTATTAAAAGGTAAAGTAGTACATTTTACTAACTGACAAGAGGTACAACCAATTTGATCATGGGATATAGTACCCATAATACCGCTAGAAACTAGTGAGCGGAGACGACCGAATGACATATGCCTTAACTAGAAGTGCTAGAAACTCAAGGAAGAGACAGAAGTTGTAGAGGCAATAAGCAGAGGAACAAAGTGACATGTGGATTGTGACACCCTAGGCAAATCCCACATCGGCAAAGTACGAGAGAGATGCTGAGTATATAAGATAGAAAGATTCAACTCCCAGTAGACGCTTTTTGGGTTGAAAAGCCCAAAAATAAAATTGTGGCGGGCTGTGTGCCCAAAGCGTACAATATTTGTTGTGGACTGGGCTGTTACAATTAGTATCAGAGCCACTCCATGTGTCCTCTTGAGCGATGGTGGGGCAAACCTCAGCTAGGACGCTGAGTCCCTAAGGGGGGTATATATGACACCCTAGGCAAATCCCAAATTTGAAAATACCGGAGAGATGCTGGATGTATAAGATAGAAAGCTTCAACTCCTAATAGACGTGTTTTGGGTTGAAAAGCCTAAAAACAAAACCGTGACTGGCTATGTATCCAAAGCGGACAATATCTATTGTGGGCTGAGCTGTTACAATAAAATAATATTGACTTTTGCTAAAATTCGTCCTCGAAATTTTCTATATCTTATTAATCATGCATATAAGATGTAAAACTATATAACCTCTAATACCTTTTAGAAACAAAATACTTAGTACTATTTTACTAATATCTAAGCATCTTGTTAAGTCATAGCAAAAACTCGACCCTGGGTCTTTAATTTTTTTCTCTGACCATCATCACCTTGGGTATCATTTTGTCTCTTAGGACAATCTTTTATCCTATGACCAATTTGTCCACAATAAAAACAAGTTCCTGTGTTTAAGTAACATTCACCACGATGAAAATTGCCACAACGGGTACAGATAGGAGCATTTATTTGAATGTTAGCACTATTCATATATTTTTGTCCATTCTTATTACCTCCATTGTAACCTTGAGAATCTTGTTTATTTGAACCCCTACCATTAGCTCTATCATTATAGTTTTGCTTATTTCGATGATTTCGTTTGACTTGAGACTCATTCAAATCCCGTTTAGCAATCACAGCTCTATCTACGACATCAGAATACACATTTAACTTTAGAACAGATATACGAGACCTGATAGCCAAACATAATCCTCCTAGAAAATGCCTGCACTTACTACGTTCATCTGCGACTAAGGTAGGAGCAAACCTAGACAAAGAGGTAAATTGTTCCTCATACTCAGCTACAGACTTATTTTCCTGAGTTAATTTCAAGAAATCAGCTTCCATTTGATCACGAACACGCTCAGGAAAATATCTTTCTAAGAAAGCTTCAATAAACATCATCTAAGAAACAGGTCTCTCATCTTAACCATTCCTTAGCAAGCGAGCCTTGATCTCCCACTAATGATCTGCATCACCTTGAAGCACAAAAGAGGCAAATATAACCTTTTGCTCATCATTACATCCCATAGCTAAAAATATCTTTTCGATTTGTTTTAACCATGTTTCAGCTACTATAGGATCAATGGTTCCATGAAAAGGTGGTGGTCCTAGTTTCTTGAATCGCTCCAATGTCACTGCGGCGCTACTTTGTTCTCTAGCATTCTTGTCACTCTGAAGGGTAACTTGACTTTCAAGTAATTGTTGTACTAGGCTACTTTGTTGCTCCACCATTGTAGCCATCATTCGTATTATAGGGTTGGCTTCTTGAGCAAGTTCACGAAGAGTGGGGTTAGCAGCCCTATTAATACCTTGAGCATTACTAGTAGCGCTTTGAGTATCAGTCACATTGTGCGCAGCTCCTTTGATATTAGCTCTAGTGGTTTACGCCATTCTATCTATTTGTAGCCAGTCACATATTTTAAGAAAAGAAATATTTTATCATCTTTCAAAGAGTATAAATAAATAATTCAAACTCTTATAATAAGTAAAAGCTTATTTTCACCTTTATTGTCTTTTTTATATTACTAATCCTTAAATATTTAAGTCTATAGAATCATAACCTATGCTTTGATATCAAAATTGTCCGCTTTGGGCACACAACCCGTCACGGTTTTGTTTTTGGGCTTTTCAACCCAAAACGTATCTATTGGAGGTTGGAGTTTACTATTTTATATACCCAGCATCTCTCTCGTGCTTTGTCGATGTGACATTTGCCTAAGGTGTCACATACACTCCCCCTTAGGGAATCAGCGTCCTCGTTGAGGTTTGCCCCACCATCGCTCAAGAGGACATGCAGAGTGGCTCTGATACCAATTGTAACAGCTCAACCCACAACAGATATTGTCCGCTTTAGACACACAGTCCATCACGATTTTGTTTTTGGGCTTTTCAACCGAAAACGCGTCTATTAGGAGTTGGAGCTTTCTATCTTATATACCCAGCATCTCTCCCGTGCTTTGCCGATGTGGGATTTGCCTATGGTGTCACATGGATGGTAGATAAAGACTAATAAGCTCGAATAGACGTCCAACTTTATGGGTTATCCCAAGTGTCCGACTGGCTTTCGGATCCTGCACATGACAACAAGAAGTAGTGAATAGAACATAAAGACCAAGATCACATAATTAACCAATAGACAAAAGTTGAGAGTAAGATAGGGAATCAGAAAAATGTCGGGTAAAAAGAGATTAGATAAAGTGATTTGCCTTAAATGACTTACATTCATAGTAGATCCATTTATAGTTTGAATGACAGGTAAATGTGGGACAAAAGAAAGATTTAGAATAAAATAGAATAGAGTCTGCAGTCATATGATTACCACATGTAGAGTCAAAGTACCAAATAAATGTACATAAGGGAACTGAAGAAGCGAAAATGGGAGGATTATCATATTTATGCAAAATTTGCTGAAGAAAAGAAGAAAGATCATTAGTGGTAGGGGATGATAAGGTAGAACTGTCATTGGTGTTATTAAAAGTAGCAGACAATGGTGAAGGATGCTTTGGTATTCCTTTATTTAGACAGTCTTATGCAAACTGCTTGGACCAACTTTGTGACAAATTTTGCATTGCTTTGATGAGACAATTGAGAACCCAGTGACCATTCTTATAGAAATAGTTATAGCTCACTGTGGAGGCAGGCTAAGAAGCTGAAGTTGTAGCTAGAGTAATGTCAGGGCAAGGTAGTTGTAGAGGGGCATATCAATAGCTTCATCAAAAGTAGGTAAAGGTTTATGTAGAGAAGGAAAGCTCGAGTAGGTTTAAACGTATCGTGTAAGGCCTCGAGAAACATCATTAACCGTTGCTAGTCTATATAAGCAGAAAATCTTGCTACATCCTTAGAGGTTGTCCACTTAGGTCCTAAAAGTGATAACTGGTCCCATAAAAACTGCATATGTGAGTAAAAGTCAGAGATAAACTGTTTGGGCTCTTGGCGCATCTGATGAAGCTTGCATAGGATCTAATAGTGGTGTGACAGATCAGTGACAATATACCAATAAGTAAAGAAGTCCCATAGTGCTTTTTCTATTTTAAATCTGTTAAATTATAGATAGATGGAGGGGCTAGAAATATTTACTAAACCATGTAATAATCTAGTGATTTTTGTGATCCCACTCTTTTAAATAGTCAGCGAACTTTTCATCAATGTCTTCATCTCCTTTGATAGGTTTGGTGATATGGCCAGTGATATATCGCTAACTTAGTATGAATAGGATGAGAAATATTAGATCTACCTATGATTGAAGATCTTTAAAGACAGAAAAATGGTCAAGTCATAGAAACAAAGAACGAATCAAACATGTAGCTAGAGATGGATGATATGAACACCAGAATACTAAAGAGACGTCATTGAGATAGAAGAGATTTGCAGTGATGTCTAAGTCTTTTAATTTCTCTAAATTGAAAATTATTTTAATAAGAACTCTTTTAATCTAAGAAAGTACACTTGAATTTTGAATAATCCTCCATATATATATTTATCTGAGAGATTATCAATGTATGATCAGACTTTATTATTTTTTATTAAATTTAGCATGATAAGTGTGTTTTGATCATTTCCAACATGCCTTTGAAGTAACACTCGAAACTCTTGTGAAATAATAAGATGTATATCAAGAATGGATTTTTTATACAAATCTCAAACTTTTAAATTTGTGAATATATCACAGGTATTTTAATAGAGGAGAATTAACGTATATCTCCCCTTATGTTTGGGATACTTATACTTATATGACAAGTTTGTAAAAAAAAACTCACACATACTTCTCTTAAACTATTAGTTGACTATTGGAGAAAAGTTAGAATTAAAGACATTTTTTGATATTCCCATTAACTTAACCATTTAATTTTGTATAAGCTAATAATTAAAATATAAAATTAAATTATAATATTATTAATTCATTACCACTTTTTAACAATATTTAATTCAAAATTTTAAATTTTCATAAATTAAACTAACATATACTTTTTAGTGTTATAAACATAATTTATTTACTAGAATGTAATAACCTATTTTAGTTATTAATTTTTTATATTTAAAAATTAATAATTGTATTTCTATTATAAATTTAAAAATTTAAAAAGTGTAACATTAAACTTTTTAATTTTATTTTTATCTAAAGTGATATAATATTTATTTTATAAACTTGTAAAATAATAATTATATTATTATACTATATAATAAATAAATAATACATTATATAAAATATTAAAACTTAAACAACATAAATCTTATATTGCATATATATATAAGTATGTTAAATAATAAATGAATTATATCTTTGATTTGATTTGATTTTATATTATCAAAAAATAGTTAAAATTTTTATTTTTTTTTATAAAAATTAGACAATCAACTTACGGTTAAGAGAAAAAATATAAATTAATTTTGCTTTTAATAAATTACAGGAACTAGAATAATAATATTGACCCATAAACTAAAGCATTCATGATATTATTCCTATAAACACTTATTACTGGCAGCAATATCATAGGAGCACTTTTTGTTTATTTATTATTTTATTTTTTTGCTTTTAATATTCCACATGTTTCCCAAATTTGCATGAGCTAAGACAAAAAAGTAAATAAAGAGAGACTATTAATTACCTTGGTTGAAGCACCAAGAGGAGAAGAAATGAATCACTTCCCATCGAAGAAACTAATAGCTGAAAGAGGTTTCCACAGTAGTAGCAACTTTGATGATCTTTTCCACAAAGAGAAATATTTATACTTCAGCTTCCAATGAGCATAAGAGACAAAGGTGTATGTATAGATTGAATATATATTATTCAGAGCTACTTTTATAACTGTATAAACAGAAAAACAAGGTGGAACTACAGAAGAAAGTATTACTTTTATCTAATTACAATGGTGTAGATCGGCTTTTGCTATAGGGAATGATAGTAGCCGTACCATCACCGTAAACTGTTGGATAACAACAATATTTGGCGACCAAATATTTCTTTTCCTACTTTTTGACAGACTAAATATCTAATTAGGGTAATGGTAGAATGATTGCGTATGTAGGTTCATGAAGATTCCAATGATGTCAATACGTACTCTAAGAAATGGCGGAATACGGCGGCTGGCGGCGATTAAGGCATAGCCGGAAATGATAGTCATGGTTTCAGATTTTAATTTTTTAATTAATAAATAAAAATGATAATATAATATAACTTAATACATCAACAATATTCTACAATACTAAATATATTATCGTATTAAATTTTATGCAATCTAATAAATTATATTTTAGTATAATCCAATCTATTTTTATTTTAATACAATTCAGTACGTATTATCACACACACCCGTAAAATATAAAATTTTAAATATACTACAAATTCTATTAAAATAATTACATTATTCTTATAATATTAAAATTTATTCATAACAACATTAGAATATACTATATGTACCTAGGGGTGGCAACTCGGATAAACGACGATTGGTTTAATATTCGTTTGACACGAATACAATTCATTTATTATTCATATAAACTCTTTTAAATCCGTATACGATCCGTTTATTTAAATATAATTCGTTTAGATACGATTATTCATTTAAAATACGATTATTTATTTAAGATCCTATTATTCGTTTAAAATACGATTCGTTTAAGATACGAACACATTTCGTTTAATTTAGTAATTATCATTGAGGTTCTTAAGTTATTAAAAATAACATATTTTATTAAATATAATATATATTTAATAATTATATGCTTATATTAAGAGTTGTTTAAAATAAATAAATTTATATTACATATTTTTTTTAAATTTATTAAAATATATTTGTTAAAGATACGATTATTTGTTTAGGATACGATTATTCGTTTAAAATACGATTATTCGTTTATTCGTTTATTCGTTTAAGATACAGTTATTTAATTATTTATTTAATTAATCGTATCTTAAACGAATAATCGTGTCTTGCATGTTAAATACGGATACGACACAAATAATAATCGTGTCGATACGAATACGACACGATTATTATTCGTATCAAGATTTTAAATCCAAATCTATTTAATAATACCGAATTTGTATCGAATAATCGTGTCGTGTCCTAAATTGTCACCTCTATATGTACCTTACCCAGTATCGAGTATTTCAATCATTTTCATAGGAAGAAGAAATATTTGACACAAATGGACAAAATATGCCCCAAAATGAGAAAATATCAAACGTAAGGGACCTGTATGTCATTATCCAACATTGTTATTTCTATTTCATCCCTATGTATGTCGCGCTCTACATTAGCAAATACCTTTATTACAAGAAATCAGTGACGTGGCAGAGCACCCACAGTGCTGTGACACGTAGCATGACCTAAGCTGCAGACTAAGTAAATTGATTCTAAAGGTACACACACAGACTATATATTCTTTTTTGAATCTTGCAATTTACATGTAATATCCATCAGCATTGTAGTTGGACATCCACCGGAGTAAAATATGGCAGGCAAAAGAATTTTAGATTATTACCAAAGCGCTAAGGCAAAAGCTTGTGTTTGACTAAAAGTAGATTGATTTTAAAGATTTTGTTTGATTTTTTTTCTCTGAAATTTATATAGTTTTGTGTACAATCTATCGACATTATTGTCATACATATGTTAAGAGACGAAAGTCGAGATAGATGCCCAAATCTACCTTATTTAAGGGAAATCTTTCTACCCTTTGAAGAAGAGAAGCAAGCATTGCTACTGGCATACTAGAAGGTGAGTTTTCCAAAGACATTTATTATCTCTTTTTTGAGTTAATTCCACTGTACTATTTCTTTTTCCAATTATCACAATTACATTATACTAATTTTAGAATCAGAAGACTACAAAAAGAGATGGGTATTGTTGTGGCATTGTCCGTAAAAATTTGCACCCAACGATGTGTACAAAAAGTGATGGGTATTGTTGTGGCATTATTTTTATCTGATTATAGGAAATGATATCATGCAAAACAAACCTCTGCTTTGCTTGCTTAACGTTGTAGCAGATTTGCAGAAATAAATGGAACTGAACGACTTGTTCAAATTTGCCATGAGAGGTCAATGGGATAATGTTGTGGAGGTTTATAAGAACAACCCCATGGCTCGAGAGGCGAAAATCAGAAAATCAGAAGAAACAGCTTTGCATATTGCTGTTGCATCTGGGCAAACTGATATCGTATCAAAACTGGTGGAAGCCATGGGCGAAAATGCATCGAACATTCTGAAAATAGAAAATGAGAGAGGCAACACTGCTCTTCATCTAGCTGCGGCACTAGGAAATGTCGAAATGTGCAATTGCATGACCTCGAAAGATCCCACACTCGTCGCTGCTCGCAACAAAGAGAGTGAAACACCTCTCTTCTCGGCAGCTCTTCACGGCAAGAAGACTGCGTTTCTTTGCCTCCACTCTTTTAACCAGCAAAACGATAGTTCTCTGTGTAGAAAAAGTAACGGGAACACCATTCTTCACTCTGCAATCTGCGGAGAATACTACAGTAAGTAATTAGCATTTTTACCATTTATGAATACAAATTTCTAACATTCTTGCATCTTTGTTTAAGGATTTCTAACGTTGTTATCCTTTTTTTTATTCTTGCATACAGGTTTAGCATTTCAGATAATACACTGTTACCCAGATCTTGTAGACTCTGTGAATGAGAATGGCCTATTACCACTTCATATTCTAGCCAGTAAGTCTAATGCGTTCAAGAGCAGTAGTTGTCTTGGAATATTTGATCTTGTTCTCTACAACTGTAAGGATATATCATGGCATCAACTCACAATTATACATGTATTATCTAATGCCGATCTAAGTTCTTATTGAGGGTTCGATTTTAGCTGGATTTGGTTAAGTTCTGACAATAATTATACTGCTAATCTACATGGAAATCGAAGCTAGTTAATACTGTTTTCTTTTACCTGCATACCAGGTTTATATGTTGATGAGCTCAGCGAGGAAGAATATGTCCCCAAGAATTCCAGAGCGAAAAGCTGTCCTAAATATCCAGAAAATTACAGAACATGCATGAAGCTCTTTAAATTGATAAGGAATTCCATCCATGTACTTAGCGGAATATTTGGTAGGTGGATTTGACTGATCATATAGTTTTTCTGCCTTACCAGACCAGTTTCTTAATTTCATTCTTTTTGCCTTTTCTCTCTTCTCTGTTCTGTAGTTAAACCGCAGGGTAAGCTAGATGAAGAAAATCCTCACCAGAAGATCGTATCTCACGGTAATAAAACAGCATTTTTACTTCCAAGGCAGCCAAACACCTTAATTAGCATCATAATATAACATTATCAATATGACGCTTGTATATAATCCATTCTCCCGACTCTTTTCTAAATAAGGTACTCACCTATCAATGGAGGAAGACAAAGAAGATCGATCCTTTCCGCCCAATTGCAACACAATTGTTATGTTTTCCAAGCTGATAATGAAGGCCCTGCTAATAATTCTGGGGATAGGTCAGTATCCATATATCTGACGTTGCCTCCACTGCTTATAGACAATTAGTTTATGCAATGTTTATGTCACATTCAACAGTTAAAGCTTGCAAATTAGTTAATTACTTCGAAGAAATAAGTAGATGTTGGTAAAATTTTATAATTCTGTAGATACTGCTAATGTATATTTTTGTACTATATGGTCTGGCAAGTAGGAATATCGAGGATTAGCACTATCAAAGAAAAGAAAGTGAGACACAAATGGGCTAACCTGGTCATGAATGAACTAGTTCAGCGTGCATCTATATACAAGTCCGAGGATAACGGACAGAATCCTGCAAGTTCTGGACCTGATAAGGATGGAGAGACTTTTGTACTTCCCGGAATCCAACCTGTTCCAGAGTATACTAATCTGGCCTCCCTGGGCAAAAACACAAATGCAGTAGGAAATTCCTTGACTGGAAATCAGAACAAGGATGATAATGGAAAACATCAAAGTGGAACAGGTATGCCTTCAATGCATGAGAAAATCAGGTTCACAAAAGCAAATGTTCATTTTCAGTATCAAATGTGTACCAACACAAGCTCGTTTTCAATGCTGATATAAGCAGATTCAAACCCCGAAAATTCTTGTCAAATCAAAGTAGTATCTACAAGCGTTCTAGATATAGTTATCAAGGAAAACCAAGAGATCAAAACTGATAACGCTTGAAGGAAATTCATACAATGCAGAAAAACTTTCATCTTTAATCTCTGAAGAAACTAGGGTGCAAATTCTGACCTCAACCAAGACAGATGAACTGCAGAAATTATCAACTTTTGTGTTGGTTTAGTTTCTAAGGTGTAGTTTTGGCAAAGTCAGCTTTTGCCCCACAATCTATTAATAAGTCACAAAGACAATTTCACATTCTTTTTTACATTTGTTACTTACATTTTTTTTTTATATAAATTTTATTTAAGCATTAGATCAATCTCACATTCCTTCCGATACATAAGAATGCTCCTGTTTAAGCAAATTTGACAGAGATTTCAGCCTTTCACTGTCACAATACGCCATGCCATTTCTGGCTTTAACATTTGGGAACACGGCTTTGGACATGCAGCATATATTATGAGACTCCGCTTCTGCGCATTAACTGTTGACCACCCTAACTAGCTTTAGTTCCATGTTAAGTAACCACTTAAAATTTTAAACTGATAGGTAAGACCAGACAATTGTATCTAAACTCCGAAATAACAATGTGTAATAATGTAAATGTTGTTTTGCCACCTTCTAAACTGTTTTGGATTATTGAGCATGTGTAATTTACTTACTTGAGAATCCAATGAAACAGAGGAAATGGTAAAGCCTATTATTCTTGAAGTGAAGGTTGCAGTAGCAGGAATGGACAGATATTTTGACTCATATCCATCAATTTTGGAAGAGCTAAACACATCTCAGAAGAATTTCATTCTCCTGACTTCTAAGAAGAAGAAAAAGATTCAGCAATCAAGGAGAAAAGAGACACCGTTATTGATTGCAGCAAGGACTGGAGTGACTGAAATGGTGGGGAAAATTTTGGACACATTTCCAATGGCTATCCAGGATGAGGACTGTGATAAGAAAAATATAATACTCTTGGCAGTTAAGAACAGGCAAACCCATGTCTATGAGCTGTTGCTGAAAAGGAAAACAGGAATGGATAGTGCATTCCGGCAACTGGACAACCAAGGGAACAGTGCATTGCATCTTGCTGCTAAGTTTGAAGACTTTCGGCCTTCATCACTTATTCCAGGAGCTGCACTGCAAATGCAATGGGAAACCAAGTGGTACAAGGTATGACCTATCCATTATTGATTCTTAAAGGTTCTCTCCCTTGATCAAGACCTTTGTTGAGTTTTAGTATCCTGCAAATTCATTCAATGCAGTTTGTCCACGAATCCATGCCACCAGATTTCTTTGATCAATACAACAACCAAGGCAAAACTCCGAAAGAAATCTTCACAGAAACACACAAACATCTTGTTAAAGAGGGTAGTAAATGGCTCGCCAAAACCTCCGAGGCATGTTCTCTGATTGCAGCACTCATAGCAACTGTTGCATTTGCAACTTCAGCAACAGTGCCAGGTGGTCCTGATCAAGATACTGGCGATCCAATTTTCGAACGTGAGCCTGCATTTCGAGTTTTTGCCATATCTTCGCTTGTCGCTCTGTGCTTCTCGGTTACAGCTTTGATCATTTGCCTTGCGATTCTCACCTCTCGATACCAAGAAGAAGATTTCGCTATGGACTTGCCGAGAAAAGTTCTTGTCGGTCTAACATCCCTCTTCATATCTGTTGTTTCCATAATGATATCGTTCTGTTCAGGGCATTACCTTGTTGTTCGAGATGAGTTGAGAAGTGCAGCATTTCCAATATATGCAGCAACATGCTTGCCCGCAACTTTGTTTGTTCTCGCACAGGTTCCTCTCTACTTTGACCTTATATTGGCCGTCTTCAGAAAGGTTCCAAAGCGTAGCTATAAGGTCTTTTGACTGTTTTCTCACTAGTTCATCGCCAATATTTTTGCTCAATAATGGTTCTTAGCGATTTGGATACGTGTGATTTCTTTCAATTCAAATGCTCTAATTATGTCCACTTCATAATTTATCAATAGAGGATATATGTTGTCAAGAAAAAATCGTGTCATCCTAGTAAAGCTTACTGAGATTCAGTATTGTCTATAAATGCACAAAAAATCTTCCATTTAGCCTCAAATTCCTTGGGACCATATGTTAATATACCATATATTCAATCCTGAAGATGTTTCCTCATTCATATGAATTGTGCATGCATAACTAAATTGGATATTTCCATTTTTTTTCTCTCCACTGAAAATGGCTAATTGTGTTGAAAAGTAGATGGGGTTACAAATCATATTTACTTCAATCAAAAACAATCTCAGTTGTGAAATAGAACAGCTCCAAGAAAAATGTAAGAAATGGCAAAAACTGAATGTCAATTCTCTCTTACTCATTTGTTAAATTAAATTTCATACAAACTATCTTCTCATTCCTGAAAATTTAGTTCATAGATTTCTGCAACAAATGACAAAAACTGCAATAACAGTATCTAAATCTAATGGTTGATAAATTATATGAAAAATGGGTTAAACGGCTATTAATCCAAGTAATCCCTCTTTTAATTATTTACTCTATTAAGTGATTCATTTCTCCTTACTTTTGGTGTTCCCTAAAGAATTAATTCTCTTTTTTGACTTTTAACTTTGAATAGATGTACGACTATAATTAGTAAACTCAAAAGTTGAAAAAGAGAATTAATTCCTTAGTGAACATCAAAACTAAGAAGAAATGAAGCACTTAATGGAGAATATAATTAAAAGAGAATTACCTAGATTAATAGTCCCTTAACTTAATACTTTATTTTTAAAAAAATAATTTATAAATCATTAGATTTAGATATTCTCAACAGTTAAGATTGCATCTAGCAGGTACACTAATTACAATGTATTAATTATATATTTCATATTTAATCTTAACAGTTAGAAGTTTTTAGATCCAACAGTTTACAAATAAATTATTTAATAAAGAAAATAGTTATAAGTTCAACGGTTTGAGATAACCATATAACTACTACATCATAAGTAATACATATGTTATATTCAATCTCAATTGTTGGATGTGCATAAATTCAATAATTTACAGATGATAAAAAAATTTATGTAAAATAAAGAAGCCTCTGATCCTTCCCCAATATATATAGATAGGATCAATGACTCCTTTTTTTTCACGTAATATTTTACATCAATTATAAGCCAGTAGATCTAAACACATCTAATGTTTGAAACTGCATTCGATATATCCATTAATTATATATACATTAATTACATACGCATTAATTCGATATATCCAACAACTTACGATTGATGTTAAAAATTGTATAAAAAAGTCATTAATCCTTTCTCTATATATACATATATACATCAATTGACATCAATTGTCAAGATTGAATTGATACACATATTTTTACATCAATTATTGACTTTTGAATCAAAACACCTCTAATGGTTGAAATTAAATTTAACATATATAATTAATGCATCATAAATAATATATATACTAGATTCAATCTCAATCGCTGAAAGTATCTAGATATGATGGTCTATAAAATAGTATAAAAATATATGTAAAAATATGAGGGCCATTGATCCATTGATCCAATGATCTAATGATCAGATGTAATCTCAACTGTTGAATATGCCTAAATCCAATAGCTTATATTTAATGTAAAATTTTATGTAAGAAAAGGGGAGTCATTGATCAAGGGCCCTTTTTTTTACATAAAATCTTACATCAAATAAAAGTCGTTAGATTTGGACACATCCAACGATTGAGATTATATCCGACATGTGTATTAATTATGGCTACATTCAAGAGTCTATTTTTTACACAAAATTTTACATTAAATATAAGCCGTTATATTTAAATAAATTCAATAGTTGAGATTGTATCTGACCATGTGTATTAATCATGGCTACATTAATTATACATTAATTACATAGTCAAATATAATTTCAACTGTTAGATGTGTTTAACTACAACAGTCTATATTTGATGTGAGATTTAATATAAAAAAAAAACATTTATCTTGTCCTTTATATATTCCTTTTTATATATATTCCTTTTTGAAACTTACACTTTTATATATAATATCTATCGACATTATAGTTCGACATCCATTGGAGAGGAATATAGATTATTACCAAAGTGTTAAGGCAAAACTTGGTGTTTGATTAAAAATATATTGATTTCAAATTGATTTTAATTTCCTTTTTCTAAAATTTATATAACTATATGTGTAATTTATTGATGTTATAGTCATATATCTGCTAGGACACAGGAGTCAAAATAGATGCCAAAATTATACCTATTCAAGGTATCTCCCCTTTCTAAAATAGAGATAAACATTTGCTACTAAGATATTAGTAGATGACTTTTCCAAAAGCATATTTATTATCTCCTATTTGAGTTAATAGAATTAGCAGATACCTCCTTAAGATTTGAGAATGCATACAGATAGAAAATTGGAAAATTTCACACATATTTCCTCTAAAATGTTAGTAATTAACCATTTATTTTTACTAAAAAGATTATACTAATATACTAATATTACAACTAGAAGTGTACAAAAAGTCAAGATACGTATTATTGTGACACTGTCCTTAAAAATCTACACACAGTCAGTTAATTTCACCCTATTAAAAAAAATTATTCCTTCAAAAACATTCTTAATGTTATACAAAGAATTAAGGCGAGTACTTATTAATAGGCTACTTAAGGATGCTCTCACTAGGCTAAATTTGATTGTTGACAATCACAAAAACATTCTTAATGTTCACAAGACATTATATATAGTTTGGTTTGCTTCCATCAATATTAATTATTTTCTTACTCTATTATTTCTTTAGCAATATCAAAGCAGAGTGAGTCACATAATTAGTATTATATAATACATATATTGACTAAACTTCATGGAAGAAATTAGAACTTATACATCTTCAGAAGAGGACATGGAAGAAATTAGAATATCTTCAGAAGATTCAGAAGGGGAGGATGATAGGAGCAGGTTATTCAGACGTGCCATGAGAGGCCGCTGGAACTCCGTAGTTAAAGCGTACGCGAAAAATCCCGAGATTCGGAAAGCCAATGTGACAAGCTCAGGAGACACGGCTCTGCATATTGCTGTGAGTGATGGGAAAAGTAATATTGATTTGCTTTTGTTTTTCCTTTTGTTTCCTAAGACATAAACCAATCAAATGAGGAAGACGAAGAGGATCAATGTCCGTATCCACCCAATTACGTAACATGTATTATGTTTTTCAGATTGAGTTTGCCTCCCTTGCTACCTATCCTTGGACTAGGTTAGAATCCTACCTTACACTTGCCACAAATTAATTAATTAAATAATCTTTTTCTGTTTGATCAGCACATTAGTTTCTTGCTATATGTAAGACTACCTACCTTGGAATCTCATATCATATGCTAGCTCCTGTTATTTTTCTGGTATATATATGGGATGCAGGGACTGGGAAGATAATCTGATCTTAAAGAGCGGGAGAGAAAACACAAATGAAAACAAATTAATTAATTAAATTACGAATGAACCGGTTGATCTTACTTCTCCCCAGTATGAATATACTGTTCGAGATTCTGGAGATTCTAACCCTGCTGCTTTCTCACTTCCTTCAAATCCACCTGTTCCAGACCATATTGATACAACTCTAAGCCTTTATGAAATAATAAGTTACCAAGAATGGGTTTGATACAAATCTCAAGCATTCAAACTCGTGGAAACCACCGGTATTTTAACGAATTACAAGAATCAGATTAATAATAAGGACCCATATATAAACTAAAGCACGCCATAGAGGTTCCACTTCTGATATCAGTACTGCAAACTCTTGTTAAGCAAGAGATTTCAACTCCATACTAGTAGCTAACAGTATATCATAGGGGCATTTTTTTCTATTTTTTATTTCTTTACTTTGTTTTTAGTATTCCACATGTTTCCCAATCTAACACACACAAAAAGTAAATAGCGAGAGAGATTATTAATTACCTCAATTGAAGCACCGGGAGGAGAAGAAATGAATCACTTCCCATTGAAGAAACAAATAGCTGAAAGAGGATTCCGCAGTTGATGATATTTTTCACAAGAGAAGTATTTTTAATGAGCATAGTAGCTAATAGCAATATCATAGGGGCACTTTTCTCATTTTGATTTTACTATTGCTCAGTTTACCCATTTACATTATCATAACTTAAGGAAATAAAGTAAACAAAGAGAAAGCACCGAAAGAAGGAAGAAAGAATCATTTAATGGAGAAGAAAATAGTTAAAAGCAAGATTACTTAGAAGCACTATTTCCACTTTCTTGTAAAAAAATATTTTTAATATTCAACTTTAGAATAACAGTGGAACCAGAAGTACATAGAAATGTTTATTTATATAGGGAATATGGTACGAAGAAAAATTCTAGATTACTACTAAAATACTTAAAAAATAGATTCATTCCAAAATATATTTACCCCTTTTTTTAAGTTAGTTTCAGTACTATGTTCATTTCTAATAATACCTTTACAATCCCCTAGTCTATTGGGATTGTGTACTATCACACTTCTATTCAAAGGAAATCTACTCATTTTTTAGTGGAAAAGGGGGTGCTTAGGCTACTAGTGGGTACTAAATTTAATTGTTGAGAAGCACAAAAATATTCTCAATGTTTTCGTGAAAGATTAATTTGCATTGATTCGGTTATTTCTTAAATTTTGGATAATTTTTAATTTTATATACTTATTTGTTCACAATGATCACAAATAATTTTAACTTTTTAAAATGTATCAACAGTGCCCTAAAAAATAATGAAATAATATATTTCCCTTACTACTATATATGTAAAGACAAAAATAACCATATATGGTAAAAAAAATAAAATTAACTCTACATATATAGTTAGAATTTATGTTTTGTTCAGAAAAATAAATTGCTTATGTATTAAAATTTAAGTAAAAATTTTTGCTTAAAAAATAAATAAAATAAATTTGAATTAAATTATATATAAAAATAAACCATGTATAAAATTAGTTATTAATTGATTCATTTACTATTATATCATGTGTTGTGTATATTTAAATTTTTTACAATATTTTTTTCATATATAAAATATCAAGTCATTAAGAAGTATTTTTATAAATATCAATTTATTTATTATTTTAAATAAGATAGTTAATTAATTTATATATGGGTTATTTTGATATATAATTTAGCTCAAGTCTATTTTATTTATTTTTTTAAAAGAAAATTTTAACTTAATTTTAATATATAATCAGTTTATTTTTTAACAAAATATACATTACTATTAACACATATTGGATCAATTTTATATTTTAATTATACAAAGTTATTTTTGTCTTTGCGCATAAAATGTTAACAATATTAAAGATAAATGTGTTATTTTATTGATTTTAGGATAATTATTGATGCATTTCAAAAATTGGGACTATTTGTGATCATTATTAATAAATAAGAGTTACCCATTTTGTTTAGTAACAATTTATACAAGGTTATATTCATCTTTGCACACACAATGTAAATAATAGTAAAGGTAAATGTATCATTTTATACATTTCAAAAACTTGAATTTATTTGTGATAATTATTAATAAATAAAGGTATATAGTTGAAAATTACTCATTTTCTTTAGTAACTATTTATAGACTTACGCTTCATGATAGAACCTAGAGGTGAAATATCTTCAGAAATGGAGGTGAACAACCTATTTGAAAGTGCCATGAAAGGCCAATGGAACAAAGTAGTTGAAGCCTATGAGAAGAACCCCGTGATTCAGGAAGCCAAGATCACAAAATCAGAAGACACAGCTCTGCACATTGCTGTCGCTGATGGGCAAACTGATATTGTCCTGAAAGTGGCGGAAACCATGGGAAAAAATGCACCAAACATTCTGAAAATAAAAAATGACAGAGGCAACGCCGCTCTTCATCTAGCTGCAGCTCTTGGGCATGTGCAGATGTGCCATTGTATGGCCTCAAAAGATACGAAACTCGTCGCTGCTCGCAACAATGAGAGTGAAACTCCTCTCTTCTTGGCAGCTCTTCATGGGAAGAAGGCAGCATTTCTTTGCCTGCATTATTTTAGCCAAGACAAAGAGAATAGTTCTTCAGGCAGGAAAAATAATGGGGACACCATTCTTCACTCTGCAATATGTGGAGAATACTTTAGTAAGTAACATAATAACGTTGGTTGTAGTTCATTCCCTTTTACGAAGATTAATTAATTTCTTTATTGCAACAGGTTTGGCATATCAGATAATACAGTACTATCCTGATCTTGTAAACTCAGTGAATGAAAATGGTCTAACTCCTCTTCATATTCTAGCAAGCAAGCCAACTGCATTCAAGAGCAGCAGTCGTCTTGTATTGTTTGATCGTATCATCTACCACTGTAAGGAAAATTCCATTCTGAATGTACTAAAAAATGTCTTTGATTTATTGGTATACCTATTACTGCTGCTATTTATACATGTAAAGGTATATATGTGGAGTTGGAGCTGAAGGAGGACAAACATGATCACGAAGCTTGGTCAAATGATTCCAGACTGAAAAGTGGCCTCAGTTATCCAAAAAACTATAAAACCTGCATTAAATTTTTCAGGCTCATCAAGACTTCAATCAGAGTGTTAGTGGGTTAATTTGACTATTTTTCTTATATTTAGCAAGTGTAAAATAACAGCTAGCTCTTTTTAATTTTGTTTAACTAATAAATTCTTTCATTTTCTTCAGCTAAAACACAAGTTGAGGCAGATGATGAAGAAAATCCTCAACAGAAGAGACTCATATCTCAAGGTAATATTCATTATGTAAATGACTGTAAAATTGCATATTGTAAGGTAAAGATGTTGGCTTACCCGGATAAATGTATGTAGGAGACACCATCGTGGGCTTAAGTTCACCAAAAAGGGAGTTAGCATCAAAAGATCTGTGAAGAATAGATGCTTCAAATTCTTGAATACCCGAGTACCTAAAGACCTAATGTCATGAAGTGGAAAAGTCATCCTAACTTGAAGGGGATCTGATCTGGTACCCGGGTACCCGATAACCTGATGTCATGAGGTGGAGTAGTCATCCTGACCTGAAGGGAATCTGATCTGGTACCCGAGTACCCGATGACCTGATGTCATGAGGTGGAGTAGTCATCCTGACCTGAAAGGGATCTGATCTGGTACCCGAGTACCCGATGACCTGATGTCATGAGGTGGAGCAGTCATCCTGACCTGAAAGGGATCTGATCTGGTACCCGAGTATCCGATGACCTGATGTCATGAGGTGGAGCAGTCATCCTGACCTGAAGGGGATCTGATCTGGTACCTGAGTACCCGATGACCTGATGTCATGAGGTGAAGTAGTCATCCTGATTTGAAAAAGACTTCAAACCTACTAGAATTAGGATACTAAACCTACTTGAATTAGGACACTTAGGGATATTATAAAAACCCTGTACTCTAGACCTTGTTGAGAGGACATGAACTGAAAGGGA
Organism: Melia azedarach; assembly: GCA_028052125.1. Lineage (NCBI taxonomy): Eukaryota > Viridiplantae > Streptophyta > Magnoliopsida > Sapindales > Meliaceae > Melia > Melia azedarach. Next base: position 6,422,066 of record CM051396.1, on the reverse strand, counting down.
GAGAGGAAAAGAAAGGGAGAAACTGAAGAGAGGTGATTTGAGTGGAGAGAGTCACCTTGTACAGGTTCTATCTTCTGATTCTAATAAAAGACCCTACATGTGTTTGCTCCGTGGACATAGGCAATTTTGCTGAACCACGTAATTCTTGTGTTTCTGAATTTGCTTATTATTTTATATGTTTTGTGTGGTCTGGTCAGACCTGATAGTTTCTATCAGATCACGATCTTGATTAAATTAATTAGCATTAGAACATTGTTACTGAGGCTGATTTTCCGCAACAATTGGTATCAGAGCTAAGTTTTCAAGTAACAATGTTTTTGCCTAAGTTTGATCTAGAGAAATTCAATGGAGAGAATGACTTCAATTTGTGGCGTCTGAAGATGAGGGCAATCTTGGTTCATCAAGGGTTGGAGGATGCTCTTGAAGGAGAAGACAAAATGCCTGATACGCTTACAGAATTTGTGAAAAGGGAGATTCTGAGGAAAGCTCATTCTGAAATTGTATTAAGTTTAAGTAATCAAGTTCTAAGGGAAGTTTTAAAGGAGAAGACTGCAGCCGTGATTTGGAGCAGCTTAGAAGCGATTTACATGATGAAGTCTTTAGCCAATAGGATATACTTGAAGAAAAGATTGTATACCCTTACTATGGCTGAAGGGACTCCAATTAAAGAACATCTTGATCTATTTAACAAGGTAATTCTTGACCTTGAAACAATAGATGTGAAGATTGAAGATGAAGACCAAGCGGTGATCTTACTGAGTTCTTTACCAAAATCTTATGACCATTTTGTTGAGACCTTAACATATGGTCGAACCTCACTTTCTATGACAGATGTTAAGGCAGCCCTGAACTCTAAAGAACTGACTAGAAAGCAAGAAGAGAAGAACTCAAGTCAAGGAGAATGTTTGACAGCAAGAGGGAGATCAGAAAAACAAGAGCACAGGGGCAAGAAACATGTCAGATCCAAATCAAAGCCAAAGACCTTGAAGTGTTTCCATTTCCATAAAGAAGGAGATTTCAAAAGGGATTGTCCAGAAAGAAAGAACAAGAAGAAGGCAGATGGTGATGCAGCTATTGTAACAGAAGATTGCTTCGAATCTGCAGATCTACTTGTAGCATCTGGTGCTAAGACAGAAGGTGAGTGGGTATTAGATTCAGGTTGTTCTTTCCATATGTGCCCAAATTTAAATATGTTTGAGACATATCAAACATGTGATGGGGGTAAAGTATTAATGGGTAACAATGAAGCATGTAAGGTTATGGGGATTGGTAGTGTCAAAATCAGAATGTTTGATGGAGTGGTAAGAGAATTGCATCAGGTTAGGTATGTACCAGACTTAAAAAGAAACTTAATTTCCTTAGGGATGTTAGATCAATTAGGGTGGATATTTAAAGTCGAAAATGAGACTCTAAAAGTAATTAATGGGTCTATGGTAGTTATGCAAGGGGTAAGAAAAAATGGTTTATATGTCTTAGATGGATCTGCTGTTATTGGTTCAGTTAATGCAACAACAAGCTTTGACAATAGTAAGAATAGGCTGTGGCATATGAGGTTAGGCCATATGAGTGAAAAAGGGTTAAAAGAATTAAGTAAACATGGAGTGTTTGGTAATGATAGGATTGAATCATTAGGTTTTTGTGAAGAATGTGTCTTAGGGAAATCGACAAAGGTAAAGTTTGGGACTGCTAAGCACAACACAAAAGGGATCTTAGAATACATTCACTCAGATTTATGGGGACCTTCACAAGTCAATTCCTTAAGTGGTTCAAGATACTTTTTATCTTTGATAGATGATTACTCTAGAAGGGTTTGGGTATATATGCTAAAATCTACGGATCAAGTGCTTGAAAAATTCAAAGAGTGGAAGTCACAAGTAGAGAATCAGACAGATAAAAGGGTGAAGTGGCTGAGGACTGATAATGGCTTAGAGTATTGCAATTAGGAGTTTGACAACTTCTGTAAGGATAATGGCATTTCAAGACATAAAACTATGAGAATGACCCCACAACAGAATGGTCTTGCTGAGAGGATGAATAGGACACTAATGGAGAAAGTAAGATGTTTACTAGTGCATTCAAGGCTTCCAAAGTCTTTATGGGCAGAAGCTTTAATGACAGCGACATATCTGGTAAATAAAAGTCCATCAACAGCAATTAGGCTTAAAACTCCTATTGAGATATGGTCTGGAAAGAAAGCATCTTACAATCACTTAAGAATCTTTGGCTATCCCGCCTATACACATATAAATCAAGGAAAGCTTGAGGCTAGAGCAATAAAAGGAGCATTTGTTGGTTATCCAGAAGGTGTCAAAGGGTATAAACTTTGGTGTCTTTCACTTAAACCACCAAAATGCATTATAAGCAGAGATGTAAAATTCCATGAAGAAGTTTTGCTTGATTATCAGCAAGAAAAACAAGAAACAGATGATGACCATACACTAGAACCAGAATCTGAGAGGTTTCAGATTGAGGTGGAGCAGACATCAGGACATGGGGTTCTAGGTACATTGGGTCAGAATATAACTCTGAGTGATGAGGATGAGACTCGACAAGAAGACCAAGTTGAGCAAACAGGTGGAGATGAATTTAATAACTATCAGTTAGCAAGGGATAGAACAAGGAGGACAATAAGACCTCCGAGTAGGTTTGGTTATGCTGATTTGATAGCATATGCACTAACAGTTGCAACTGAAGTCATAGATGAAGAACCGATAAGCTATAAGGAAGCTATGAATTCTAACTCTAAAGAGAGATGGGTTGAAGCTATGCAGGATGAAATAAAATCTTTGATGAAAAATCAGACTTGGCAACTTGTAAACCGACCAAAGAACAAGAAAGTTGTTGGGTGTAAATGGATCTATAAAATCAAAGAAGGCATATCAAGTGATGAACCAAAGAGGTATAAGGCCAGACTCGTTGCAAAAGGTTTCACTCAGAAAGAAGGGGTAGACTTTACAGAGGTGTTTTCTCCAGTAGTGAAGTATAGCTCTATCAGAGCACTTTTAGCACTTTTAGCTTCTGAAGATTTGGAACTTGAGCAAATGGATGTCAAGACAGCCTTTCTACATGGTGATTTGTTTGAAAATATTGTGATGACTCAACCTGAGGGTTTTGTAGTTTCTGGAAAAGAAGATCAGGTGTGTTTATTGAAAAAATCATTATATGGCCTCAAACAATCACCAAGGCAATGGTACCTGAAGTTTGATGAATTTATGATCAAGCAAAACTTCATTTGAAGTAGATATGATAGTTGTGTATACTTTAAAACTCTCAGGGAAGGCATAACTATTCATCTACTCTTATATGTAGATGACATGCTGATAGCTTGTCCAAGCAAGACTGAGATTGATAGGTTGAAAAAGCAACTGAATGAAGCTTTTGAAATGAAGGACTTAGGACCATCAAGGAAGATCTTAGGCATTGAGCTGAAAAGAAACAGAAGTGAGAGATCAATATTTCTATCACAAGAGAAGTATATTAAGAAGGTTTTGGAGAAGTTTGGAATGCAAAATTCTAAACCAGTTATGACACCTCTAGCAGCTCACTTTAAGCTCTCAAGTTCAAAAAATCAAAAGACAGAAGATGAGAAGAAACAGATGGAATCAATGCCTTATACAAATGCAGTTGGAAGCCTGATATATGCAATGATATGTACAAGACCAGATATTGCACATGTTGTCAGTGTAGTTAGTAGGTTCATGGCTAATCCCGGAAATAGCCATTGGCAGGCTGTTAAATGGATTTTGAGGTATCTTAGAGGTACTTCTGAAGTTGGTCTGATGTACAAGACATCTAAAGATGATCAGATGAAGCTGGAAGGATACGTTGATGCTGACTTTGCAGGGGACCTGGATAAGAGAAGGTCTATAACAAGTTATATGTTTTCTTTGTGCAATTGCACAATAAGTTGGAAAGCAACACTTCAGCATATCGTAGCTTTATCAACAACAGAAGCAGAGTATGTTGCAGCAACAGATGCAATAAAAGAAGCACTGTGGCTTAAAGGCTTGGCAGGAGAATTGGGTCTATCTCAGAAATGTGTGGTGGTACATTGTGATAATCAAAGTGCGATTCATTTAAGTAGGAATCCAATGCATCATGAAAGGACCAAACATGTAGATGTTAAACTTCATTTCATCAGGGATTAGATTGCTATGGGAATTGTAGACTTGGTGAAAATATACACAGATGATAACCCTGCTGATATGCTGACAAAGCCATTACCAGGCGCTAAGTTTAATCTATGTATGAACTTAGCGAGCATTAGCAACCTATAAGAAAACTAGTTTGAGCAAGAACATGTAGAGGGAAATGAATTAGAAGCAAGGTGGAGAATTGTGAAGAATAGATGCTTCAAATTCTTGAATACCCGAGTACCTGATGACCTGATGTCATGAACTGGAGAAGTCATCCTAACCTGAAGGGGATCTGATATGGTACCCGAGTACCCGATGACCTGATGTCATGAGGTAGAGTAGTCATCCTGACCTGAAGGGGATCTGATCTGGTACCCGAGTACCCGATGACCTGATATCATGAGGTGAAGTAGTTATCCTGATCTGAAACGGACTTCAAACCTACTAGAATTAGGATACTAAACCTACTTGAATTAGGACACTTAGGGATATTATAAAAACCCTGTACTCTAGACCTTGTTGAGAGGACGTGAACTGAAAGGGAGAGAGGAAAAGAAAGAGAGAAACTGAAGAGAGGTAATTTAAGCGGAGAGAGTCACCTTGTACAGGTTCTATCTTCTGATTCTAATAAAAGACCTTACATGTGTTTGCTCTGTGGACGTAGGCAATTTTGCTGAACCACGTAATTCTTGTGTTTCTGAATTTGCTTATTATTTTATATGTTTTATGTGGTCTGGTCAGACCTGATAGTTACTATCAGATCACGATCTTGATTAAATTAATTAGCGTTAGAACATCGTTACTGAGGGAGAGGGAGAGGATTGCTAGAGCGAGAAGGAGAAAAATCAATAAAAGAGAGGGGGATAGGAATTGAGTGTTGAGTATTTATCATGGTAATTAATGCTTTTGAATATTTTCTAGGGCAATGATTTAATCTATTTGAAGCATTCATTTCTAATATTGTGTTGTTCAATTGATTTGAGATTGAGTGTTGAGTATTTATCATGGTAATTAATGCTTTTGAATATTTGGCTAATATTTGAACGAATTGTGGATTGATAGGAATTGAGAAATAAACATCATATTTAGACCGTGTGATAAACACCGTAAATTGCATGTTAGATAGAGATATACTAATATGGTTTGCGTAGTTTGATTAGAAATTATCATTATTCGTAATACATTTCCGTTTAATTAATTTCACATAGAGATATAGTGAAGTTTTAAATGCAAAATAGACTCGAGTGATCTCGAGAGAGACAATCGAATAAATTAGGATAATTAACTAGCAACACGTGTTTTAAATTAAAACAACGTCAATTGAAGAAGTGGATGCGATCAAATACGATAAATCATTAGCCCTAGACTTTTCATTAGTTGAATCTTGTAATTAATTTGCACATTAGTAAATTTTAGTTAATTTTAATTTCTCAACTAAAATTATTTCGATTTCTTTAGATAAATTCGTACGTTAATCACCTTTTGTAATTATAGAATTAACATTCCTCGTGGGATCGACATCCTCTTATCACTTTATTACTTGATTGCGACACGTGCACTTGCCTCGTTAAATTTACACGCAACAAGTTTTTGGCGCCGTTGCCGGGAATTGTTAAGTTCTTGTAATATCGATTTGGATTAATATTAAGTTTAATCTAAAGTTTATTTTTGTTTGTTTGTTTTTACAGGTTTGTCTTTTAAGTGCATGAGAAAAGCTGAAAATAGTGGTCTATTGCCTTTCGATACCGAAATGGCGGCAAACGCTTTTCAATGGCACTCAAAACGTTTAACACCTAGGAAAGCCTTAGGAGCTCATGAAGTAGACAGTATTTATGCACTTAATGCTCAGCTTCATACCTTAACCAAGCAACTTGGGGCCATGACAACAAACTTTATTCATATTCCGCATATGGTTTGTGAGCTATGCAGTGGCAATCATTTTAGCATTGACTGTCAAGTTGGTAATTTGTTTGCTGCGTCATCCTTTGAGCAAGTTTCAGATGTTGGAAACTATAATCATCAAAACGATCTTTATTCCAACACCTACAATCAAGGATATCATCCCAATTTCTCTTGGAGGGAAAATCAAATTGTTGCAAGACCACCACCTAACTTCCAACCTCAAGAGAAAAAGGTTAGCCTAGAAGAGGCCATTGCTCAATTGACCATGAACACTTCCAACTTCTTGACAAAAACTGAAACAACCTTGGAAAACCAAGCAACTTCTCTTCAAAATCTAGAGGTGCAAGTAAGTCATATGGTAAAGGTGTTAACGGAGGGACAACAAAGCTCATTGCCAAGAAGTACGGAGACAAATCTAAAGGAACAAGTGATGGCAATTACACTTCCAAGTGAAAGACAATTGATGGAGCCGAACAACAACATGGAAGAGGCATTACAAATGGAAGCAAGTTCTTCAAAATCACAATCAGAAGCATTAAGCTCAGCCAAGAAATATGTGCCACCTCCATCGTATGTGCCACCAATACCATTTTCTCAAAGGTTAGGAAAGCCAAGTAAAGGTCTTCAAACTGAGGAAACCGTTGGAGAAAAGTTCGATGTTAAAGAAGGCACACTCACACTTGATGTTATGGGTAAAACTGAAGAATTCAAAGTTTCTGATGCATTGAAGTTATCATGTGATGAGGAATGCTACATTGTTGGTACTAATGAGGATGTAGTGCAAGATTTGGTAGATCAAAGTAATATAAAAAATTCTTTAGAGATCATTCACAACCAACACGAGAAAATGAATTCAGACCAGTCAATAAGTGAGAATAAGCAATTGGTTGTGGCTGTGCATTCATCAGATAATTTTTCAAGCTTGCCATACTCAGATGATACATTGAGCAAAAATCACCCTTTTGATCCTGGAAAATGTCTCAACATATACTGTGATCATTTGAAGCCACACTTGGATACATTTGGAAGAAGTGTAATGGCTGAATCTTACTCTAGAGAAGTCACTTGACACTTAGAGAAGGAACTTGGTCTGGTCGAAGACGTTAACGTTAGCGCTTATTAGGAGGCAACCCAAGTTTCATTTTGTTTTGTGTGAATTTTTTTTTTTTTCTAGTGAGTTTTGTTTTATTTGTTAACATTAATGAAATAATTTTTGTGTGTATTTTTGTAGGTAAATAACTTTAGGAAGCTCATAATCAACATTGAGAGATGGAGGAGACGTTTTGGAGCACAAGTGCAAGTCTAGGAGCTTTCCATTAATTTTGAGTGAAAACTGCAGAATTTGACATTCTGCATATAGTGTACTAAACCTATCATAACTTTGTGTACACAACTCAGAATTACATTCCGTTTACGGAACTAGAAACTAGACATCCGTAGCTTCAATTTGATATATCATATGGTAGTATTGGGTGCGCGACCGCACAATCTGGGCCCGCAGCAGCGCCATACTCGCACAGGTCTACACCTAAGGCAGAAGCAGGTGCGCGATCGCGCCAACTGGGAGCGCGACTGCGCCCTCCTTTCTGCCCATAGCGTGCCTACACAGCCTCCCACGGTTTATTAACTTCTTTTCCTTCCAAAAAACACAAACAAAACCTCTCCTCAACACTTTCTACCTCTTTGGCTTCAAATCAAAGCATACAAACATCAATTCAACTCCAATTTTGGGACTCCATATCAACTTCAAGTACCTATATTTTAACAACTTAAGTTTTCATTTTATACTTGAATTTTGAAGTTGGGAAGGTTGTGATTGTGAGGAACAAATTGAAGTTTTTGGGTGACAATTTTGGTTGAATGTGTGGTGGAAGTGATTGGTAGAATGATATTTTAGAAGTGCTTGTGAATGAAGTATGTTTTTGTGACAAAAATTTTGGTGAAAAAGAAGGTTTTTGTTGTTATGTTGGGTGTTTTTCACAATTGCACACAAAGTGTTCGACGAATTGATTGAGTGAGGTTTAGTGTCGAAATTTTGAGTTTGATCATTTAGAATCATTGGGAGAGTGTTTTAAGAGTGAATGGAAGCTAATACAATGGTTGGAGTGCAATAAAACATGATAATATAAATGGACATTCTAAGTGTTTGATGAATTGCCCAAAAGATATTTTCAAGTGAAAATGACATCGACAAAGGGCATTACTTTTCTAAGCTTCCTTCATTTCCACAATTTTTGCCTCCGCAAAGGAATGAGAGTGATAATGCACAACGAGAGGCAAGATTTTCACATCTTGCCTCCTAGGTATGATCTCTTTGCTTTAGCTTTTGATAATTTTATGCTTAAACATTGGGGGCAATGTTTAGATTAAGTGTGGGGGAGGAAATGTTATCGTGGAAGTGTTTGTATAATGTATTGAGAATGAATTGATCATGCCACCAATTGCACACAATTTTTTTTTTCTTCAATTTAAGTTTTAATTTTCATATTTTAGGAGTGTTTATGGCTTATTTGTTAGTTTTAAAATTTGTTTGTTTTCTTTCAACCATTTTCTTTTCATGGCCTTTATTAGTGTTCTTTCCTCCTTTTTGAGATTGGGCTTATGTTTGTTGAACATGCTTTTGCTTGAGTTAAATGAAAAGCCAATGATATAATTGTCTTAGTGAGTGCTTAAATTGTGGGAAATAATAAATGTTGTTATAATCATTGAGTTTGATTTGTTGACAAATTTATTGTACTTGTTAGTTCCTTAAGAATTTTAAGCGCTTAGTTACAAATGTTTGGGTGTATGAAAATTTAGAGAAGGTTTATGTGAGTTTTGTAAAGATTAAGTCTTATTGAACTCCAGAACTTGATTGATTGCCACTTGAGGCGAAATCCTAAAGGAGACTCCATTAAGGAAATGAATTAGGCATTCTTTGGTACGTTTGAGCCTTACAAGCCAACCTAGAATTAATCAATCCTTAGTTTACCTCCTTTGAGCCAAAAATTTCTTTTCTTGTTTTATCACTCACATAATAGCTAGCATAGAATAAAAATACCTTCCTTTTGAGTAGCACCCTAAATTTCCAACTATGCTAAAGCTTTGAAAATAAGGGAGGTTGAAGGAGTTAAAAATAAGCCGAATTCTTATTGAGTAACCGGGTCTCATGCCTAGGCAAGCATAGAGAACTCGCGTCAAAAGATAAGAGCAAGGCCAATTATGAGAGAAAGTATGAAAAATAAGCTGAACTCTTACCGAGTAACCGGGTCTCATACCTAGGTAAGTATAAAGAACTCGCGTCAAAAGGTAGAGCGAGGTTTAAAAAAAAAAGAGAGAGAAAAGAAAAAAATAATGAAAAAAAAAGAGAAATCTTTGCAAATAAATAAGTTTGGGTTTATACATCTCTTCTTTGTATTTAAATCATCATTTGAGGGGTGAATGAAGAAGAAAGTATTGAAATTTGGTGATGATCAAAGGATTGAAGAAAGAGCTCTAGGATGGTTGAGTTAGTTAGGGTGCTTGAACCTTACTTAAATATCCATTTTCCCCACCATAATTTTATCCTATCATCGCAAGCTTAATGAAGTCCTAAGGATCCTTGATGTGGTTTTCTTCTACATTAGTGGAGAGTGATATGAAAATTAAGCTTATGGAGTTCCTAAATTTCAAAATGAGTTTAAATTGTGCATAAACTTATCCGAATTGAATCAAAACCCATCATTTGTGACAATTTATACACGCATGAGCGAGGAACTTTTGAGTAGAATGACATTTATTTTTCAAGTGAAATTTGGGAACAAATTGAACGCATTGTTTTCTTCAATTTGAGTAGGTAACTTAATCTTTGAGGCTTTAAATTGTTTTAGCTCAAAGTATGTTAAAATGTTTTATTTAATCTTGATTGTGCATAATTTTGATAAATACCTTACCTCCTTTCTCTTTGATTTGATTTGATTTGATTTGCTTGAAGACAAGCAAACATTCAAGTTAAGGGGTATTTGATAAGTGCGTAAAACACGCACTAACCATATACTTTTAAACTTTAATTGTTTGTTTAATCCTCAAGTTTCTTTTGGATTTGATGTATTTTGGTTGTTTTGTACAGAAAATGATAGATTCAACTTTCTAAAGTAAATTGAGCTAAAAAAGGATTAATTTGGCTTGAAGAGGAAGAGACCAAAGCATGAGAATAGCGTGGACCAAAATACAAGAAACTCATGACTAAAATGAAGAATTCTCACAACATAAGGATAATTGTCAAATATATGAAAGAAAGGGGACGCAATTGATATTTGCCAGATTTTCTAGCTCTGTTGGCAGCAGCAGGTGCGCGATCGCGTGCCTTGCTGTGCGACCGCGCACCGCGTTCTGCCCAGATGGACTAAATTGCAACAAAATCAGGACTGAAGTGTAACAAACGCTCCAACTATGGCTAAATGTCTGATTAATCACAAGTACAGGGATCCAATTAATATTTATCACTTAAATTGCAATCCTTGGCAGAATTGGGTGCACGACTGCGTGGCACTTGGGGACCCCACAACTGGATGAATTTTAGGTTTAAAAAGGCAAGAAAAGGGAAGGAAAGGTGGTGGTCGTATTGAGAGGTGATACTTTTGGAGAGTTTTGGTTTTGGTTTAGTTTTTGGAGAGAGAGGGAAAGGATTGCTAGAGAGAGAAGGAGAAAAATCAATAAAAGAGAGGGAGATTCTTCAAGAGATTGGGGGACTCTCATCAATCTTGTGGATTCAAGCTCTCCTCATCTAGTTTTTCTTTCTCTCCTCTTTTAATTTAATCTTGAATTTGACAATATTGTGATTATTTGAAATTATGTTATCAATTGTCAAATTCTTGATTGTGGGATTTGAGTTATATATTATGTGTGGCTAAACCCAATTTTCTAGGGCAATGATTTAATCTATTTGAAGCATTCATTTCTAATATTGTGTTGTTCAATTGATTTGAGATTGAGTGTTGAGTATTTATCATGGTAATTAATGCTTTTGAATATTTGGCTAATATTTGAACGAATTGTGGATTGATAGGAATTGAGAAATTAACATCATATTTAGACCGTGTGATAAACACCGTAAATTGCATGTTAGATAGAGATATACTAATATGGTTTGCGTAGTTTTATTAGAAACTATCACCATTCGTAATGCATTTCCGTTTAATTAATTTCACATAGAGATATAGTGAAGTTTTAAATGCAAAATAGATTCGAGTGATCTCGAGAGAGACAATCGAATAAATTAGGATAATTAACTAGCAACACGTGTTTTAAATTAGAACAACATCAATTGAAGAAGTGGATGTAACCAAATACGATAAATCATTAGCCCTAGACTTTCCATTAGTTGAATCTTGTAATTAATTTGCACATTAGTAAATTTTAGTTAATTTTGATTTCTCAACCAAAATTATTTCGACTTTTTTAGATAAATTCGTACGTTAATCACCTTCGGTAATTATAGGATTAACATTTCTCGTGGGATTGACATCCTCTTATCACTTTATTACTTAATTGCGACACATGCACTTCCGATCGTTAAATTTACACGCAACAATTGCCAATTTTTGAATAAGCTTGTTGCGACAAAAAATACGGTAGATTATACCTTCATTTGCCTCCAAGAAAGATGGGTCAGAGCTAGAAGGTTTAAGAGAAGATTTCTTAGTTTGAGATTGAGCTAGGCTTAAGCTATATGAATGGTTACCAGTCGGCTCAGTTTGAGGTCTGTAGGGCATATCCTTCTTCGAGCTTGAATTTTACGAACTCTAGGTTTGATGGGGCAAGGTGTTGGCTAAACCTTCTCAAGTGCAAGCTACTAACCGCTTACTAAATTTGGAAGTTTATCCTCTCACCTCTATGTGCTGAAGATGACTACAAAATGAGCTTGCTCTAAGCTTGACCTTGCACTAACCCAGCTTCCCTCTTGAGATGTCTTTCTATGTTTTCGTTGCAGTTTATTTCAGCAAACCGTGAGTTGAAGTAGTCTTTAAGGCTTCGACTTGCTTAAAATGCCATGCTTATACTATGTTCTATCTTGTATAATGATGGATTAGGTTGGTATTGGTTAAGCTAGTTGGTACATGTGAGATGTACTAGCATTTCTGACTTCAATTCCATCTAACTAACTTGGTACGACCAAATTTCCTAGTCGAAGCTTCATTGCAGCAATCACTGTTAATCCAAAGTGGTTTTAGCCTCATCTAGGTATGACCTTGGTCAGCTCGACCAAAACCCAATACTTCAAACACAAAGTCCACAAATGATCTATCACAGAAAAGAGTGACTGAATCACAGAGACATATGTGAGACCATATCATGGTGAATCAATCATGACGAAATAATCTCGGTCGGTATAACTAGCTCAACAAAACCATGATGGTATAACCATAAAAATGTTAGCATGACGAAATGGCAAAATAGAGAAATACTCATAGCAAAATAATCATAAAGGAATAGCCGTCAAGGAATAACCATAAAAAAATATTCATAGAGAAATAACCATGGAGATATAATGAAGATCCGACCTAGGTGATGTTTTTCTGAAAATACCTTATGAAAATCGAGATAATGAAATAACACACCTAGGCATTTCTAAGAGCACATAGGAATGAACCGCCTACTCAGTAAATAAATTTATACATAAGATTGTAAACAAATAGTAAAGAAAATAATTATTTATAAAACATTAATTTTAAGAACAATATTTAATAATATGTAAGCATGAACATCACCTTTAATAAACCAAAACACGATAGAGTTTATAATATTTAACAAAATATGTAATAACACATTTAGCAATATATTTAGCTCGTGTCTCATAACATCCCCAGTACCTTAATGTTTCATTTATAACAGTTCAATACATTCGTACCACGAAAATTCAGTCATTAACAGTTAATAAGTGTACAAACAGTAACCCAACTAGCCAATGGGTAACAATAATAGAAATAGTTATTATAGATAATAAGCTAAATATTAATTACTAAATATGAATTTTCATGTACGATAGGTTCGATAACATTTATTTCCCATATTCAATTCATGTATTGCATTCAATGATTTATATGAAAAGGTACAACTAATAGTCATTTTTAAAACTAGTGTATGAAGAAAAATAGATTTTGTAGTCACCTAAGAAAGAAAGTTTTGATAAAAAAATAATAAACTTTATGGTTTAATAAATAAACTTAAGTACAAGCAAAATAATTTTCTTTAAGCTAAAATATGCATTTAGAAAGAATATTAATCTCATTTAGGAAACAAGATGAGAAAAGATAAAAATTTCACTTTAGTAAATATATTAACATAAACCAAATTTTATTTTGCTTAAAGCCAAGAAAATGATACAAGTTAAGAAAATTCAAATTTTGATTAATAGAAAAACTAATTAACTTGAAACAAATGCATGAAATAACTTCATTTCTTATAAACATATTCATGCTTACAATTTCCATTAATAATTTTAAGTATTTGATTGCAATATATCATGCATAAATCTACTTACCTCAACAATGACAAGCCAATAAAATCTCTCTATACTCAACAATAAATCATTCACTTCCTATAACATCATCATTATAAAAGGTAAACCTATATTAACATTTTTTTCTAATACCAAATCTTAGAAAAAGCTTAATCTTTTAGTAAATACTACTAACACAACCTATAAAATAGTATATAGAAAAACATACTCGAATTAGCTAAACTTTTAGGAATCTCTTTCTATCAAAGTTTGGAAAAATGTAGAACTTAAAGATAAAACTTTTAAAGAGTGTCTAGTGAATTTGTAAAGTGAAAACGTATGGTGTGAAGTGAGATACTACCACTTATTTATAGTCAAAAATTGGCTTTCAAATTCAAAATTTGATAAATTAAAATCCAACTTAAAAAATCAAATGAAACCAATCTATCATAATCATAAATCCTAATTTCAAAAATCCAAATTTAAGTTCTTAAATCAAAATTATCATCCATCCTATTCAATTGCAACCAAAAATCCTAATTTCAAATTTTGAAAAGTAAATTAACTTGTCCCTCCCTTTCACTATATAAGGACATGACATTACAGTAAGTATATTGTATAGGTTTTATTTTTACTATATAGGTCTGACTAGACCTAAGTTTATTCCAAACTTGATCCAAAACCAGGGGTATATATTTGGGGGATTTAGGGCAAATCGTGTATTGTTCTTCATCTTTATCCATAATAGAAATCCTTTCTCTCTCTCGTGGTTTTTCCTTTAAAATTTTTAAAGTTTTTTCGCATAAATTCGGTGTTGTTTATGATTGTATTAATTTTTTATTTGCTTATTTGCTTAATTTTTTATAACAAATTGGTATCGAAGTGGGATTTGTTTGCAAACTAAGTTCAAATACGTTCTGGCGAGTTTGATGGCAAAATCAAGTTTAGTTTGTGGAAGATTCAGTTTCAGACATATATAAGATTTTGAGGTCTAAAGAAGGCAATAAAAAAGAAGTAATCATAGAATATGTCGAAGGAGAAAGAAAGTTGATTTGGAAGAACAAGTTCTAAGTACAATCCAAATGTCAATAACTGAAGATGTGTCATGGGTAAGTACAAATATAGAGAAATCTTCGGAGGCATACAAGAGATTGGAAGAGCTTTGTTCTAGTAAGTCTCTAACTAATCAGTTGTATCTGAAAATGAGACTTTATACATTAAAAATGAAGGAGAGAACATATATGAAGTTGTATTTAGATTAATTTAATTTTGTAATTATGGATATGAAAAATATGGATATTGTAATTTTGAATGAGGATCAAGCCATGCTTGTGTTATGTTCATTGTCGTCATCATATAATTCATTTACTGATATTTTATCGTATGGAAAGGAATTAATAAGCATAAAAGATGTGTCTAGTGCACTAAAATCTAAAGAGCTAAACAGACAATTTTTTTATAGTGAAAATGTCGTGGGTGAATGTTTGGTGTTAAGAGATAGAACACGATATAGAGATAATTCTAAAAAGAAAAGAATAAGGCTAGATCAAAATCCAAGATGAATTATGACATCTTGGATATGGTGAGCAGGGTCATTTCAAAAGAGATTGTCCACATCTAATTACTATAGCAAAACAAGCTGAGAGTTACGCAAATGTAATCACTAAAACTTCAAGGGATGATGGGTCAAACAATGTTGGTGAAGTGTTGTCTGTTTCTACTGGACAGTGAAAGAACCAATGAATTATAGATTCTAGTGCCTTATTTCACATGTACTTTCATGGAGATTGGTTTGTCACTTTTTCGTAAATGAATGGCAAAATGTATTTTGGTGATCATCGTGTTCTTAAGGTATTTGGATTTGAAAATGTGCTGATTAAAATGTTCGATTGTATAGTCAGAACATTGGAGTGTTGGCATGTTTCAAGTTTGAAAAAGAACCTAATCTCCTTAGTTCATTAGATTTAAAGATATTCAAACTTCATGAAGATAATATAGCTTTAAAGATGGAAAAGGGCTCAATGGTGTGCATGATGAGTAGCGTACGTGGTGGTTTATATATTCTTTAGGGAATTATTGATCGAAGCACAACTTTAGTTACTTAGGCATATGAGTGAAAAGGGTTTGTCAGAACTAAGGAAACACAATCTACTTGGAAAAGAGAAGAAAAACAATCTTAGATTTGTCGAGTATTATATTTTTGGGAAACAAACTAGAGTGAAGTTCAATAAGGCAATCTTTACACGACTATAAGCATATTCGATCATATGCATTCAGACTTGTGGGATCTATGCAGAGTTGTTTCAAATGGTGATGCTAAATATTTTATGACAATTATTAATCATTACTCTATAATGGTTTGGGTCTATTTTCTGAAGACCAAGGATAAGAAATTCCAGACATTCAAGAAATAGAAGATTATGATTGAAAAGAAGACAAGTAGACAAGTCAAACGTCTTAAAACTAACAGTATTTTAAAATATTGTAATTCTTAGTTTAATGAGTTCTGTAACAAGTAATGAATAGTGAAATATCACACTTGTGTAAAGATACCACAACAGAATAGGTTGCAAAACACATTAATAGAATACTATTAGAGAAAACTTGTTGTATACTTTCTCATTCTGATTTGTCGAAGGTATTTTGGGTTGAGGAAGTAAATACAACATAGTACTTGGTGAATAAAACTTCATATATAGCTATTGATTGTAAGAATCCTTTTAAGGTATGGTCAATACATCTGCTAATTATACTCACTTAAGAGTATTTGGTTGCCTAGTATATATTTATGTTAATAATGGTAAACTTGAACCAAGGGCAAAGAAATGCATATTTCTAGCATATGCATTTGTAGTGGAAGCTTACATATTACAATAATTTGAAGTCTCCAAGTTTCTTGATAAGCAGGTATGTTATATTTAATGAGTCTACTATAGTTGATCATCAAAAGGATAAGTCAACAACTAAGAAAGACCATGGTGTCAATAAGCAGGTGAAACTTGATGTAGAAGCTCCAACAACACTACAGCCTGTAGAGCAGAGGATAAATGATGCACAAAGTATTGACACAGATAATTAACAATATAAGGATGAACAAGAACAACAAGATAGCATTGCCACAGGAAGGCCAAGGCGACAAATTCAACCACTTAAGCATTATGGTGAAGCTAATATAGCTTCATGTGCATTATATGTGGCTGAGACAGTAAGCACATATGAGGCATATTCCTTATTCTAATTTAGTTAAGAGTCTCTTGTATGCTATAATTTGTACTAGACCTAATCTTAGTAATGTTATGAGTGTAGTGTTCTCTTGGAAAAAAACATTGTAATGTTATGAAGAGGTTACTAGTCATGTAAGACTGGTATTAAATAAAGCGACATTGAGTATAATTAAGTTAGAGGTTATGTGAATTCTGATTATGTGGGAGATATAGACATAAGGAGATCATTGAAAGGCTATATATTTACCTTATCTGGTTGTGCAATTACTTGAAAGGCAACATTACAAGTTACAATAGCATTGTCAACTATAGAGGCTGAATACATGGATATTATAGAAGCGGTGAAGGGAGCTTTGTGGTTAAAGGGTCTTGTGAGTGATCTTGAGTTGTCACAACAGCATGCAATTTTATATTGTCATAGTTAGAGTGTTATCCATTTAGTCTCAAAGTGCCATCTATTTGACTAAAAGAAAATGTTTCATGAAAAGCAAAACGTATTAATGTCAGGTTTCATTTTGTCATACATTAGTTTCAAAGAATTATGTTGCACTACAAAAAAATTTCACACACGAAAATATAAAACATGTTGACCAAAGTAGTTCCTATGGCCAAGTTGAGACATTGCTTATACTTGATTTGTGTTTGCAGCATTTGATAAGCCCTTTGGGGCATACTAAAAAGGTTTGAGGTAAATATGTGTCAAGATAGAGATTTGTAAAATTTGTGACCTATATTTGATAATCATTTACGGTATTGTATATGTGTAAGTATGTAAGTATATTATATAGATTTTGTTTTTACTGCATAAGCCTAACCTGACCCAAGTTAGTCCAAACCTGACTCAAAACTCGGAGTATATATTTAGGAGTTTAGGGCAAAATGTGTATTGTTCTTTGTCTTTATTCTTAGTGAAAATCTATCTCCCTCCCATGATTTTTTCCCTAAAACTTTCAAATGTTTTCTACATAAATTCAGTGTTATTTATGATTCTCTTAATTTTCTATTTGCTTGATTTTTTACAACAGTAAGCCTTGCTACTATAATGCTAGATTAAACTAACACTAAAAATAAAAGTACATAGTTGGAGAATTCAGACCTAACCATTAATCGAGAAGCAATGGGAACGATGGAACCCATGAATACCGAAGATTCTATTGAAAATGAATCTTAATGATTCATTGGGTGGGATGGCGAAACACACCAGAGACCTATAGTTGACACTTCACATAGATACTAATGGGGTCTAAAACCGAAATACTGGATGAGCCAAAGAAACTTTCATCCACATATGGTTAGCATCAAGAAATAAATATGTAAATTTGTATTAAAACCTACAACAAGGAGACATATACATCTAAAAATGAATTGTCCAACCCATGGTCATAAGTATCTACAACCAAACAAATAGCTATCTCTCAATTAAGAATGTCACGTTAAAGTATCGCAAATCGCTCTAATGGATCTTTCAGTTTTATAGAGAAGATGACCGGTGACACTACTCAACTATAGATTTGGTTCAAAGTTCAATATGCATCTACCAACTGCACGGCATAGAATAATAGTATACAAGTAATTTCTAGAAACATAAAACTTTATAATCAAGAAAAAAAATAAACACTAGCACAATATAGTCAACTTCTCTTTTAATTTAATAAGTACACTTAAAATTTGAATAATTTCTCCATGCATGTGTATATCAGGGTTATTTTCAACATATGATCGAACTTTATCATTTTACTACCAGCATAAGGAATGAACCCTATATAGTCTAGTACAAACTCATCCAAAAATTCTAGACTCTATCATAAGAGCTCAATTATGAATACAATACGCAACACATTAGTTCGGAATCAACTTTAACTAAACTAATTAAATAATATAAACTGGTGTTCCTACAGTCTATCATTGTTTATTAAATTTAGCATAATAAAAGTGCTTTGGTTCCTGATATTAGTACTACAAATAGTATTTGTTAAGTAAGAGACTTATGACTCCATACTAGTAGCAATATAATATTTTTCTTTTAATGTTCCACAAGTTTTCCAATTTAGCATCAGCTAAGAAAAAAAAGAATTTTGTAGTAACAACAATTTTGATTATCTTTTCCATAGGAGAAATATTTTTAGTCGAACTTTAAGTATTTACCCACTACATGTGGGATCCGCCATATTAGAGTACAGATAGAATTCTCTCTTTGTGAACGTAAATATTGTCCGTATTGAGCATAGAAATCCATATGTGATTCAATTAAAACTATCGGTAAATTCTCAACATAATGTTGATAGTTTTGATTGAATCACATATGTAATACTTAAAAAAAAAACAACTTTGGTAAATTAAGCACCAAAAGTAGGAAGTAATGAATCATTAAATGGAGAATAAAATAGTTAAAAGAAAGATTACTTAAGGCATTTTTTGCCCCTTCTTGTAAAAAGTATATTCTATAGTCAACTTTATAATAACATTAGAATCAAAAGTACATACAAATATTTATATATATAAATATATATATTTATAGAATATGGTACAAAAAATAAATCTAAATTATTACAAAAGTTAAAATCAAAGGCTAGTATCGCTCTATTTTCTCAAAATTTAGGTGTTTCTAATGTATCCTTATAAACTAGATAGGTGTCTAGCCTTTTTCTAAAAGTCACAGGGATAATAGAAATATCTCTTTAAAAAAATATATAGGCTTAATTAAGTAAAATAGATAAATTTACAAATTATATATATATATATATATATAAAATTTTACGTAGTTTAGGTATTGTGTAAAATGTATATATCTTTTAATTAATTAAATTACGTATTTCATATAAAAGAAATTAAATATTTTAAATAAGTAGCTTTCTACACATTATCCAACCGTCTATAAAATTTCTTTTTTTTTTTTTTGGAGTGATGGATCATGATTCCAACCCTTTCAAATGTTGAAACTTCGCATGTTAGCTTTTATCTTTATACAATATTTTAAAAATTAAAATAAAAAATAAATTTATCATCGTTATTGTAATATTAATTTAATTGGTAAATCTAACATCTTCTCATATTAATTTATTTTATCCTCAAATATGAAAACAGTGACATTTTTTAATTTATTTTCTACCTTAATTTTTATCTTTTACAAATATCACATTTTTCTGTCTAGCTGGCTATTTCCTAGGGGAGCCTTTTTTTTTTAATTTTAGAATTGCATATCTTATGATCTCTTTGATGTAAGCATAGGAAGTGCTTAACACTCTGTTAGTGCTACACTTGATATAGCAGTCTAATGTATGATTGATGATAACTCTTATGCCAGTTTGTGATATATGTTATGTGATAATCTGATTGTTTGCATTATTGCATTTTGTGTTGACAATTTAGCAATATTACATATCTATTGTTCCCTTTCGCTTGTATCCAGCTTCGCACTCTTACTCAGCAAATATGACATCTAGACTTTCTAGTTTGGCAAGTTGTTTTATGTGATGGTTTGGCACTAATTACCCATGACTCATTGCTTTTATGACGTCTTCTGCACCTTTCAGGCTTTACTACATTTTATATACTCGGATTCCCTGCCTGACATGGAAGAGCTTATCGATATGAATTCAAAGTGGGCTTCTACTTTGATGTCTCAGAATCTGCTTGCAGCAGCTGATAGGTATGGACTATAAATGCTTAGGCTACTGTGTGAGTCCAACCTCTGCAAGGATGTTGCCATTAACACTGTGGTAACCATGTTAGCCTTGGCAGAGCAGCACTACTGTTTCCAGCTAAAAGCTGTGTGTCTCAAATTTGTTGCAATGCCTAAAAACGTAAGAGGTGGTTATTTCCAAAGATTTTACTTAATATTCTGTAAACATATGGTGTGTCAAGTATTTTTGTTAATACATTGTGGTTTATGTTCCCTTGGAAAGAAAATTTTGTTGTAAAATCTAGTTTTATTAGTAATGATGATGAATGGGTATGACCATTAACGTGATTGACAGTCATCCCTTAAACATTCAACTAAACGCCAGCATTTGAAAATTATATTGTGGCACCCTTGCACCTAACTGTCTGGTAAAATGTTATCAAAATGGGATGGCAGGTGGCCCTACAATTTTTTTGTTCTTCACTTGTCAGTAGCCATGCTGTTCGAAAACCCTTAATGGAAAGTGCGTTTTTATAAGGTCGTCCTTCATTTTACAGTAATATTAAAGGTTCTGCGAACATACATATGAGAATAATTATTAGATTTCTTGAGATATATATTTCTTTTTCACTTTTTTTATTTACTCTAACTGAAGCCTGTTATATTTATTGTTTTGCAGCTGTAATGCATACGGATGGTTTTGAGTACTTGAAGGAAAGTTGCCCCTCTGTTTTGACAGAACTCTTCAAGTATTAATTACCTTAACTTAAGAAAGAATTAATTGGTTACCTTCACTAAGAACTAAAAGTAAGAAAGAATTAATTACCTTTAGTATAAGTAGAGGTGGCAAAACAGACGAGCCGACCCAAGGACGGCACTGCCCAGCACGTCAATAATGTCGACACGACCTAATAGTGAATATTAGTAACACTGTTCACGAGTTGGAGCAAAGAAAAAAATTTCATGTGCCATGTCGTATCGTGTCATAAACAGTGTTCGTGCCATGATAGGTAGAGAAAAAAAGGATATGGGTTATTATTCAGTTTGTGAACAGTAAATATTAGTACTATTTACTGTGTACAATATACTATTCAATATGTATAGTAGTACTGTACAACTCAAGTGGACTGCTTTATGACAGGTTGGGCCGGGTCGACACAGCACTAACAATAAACCATATCATGGGTTGGGTTGGACTTATATATTTTACTATATATATCATGTCCGTCTAACCCAAAAGTCTGCATGGACTCATTTTTCATGGGCCATACTGACCCAACATAGCCCATTTGCCACCTCTAAGTATAAGCATAGAAAATAAGAAGAAATGAATCACTTAACAGAGCAAAAATTGCTTTCAAATAAGCTTTTAGTTATTTTCTCTATTAAGTGATTCATTTCTTTTTATTTTTGTTACTTAATAAAAGTAACTGTATATAAATAATATTTCAATTTTTATAAAAATATAGGTAGAAAAAGTATGTATATGGTATTATGATACAGAAAAGAAATTCTAGATTATTACCAAAGTGTTCAGTTAAAAAAATACTTGTGTTCAAATAAAAGTAGATTGATTTTAAAGACATATTTCCTTTTTTTTTCTTGAAATTTATGTAATTATATGAATGCAAATATTTATTGGATGTCAGAAGTTGAAAGTGAGAGTGAAAATAGTTAAAAGAGAGATTACTTGGAGGTACGTAATTTATGCTCTTTTATATCCATACTATATGCGTGTGTGGAGATCCATCTATAGCTTCTCAATTTTATAAAATTTCTTACACCATTTGTAGATTATTAGATCTAAATATTTTCCGCGATTAAAATTAAGTTTAACATCTATAGCTAATATATCACAATTAATATACATGTGAGATGCAATCTAACTATTAACAGTATCTAAATCTAATGGTTGATAAATTATATGAAAAATGGGTTAAACGGCTATTAATCTAAGTAATTCCTCTTTTAATTATTTACTCTATTAAGTGATCTATTTCTTCTTACTTTGGGTGTTCACTAAAGAATTAATTCTCTTTTTGGACTTTTAACTTTAAATAGATGTCCGACTATAATTACTAAAACTCAAAAGTTGAAAAAGAGAATTAATTCCTTAGTGAACATCAAAAGTACGAAGAAATGATTCACTTAATAGAGGATATAATTAAAAGAGAATTTCCTAGATTAATGGTCCCTTAACTTAATACTTTACTTTTTTAAAATAATTTTTAAATTATTAAATTTAAATATTCTCAACAGTTGAGATTGTATTTAACATATACACTAATTTGATGTATTAATTATATATTTTATATTTAATCTTAGCAGTTGAAAGTTTCTAGATCCAATAGTTTACAAATGAATTATTTAATAAAAAAAATAACTATAAGATTACTTTATTAGCAGTTTATACTCTTCTCTCTCTCTCTCTCTCTCTATACATATATATATATATATATTTATATACATATATATATATATATAAGGGATTAGGGTCCCTTTTTTATATAAATTTTTATATTATTTATTGGTTATTTGGATCTACACATATTCAATGGTTTGAGATGACCATATAACTGTTGTATCATAATTAATGCATATGTTATACTCAATCTCAATTGTTGGATGTACCTAGATTCGATGGTCTATCGATGATAAAAAAAATTGTGTGAAAAAAAGAAGCCTCTGATTCTTCCCTAATATATATAGGTAGGATTAATGGCCCCTTTTTTTATATAATATTTTACATTAATTGTAAGCTATAAGCTCTAAACACATATAATAGTTGAGATTATATTCAATATATCCATTAATTATAAATGTATTAATTACATAGTTAGATGCAATCTCAATAATTAAATATGTTTAAATCCAACAGCTTACAATTGATATAAAAAATTGTAAGAAAAAAAAAATGCCATTAATCCTTTCTCTATATATACATATATACATCAATTGACATCAATTGTCGAGATTGAGTTGATACACATATTTTTACAACAATTGTTAACTTTTGGATCAAGACACCTCTAATGGTTAAAATTAAATTTAACACACGTAATTAATGCACCATAAATAATATATATGCTATATTCAATCTCAATCATTGAAAGTGCTTATATCCAATTATCTACAAAATAGTGTAAGAATATATGTAAAACTATAAGATCGTTAATCTATCATATGTGTATGTGTGTGTGCGCGTGCATATAATATTTCAACTCATAGAAAAACATTCATAGAAAAAGTAATGGAAATATGGTATGAAAAAAAATTCTAGATTATTATCAAAGTACTAACGCATAACTTATACTTGACTAAAGTAAATTATTTCTAAAGGCGTGTGTATGTGTGTGTGTGTGTATATATATATATATATCTTTTTGAAACTTACACATTTATATATAATACCCATCCACATTATAGTTCGACATCTATTGGAGAGGAATATAGATTATTACCAAAGCGTTAAGGCAAAACTTTGTGTTTAATTAAAAATAGACAGATTTTAAATTTATTTTAATTTTTTTTCTACAATTTATATAATTATGTTTAATTTACTGACGTTATAGTCATATATCTGCTAGAACACAGAAGTCAAAATAGGTGCTAAAATTTACACATATTCAATATATCTCCCCTTTCGAAAAGAGAGATAAACATTTACTACTAAGATATTACTAGACAACTTTTCCAAAAGCATATTTATTATCTTTTATTTGTGTTCACAGAATTAACACATACCTCCTTAAAATTTGAGAAATGCACACAAATGAAAATTTTAAAAATCTGACACATACTTCCTCTACAATGTTAGTTAACCATTCATTTTTACTAAAAAGATTAAAATACTAATATACTAATATTACAACTAGAAGTGTACAAAAAGTCGAGAATGTTAGGATTTAGCATTCTCGCTGAAGTTTGTCCCATCACCTAGGACAGCCCAACCCACCAAAGATACTATCCGGACACACAACTTGTCACGGTCTTGTTTTCAAATTTTTCAACCCAAAATGTATTTATTAAGGGATAGAACATATCATCTTATATACCCATTATTCTCCCGTATTTCGCCAATATGGGATTTGCCTAGGATGTCACATAATCAATAAATTTCACTCTATTAAAAAAATTTGTTCCTTCAAAAATATTCTTAATGCTATACAAAGAATTAAGGCGAGTACTTATTAATAGGCTACTTGGGGATGCTCTCACTAGGCTAAATTTGATTGTTGACAAACATAAAAACATTCTTAATGTTTTCATAAGACATTGCTTATGGTTTGGTTTGCTTCCATTAATATTAATTATTTTCTTAGTCTATTATTTCTTTAGTAAAATCAATGCAGAGTGAGTCACATCATTAGTATTGTATATATATATATATATATATTGACTAAAATTCATGAGGAAGACGAAGAGGATCAATTTCAGTATCCCTTGTTAGAATCCTACCTCACACTTGCCACTAATTAATTAATTAATTAATCTTTTTCTGTTTGATCAGCACATTAGTTTCTTGCTATATATAAGACTAACTACCCTGGAATCTCATATCATATGCTAGCTCCTGTTATTTTTCTGGTGTATATATGGGATGCAGGGATTGGGAAGATAATCTGATCTTAAAGAGCGGGAGAGAAAACACAAATGAAAACAAATTAATTAATTAAATTACGAATGAACTGGTTGATCTTACTTCTCCCCAGTATGAATATATTGTTAGAGATCCTGGAGATTCTAACCCTGCTGCTTTCCCACTTCCTTCAAATCCACCTGTTCCAAACCATATTGATGCAACACACCACACTGAAAACAAAAATGCCAGCGCAGCAGATTCATCGACTTCAAATCAGAACAGGAACGCCAATGGAATTAATCAGAGGCCAAGTAGTATGCTACTTAATTTAGTTTCATTTTTCTAGTGGAAGGGGATAATCTTATAATTCTACAAATTCGATAAATGAAAATGTAACAGGAAAATGATGCAAAGATTGAACTTACAGAAATAGCGGACAAAATCTTCAAATCATATTCAGTTGCAATCCAAGAGTAGAAGACACCCCAGAAGAAACTTGTGCAGATATACTTTGAAGAGAAAAGGGGTCAACAAACAGGGAGAAAAGAGACACCAGTATTGACAGCAGCAAGGATGGGAGTGACAGAGAACTTCTGATTGGTTTAACACCAACGTTCACATCAATTGTGGCAATATTGGTTTTATTCTGTGCAGGGCATTCATTTGTTATAACAGATCAAATGAAATCAGCAGCACTTCCAATATATGCAGCAACTTGCTTGCCAGTGACATATTTTTCTGTAGCGCAACTGCAACTCTACATTGATCTCATGTCGGCTGTCTTCAGAAAGGTTCCACAGCATAGCCAGAGAAGGTTTACTGACTAAGTTACTGCTTTAATTCATTGCTCTTTTCTTCATTACTTGCTTGGAATGAATAAGTTGTATGTCAACGAAATGAAACATGCATGAAGCTGCTTTAATTTGTTGAGGGATTTCTCTAAGTTGAAAATTATTTGAATAAGACTTCTCTTTTAATCTAAGTACACATAAATTTTGAACAATTTCTCCATACATACGTATATATTGTTTTCAATATATGATCAAACTTTATCATTTTACTTGCACAAGGAATCAAGATAATCACCCTAGTCCAGTGATAAACTCACCTCTTGCCACAAATAATTTCATCTAAAGATTCCGGACTCTATAAATATATCATAAGAGCTCAATTATGAATACAAGGCGCACCACCATCAGTTCTGAATCAACTCTAGCTAAACTAGTTAAATAATATAAGCCGGTATTCCTTCAGTCATCATTGTTTATTACATTTAGCATAATAAAAGGCTGCTTTGGTCTTTTCAAACATATTTGCCTTTGAAATAACAACTCTAAGCCTTTTGTGAAATAATAAGTTATCAAGAATGGGTTTGATACAAATCTCAAACATTCAAACTTGTGGAAACCACTGGTATTTTAATGAATTACAAGAACCAGATTAATAATGAGGACCCATATATATAAACTAAAGCATGCAATGTGGAGTCATGCCATAGAGGCTCCCATTTCTGATATCAGTACTGTAACTTCTTGTTTAGAAAGGGATTTCAACTCCATACTAGTAGCTAATGATATATCATAGGGGAATTTTTTTCTATTTTTTATTTTTTACGTTGCTTTTAGTATTCCACATGTTTCCCAATCTAAATAACACAAAGTAAATAGAGAGAGATTATTAATTACCTCATTGAA